>CM054057.1:42623805-43329769 GCA_028641055.1 Alopecurus myosuroides | reverse complement strand
CAACGAATCCATTTGGTATTTCTCGTATCACCGAACCAAAGACAAATGTTGTTTGTCAGAAAGGGTTGATTTCTCGAGAAAGTGGTTCTTGTGAAACAAGTGAGTGGGAGGGCAGTACAAACTCTACAAGATTAGGGAATCTTTGTTACCATATCAAGAGTAGCGCATTACTGGAAGTTGTTCCGGGATTTCCTATTTTGACCAAGTAGAAGACACTACATGTGTTGTAGATACTTCGAATGAGTTTGCGAACTGAACCACAAAAGTCCTAAAACTTTGCACTTAGACCAACTTGTGGTTTGAGAGTGAAGTGTTGTTTTGACAACAAAGGACCTGGACCTTATAAAGGAAGCAAATGATTGGCCCTGACTTCGTAAAATTGGCTATGAGTCGATATATCCGCGATAGTATCCCTGTATGAATATCAAGTATGTGACTTGGTAGTCCTTTCGATAGGCATGATGCCTAATGATAGAAAACGAGTCTATATAGCAACAAAGACATGGATTTTTACATCCTTTGAAAGTTGTGTTTGTCAAAAAGATGTTTTCGACGAAGTTCAAAGAGTTGACTACTGCAAGATTTTGATCTTCCGTAGTGATGCTTTAGTCTTTGCGGATAGTTCTAGCAAAAGTTACATATTATGATATGGCAGTTGAATAACAAAAACCAACTTTCCTCTCAAGAAAGTTTGATCGAGGATGTGTACTTGACACAGTCTGAGAGTTTTCTAAAATTCAAAAGGTTGCTGAAAAGGTATATACACTTCAATGGTTGAAGTGAGCATAACGAAGTTGGAATCTTTACCTTAATGAAGCTATCAAAAGAGTTTGATTCCATCATGAACGATAAAGATGCTTGTAGAGTTACAAGAAATTAAGTGGGATTGTTATGACATATTTCTAATGCTTTATGTAGATGACATATGGTTGATTGGAAAATATGTATTTTTAATTAGAAGGGTTAATATTTTCATATTGATGAAAGGCTTTGGAGATATTGGGCATCCATATCTATAATAGATAGATTGAAGCGCCTGATATGATTAAAGCCAAATTACATAGATGTAATATTGAAATAAGTCAATATCGAAATGACATGAAGGAGTTCTTTCCACATGAAACAGAATTGGGAAAGATTGAATTTGTTTTGACACATGATGAGCATAATTGAAATTAAGATTTCTAAGTCATTTGTTCCATGCTATGTACACAACCAGATGAGTCAGGTGCTATAGAATGCTATAGCTGAATAATTCATATGATGATTAGACAACAGTGGGAGAGATCCTTGTGTCATTTTATAAATTCTAAGGATATGTTTTCCTATGTAGTAATGATAAAATATTCGTTGTAATATGTTACACTAATAGTCTTGTCATTTATTCAAGTAATTTTATCTCTATTAAAATATGTGGTGAAGGGTAGCAGAATAGGCCGGAAGAAAGTTCCATGCTGGATTTGGAATGAGTTTCAAAATTAAAGTATTGTGACGGGTACTGCAACAAAGGCTAAGTATATTGTTGTGTTGACAACAAATAATATGAGTATTTTGTGTCAAGGAGTTCTTTATTGAACTTGGTGAATTTCCAAGAATGCGAACACTATGAAGCTACATTTTCACAATGTTAGTAACATTAGTTTAAGCTGAGGAATTAAGGTCTCACCGGTTGACCAAATATATACAAAGCCATCTCATCATAGAATGAGTGATGCGTGTAGACGCAAAGAACATGCAAATACAATAAGACCATGTCATATCTTTTGATGATGTTTACCACATGCGAAGCATGGTAATAACACTGGAACGTCATATGTGCGGTAAGTGCTTACATACTAGATTATTGCCTCTAGTGCAAGTGTGAGACTAAAGGGAATATGCCCGAGAGGCAATAATAAAGTGGTTATTATCTTATTCCATGTTTATGATAAATGTTTATTTCTCATGCTAGAATTGTATTGACCGGAAACGCTGATACATGTGTGTTTAATAAACAAACAACGGTTCCTAGTAAATCCTCTCTTTCAACTAGCTCGTTGATTAATAGATGATCAAGGTTTCCTGATCATGAACATTGGATGTTGTTAATAACGGGGTCATGTCATTAGAAGAATGATGTGATGAACATAGACCCAAATTAAGTATAACAATACGATCAAGTCATTTAGTTTATATTGTTATATCTTTCATACGATGTAACTTATTCCTTAGACCATGAGATCATGTCAATCACTGATACCGGAAGGGTGCTTTGATGTCATCAAACTTCACACCGTAACAGGGTGACTATAAAGGTGCCGTTGGGTATTCGGAAAGTATTAGTTGAGGCTCGTGGATCAAGAGTGGGATTTGTCCATCCAAATGACGAAGAGACATACTCTTGGCCCTCTAGGTGATATCACATCGACACTGCTGGCAAGCACGTGACTAGGTCACAAGGATGTCATATCACGGATTGAGTAAAAGAGTACATGTCAGTAATGATATCGAAAAATGTATGGTTGATACCAATGATCGGATCTCCGACAAGTAAAATATTGCGAGACAAAGGGAATTAGTCACGACGTTGATGGTTCACACGATCACGAGATTCAGCGTTGTATATATAGAAGTCATCAAGGATCTCCAGATCCCGCTGTTGATTATTGATCGGAGAGGTGTCTCGATCATGTCTATGTTATTCATGAACCGTAGGGTGACACACTTAATATTTGATGACGCGATTAAGTGGATACGGAATATTGGAGAAAAGTTTGGACAACACCGAAATTGTTTCAGGGAATATTGGAATAGTCACCAGAATTTTTTTGGGGAATATTGAAATAGTTAAAGGTGGTATATGTTAATGTTTGATTAACAAATAGTTCAAGAGGGTAAGTGTAATTGTTTGTTAATAGGATTAACAAATATTAAAATAAAGAAATAAAATTGTTTTATTTATTTATTAAAGAAAACCCTCGGAATTTTGTATGGGAAATGATGGGAGAATGAGTGGGTTGAGTGGAGACTCCACCCACATGATGAGGGGAGAGGTGGAGGCACCAAAATTTCGTGGCTGCCCCCCCTACTATATAAATAGGGGTTGGACCTCTCTCTCCCCACACACTTGGTGTCATCTCCACCTCCCTCCTCCTGCTGCTCCACCTCATGTTCATGCGCTTGGAGTAGCCCTGAACGATGTTTTCTCCACCACACCACGCCGTCATGATGATGGAGTTTCGAGGGATCCTCTATTTCCGCTGCCCCGCTGGATTGATGGAAAGGAGGTCGTCATCAAGCCGTACGTGTGACCGATCACGGAGGCACTGCCGGATTGCGGTGCACATCTTCTCGGTCTTGAGATCAGTGTGAGTATGACTACGCCAACAACGAGATTCGATCTCGTAACGCTTTGTGTATTGGAGGGTATGTTCTCCTTAAGACTCTCTCTATGCACGTTACCTTTCATCTCCAAGATTAGATCTTGGCCCTTCAGGTTTATTGCGCGTAGGAATTTTTTTGTTTTCTATGCAACGAACCCTTCAGAATCATCAGTACTAACACCAGAAAATTGCTCTCTCATAACAAGGTTTAACAGGGCAGGTTTTATCCCATAAACAACAGCAGTAGGAGCAAGTGGCGCAATACGTGTGCTAATGAAATAATTATTGTTGGTGCTAGTAAAGTCACACAACTTAGTGTTCTTAGGAGTAGTCATTTTAATAAAGCTAAAAACAGGAATAAAACTACAGCTAGAATAAGAAATAATTTTTGTGTGTTTTTGATAAAGAGAAGCAAACAAGACAAAATAAAATAAACTAAGCAAAACTAAAACAAAGTAAAGAGATTGGAAGTGAGAGACTCCCCTTGCCGAAATTCTCTTCCTCCCCGGCAACCGCGCCAGAAAAATGGCTTGATGGTGCAGGTCTTGCACTCGTTGGGAGACCCCAAGAGGAAGTTATGATGAGCACAGAAGAAATTTTCCCTCAGTAAGAAAACAAGGTTTAATCGACCAGTAAGAGGAAGGAGTAACTTCAGAAGGTTGAAGACTCTGAGATGGCAGGGCGCACTACCGGTTCAGAAGCAACGTGAAACCTACACAGCACAATCATATCACTTTGCCCTAACGAAGCAGTGAGGTTGTCAATCTCACCGATTTTGCTGAACACAAAGAGGTTAAACGTATGGTATGGAAAACAGTATGAAAGCAGTAGCAGCAGTATGAAAGCAGTAGGTGATTTATCAGTATGAGGAAAAAGGACCGGGGTCCACAGTTAACTAGTGGTGTCTCGCCATAAAAGATAAATAGCATGTGTGGTGAATAAATTACAGTTGGGCAATTGACAGAATTGAAGGCTGCACCGTAGTGCATATGCAAGACATAAAGATTACTATGTGATTCATGCGGGCATTACAACAAAATACATAGACCGTCATCCAATTGCATCTATGTCTAATAATCCACCCTCCGAATATCATCCGAACAAACGTTGGGTATTAAGTTGCAAGCAACAGATTATCGCCATAAGCAAAGTGTGTAATGTAAACAATGTAAACTAGGTAAATACCGTTGTTTTCTCCCTAATGGCAACATCACATCCTCCACCCGCCACGTTTCTGTCACTCGAGCATAGATGAAAAGGAGGCATGAACCGAGCATAAATACTCCCTCTTGGAGTGGCTAGCATATACTTGGCCATAGCATCTACTAATAACGGAGAGCATGCAAGATCATAAATAACATATGCATGAAGATAACATGATAGATTGATAATAAGAAGAAATAACATTCAACATTTATTAGATCCCAGCAAACACAACATGTAGAATTACATAAAGATGATCTTCATCATGTTAGATAGATCACAAGATCTAAACATGAGGTACAAAGTGGAGAGAACAACCATCTAGCTACTGCTATGGACCCATAGTCCAGGGATGAACTACTCACGCATCACTTCGGAGGAGGGCAGGGTGGTGTAGACCCCTTTGGTGATGAACCCACCCCCCCCGGAGGTTGCCGGGGAGAGCTCCAGAACCCTCCCGGTCTTGGGATGACGATGACGGCGGCCTCAGGTGTTTTTCGGGTCGAAGTGGTATATCTTTAGGGTTTACGTCTCGGGGGGGTATAAATAGGCCAAAGAGCAAAAGCGATGGAGGCCGGGGGACCCCACACCACCCCATGGCGCGGCCCGGGGGGCGCGCCACCCTATGGTGTTGGCCCCCTGAGGCCCCCCTCCGGGTCTCTTTGGGACTCCGTGGAACCTTCGGGAATTCTAAGACTTTCGGGCTTCGAATTTTCCAATTCCAAGAATATTTCCAGAACAACTTTTCTGAAACTAAAAACAAAAGAAATCAGGGAACTGTCTCTCTGACATCTTGTCAATAGGTTAGTTCATAAAATCGATAAAAATGACATAAAGTTTATAGCAAACATGTGGGAAAAATAAGAAAAAAACATGGAACATCATAAATTAAGGATACATTTATGACGTATCAGTGGTCTACAAGTGCGTGACCAAGACATAACTAAGAGGGACATGACGGCAAGATCCTCCACCTGGACCGCCAAATTGACCACCAAATCCGGAATCCGGTGCCAAGCTTTCTGATCTCTCTCCGTGAGGAGCAAATTCGTAGGATTGATGCTCGATTATATAGTTGATTTGATTTTCTATTACTAGAGCTTGGCAGTGAAGACAGTGCAGCAGATTCTCGCACTACCAGAATGGGTTGGAGTCACAATGATGGCAGAGATACGCGGAACAAGAATGGAGAAAGTAGACACGAAACAATATGACCCTGACGGAGACTATATGCGTGAGAGGGAAAAGCAACGGGAAGGTTCCACCACCTCCGACAATAGACCGACGAACTGCAGCAAAGAGAGAGGGGATGCGGAAGGGGATGATGAGTTGGTGGCTACCGTTGTGTCCTTCTAGGGAAGCGAGGGCGCAACAATCCCTAGGGACATCATTAATATTGAAAGTTCATATTTGCAATATCGTGTTGGCCGTGGCGGTCATGGACGGAGATAGACCATTATGTGGGTGTACAAATGTACATCCATTATTTTTGCTAAAAGCTTGTCTGTCTAAGTTTAATTCACATACAAAATGATATACATCATAGAAATTAGGATAAATATGAGTAAAAATATGACTTTTTATTTGCGAATTAGTAGAAGTATGAATTTTAATGTACTATGTACACCCATTGTTTATATGCTAGCTTCGCCACTAGCGGCGGTGCTAGGTCTCATGATTTCTGATTTCAATACATGTAAATGCTTTATTCCTATAGGAGATATAATGTATGAAATGTAAAAGGAGCCAAGAGGAATTTGAGCAAGTTATCATGCCACTTGACATTGCAGCTTGTATGTACACTGTTATAAAAAATAGCACAAAAACGATGAACAAAGAATATCTAGCACGGCACGGATTTGCATGGGAAACCGGAGAGGATCAATAGTACGATCTTATCTTTGCTCGTATTTAATGTCTGGCAATCTTAGCTAGCTACACGTCGTCAGCAACTTAGCATGTTGAATTAGTTATAAAATCCTATTAACTAACTTATGTCTCTATAAATGATTTGTCAACACGCAACATCAAGTAGGTGGAATCTCAACTACATATTTTGCCGGGATCCAAAGGAAGCTCTATTCTGCCAGGTTTGTCGTCCTTGCTCACGTCGGTGCTACTCACCATTTCAAAGTCGAACTCCAATCGTACAAAAAAAAAAATCCTGCAAACATTTCTAGTTGACAAACCACATCGAGGGCGAAATGGCAAAGTAATTTTCAAATATAAAATAAAAATGAAAATAAAGTAAAGTAATCTTACAATATTTGTGCAGGCGTGGTGTGCAGGGACGGTGCCTGGTGATTTGAAGCTTCCGAGCTAGACCGACGTCACCTCATCCACGCCCATGGCGTCCTCAGGCGGAGTCCTCTTGGGCCTTTTCGTGGAGCCCAACCCATGCTGGTCGCAATAACACTCTGTTTTACAAATGGAACGTCACGTAAATTTTGTAACTCGTACTTCCCTTTGCATAAAAAGAAATCGTACTTCGCCCCTCGAAAAAAAAATCTTAGATGCATATGTGTTGTTTCCCGAGATTAACTCATATATATTCAACTTAAAATGGGGTCATTCGACATTTGTGTGCAAGAGATGAACGTACGGTATACTGTCATTTTTGGAACAGTGGCAATAGCATATCCTTCCAACCGACCGACGCTAGCTGTTCAATACGGAACTCGTTGATCGCCTCCTCATATATAAATAGGAAAGCCAACATCAGACCCGGAAATCTTTCCTCTTTGGGCGATATCTTGCAATGAAGCCTCCGTTTGAAGCCTCTGTGGCTCCAACCTCCTTATCATTGTCCACCTCCCGCTTGTCGGCACAGTCTTCATGGCCTCCACAACATCGGAAGGCCTGCCCGTCATCTACTTTTTTTTTAACAGGGGTTGGTCCCGAAGGACCTAGAGCTTCATTGATCGGTGAAAGTACAACTTACGGGAAGAACCTCCAAGAAAAATAAAAAACCAACCAAGCCCTTAAAACTTTGCACCGACGACCTAGAAATAAAAAGAAAAAGCAATCCGGTCCTGCTCCTCTTGCACCGTATCTGAACCATGGCCGCGCGCAGGCAACCTCGACGCCTCCGGGGACGAAACCACTTGAGACATCGAGGCGGGAGCAATACTACGTCGTGGCTATAGGGCCTCCACTTCGGCATGCAAGCCTGGAGGTTGAGAAAATCCGCCATCGCTGGAGCGTCGAAGAATCCAGCATATATGGCGGGAGTGGTCGCCCAACGACCATAAGAGACGACGATGACAAGCTCGTCGCCATGGAAGCACTCTCTGGCGAAGCTTCGCCAATCCCCTGGTGCAGAGACCACGAACACGCAGCCAGGGCCAGCCTCCCATCTTCTTCCTCACCTCCATGGCAAGAAACAGAGAGAGAAACCAACCACTGAAAGGAGCTCGCGGATCTGCTATCACGAGCTTATTTAAGTTGCGGCCCCCACCTCCACCAACCACCACCGCCGTCCTCCATGGACCACAGCTAGCCGAGGGGAGAGGAGCATCTCCGGCACCACTCATTGACGCGCGGAGCAAGCAGCAGCATGGCATCACACCAAACTCTACATACGGGAAGACAACAAGGAAACTAAGCTACTACAACTATGCACAGGGGGAGCTCGACCTCCTACGCCATCCGCACGCCGGTCAGCATCGCTGCCGGAGCTACGGTGGAGAAGGGGCGGCGGTGGGCGGAAAGAGGCGACTCTCAAAGCGGCAAGGAGAGGATAAGGCTCAAACAGAGGTCAAATTGGTACGGCAAAAACCCGCCCGTCAGCTACTTCGCATTTGCCTATTGCGCCAAGCTCTACTATAACAAACTTACTGTTTGTAGTCGTCGTTAGGTGATCCAAAAATCTATTTGTGATTTTCAGTACTTTTGAAAATATGTGTCTACCATTGGTGATGATTATTAGCACATCGGTTGGCCTTTTCGACAAAAAAAGCACATGGATGCACATTACTCTATATTAATTAATTCCGGTATCTCAAAGTAAAGAAGGGGAGCAAAACCTATGATTGAGGCCCGGGTGCATGTTTATACTCGCTAGGACAGCCCCTACGTGGCTTACATACGGGTACATATAGGACTCGGTATACAATGCGGTATAGGAACCTAATACCAAACCATATCATGTTTAACACCCCCCTAATCTATACTTGACAAAAGATTTAGATTATGCTAAACTCATGAAGATTTTTAACTGGAAGAAGTTTAGTAAAACCATTTGCAACTTGATCCTTGCTTGAAATAAACTTGATGTCTAATCTTGTATTCGCCACCAGGGTTCTCTAAAAAAGTGACACTAGTACGAAAAGGTTTTCTAGTGACCAACAAAAAAACGCTACCCCCGGCAAAGGTTTGTTCGACAGTGGTAACACGCCAGTGGTATAGATTAACGCTGGCGAAGCAGACTGTTGACCAGCGGTATGTTAGCTACCGCTGGCGAATACCTTATTTCGTTCGCCAGTGCTAAGTTCAAAATATTTTAAAATTAAAAAATTCCTTTTTTTGAAAATTTCAAAACATTTGAATTGTTGAACCATTTAATCGCAATGTAGATTTTTTTTGCTTTATTTCTATTTAAATCGTCCACTTCCCCACCGGTTACCCATCCCGAGACTACTCTAGCCCCATCGCTCTTAACTTCTTAGTTCTTTCCCTATGAACTACCTAGAAACCACTCACACTTTGTTAACAATATAGTCCTATCAATCTTATTAACCATTGGACCATGGTGTCACATGTCGGTACTTTTTGAATCGAAAAAATTATTTAAGTAAACAAAAATGAATAAATAATAATAGTCTTGAATTCAAATAGCAATAAAATAAATTTGAATATTTTTTGCATTTATTCATTTAATATTGAATAATTCATATCTACAAATCCGTAAATTGGAATTCGATACTTGATATGTCTAAATTGATTAGAAAAGTGAGAGGAATTTAAATATGACATCCATATCATATCTTTTAAATATATTTTTTGTTAATACTTCACATCATAGGAGAAATCCTTACCTAGTGGTTTCATCTAGTAATATACATATTGCAGATCGATTACATATATTTACATACAAACTATATATAGCTAGCACAAAGTAAGAAAAAAAAAGATAAATGTACGTTTCGTTGGACACACACCCTTATATAGACAAATTTTGGTAGTTGAAACCATAGTTCTAAATGACCTGCATATCAAAGACAATATCCATGTTGGGGTGATTGGACTCCCTCAGAATGATCAAAACAGGTTGATCAACTTGAATATTCTTGCCTTGTACAAACATTTTCCACCCTAGAATGTCAATGACTATGCGACGATCGGGTGTCATGTTGTATTTAATGCTGGTGATGGGCATCCCTACTGCTCCAAGTCATAGTCCAGCGCATCCATGACTCTGTTTGCCAGCATTTTCCGCTATCTTCTTAGGTAGTTTCTGCGCATGAACCATAAGGCGGATAATGTTTACTGAATATTAACACTAAGGAAAATATCATAAATGAGAGGAGTAGAAGCTGACTACATACCAAATCATGTCTGTTCAAATTTGTGTGCATCAAGAGAGTCACAAACCAAAGCCAAACATAGGGTCTAACGGGTAGAAGCTAAGCGAGACGGTCTTTCTCATCGTTAAGCAGAGTAACCCTTTGGACAACCATGATTGTGTCATCTTCGTCAACCTCATCATCAGAACAGATTGCGCAGTAACGGTTGCATACATGGCATGCCATCTCCTCTGTTATAACTTGCAAACAAACAAAGTAATTAGTGGCAGCCTGCCGTAAGATCTACCGATTTACATGGAAGTAACTATTACAAGTTTGATGCAAAATTAGTGGCAGCATGCCGTAAGATCTACCGATTTACAAGGAAAGTAACTATTGCAAGTTTGATATGATGGAAAATTAGTGGCACTCTAGCTTAAGATCTACCGATTTATAAGGAAGTAACTATTGCAAGTTTGATATGAAGCAAAATTAGTGGCAGCCGGTAGCGAGAAGAGGCAGGGAGGGGGGCCTCGTACCAGCGTTGTAGGGGACCGGAGGGCAACCGGCGGCGAGAAGAGGCATGGGAGAGGCCCCCTCGTACTAGCGTTGTAGGGGACCGGCGACGAGTGGAGGCAAACGAGCCCGACGTCTCGCCGCGAAACCCCGCGACGTAGTAGGGGACCGGGGGTGAAGGGGGCCGGCGAGGCTACCAACTTGGAGGAGAGGGGCTAGGGAGCTGTTGATTCATAGCGGCGGCGAGGCTATCGATTTGGAGGACAGGGGCTAGGGAGCTGTTGATTCGGAGCACCGCCGAGGTTACGGATTTGGAGGGCGAGGACGACAAATGGGGAAAAAAATACCCCGGCACGCCGTTTAATTTTTTTTTTTCCAAATTGTTTGACTTTGCCGCCAATTGTTCAGTACCCGGAGGCTCTGAGTATATTCGTGTCCTCCAGATTTTGGTTGTAAGAGAAAACTGAAATTATTCAAAAGTATTCGGAAAAATAGGAAGCCAACGTGTATATATGTTTGTTTAAGGGTATATATCATATTGAACAAAGCATAATACATGAATAAGTTGAAATGATAATATCATTTAGAATATAATACCATGATTACAAGAGAAGGTGCTGCTCTTTCCTAACCTCGCAGTCGTGTCCAACACACTTGATCGGCGCGCCATCCAGGAACCCCTTCACGTACTAGATCCACTTCTCCACACGGTATGCGCGGAGGGTCACCCAGACCTTGAAATGCATTCCCTCAAGGTCGTAAAAAAACAACCGCGATAGAGGAACGACGAGCGTCATTGGAGAGGCCGAGCGCTCGAGATCAAGATCGTGTGGAGGAAGAGAGTAGCCACTGACGAAGAGGGGATCATCGAGAGAGAACGTATGGGAGAGCGGTCGATCGAGAGTGCGAGGGGGTATATATATCGATCATCACTATTAAGTCGACACGTGTTTGGATGATTGTCGAAATACCATTAAACAAACATATATTTACTAATCATGGAGTTGCAGCTAATCAAACGGAAACATGAGACCGATTAAAGGTTTTGTGCAAATTATTTACTAATCATGGAGGTGCAGCTAGCTAGGCGAGATGAGATGAGAGGCTAACCAGATGTGCGATTCCACCACCCAGTCCTCCGGTATAAGGTGATGCCCCGGTACTGCGAGCTCCGCGACCTCGGCTACACTTCCCTTATACCAGGGTACAAAAGCATCACATTTATGTTTCAATGCAGAAGGTACCAAGATTGAACACATATCAGACGACTTGATTTTAATACATTGGCATGTTACATTACAATGGTAGTCTCCAAATTTAACAGTACAGAGCCATCATATTTGTTCCACTGTTATTAGTAGACCAATACAATTAGTATTGGCATCATATCAATCTTAACAGTATTTGCATGATAACAATAAATTAATACCCATATAAGACAATATAAACATAAAGCACTCATTCTACTCCACCAAATAACACTACCATAATATGTATGCTCAACATTCAAACACAAATTTCAATTTAAAACTTTGCAGATGTGGCAGTCTACATAGTAGAGAATGCTAGAAGCCGAGAGATAAATAACGTTTACTATGTCTTATTGGCACTCTTCGGTAGGTTGATCCTAAACATTATGCATTACAATATCTTAAACACTAAGCTGAGTGAAACAACTCTTCTTAAGGCTTCTAGTGTGGTACCTGTTACAGTACTATATTGAGGTAAGCTAATCCAACAGTACTAATTCAAATTCATAGCAATATGACAACCAATTAGAGTAGCAGATCCCAATATCAGATCTGATAGAAATCTTGTTTTCTTTGTTGATTATAACAAGTGGGTACACACCAGAGAGACGTCGAATTACCAGAGCTAGAACTCTTAATTAGAGGCGGTGGAGGATAGGGTTCAACCCATCATTCCCATAGGTGGGTAGCAGCTTTGGCCGGCGCCGCCGTCAAGCGCCATCGAGGGTCGTAGCTCGAGGATGTGGAAGACGGCTGCAGCAGCATAGACAGACTTCAGATATGGCCCGTCCTCGGCCCGCCTAACGTGGAGCGTGCTCTTGAGGGTCACATCTGTTGAATATATGAGCAATTTTCTAAATGATTTAATCATGAAAAAGATAGATAACATATGGCTAGAATAATTGGAATAAAACTAGTCATGTGATTTTCATGAAAGCACGAAATAAACAAGTCCAAATAGATTGGTAGTAGAAGAACATGTATTAAGACATGAAACAGAAACATGAACACGTACGGTGCAGAGGAAGAACCGTTCACGTTGGGCGAGGTAGACATGTCGCCGAAGAGGTTGTCGACGTCTGGGAAGAAGTCGTCGTTCGGAAAGTAGTCGTCGGCGTCCGTGATGACGATGATGCCAGTAGTCGCGCCGCACCGCTCCCCAAAAATCTTATCGCCTTTCTCCCGTACAGGATCCAAAGAGACGCGGTTTCGGAGGCCTACTGTCCCGTTCCGCGGTGCACGCCGCGGCACGAGATGGAGATGTCCTGATCGGTGACGCAGTGCTCGAGAAGTATGAGGCAGAGAGGTGAGGATATGTTGTGTGTCTACGGAGAGGAGCGACCTCTCATATAGCGCAGCAACAGGAGGCGAACATGTAGCGAAGAAGTGGAAACGAACAGACAAGCGGCGAAATGAATAGCCGACAGCCGAAGCCGAACAGCCATCCACTCACGCGTAGTAATTTCCCACTAGTGCAAAAACGTTTTAATTTTCGCGTAATAGTTCATATTTCTTCATTCGTGTGTGACAAAAAGAAGACAAGGTGTACACGCATCATAGGTCCTAGCTCGGCTCGGCTTACTCCCGCAACCCTCGGCGCGCGTGCACGTCGTGACGAGGCGGGCGACGGAGGAGCGCGCGTGTAGTCATCTCCTTCTCATGCTCATACACCAAGTGGAAAGACCTCCCTTATAAACAGGTAAAACTTCCACTCAACTAGCAATGTGGGACAAAACCTTTGTCCCACCTCTTGCTATACAAGAATGGGCCACATGGGCCTCTAGGATTTTCAGGAATTTGTGGAGAACTAAAATAGGCTGGGCCATATTGGGCCAAAATTCCAACACATCTCGAGGACGTGGAAGACGCCTACAACAGCATGGATGACGTTCAGATCCGACGCGTCCCCGGCGTGCCTTCCGTGGGGTGCCCCCATGAAGACGCTGATCCCGAACTGCAGTGCGAGGTGGACGACGTGCTCCGAGGCCCACGTCAGCGATGTCGCCTTCCTGGGTTGCTGGACACCCGTGGCCGGCGTGTAGCGCTGCTACAAACCCTATGAAGGCTACACGCGCGCCGCGGTTCGCCCAGATCGACGGAGCGTCGTGCATCTAAGCACGCACACGAGAGCCGGCGAGCACCACAACCGCAATACAGTGGTCCCTTGGCGTCAAATAGAAGGAGGGGAACAGGAGCTCCTGGTGGAGGACATCGGAGGCAAGCAATCCGGTAGTGGAGGGGCTGGTGGCAAGGCCGGTGCTTATGTCGGCGAGGAAAGCACGGGGAGGGAGGGGAAGCAATAGGAGCCCAGCACGCCGGTAGATCAAGGGAATGAGAGGAGGTGGATGTGGCCGATGGGGAGATGTAGATCAGGGGTTGGGTAGGATGGAACCGGCTCCTCTAACGTTAAAGAGCAACGTAACAGTAAACTATGAAGAAGAGTAAGGGTATTTTAGCCTAAGCTTGTGTATTATGTGCTGTTCACAATTACTGTACATAATTAATGTACCATGTATCATGTAAACTAATTTTTTGTGCACCATATTTTTTATTGCAACAAACTAATATATAGCCTAGCTTTGTACAATACAAAGTAAGTTGAATCATATTGGACTAAAGTAATATGTGTGTGAAGAAGCAAAGTCAGGGATCTATACCTTACCTGACGTTGCTCTTCAACGTTAGAGGATCCGGCTCCGGGTAGGAGCGGTAGAGGGGAGAGTCCAGAGAAAAAAACATAGGGTTTGCTAATCGCATCTTTTGCTCCGGCCAGACAACATCCGTTGATCTACATTTGAAGACTCTTAGCGCTTGCAACCAGACAGGGTCTTCCGGCAGTATTTTGGGCTGAATTTGGGTCGGCTGGGCCTTGGTCCTGGAAGACTGCCCTCTGATATAAGATGTTGCAAAGAAAAAAAGGTCAAAGACATTTTATAAATTTTGCAAAATTTTGGAATAGGTTAAACCAAATTTTTTGAGTCAAAATACATCTTGGAATGGCGGCCATTGTTGACTTATAATGTTTTTTTCCTTTGAAAAAATAATTGTTTTTCATATTTCGAGTACGAAAAATGAAATTTTTGGTGAAGCACATGCAAAAACTAAGTTGATAAATGTATTTTTCCAAATCATTAGACAACATTTTATGTACCAAAAAAAACAAAGTCGTGTCTTTCAAAAGGTTTTCCTCCGCCTCTTTTTAAAAAGATAAATTTATGTCGATTCAGCTGAAAGCGGGTCAAATTTGAATTACATGTGTCTCATAGTTTTGGAAAAAAATCATTTTGGGTACACAAGTAACTGTTTCATCACATATACACCAAGGGTTTCACAAGATTCAACCTCTAGCTAGGACTGACCACGTCCTTCGTTTTGACGGTGTTTTGAAATTGGTGTTAAATGTTCAAAAAATAAAAAAATGGAAAACCTTCGCCTTGTGTCATTGTATGTGACCTAGCATCCGTAAAAAATAATAAACTTGGAATACATCAAATATCGCGAAAAAGTGTACACAGAAATGAGCTACCATCTACGAAGATTCAGGGCTTTCATGTGAAATGACGGATGTTGTGGCCACATTCATGGCATAGTTTGTTGAAATGTGCCCATATTCTACAAAAACATGCATTTTGGAACCAGAAACAATGTTGACTAAGAAGATTATATTTTCCTTTGAATAAAAAAATTCATTTTCCATTTTCCAACTTTCAGAAACGGTTTTTTTGTTTGAACCACCTACCAAAACTACGGTGCAAAATTGGAGCACTGTATTTTTAATATTTATCAAACCATATTTTATCTGGAAATAATTAAATTCCTTCCTCTCATTTTTTTTGATCCACCTATTTTGGAAAGTACAAATTTTTGTGATTCAATTGAAAGCTGATCAATTTGAATTACAGGTGCCTCATAGATTTCTCGTGATTTTTTGTCATTTTAGGTATGCAAATACCTATTTTATCATAGATACACCAATTTTTTCGCAATATTCAACACCTAGTTACGAACGGTCATCCCTTAACTTTGACGGTGATTTTTTGTGACAGATATTATGGCCATATTCATGGCATATTTTGTTGAAATGTGCCCATATTCTACAAAAACATGCATATTGGAACCACAAATAATGTTGACTAAGAAGATTATATTTTCCTTTGAATAAAAAATTCATTTACCATTTTCCAAGTTTCACAAACAGTTTTTTTTTTGCGAATCACCTACCAAAACTACGTTGCAAAATTGGAGCACTATATTTTTAAATTTTATCGGACCATATTTTATCTGGAAATAATCAAATTCCTTCCCCTCAAAATTTTTCCCTCCACCTATTTTGAAAAGTACAATTTTTTGTTGATTCAATTGAAAGCTGATCAATTTGAATTATAGGTGCCTCAAAGATTTCTCGTGATTTTTTGTAAAAAACATTTGAGGTACACAAATACCTATTTGATCATACATACACCAATTTTTTGGCAATATTCAACACCTAGCTACGAACGGTCATATCTTTTGTTTTGATGGTGATTTTTTGTGACAGATGTTATGGCCACATTCATGGCATATTTTGTTGAAATGTGCCCATATTCTACAAAAACATGCATATTGGAACCACAAACAATGTTGACTAAGAAGATTATATTTTCCTTTGAATAAAAAAAGTCATTTTCCATTTTAAAGGTTTTAGAAACGGTTTTTTTGTTTGAACTACCTACCAAAACTACGTTGCAAAATTGGAGCACTTTATTTTTAATATTTATCAAACCATATTTTATCTGGAAATGATCAAATTCCTTCTTGTCAATTTTTTTGATCCACCTATTTTGAAAAGTACAAATTTTTGTTGATTCAATTGAAAGCGGATCAATTTGAATTACAGGTGCCTCATAGATTTCTTGTGATTTTTTGTAAAAATCATTTTAGGTACACAAATACCTATTTTATCACAAATACACCAGTTTTTTCGCAATATTCAACACCTAGTTACGAACGGTCATGTCTTTTGTTTTGACGATGATTTTTTGTGACAGATATTATGGCCATATTCAAGGCATATTTTGTAGAAATGTGCCCATATTCTAAAAAAACATGCATATTGGAACCACAAACAATGTTGACTAAGAAGATTATATTTTCCTTTGAATAAAAAATTCATTTATCATTTTCCAAGTTTTAGAAATGGTTTTCTTTTGTGAATCACCTACCAAAACTACGTTGCAAAATTGGAGCACTGTATTTTTAAAATTTATCGGACCATATTTTATATGGAAATAATCAAATTCCTTCCTCTCAAATTTTTTCCATCCACCTATTTTGAAAAGTACACTTTTTTGTTGATTAAATTGAAAGCGGATATTTTTGAATGACAGGTGCCTCAAAGATTTCTCGTGATTTTTTGAAAAATCATTTGAGGTACACAAATACCTATTTTATCATAGATACACCAATGTTTTAGCAATATTCAACACCTAGATACGAACGGTCATGTCTTTTGTTTTAACTGTGATTGTTTGTGATAGATGTTATGGCCACATTCATGGCATATTTTGTTGAAATGTGCCCATATTCTACAAAAACATGCATATTGGAACCACAAACAATATTGACTAAGAAGATTATATTTTCCTTTGAATAAAAAAAGTCATTTTCCATTTTCCAAGTGCCAAAAACGGTTATTTTTTGAATCATCTACCAAAACTAAGTTGGAAAATTGGAACACTATATATTTAAAATTTATTAGACCATATTTTATGTGGAAATAATCAAATTCCTTCCTCTCAAAAATTTTCAAAACAACTATTTTGAAAAGTACAATTTTTTTTTGATTCAATTGAAAGTGGGTCAATCTGAATTACACGTGCCACATAGATTTCCTGTGTTTTTTTGTAAAAATCTTTTTATGTACACAAGTACCTATTTTATCACAAATACAACGATTTTTTCGCAATATTCAACACCTAGATATGAACGGTCATGGCGACTGTTTTGACCGTATTTTGAAATCATCATAAAGGTTCAAAAAAATAGAAAACATCCGCAATGCCTCATTCTATGTGACCTATTAAGCACAAAAATAACAAACTTGAGATATGGCAATTATCACGAAAAATTGTTCATAGAAATAAGCTATTGTCTACGAAGATTCAGGGATTTCAGGCCAAATGACCGATGTTATGGCCACATTCATGACATAGTTTCTTGAAATTGGCCCATATCGGGCACAATCGTGCATCTTGGAATCATGAACAATTTTGACTAATAAATTATTATTTTTCGTTGAAAAAAAGATCATTTTCCATTTTCCGAGTGACAAAAATGGTTTTTTCAGCACCTGCCAAACGTAAGTTGCAAAATTGAAGAAACATATTTTCTAAACCTATTAGACCATATTTTGTACAAATAACCAAATTTATTCCTCTAAGAAGCTTTACATCCAGCTCTTTTGAAAATTACAAATTTCCGTCGATTCAGCTGAAAGCGGGTCAAATTTGAACAAAGGTGGATCGTACTTTGCTCGTAATTTTTATAAAAAAAATGTCTTTAGGTACGTACTATTTCGTCACATATACACCCATTGTTTCGAAATATTTAACACCTAGCTATGAACGGTCATGTCCCCCGTTTTGAACGTATTTTGAAAACGACATTGAAAGTTTAGAAAATGAAAACCTTTGCAATGTGTCATTCTATCTGATCTAGCATCTACAAAAAAAAAGAAACTTGGAATATGGCAATTATCGCGAAAAAATGTTCATAGAAATGAGCTATCGTCTACGAAGATTCGGTGCTTTCAGGACAAACGACTGATGTTATGGCCACATTCATGACATTGTTTCTTGAAATGTGCCCATACTAGGCACAAGCATGCATATTGAAACAACTAACAATATTGACGAAGAAATTATTATTTTTCTTTGAATAAAATATCATTTTCCGAGTGACAAAAATGTTTCTTTTGTGAAGCACCTACCCAAACTAAGTTGCAAAATGGAAGCAATATTTTCTGAGGTTATTAGACCATATTTTATGTATAAATAACCAAATTTCTTCCTCTAAAAAGCTTTACATCCATCTCTTTTGAAAAAAAGACAAATTTCTTCCGTTTACATTGAAAACTAGTCAAATTTGAACCACAGGTGCCTCGTGGTTTGCTCATGATTTTTTTAAGATAATTTTTAGGTACACATGTATCACAGAGACACCAATTGTTTCTCAACATTCAACATCTTGCTTTGAACGGTCATGTCCCCCGTTTTGACTGTATTTTAAAATCGACATAAAAGATTCAAAAAAAATTCAAAACCTCTAAAATAATCATAGTATCATTTTAAAACCAAATTTTAGAAGTGGATGTTTGATTTTCACCTTGGTATAATTTAAAATCCTTTTATTTTTACATTTCATTTTAATTTTTTTTTTAAATCCCATAGGAGTTTCGAATTCCTCCAAACCCTATATAAAGTAGTACATAAGCTTATTGGTATTTATATTTTATTTTGAGAAGAGCATAGTTGGAACTCTTTACCGGGATCATGGGGACTATGACCCCCTCTCTCTGTCTCAGTCTTGTCTCCTCGACTCGATAAGCTAGCAAAGTCAGTTCGTTGGATTGGTCTGTCCGGTCAGTCATTTAGGAAAACACGTCGAGTCGGTTAATAGCTCTGGTCCGGTTTCTAACTCGGTGAATTGGTATGGTCCCGGCAATAACAATAGCATATAGGTCAGTTGTTCAAGTCCGTCGGCTTGGACCAAAAAGAAAGAAACTAAGCAGAAAGAGCGAGTAATTTAATATAGGAATCTGATTTGCTTTGCTGAGATTTCATAAGCTTTTGATACAGGGTTGGCTTCCGCTTTTGTGATCGAGGAACTGGTGTTGTTGGATCAGCGAAAGGCGGAGAAGCTGGAGATGGATATGGCTGAGAAGCGGAAGCTTATTCCGACCCTAGGAGTTAAGATTAGTTGACCGGTAGCGGATGCTAGGCTTTCGAGTGAAAGACTGAGCTATTTGACCCGATTTGAAAGAGAGAAACTTGACACGCTATAGTGACAGGTGAGGGCGAGCCTCTATCAGTTTCTGCTTCTTTGCAATAGCAGATTTACTAACAACGAGTTTTCTTTTGGGCGATGCTTGCCCGCTGGATCTTGTAACTTGCTGAGCCCTGCCTCTGCCTGATCATTTAATTAATCATATTTAATAATTTAAAATATATATACTATGGTGAACTGAATTTTGCATATTCATTTAGAAAACATAATGTATCATATCTCTTATAAACATACTATAGTTTCTAAAGCGATCTCCGCAGCAACGCGCGGGGTATCCTTCTAGTAGTATATAATGACGGTGACCATATTTAAATTTTTTATCTGATTGAATTTGAGTTTAAAATCAAAAGTTATAAAATAAAAGAGAAAAGGAAAAAAAAACCGCCCAGCCCCAGCAGCGTGACAGATCAGTTGGATTTTCTCTAGGCACAGGACCAACAAGAAATGTACATGAAACATACCCGTTATTACCAAATCATCAGGAACCTCTGGTCCTGGTGAGGGCATTGATCGATCGACTGGTTGGCCTCCGTTCGATTCCCACCTCGCACACTACTTATTTTGTTTTGCGCATCAATGGTTTCTGCTGGGTAGGGCCTGCCAAGTATGTCCTACTTGTCAGTCCTTGCTGGATCACAGATGTCAGGTCTGATCCCACGTGTAAGTTGTATAATTTGACTTGAGGCAGTCAAATGCGTTCGACGTGTAAGGTTTATAATTTGACTTGAGCCAGTCAAATGTGTTCGTCCGACCTGTCGGTGTGACACATTGGCGCAAAATTGACACGTGTGTACATGTAGGAAAAAGAAAATGTACGCGAGAAAAGTTGTACGTATTAACTTATTCTATTAAACGTACAAGAATGTAGAATATTCTAAAGTTACTCACTAGTCTTGCCTATGGGTTGGAAGTACATTTGAACAGCCATAAACACACAGATAGCAAAAGTATGTGGACTGGTATTCATTCGATACACCATGTGCTAGTTGTACGCCATGGTTGGATATCAAAATGACTTGCTGGTGGATTATTAAGAAGAGCTTAATTGACCTTATCGTGAGTACAAGTGGCTCCCCATTCTGCAGGCCTAACTTGCCTATATATTTTCTTGCCATTCCTCTACAGAAATGCAAAACGATGGTAGTGTAGTACAATGTTTTAAGTACGGACTGGTTCGCAATGACTATGGTAGCCACTGGGAATGGGAGTTGCTGGGAATTACTGTTGTATATCCACGGGGCGATGTCCTTGATGTTAAAAGCTACATGGTTGCGGCGAACATAGAAATTGTTAGGAATTGTGCATGATGGTGTAATCTAAACCTTGTGAATTGTGGATCCTTCAAGGTCCTCTCACTCGTTGTAGATGCCTACCTCCTAGATTCCTAGATGTTACTTCTGTTCACGATGCTGGAGTATCTGATCTCACTCTCTTTTTAGACGAGAACGAAAAGGACTTCTTTCGGATTGTAGAAGGGAGAAATACTGTACATTGACAAATTTCAACTAAGAAAGGAACAAAAAGAAAGAAAACACAAAATCTGTTGAATCAAAAAACTACTAGCGAAAGACAAAGGACAAGTTTCTCAAGTCTGATCTGATCTGAAACAAAAGGCACTCTAAGTTACAGGAGCAATTCTCAAAAATTATCCATCTTCGTCCTTTCCAGAGATGCCTAGCGGCCAGGATTGCCACATCAGTTTTGTCTCTTTGTGTGTCTTACTTTATCTAAACCTAGAAATCTTTTTCCACCAACCTGAGAGAGTTGTCGATCACAAGCTGATGTTGGCCATCGTGCCATGAGAGGAAATAAGACCCTGCCAGATTTCTTTAACAAAAGGGCATCTCTGCACTAAGTGATTCGAAAATTCCATGACATGATGCCACAACGCATATCGATCTTGATAGGTCAGCCTCTAGCATGCAATCTGTTGGCGGTCCAGATGCGATTTTGGAGCAGGAACCGAAAATCGAGGAAAAACATTAGGCTAATTTTGTAAATGATTCGAATAAAATATATGCAACAACTAAATACTAATAATACATATAGCTCATCAGATCAAACATATTAAATAGAACATATATAGAGTTCATCCAAAAGGCACCATCATACATCAAGTTTGATCCAAAAAAAGTATAGTTCACCGATTGTCATCCTCTTGGATAGTGCCTCGACGGTGACAACAGTCTTCTTGCGGTTTGAAGGGACGAGCATGGTGTTGGTACAGTACTCCTCAATCCTCCCCTAAAACATATCGTTTGTTTGATCGGTGCCTTCATCAAGTGAAATATTCAACTAATCACATCACAAGGTAACATCTTCTTCGCCACAAATAGTTTTGGATGAGACATCTCTTGGTACTTCCTTGTGATTCTTAGGTGCCACCAGGATCATCAACCCCCTCCACCTCCTCCACTTAAACCTCCTTGTTCGGAGTTGAATCTATAATGTCATAGTTAAGTTTCATCGAGGCTAGGGGTGGATAAATGATCCAATTGAATCATGAAGTCGGCCACCTCCAACGTAGTCAGGCTATATTTCACAAAAGCAACAAGTCACCACCGGAATTCATCATAAAATGAAATGACCAAAAAATTGGTACCTATCAAGTCATTTTATAAAGTAGTTAGTGGTCATGGTGATCGGCATCGGCTACGACAATTGAAGGGGACAAAAAATGAGGCATTGGGCTGGCAGGATACATGGTACGAGTTGTCAAACTAGAAAGAGCCGACACCGCTGCCTTTCTTTTCTTCTTCATGGCCTCTGCTTTTTTTTTCTTGATAAAGAATGTATATTAATATCGAGGAGATACAAATTACACCCAACCTCTATAACAATGCAATAACGAGAGTCATTACGGATGCACGTAGCCGAAAGACAATAAGAAGAAGAAATAAAAAGAAAAGTCCCGCTACACGGTTGCAGTCCTTGGAGCGCATTCATGTACGCCGACGGCTACCTCATGCCGTCAGCTCTGGCCGGTGCAACGGGAGGGTGGCATGTCGTCACCCTGACCTCTCCGGCCTTGCCAATGTCCTTGTTAGAGTTGGTGCTGGAGGGGCACATGGAACGATTCACTACTAGATAATAGACCTTAAGTCACCAAGGTAATTGGTTACCAGAGATCAACTATTGGCCGCTAATTATCTATTGTCACCAATATTCTCAATTTCTTCGTGGTTGCTGAATGTATTTAGAAAGCAACATTGCATTTGTTTGTTACTAAATAACAATCTTTAGTTACCGTCCCTTGGTGGCTAAAGAAGTGGAGCAATAATAACCAAATTATTAGGTTATTGGAGACAAATGACACACATGTAGCCACCAATATGCTTGGTGGCAATTGCTTGATGACTAAATGTCATCTTTCTTATAGTGATTCCAGTGGAGTAATAGCACTTTCTTGGCGCTGGAGGGTCACATGGAATGATTCCAGTGGAGCAATACTAGCGAGAGTGGGCAGCAAGGTCGAGGACTTGAGTTATGGTTCCATTCCGACTGGAATAGGGGCAATCGGTTTCGGCGGCGAAGAGATTGGCCGGCGGATGCGGGAAGTGGCTCAGGAGGGACATCTTTGTTCGAATTGCATGTCAAGCAATCGTAGTTAGAGCATCTCCAGCACCACCAACGCTCCCCCTAGAGCCCCTAGTCCACCTTTTTTTGCAGGCGCAACAATTTTCGCGTAGTCGCGCCCGGCAAGCCCAAATAGCGCCTGTTTAGGAAAAAATTAGAGCCGGCGTATCTAGGCCGAGCCAACGCGCTGAGGGCAGGGCAGACTAGCGGAAGGGAAAATGGCAAAAAGTTCCGCTCGCAGAGCGACAATGAGAGTCGTTGTCCTCATCGTCATGGTTCCCGCTCTGTTCAATGTAGTCACGGGCAGCATTTCAGACTGAAGGAGGCATCCAATAGGCCACGCGACGGCATAGTGGCTCGGCTCTGCCGAGCTTCCCGCTCACGCGTCTATACCCCTCCCGCCATATGGGTCTGTATAAAAGCCCGCCCCCTTTGCCGGCGACCGACACATCCTCGCCTGCAAGCTCGTCTTCTTCCTTGCTCTACTCGCGCATCGAGCTACCCCAATGGCTGAGGGCTTTCCCGGCGACGCTATCCCGGCTAATGGCTTTGGTCGCCGCCACCTCAACGACTGGGAAGCCCGCCTCCTCAAAGAGGCGAACTACCCGGTGTCGTCGGATTTCCACGGGTTTGGCGTGTGGCGTCTCAGTGCAGGAGGTGTTCCAGTGCGCCAGTGTCCACCGGCATCGTGTGCAAAGATAGCCACCATACGCACCGCCATTCCGGAGGAGTCCTAGTTGGACCCTCGCTGGGCGGAGGACAACCACAAGCTCTGGACGAACTACTTCGAGCAGCGCTGCAACAAGCACCTGGCGTCCACCAACGGCGCGCCAATGGTCTCCGGGCAACAAAACTCCGGCGGCCTCCGCGTATGGTGAGGCGACTCTGATTGGACGATCGAGCCCGTCAGGGCGCACATCATGGCCGGAAATCGGTTGCCCCTGGTGTACCCGTTGTCGTCTCTCTCCCGCCTCTATGGGGCCACCTACATTCCAAGGGGCATGCCCACCGGCTCCTCGTCATCCTCGGCGGGGACGACCTCTCGCTCCTCGGGCTCGGTGCCGAGGACTCCCATCTCCTCCGTCAAACCTGAGCCGCAGGAGACGCCGCTCCGATGGAGTACCCGCGGCGGCAGCCTCATCATCTATGAGGGCCGCCGCGCTCCTTCGCCCCCTCGTGGTCATATTCTCCTCGTCAGGCCGAAGAAGGAGGCCGACGTCGCCAAGCAGAAGACTCCGGCCATGGCCACCGACGATATTGAAGCCGTGCTCGCCGCGTCCAATGAGCAGTTCGTGGTGGACGAGATCGATGGAGCGGCCGCGGCACAGCCTAGAGGAGATCGCCAAGAGGAGCCGCGCTATCGTCGCCGAGGAGTGAGGCGTCATTCTACTCGAGGACAACGAGGATGAGGTGTCTGTGCCGCCCAAGAAATCCGGTGGCGGAGACCCGGGGGGAGCTACAGCTACGCCGCCCCAAAGAAGGACGGGCCACCGAGTCATGTCGACAAGGATGTTGGCGGCGACTTCTACCACATCCTTGGTATAAATTATTAGTTCAAATTTATTTTCTATGTTTAAATAGTCTATGTATCCGCTTATATTCGGCCAAATATTGTAGAATCGCAGATGTTCGTCCAAATTTAAGGGGTGTTTGTAGATTTCGCCTGTTTGAGTTGGGTTCGGGGGTGGAAACCGTCGATCCTCCTCCCTGGTGGCCGAAAATAGTACAAACGAGCCGCCAAACTGCGGTAATTTCCGCAGAAAACGCCCGGGAGGGGGGAGGGGGATGCTCTTAGCGCACCTAGTTAGCAACTTAGCATTTCAATAAGTTATAATATCCGGTATAATTCCCATTATCGTTAAAAATAATCCGGTATCAAGTAAATTATCATAGTAAATGATTATTGAGCACACAACATCTCAAGTAGGTGGAAATCGTTAATTCCTATTTTTTTCAGGATCGAGAGCAAATAAGGAATCTCTAGTCTGCCAGTTTTGTCGCGTTTGCTCCACGTCGGTGCTAATCACATCTCAGAAGTCCAACTCCAAACGTGCAAATAATTTGTTTTTCTCCTGCAAAATTTCATCGTTGACATATCACATCGAGTTCCAAAGCAAAGTAGTTTTCCAGTATAAAGTAAAAATAAAAAAAAGTAAGGGTGTGGCTGCGTCTCAGTCAACCGAGATTCCGTAATGTCTCAGTCGATTGGTTTTTAAGGGCTCGGTTATTGGTTCTGTATATGTTTCCGCATTAGCGCTAATAGCATTGGCCGGCGGGCCCACGAAGAGCCCACGTTCAACGAAGATAAGACAGACGGATTATGTTGTACTAGCATTTTTTCTTGAAAAAGGCGTGCGTGTGTCCCTAGCTAATGAAAGCACACCTCTCAAAAACAAAACTAATGAAAGCAAATATTTTCAAAAATTGTAACTTTTAAATCCCACGTCCAAAAATAGTTTCGTTTAAAATATTGAAATGTGTACGCCGCCTCTAAAACAAGACCAAATTTGTACAAAAAATTGCAAAAATGATGTGTTGAAAAGTGTAACCTACAAAAAGACAAATAAAAAATATAGAAGAGAGTATGTCTAGTGATCAATGCACTAATAAATCTTGTATACCGTTGTTTTTTCCCGAGTCGATTGTCATATCATACAATCTCAATATTTTTTATGTTTTCTTTAAAAAAATCTCACGAGGATGTCATCGCGCTTAAAAAATAGCATTATCCAAATGTTTGTTTCATATGCTAGAAAAGAACTACGAGCAGATTGTACTTTCCAAGATACATAGTTGCACATTTCTTGAGAATGTTGTAATGTCGGATATATACTGAATAGGGGTATAGAAGATGGTAGACAAAGAGCCAGACTGCCAGGGTGGCCTACATGGTAATGGGCTTAGGTCCATTGGGCGGCCCAGTAGTCCGACGCGCAGAAGCCGGATTCTAGAAGAACCCGGATCACGGCCCGCGTGATCTGGCTTGGAGAAGAAGACGGATTCTTTGCTTTCCAAGTTACGAGTAAAACGTAGTCTTCTAGGTTTCTGATTCTGTAAGCCCTAACCCGGCTATTATATAAAGCCGGACGGGAGATAGATTAGAACAAGTTGGGCACAACAGAGAAGCTCTACGCAACTCGCCGAGAAGCTCATCCTCGCCGAGTAGCTAAGATTTACACCCTCACATTGTAATCCTGTTAAACGGGCTTTAGTCCCAATTAGTGAGAAGTGCAGGAGTAGGTACGCCGTACTGTCGCGACGTACCGAACCTGGGTAAATCCCGTGTTCTGTGTTACTACGCTATCCCGTTACCCCACGTCTCTACCGTAGTCTCATGGCACCCCCGTCTATGAAAACTACTACGATGTCTCGACAGTTGGCGCCCACCGTGGGGCAAACGACGTCAGGCGTGAAATTCCGATCTGGGATACTCGGCGGAATTGGAAGATCGATCACTGTCGGAAGCCTGGAGTTCGACGACGACGTCGGGCGCTTCCTCGACAACGGATCCTACATACCGGCGCAAAACCACCTGGTAAGTGCCTGCGTGTTACCGATCGGATCTGCTAACATCTTTATCGGACTAACTGCAGAGGCAATGGGGTTTTGCGGTGGAAGCAAATTTATCCCACCCGCCCTATACCCAGTCGAAAACGACTATGATGCCGGATTCTGCTCAGATCGCCGACAAAAAAGTGATACACACTTTATCGGCATGGTGCAATCCGAAATCGCTGAAAACACGGATGACGGAAATCCCGTGCAAGAGGCAGATAACAACCTACCCGTCATAGAGACGGAAGAACAAATACCCGTCACAGAGGCGGAAGATCCGACATCCGTCAACCAGACGATGAACTCGGAAGCAGAGTCCGTGCTTGCCGCCATTGAGGCGAGGTTGGAGTCGGAAACCGGATCGGATAACTTCGACTCCGAAGACGAAGACGAGGATGCCTTCGTAAGAAAGGTTAAGTGCTTTCAAGAGGGATTCCATGAAGTGCTAATGGCAAAACCAGCTGATACAACGGGCGCCGGCAGCCAGGAAAGCCCTAAAACCCCTCCGCCAGAGGAAGAGAGAGAAGACGGAGAAACTTCTCCGATATTCCCTAATGTCAAGGAGATGACAGAAGACGAGCCTGCCAAAAAACCTCCCTCTTCCAAGAAAAAGCACCGTGCTTCTAAAAAACTCCAATACAAAATCCGGAAGAAAAAATCAGCCGATCTCGCTGATGAAAACCTGGAAGTTGGAGATGTTAGCGGCACAAAGCCTGCGGAGAAGAAATCTAAGGAAATCACTGCTCCGCCAATGACGGAACAGGAAGAGCAAGAGCTATTGCAAACACCAGTGGGACGAGATGAACCCCCTGAGATGCTGGAAGCCAGGAGACAAGCTTTCCAACGGCAACAGCAACATTTACTCCGATCTCGGCAACATCTCCAACAGACCCAGCATGATATCAAAATCATGAAGGAGGAAATAGAGGAATACGAGAGAAAGAATAGATCTGCATTAAAACCTACTAGGTTACCCGGAATCGCAAGACCGGAAGAACTGCCCCCAAAAGAAAGGTTCTATAACCCATCTTGGCAAAAGCAGTTAAACGGCAAAGATGCCAAGGGCGAACCAATATACAAAACCGCAGCGGAAAACGCGGAAGCAGCGTTCGCCATCCTAAACAACGATCTGTACTCCAACGGGGAAAAACTCCAAGGGGTGTATGCTTTCCTAGGAAAAGCTTTACAGCAGCAACAGCGAGGCCAAGAACGATCAGGGAGGCTGCATGATAATTCCGCCCTCTGCAAAACAGCTACTTGCGCTGCTGGAGCACCTGGACCGGAAGAACCCGGAGACTCGGATAAAAAAGAGGATCCGAGAAAAGACAGGAAAAACCCAGATAACCGGGACGCAGCGTCTAGAACCGGACCTCATCTCCCGAAAGATGGATATAAACCACATGATCGGGAAGACAAACACCGGAATGACGGCAAAATAATGCCACCTCCGAGAAACCCAGCTGAAAAAGCTCGAAGATATGATATACCTCACAGACGTGAAAGATCCCGGACACCTCCTAAGGATAAGGAAAGGCACAGAAGCAGAACTCCGCCTAACCCAAAAGGACGTGAACACGGAAGAGATAGAGATAACCTCGGAAAAGCGCGTCCGCGCAACAATGGAAAAGAAAGGAGCAGATCCCCTTCTGTCCATTCAGCCGGAAGATATTCTGCACACATTGATAGAGCAGAAAAGGATGATATATACTTTGGTCCTAAGTGTTTTACTGACATGATCCGAAGGATAACCCTGCATTCTGGCTTCGCCAAAGTTGGTCCAACCTACCAAAAATATACCGGCAGTACAAACCCGGATACCTGGCTCTCAGATTATTATACAGCCCTCCAAATCAACAATGGGACAGACCTGGAAGCTGTCAAGTTTCTTCCCCTAATGTTGCTAGACGGAGCCAGAGATTGGATCAATGGTTTACCATCAAGAACTGTCGACAGCTGGGATGATATGGCTAGAGTATTCACTCAGCATTTTCGGGGAACATACTAACGCCCAAATAGCATCAACCAGCTGAACCGTTGCACCCAATTTGAGGACGAACCATACGTGGATTTCATCTCCAGATGGACTGCAATGAAGAATAGTTGTTCTGGAGTAACTGACGTACAAGCAATGCATGCTTTCGTCAATGGCCTAAAACCCGGACTCGTACCGTTCATGGTTGGTTCTAAACAGCACAAAGATCTCGGATCTATGCTTACAACCGCTAATGAGCACGCTGCAGCCGAAGATGATATCAGAGCAAGAGGAGGCAATATTGAGTCACTAATATTCGCCAAGAAAACCCCTCGTTCTGACAAAAAAGGAACTCCAGAGTCAACGACAAAGCCCAAGGAGGTCAACATAGCCTTTGGAGGAGATAAGGGAAATAAGTGGAAAGGTCGCAGCCCAGATCCAATCAATTACACTCCCGAAGAATGGGAGAGAATTAAGTCGGAACCCTGCGTCCACCACTCGCAATTTGGGAAACCAACCCACACAAATGCGCAATGCCGGCTAAACAAGCACATGAAAGGCAATGCAGGATCCGGAAATAAAGGGAAGGGTTCCAAAAGGAAACCTGCCAAACAAAAGCCAGAAGCTGACAAAGAAGACAGTGAATCGGACACTGATGACAAAATCCAGGAACAACAGCGAAAGGGCGAACCCAAATTTCCGAGAGTTGACGGAGAAGCAATGCTAACTTTCTAGCAACCCCGTCAGCAAAGGGGTGCCAAAAGAACACTTCGAGAAATAAACGCGGTTGTTCCGGCAACCCCGAAATTCTTGAAGTACTCCAACACACCGATAATCTGGGATCAGTCTGATCATCCCGGAAATATCCCTGAACCCGCACACAAGCTCTTGTTGTCAGCCCTATTGTCCAAAACACTAGGCTAAGAAGAGTACTGATGGACGGAGGATCCATCATTAATATAATGTACCTGGATACACTGAAGCACTTGAAGATCTCCGAGTCCCAGCTCAATTACAGCAATATACGCTTCCACGGCATCGTTCCTGGCAGACAAGCACGATCCCTAGGAGAAATTTCCCTAGATGTCACCTTCGGAGATAAAGATCACTTCCGGCAGGAAAAAGTATCCTTCGAAGTAGTGCCGTTCGAAAGTGTGTATCACGCAATACTCGGACGTCCGGCTTTCGCCAAATTCATGGCAAGATCCTGTTATATCTACAACAAGCTGAAAATGCCAGGACCCAAAGGAGGAGTAATCACGATAGCTGGTGATTTCAAGCTGGCAAACGAGTTGGAGAAAGAAAACGCCCTTTGTGCTCAGAGAGTTATAGCAAAGGAGGAACTGAAGGAATTAGCCAAGGAGGTATCGCCGAAAGAAATGCCGGCAGGAAAAGAAACTCGGAAGCCAACAGATAGCTTCAAGGCGTCCGAGAATACAAGACAGGTAATCCTAGATCCCAAAGATCCGACAAAATTTGTCATCGTAGGGACTGGGATGACCGACAAATAGGAAGGCGAGCTCATCAAGTTCCTCCGTGAGAACTGGGATATTTTTGCCTGGTGTCCAGCTGACATGCCAGGCGTACCCAGGGAACTTGCTGAGCACCAACTCAAGGTTATTCCGGGATCAAAACCCGTCAAACAAGGTCTCCGTCGATTTGACGGAAGAAGACGGAAGGCTATTGGCAAGGAAATTATCCGGCTTTTAGCAGCGGATTTCATCAAGGAAGTAATCCATACTGATTGGTCCGCAAATCCGGTCCTAGTACCGAAGAAAGACACCACTGCTCTTAGAATGTGTATAGATTACACAGGATTGAACAAGTTGTGTCCGAAAGATAGGTTCGCGTTACCGCGAATCGATCAAATAATAGATGCCACTGCAGGCTCCGAGCTTTTATGCTTTTTGCATGCATACTCCGGGTACCACCAAATACGCATGAAAAAGGAAGATCAAATCAAGACTTCTTTTATAACCCCGTATGGGACGTACTATTACATGACCATGCCTTTTGGCCTGAAGAACGCAGGTGCAACCTACCCGCGTTGCATGCAACGCTGTTTGCATAGTCAGATTGGCAGAAACGTTCATGTTTACGTGGACGATATCGCTGTCGTAACCAAGGAAAAAGATACACTCCTTGAAGATTTGCGAGAAACTTTCGAAAACTTGCGCACTTACAAGATGAAGTTGAATCCATCTAAGTGCGTATTCGGGGTTCCCTCAGGAAAACTTCTGGGTTTCATTGTCTCCCACAGAGGAATAGAAGTTAACCCGGAAAAGATCAAGGCAATCTTGAACATCTCAAAACCTACATGTGTAAAAGATGTTCAAAGATTGACGGTTTCCGCTGCAGCCGTCAGCAGATGTATTAATTGGCTGGGGGCTAAAACCTTACCACTCTACAAGCTGCTGAAAAAATTCGACAAAGCCAAGAGGATTGCGGAAGCCTGGGAACGTCTAGCAAGTTATGTACCTTTTCGTACTTAGTTCAATTCTATGTAAACATCTTTTGAGATCATGAAATAAAGTTGTCGGAATGCGGTCATCCATATTCTTTATAAGTTCAAAGCGTTTCCGCCTCATCTATTTCCCAATGATCTTACAAATTTCTCAACGTTAACCCGAATTGTGCTTGCGTACTCGGCGTTACAAAACTGAATGATTTTTTCAGCCTGATAACGGCTAAGGGAAACTTGAATTGCCTGCGTGCCCAAGTTTCACTTAAAACTTTCCTTGTTTTCTCTAAGTTTTATCTGATTGTGTGTCGCACCCCGGTTTCTAGAGGATACTCATCGCACGAACTGGAAGTCAGGTGCTTGGATTATGGGGCATACCTGCTCCCACGTCCCAGCTTCCTGGTAGGCCTGCGCTTATGCGCGACAACACAAGCCCTGCTTCCACCGTCGAAGTAAACTATCCGCTAGGAACCTAAGGCACTACTGTCGACGTACTTCATATTCAAGCACGCAATGTACGTCAACAGCTTTGAACAAAAGGATAACACAACATGCCTCTAAGACACAAAAGATTGAAATAAGGTTGCAACTGGCCTTCACTAAGGCAGAAATAGCAAAACACTCATCCAGAGGACACATGTCCCAACATATCATTCATTACATCAGCGGAAGCAAATCAAAGGGGTCTGAGTACAGACAAATCCAAGGCTTAAGAAGCCGGAGAAAAGAAAGAAAACGAAGCCCATCCACGTAGGTCCTGGATCCTGCCCGGGGTCCAGCCAACTACTCGTCTGCAGCGTCGTCAAACTCCACGAAGTAGCCATCCTGGTGATCATCGTAGCCGTAGTCGTACTCTGCGTAAACCACAGCCCCAACGGGGTCAGTACATCCAAGTACTGGCAAGCAAGACTCACATTTCATCAAGGAGTTACCCGTCAACACAAGCCGGGATGCTTGGGATCAACGGAAGAAGATAGGTATTATAAAAGCTGCAGCGGCTGCTCTAACCAACTACAGAAGATACTAGTAGTTCCGGCTAATAGAAAAGATAAGATCGAGGAATTGTAACCAACTGAAAATTAACTTCAAACAAACCCGTCCTGGATCTCGCCCCTTATCCGAAGAAGCAATCCGAGGATAACTCACACCGTTATAATAAGGTGAATCAAGTTATTGTGTGAATAACCTATTACTAGTCAAGTTATTATTCTTCGGGTGAAACATGATTGTTATTATGTTGAAGTTGTCCTGAGTACTTGTTAGCCAGTACTTTCACCAAGTAATCCATAACCGCGGAAAACACGGCTTCTCGAGAAGATTTATCCCTGCAGGGGTGCACCATAGTAACCGTACACGTAAGAATATCCCGCCAGATGGGAATCAAACCCACCAAGCGAGACACTCAACACAACCAACTGTTCTTCGCATCAAGCCCAAAGCACCGCGTGCTGTGCGTGCGCGGCTAATCGAGCCCCCCGAAGAAAAGGAGGACCCTCATAGCACTGGAAGACCACGCCGCCCTAAATGCCGACTACAAAAGTTCCACCCTGGCCTCGGGTTCGTACCTGCATATGATGCAGCAAATGGAAAGCCCGAACTAGTACGGCGATTTGGACGAGATGCGAATCGAGTCAAGTCGAGGGGGGCGCCCATACTCGCTTCCCACATGCGGGTAGTGCGCTCATCATGGATCAGTAGACAAGACCCTTTTCCTATTAGGGTCGACACTAGCAGGCCTCAAAACCACAAAGGGCCTCCTGCCGGTGCCTTAACATCAAATTATTATTAACAGCAGCATTAACAGGATTGATTGATTAACATCGAGCCCCCGGAACGATAACATATAATAACAGCACGTTAGTAAAAGAAGTAACCGACAACAGACTCGAGCAAAAGCAACCCTAAGCATGCTAGATAAGAACAGGCACAAGCAAAGGCTGTAGGTATGGAGGTGAGGCAATATCATTGGTTCAGGGAATCATGTGATGGGTTCGGAGAATAGCAACGATACATAGGGCTAGCAATAGTAGACAAAAGGATAGTATCGACAACAAGTGTGGAAGAGAACTCGATGATTCATGTGAGTGATAACTTGCCTGGAAGCTCAGCAGCCGGGTACTGGGCTAGGTCCTGGGTAGTGGTGTCGTAAGGCTCGTCGGTACCAACGTCGTCGTCTAAGCGAGAAGAAGCATAAACAACAACGAAGGAAGACGGCAATCAATACATGGCATAGGTGCACAAACATTGGGATGATGCATGTCATGTTTAATAGATGCACCAAAATAATTTACTTGATATGAAACACAAGTTTAAATGGCTTCCATATGCAGAGAATTGCATATGGGAACCCATGCCTTAGAGTTGAATTAATTGTTCTACCACTAAGCATTAGGTGTAGTTGAGTTAGCATGATGCATGCATGATGAGGAACAATAAGATAACCAGTTAATTGCAATTGGAATGATAGTTAACCATTTTAGAAACATTAATAAGTTTGGAAATTATTGGTACTTAATGGTGTTAAACAAGTAGTGGTTGTTACCAACAAGTTAAAGTGTGCAAAACAAATAACAAATTTGATATTTGAAAAGGTTATCAAATTTTAGTTGGATTACATGTTTCACATTTTGAAATTGGACTTTGGATTAATTAATTAGGAATTAAACAATATTAAACAATTTTTAATTGCATTAACAAGAATTAAATGGTTTAGGCAATTTTAATTATTCAAAACAGAAAATAAAAATTATATTTGAATAGCTTATTTAAAATGGTATGGAAAACATATTTCATTTGCATTTATTGGATTTACCAATAATTAGTTATGGAATTTACAAATTAACATTTGAAATATTTAAATTTGAAGTTTAAATGTATTTGAAGATTTCAAAACAGTACACAAATTGGATATTTGGAAAGTTTAGGAAATTTGGATCAAGATTCATATAAGGTTTGTATTTATTGGAATTATGAAACAAAAGATATGGAATTTCAAAGTTTGGTTGTAATTCTGCCAATTAAAAGAAATTTGGGATTTTTGAATTGCGCAGAAAAAAACGTTTGTTACTCAGCCTCTAGCTACACACTGCCACTGCGCAGTGGGCTAGTGGACAGCGTGGCCCTGCGCAAGCACACGTGGCAACGCAGGTCGATGACAGTGGGCCTGCTCACGCTGCGGAATAAAAGAGCAAAATTGTTGGGCGTGCGGGGGCTCGAACCCGCGACCAAGCCCTTGATCGCACGGTGCAGTACCGCTGCGGTGCGGTGCGGTGTTTGACAGAGAAGGGAAAGGTTTCAGGTTGAGGTTCAGGGAACAGACTAAGGAACAATTCGGAAAAGAAAGCAGTAAAAGGGGGTGGGGAGGGGAATCGAGCTCGCGACCTGGGGCTTCGCCGCGCGCGCTCCAAACCAGATGGGCTGCTGCGTGGATTTGATGGAGTAGGGGCTGGTTTGTTTTTGAACCTTGCAATCTGCCTGTTAACTGAAAACCGGCAGGCGCACGTACAGCAGCTCGGTTACTGCCATGAAACAGAGCGAAAAATCGATCCTTCGTGGAAGAAAACGGTGACCAAAACATCAGGGAACAGAGGGAGTAGGAGGGGGAATGGAGAGGTGGCATCACCCTCTTCGCAGGGACGTGCTCGGCGCGGCCGGAGGGTGGCGGAGGCGGCGGCGCCGTGCTCCGGCGGGCGGTGGCCGTGGCACAGCCGCAGAGGAAGATCTCCTCGAGGTGGCGGCGGATGTGGGAGATAGGAGGGAAGGGAGGCCACCTAGGGTTAGGGTTTGCTGCTGGAGGGGAGGAGAAGATAAATAGGAGGGGGGATTCCATCGAGTGGTTCAGGAGGAGGCACAGGTCGCTGTCCTCCATGGACGTCAGCACCTGTACGGAGGTAGGGGGAGACCGAGCGGGCTGCCCCTGGTGGGCTGGGCCTTCTCCCCCTCCTGCTGCGTTTGTTTGTTTTTTTTCATATAAAATGTTCTGTTTTTTTTTTGTAGCTTTAGCTTTTGGATAAAAAGATAGGTTTTTGTTGAGATAAAATTTGGGAAAATTTTGGATAAGCTCCTTAGTTGGACAGCAACCAATTGGTAGTTTTTGGTTTTCAAAACGTTGAAAGTTTGCTTGCTGTTTTAAAATTGAACCAATTTAATTGAATTTTGCAATAATGACTAATATTAGAAAATAAGCCATTTCCAATAGGGTTTCCCCTAGGGTTTAGAAGTGAATTAATGAATTCCAATTAGTGGTGAACTTTATGGATTCAAAAGTGTATTGATTTTGAGGAATGGTTTGAGTTTGGAAATGATTTGGAAATAATTGTTTAATTTGGTTAATTTAATTAAACAACAAATTAATAGATGAGTTATAATGGATTGTTTGGAAACAATTGATGTTTTTTATTTTGCAATTCATTATTTGAAAGAAAGTAACAGACAAGTGTGAAAACAAAGGTTGATTAAGTTTGGCTTTTATTATGAAAACAATGCAAACAGAAATAAATATGGGGATGATGACATGATGCATTGCTTTAAAATAAAACAAGAAGTAAAACAACTAGGGGTGTTTTCATACTTGGATGTTACAAAACGCCCCCCCTTGAAGGAATCGCGCCCCGAGATTCCCTACTGAGAAATGAAAAGGTCCGGATACTTCTTGCGAAGATCCTCTTCGGTCTCCCACGTTGCCTCTTTATCGGAATGATGCGACCATTGGACTTTCAAGAACTTGGTGCTCTTGTTGCGAGTCTTACGCTCGGTCTCATCGAGAATACGAACAGGGTGCTCCTCATAAGATAGATCATCCTGCAGTTCGATAGAATCATGATCAACTGCACGATCTGGATCCTTGAAGCACTTTTTGAGTTGTGACACGTGGAACACATCGTGCACCTTGGATAGTTTTTCTGGAAGTTCAAGACGATAAGCATTTTCTGCACGCCTCGAAAGAATGTTGAAAGGACCAATGTATCTTGGTGCAAGCTTTCCTTTCACACCGAAACGATGAGTACCTCTGAGGGGAGTTACACGGAGATATGCCTTGTCACCAGGTGCATAGATCATATCCCTGTGCTTGCTATCATAATAGCTCTTCTGACGAGACTGAGCAATTCTGAGATTATCACGAATGATATGAACTTTCTCCTCGGATTCCTTAACAATGTCAGGGCCTAAGAGTGAACGTTCACCAGCTCCAGACCAATTGATTGGACTCCTGCATCTGCGACCATAAAGTGCCTCAAACGGTGCCATGCCTAGGCTTGCCTGGTAGCTGTTGTTGTAGGAGAATTCAGCATATGGAAGACAATCCTCCCATTTCATGCCAAAGGAGAGACCACATGCTCTGAGCATATCCTCGAGAATCTGATTGACTCTTTCGACTTGCCCTTGAGACTGAGGGTGATAAGTTGTGCTGAACAGAAGTTTAGTGCCCAATGCTTCTTGAAAGCTTTTCCAGAAATGAGAAGTGAATATGCTTCCACGGTCTGAGCTAATTTCCAATGGAACACCATGAAGAGGAACAATCTTTGTTGTGTAGAGCTCTGCTAACTGGCTAGCTGATATAGTCTCTTTCACAGCAAAGAAGTGAGCAACCTTGGTGAGACGATCAATGACAACGAAGATTGCATCGTTGCCCTTTTTGGACTTTGGAAACCCAGTAACGAAGTCCATTTCAATCATGTCCCACTTCCACTCAGGAATTTTCAGAGGTTGGAGTAGACCTGCTGTTTTCTGATGGACTGCCTTAACACGTTGACAAACGTCGCATTCAGAAACGTATTGAGCAATTTCACGTTTCATGCCAGGCCACCAATACAGAGTCTTGAGATCCTGGTACATCTTTGTACTTCCAGGGTGAATGGATAGGGGAGTTTCATGAGCCTCCTTGAGAATGATATCCTTGAGACTTTGAATCTGAGGAACTGCAATGCGTCCTTCGAAGAACACAGTTCCCTTGTCATCAATTGAGAAGGACTTGAACTTATCATTGCCCTCCTTGATGTGCTCTACAATCTTCTTGATTTCATTATCACGAAGTTGTTCAGAACGAATCTTGTCCTCGAGAGTTGGACTGGCTGTCAAGCTAGCAAGGTATCCTTCAGGAACAAGACCAAGGTTCAGCTTCTGGAATTCTTCATGAAGTGGAGGTTGGCTGTCCATGATCATGAGATTGTTGCAATAAGATTTGCGACTGAGAGCATCGGCCATAACATTAGCCTTGCCCGGTGTGTAAGAAATGGTGAGATCGAAGTCCTTGATCTTTTCAATCCATCTCCTTTGCCTGAGGTTTAGATCTGGTTGAGTGAAGATGTATTTCAGACTCTTGTGATCGGAAAAGATTTCAGTTTTGTTACCCAACAAGTATTGTCTCCATTTCTTGAGGGCAAACACAACTGCTGCAAGTTCAAGATCATGAGTGGGATAGTTTTGCTCATGTGGGTTCAACTGACGTGAAGCATAAGCCACAACTTGGCGTTCTTGCATAAGAACTGCACCTAGGCCTTGGAGAGATGCATCACAGAATATCTGGAAAGGCTTGGTAGTATCTGGGCCAACCAGAACTGGGGTGGAAGTGAGTTTAGTTTTCAGGAGGTTGAAACTCTCATCACACTGTGGAGTCCAAATGAACTTTTTGTCCTTCTTGGTGAGATCAGTGAGAGGTTTGGCTATCTTGGAAAAGTTTTGGACGAAACGACGGCAATAGCTAGCCAAGCCAAGAAAACTTCTGACTTGCTTCACCGTCTTAGGGGGTTTCCAATCAACAATTGCCTTAACCTTTTCAGGATCAATGGCAATGCCCTTGGCAGAGATGATATGACCAAGATATGCAACTTCTGGAATCCAGAACTCACATTTGGAATACTTGGCATATAGACGATGCTCGCGAAGTTTCATGAGAGTGAGACGAAGGTGTTCTCCATGCTCTTCCTCGGATTTTGAGTAGACTAGGATGTCATCAAGATATACCACAACGAACTTGTCGAGGTATTCATGGAAGACAGAATTCATGAGTCTTGAGAACGTTGCCGGTGCATTGGTGAGACCAAAGGACATTACGGTGTATTCATATAGACCGTAGCGAGTGGTGAAGGCTGTTTTTGGAATATCTTCCTTTCTGATCTTTATCTGATGGTACCCCATCCTCAAGTCCAACTTTGAGAATATTGAGGCTCCAGCAAGTTGATCAAAAAGATCATCGATACGAGGAATTGGATACTTGTTCTTGATAGTTTTCTCGTTGAGAGGACGATAGTCCACCACGAGTCTTTTTGTTTGATCCTTCTTGGCAACAAACAGAGTTGGGCAACCCCAAGCGGAGGAACTAGGCTGAATGTATCCTTTCTCCATGTACATATCAATTTGCTCCTTCAACAACTTCAGTTCAGGAGGAGCTATCTTGTATGGATGCTTAGAGATTGGAGCAGTACCTGGTTCGAGCTCGATCACGAACTCAACTGCTCTGTCCGGAGGCATCCCTGGCAACTCTTCTGGAAAGACGTCAGGGAATTCACAAACCACCGGAACATTCTCAATTGCAGGAAGAGGTTTTGCATCCAGGGTGTACAGCTGATCAGAACTTGATTCCTTCGGAGAATAGACTATCTGGCCGGAAGGGTGGAACAGAGTTATTGACTTTTGAGCACAGTCAATTTTAGCTTCATTGGCCTTCAACCAATCCATGCCAAGGATGACATCAATGTCAGAATTGCCAAGCAGAATGAGGGAAGCAAGGAATATGTGACCTCCAATTAAGATCTGATTCTCATGACTGATCTTGGAAGTTTGCATAGTTGCTCCAGGAGAGTTTACTACTAGCGGGGAACCCAAACCAACAAAGGGGAGTTTACTTGTTGCCGCAAAGATTTTTGACACAAAGGAATGCGATGCTCCGGTATCAAACAACACTTTAGCTGGGTTAGAGTTTACGGGTAATGTACCGAGAACAACGTCGGCAGATTCCTCAGCTGTGTCAACCTTGACGTGGTTCACCCTTGCGGTCCTCCCAACAGGCCTATTGTTGGTGTTGAAGGCCTTATGCGGAGGAGCACGGACCATCGCCTGGTTGGTGTTGGGGCGAGGTGGTGGAGGAGGCAGCATCCTCTGAGTGCACTTATCTGCGTAGTGCCCAGTCTCCTTGCACTTGAAGCAAGTGACGACACGAGGAGGATCTGGCCTTGGCTGCGCCACTGGAAACCTCTGCCCATGCATCTGAGCTGGGTTGGGTGGGCGGGGACCAAATCCTGGTGAAGCTTGGGCATTTGGAGCCCTAGTGACAGCACTGTTTGGCACCCAGATGCGGCGCTTCTGCGGAGGGGTGGTCATGTTGGAGGAGGAACCACCCTCACGCGAGTGCTTGCGCGACTCTTCGAACGCCTTGCGCCCATTCTCCTCATTGAGCGCGGTGTTCACGAGCTCGACGAAGTCCTTGCACTTGATGTTTGTGAGAGCGTACTTCAGTTCCGGGTTAAAACCTCGGCGGAACCTTGCCATCTTCTTGGTCTCAGTAGACACCTCGTCTCCAGCATACCGAGCGAGGCGATTGAACTCGTTCTGGTAGCCGATGACGTCGAGCTTGCCCTGCTTCAGCGAGCAAAACTCTTCACGCATCCTTTCCATGAGACCATCGGGGATGTGGTACTTCAGAAAGGCATCCTTGAAGCAACCCCAAGTGATAGGATAGCCAGCTCTCATGGCCTGGTAGTTCTCCCACCACGAGGCTGCCTGACCCTTCAGTAGGTAAGCAGCATAGTTGACCTTGTCCTCTTCCGCAACATGAGCAATCTCCAGGGCTCTTGCTACGTCACGGATCCAGTCATCAGCATCCAGCGGCTCGCGTGTTGCCACGAAAGCCTTGGGACCCACACTGAGGAAGTCCTTGATGGTGACCCTCGGAGCAGTCTGGTGGTGGTGGTTCTGGTGGTTCTGAACCTGGACCATCTGAGCCATGACCTGAGTCATCTGAGTCAAGAGCTCAGCGATCGGCGGTGGCTCAGGCGTGTTCCTTGTTGGAGGCATCCTGAATTGAAATTCATTTTAGCACAACAATAGGAAGGGATAAACTTTAGCAACCGAAAGCGAGATTATTCCGACGCATGAATAGATAACCAACAGGTACATCATAGATTCGAGTACATCAGAATCTCACATGTCCAAATACATCAGAATATCCAAAAGACCCATACATGGTTCGAAAACGAAAGGATAAACTAGACACATCTAGTAACGGATACATCGGTACTCCCATGCTCATCACGCAGGACGGCGGCGAGTACAGCGAGGAGGAGTCCGCTCACGGAAGTAAGTATCACGACGATCCATGTAGATAGGAACTGCTATGAGAGGGACCCTCGGAGTGGTGAAGTAGAAAGCATCCTCTCCCTGTGCTCCAAAGAGAGGGATACCAGTGTAACCTGCTCCAAGGTTGAGAAGTGGACCTCTGATCGGCTCGTAACCTCCAGCATCTGGCAGTGGTAACCCAGCTGTCTGAACGCCACGTGCAAAGCGCTCATCTCCAACAAAGTCTGTGGTGTACGTCGCCAAACGAGTGAGAGCAAGGTGGAGCTGCTCCCTGACTTAGGCTAACTCCTGAGTAAGTGCGGAAGCAACGGCGTCACTGTGCCTGACGAACTGAGCAGTGGTCTGCAGCCTGGAGCTATCAGTCTCGTAGGTATCCATGTCGCGGTGGACAGTGAAGTGAACTCCCGCTGCCGTGATGTAACCACGGGGGATGTGACGAAAACTGGACTTATCAAACCCCCAGTAGTCAGCACGTAGTACAGTGAGACCCACATACGCGACCTGCTGCACTGCCATGTCCACAGTGGTACCTACTGCCTCGTAGCGGTGGACTATACTCTTGCCATCATCCGACACAATGTAGACGATGGCTCGGTAGAAAGTCTGGTCGAACTCGCGCTGGTGCTCGTAGACCTGGTACTCTGGTGCCCAACGGAACCCCAGATAGGTAACCATGTCCCTCAGCGTCTCCGGAAAACCGGCAGTGTCTTCACAACGGGTCATCCGCACCACCTGCGGGTAGTAGCTGCGACCCATCTGCAGATTATTTTGGGAATTTGATTAGACTCCGGTAGAAACAATGGAAGTGGAAACAACAACAAGTTTCAATGGACGATAGGTTCTTGAGAGAAAGCATGATATTGAAGCAACATCGGGAAAACGAGACCAAAAACCTGAGGTACTAAGGAGAACCCAAATCACGTGAAATCCTAACTTGAAAGTTTAGGTAAGAACAGAAAACAACGTTGCACTTCCTTACCAGAAAAGGGTGGGTGGGTGGGGAAAGAAGAAAAATGGCAGAATTCCTACTCTCACGTTTCATTTTTCCTATATAGCTACAAAATAGTTTCTAGACTCAACTGCGACCAGTAAAAAGGGATCCTACAGGCAGACAGGCTCTGATACCATTTGTCGCACCCCGGTTTCTAGAGGATACTCATCGCACGAACTGGAAGTCAGGTGCTTGGATTATGGGGCATACCTGCTCCCACGTCCCAGCTTCCTGGTAGGCCTGCGCTTATGCGCGACAACACAAGCCCTGCTTCCACCGTCGAAGTAAACTATCCGCTAGGAACCTAAGGCACTACTTTCGACGTACTTCATATTCAAGCACGCACTGTACGTCAACAGCTTTGAACAAAAGGATAACACAACATGCCTCTAAGACACAAAAGATTGAAATAAGGTTGCAACTGGCCTTCACTAAGGCAGAAATAGCAAAACACTCATCCAGAGGACACATGTCCCAACATATCATTCATTACATCAGCGGAAGCAAATCAAAGGGGTCTGAGTACAGACAAATCCAAGGCTTAAGAATGTAAGGACCCCAGACCGGCAGTCTGAAACCCTACGTATGCATACATTCACGATCCCAGAAAGATCAGTCGTGAACAACATACACAGTTGGCACACAGAAATACATCATCCATTACACGAATACATAAGGTATTACAAAAAGATCACATGATCAAGTTTAACGCAACTGCCACAAAGGGCAGGCAACTTAACAAACACAGCGGAAGACAAATAAAACACAACGTAGTTGAGCCCAAGTCACGCCTTAACCTACAGGCTGCTGACCGGGAGACGAGCCTAATTCGCACAGTCGTCAACTCCGTACTTGTCTTCATAGATCTCCTTCGGAGACTCCTTCTCCAAATCTGATAAGTAGATACCAGGGGCGAAACCATAATGAGTACATTTGAATGTACTCAGCAAGACATCCATCATGTCACTTACCAACATGCAAATATGCTTATATGGTGGAATAGGTAGGCTATAAATAGGGTTCACTATCAATGGTGTTCATATATGATGACACCACAGTTGCAGTCAGGTTTATCTGTATCTTCGTTGAAGAAGATATTTCAGAAGAAAAATAATATATAGTTTTATTTCTCTTGTAGAATATCACATGTACAAGAGGTTTTGTAGAGTTTTGTTAAAGAATATTTTCTCTTTGCAAAACTTCTTGGAATCAGTTTCCAGAATTCTTGCTTAGAGTAGAAAAGGTTTTCTTTGCAAAACATTTTGTTTTGTATAACATCATCTGGCTTTTCATCATCGACGATACCTCCACGGTATAAGTTTCCATTCCTTTCCGAACTTCACAAGTTCAACACTTCCTTTCCAAAATTCCTTTTTCAAAAACTTCCTTTTTGAAAAACATTGACACAATGCTAGCTACATGGCCATTCAACTGTCCATATCCGAGGACGCGGCTTCTTCGAAAAAGTTGTACTCTGCAGAGGTGTACACATCCACCAGATCCAGTACACCTCCCGTGAAACAACCACGGACTGTAACAACAGTATGTAAACATCAGGTATCTGATCATAACCATCCACTATGTTCAAGCTAGTATATGCCTATCTCTCGATTGAGGTTGTTCTCCCCGGCATCAAGTCCCACCCTGCCTAGCCAGGAGCCTCAATGAATGCATCCGGAGGGAAAATTAATCCCACACTTTATATGCCTCAACATTGGGAGTTTTGACGACATTCGGTTCGAGGGTACGACGCCCCTTATAGCAAGTGAGATAGCACACACTAATAAGAACAAACTTCAAGTTAAGCCCCGTGCCCATGTTGGGGTAGGGTGGCAGTACGGTAAAGGTTGTCCGGCGAAGACTAGGTTATGTGTCATTTTTGAAAACACCACTTTCTCAAAAATGACCACTTCCACATTCCTCCGGAGAACAAGGATCCGCCTTTTCTCCGGGTTTTTTCGTAAAGCCTTTGTTTTGTAGAATCACAATTTTAGGGTGTCCACTTAGGGACTAGTATATTTGATGGTAATAAATACCATGTGGTGGCTTATGGGCTTGGTATTACCAAGTTTAACTATTGGCATGATAGTAACCTATAATATAGTATAGTAGTAATTTCCACATCAAAAATAGTTTTGATAATCAAGTTTTTGTAAAACTTCAGAGGTGAAACATGCATGATATATAATGGTAAGTATTGTATCAGCAAGCAATCAGGATTCTTGCCTCAAGTCTCTTAATGTCCCTGGCCTTGAAGCAACTTGAACTTGCCGCACAGCTCCATAACTGCTTCTTCTTCTTCTTCTTCTTCGCGTTCTAGCGTCGTAAAGGAAATAAAAGACACACACTTAGGTATAAAGTACAAACAACTAAGCTAAGAAACACATACAGCAACAAATGTTCACTCTCGAGTTCTCTCGAAACGATAACGCGAAAACTATCTCACATAACTCTCACGGTCCAAAACTGTCGTCAGGCACTATGTATGGTTTAGAAAACCATATCCCACATCATACATACCATATATGGAGTGGTGTACCACTCTCATAATAACATATACAAGAAGCTAAAAATATAGCTTGTGGGTGCAAAAGGTTAGGTTGCTAAGGTAAAACAAATCAGACAGAGTAATACCCATGGCAGTGGGTATTTCTCACCACAAGCAACTATCACTTTATGTGTTCATGATTTTAGTTGGATGTTTTAGTTTCACAAGATACTCTTAAAAACAAGCATAACACAAGTATAAACTCATGCTAAGGTAAAATATTCCAACAAAATCCAAACAACAAGCAAACACACCACAATTGAATAGACTATTTATTTACTATGTTCTTGTTTACTAGAGGTTTTGGAATCCATCAATTATGAAAAATTAGCAAACAACCAGTACCTAAAAACAAGGATAACAAGTCATAAAAATAATCTAAAACACAATCATCACTCAAGGTAATATCCCTATCAAAAGCATAGAAACATGACTGCACTGATAACACACTAGTGTGGAAAACCTACACAAGCATGTTATAAGAAAAACTTATATTCTACAACTACAGCACAAGAAACTAAATGATTCATGGCATCATAACAGAAGTAATAACTTCATAAGTATGCTATAATAAACTCATACACTTATGAAATAAAAGATGAAAATACTATAGCAAAAATCACCATTTTCTAGTGGTGACACTAGTTCAATACTAGAGAAGCAAACAATGTTACTATGATGCTTAATTCTAAACAAGCAAGTCATGATCATAAAATGTACCTAATAACAGTACACAAAACTTACACATGCTAGTAAGAACAAACATCAAAACAATCCCATGAAACAACTATTAAACATGCATAAATTAATTCTAGCAATTTATGTTTTTCTTAAACAATTACTAGCAAGCAAGCAAGGTATAACTTACACAACCAGTAGCTATGCAATAAAAGAAAAGTTATCTAAACCTTTTCAAAAATCCAAACACTCAATTTAAAATCATTCACAAACAATCTATCAATCAAAAGGAATTTAGTTTATTTGCAAACAATTTAATTTAGCACTAAATAGTGAATCATCTCTTAACAAGATACTCCTAAGGAATATTATGCTAACAAATGGATCACACCTAACATACTAGTAGATCCTTATAAGAAATAAACTTCTCACTTGCATAAGTGAAAACAAACAATTATATTTTCCATGGTGGAGAATATCCTATCAACCACATAATTAAAACATGTTAATTTCTCACATGTGCATAGTTGGGAATGTTCATCCCCAACCAAGATACAATGGGACCAGTGGGTTATGGGCCCACTAATACCAAGGCAAAAGAGGTACTAAGCCTCTGGTTACTCATGACAAACATTAGATTAACAAAATAAATAAAACAAGACTATTTATTCTAGTGCATACAACTAGTGCATAAGAATAACAAAACCTACACATGCTTCACCTAAAAAAAATACATGCAAGCTATCAGAGACAAAAACATCAAAATAACAGTACCAAAATGGTACTGGATCTATAGCAAACATAGCACAAAAATTATCAAGGCATTCACACAAAGATCTAGCTCTCACAATAATTCCAAAGAATAAACACTAGAAAAATAACAAATGCTACTCATGCTTTGCTATAAGATCACATGCTAGTTAATGAAGATAATAGCATATAAATCACAGTACCAAAATGGTACTGGACTCACCACAATCATAGCACCAAATTAGGTAACAAGCACACAAGGAGTTGGTTCACACAAAACATCAAATAAATAAACTAGGGAAACAACATATGCTACTTCTATAGCCAAATGATATTGCAAACATGCACACACTTTGTATGGTAGATGTAATGCAAGAAAACAACCTAATAACAAGATCCAACACATCTCTACATTCTAGGAACAAAGATTAAGCCAACCGAGCATTTCATTTCAACAAAAACAAACAAAGAAATCAAAACAGAAAAGCTTCTGTTTCTACATCTGTCCACCAAAAATAATCTAGAGCTCAAAAAATTAATCTAAGCTAGGATAAGATAGATATACTCAATACCAAACTCATCCAATTGGGTTTGCTCCAAAAATAATTTTTAAACTCCTTATAAAAGTCAAAGAAAAGGCTACTGGTCTTTTACCAAAATGGATGTCATTTCCATTTGGTAAATGGCGTTGATGTAAGGCCAACTCCTATTGATAGATCTACTCATAGGCTACTCAAAACATTTTGATTTGCCCAAAATGGATACAGATCCAAAAAGTTATGTCAAAAATGGCTAAACAGATAGTCTGTGGCAAAACAGGTATTGTGACACAAATAAAAGTGAAAACTTGGATCTTCCAACGGGAAATGGTTATGAAAACATAAGCCTTGTTCTGTGAATTTTTGTAGAAAATAATCTGCACGAAAACTATTTTTCACAAGCTCAAAACGACAGGCAAACTTCTGCAGGGATTTGAGGTTCCTCACATCGGTTTAAGAAAAATGGCCGGCGGCGATTTTGGAGCTCATGGAGCTCACATGGCTGGATCAAGGCTCATCTCAACTTGGGGATGAAGTATGGTAGTGGGGGGTTGTGGAGGAGGGGCAAGGTTCAAGGAGATGGCCTTGGGATCTTTATAGAAGAGGGAATGAGGGGAGGGGCAAGATGGTCACTTGGGGTAGGTGTCATTCAATGGCATTGAGGTGCTATGGGTTTTTGGTCAATTCCTTTTGAGTGAACATGGTCTACTATACAAGAGCAAAGGTGATGCAAGCAAGTGGTGGCCCTTGTGTGCAAGTGGCAAGTGGAAAAGTCAAAAATATCTAAGAGGCATGTGTGCCCATACCTATCCTAGTCACCCTTCTCTCTCCTCTCTTATCTTCATCCCTAAGGCTTCTAGAAGGTATCCAATGCATGATTGGTCGAGTACTTTAGTTGGTCAACAAGTTAGCTCAGGCCAAAACTCAAAATGTGCAAAGAAACATCAAGAAAAGAAGTGTGCAAAAGTGTATCCCGTACTGTTCATTTGCAAAATTCAGAAAATTTTCTAAGTGTTGAAAACAGATCAAAGATGCAGAAAGTTTAGTTTGTTTTCAGGGTTCAAAAGATTCCTAAAACTGGTTTTCAAAACATGGACTTGTTAACCATGTTATATACTTTCAGAAACAACTTTTGAAAACAATTTTGAAATAGTTTAAGGCCATGAAAACAATGTGGAAAAAGGTATACTTTCTGTTTTTATCTGTTTCTAAAAACTGCCTTTTTCTGCCTTAATTTTATACCACAAAAACAACAAGCAAAAGATAGTTTTTATTTCTTCCAAAATAAAAGTGAGCTTATGGATTGGTAGTACATATATCAAGGATTAATTATAAGTCAAGAAATCATAAAATAACCATCTATAGCTTGGTGAAAACAATGGTAGAAAACAGGTACTTGGCTTTATTTTCAGGAATTGTTTTCTATAGGAAAGTTAAAAGAAAACCTTCATAGATCATCTTGGAAACTTGTTTTATTGGATCCAACAAGGTTAAAAGTTTGTTTTAATATGTAAACAAGAATGGTCCAAGTCTTGGAATGAAAATCCACTCAAGTATTAATAAGAAAACATTAGGGAAAAATATCAGGAATATTTTTCAGAAACCTATGGTGTTGGTTTTATAATGAAACAAAACTTATGTTACAAATATGGTTAAAATCATAACACAAGTTATTTCAAACAATCATGTTGTTGTAAACATTGCTTTGTTGGCCCTAATAGTTGTCTTCTTGAGCACAGTTCAAGGGTCTAAAAACTGGGATGTGACAGACCTTCCCCCCTTACAAGAATCTCGTCCCGAGATTCGCAGGCAAGCGAAAAGAGGGTATGGTCAAAATAACAATGTTAGATGATTTGTTTACAAAACATTATGTTGGTTTTTTGTAACATTATTTACAGGGGCTTCCCCCCTTTGATTTATCTTACCAGAATTCACGGGTAAATTTGTTTTCTTTACAAAGGTTTGGGTGCCATGTTCTAAACTTCGAACATAATGCTCCTTAAAACCATGATATCCAACCAGGGCTTATTCTTTGGTTAGAAGGTTTATTTGCTTACCACTCCATGATCAATTAAATGGATATCGATCAATATTTAAAAAGTATGAGCTTTCCATTGCTCACTGTCTAAAATCCAGGAAAATCCACTATCTTCCTCTTTACCTAATAGTTAAAACTCAAAACATTTGTTTTCCTCAAAGGTAGTTTATCAAGGTCATAAAGCTATACTAACTCTGAGTACTATCAGCTTTATACGGTTCCTATGAAAAAAAAAACTCCAAGCTCAATATTGATATTTCCTAAAATCTATCATCATCAATTTATATCCACCAATCCTTATAAGCCTCAAATGAGCTCTACTATCTCATACTGTAGAATCTGGTTCCTCCAACACATACATACGGGAGATATTGTCGCCTAGTAATGATCATAGCTTACCCATCTAATATTTTTTTCCAACCTTTCACTTTCTTCAAATTAGCTATAGAATCATTCTAAGGCACCTTTCTCTTTGTTTTTGGAAAAAGTTGATTACACGTTTTCTTTTTAAACGGTGATTACAAACTCTGTAACATATCAACTTTATAAGTTACTTTGTAAGGTATTTGGTTTTAGATAGCAGCATAAAAAGAAAATTGATGAGCCAACTCAGTATGGTTTTAAGCTAAAGAGATGAGGTTATATTACTAATTTGGTAAGGTCTCCAATTCTGTAAGGCCTCGAACTAGAATTAGATGAAACCATTTTACTAACTTAGTAGAGTGGCAACAACTTTATGTGGCAAAAATTTAATTTACTTTGTAGGGTGTTATACCCAAATTAGATAAGATTTTTGTTAGCATCGTTAACTATTTAAGATTTTACTTAGTCTGACGTGACACTTCTAGTGTCCCATTTACGTCGGGTTTTTCAGGGTGCGATCACAAACAAAACAAGGGGGTTCACAGGTGTGGTTTGAAACGTACCATTGGCTATGGCATGAGTCGCAGATGCTCCTGCAACATCATCTCGGTCTCGAGGTCCACTCATCAGATTCTTGCGTTTCTTCTGGGCTGGACCTTGGGTTTCTTGGGGTTCTTCAGGATGAGCTAGAATACGGTTCTTCTTGGGACATTCGCGAATAAAGTGTCCTTCCTGTCTACAGGCAAAGCAAACCATGGTTTTAGGCTTGACTTTCACCCGTCTCCTCGAAGATTGTGGCCTCGCAGGCAAAACGCTGCGAGTCACCCATAGACTAGTTTCTCCTGGCGTCACCATCTTCCGTTTGCGGCTCTCTCCAGCAAGCAGTTGCTGGTATCCTCTCATAAGGAACATAGTATTCTCAACGTTGGTGATGGCAAGTTGAGTTAACTGTTCCAGGATAGCATGGGTGGCGATGTGCTCAGCACGAGCGGCTTTACTTCTTTCCTTCAACAGAGCAAACAGTTGAGCAACTGTCGGCTCAGGTGACGGAGGTGGATTGCTGGCCATGCTGAAGAAAAAGAACGGTGTAAGACGATAATAACTAAAGGTGGTTCTGGTTTTAAAGGCTCGTGACATGTATCGGCTCATAGCGGATATGAGAACGGTAGATAGCACGACAACAAGCAAACATCGACGAAACTAAAGCCAACTCAAACCCATATTAACACGCATGTGAAAAACGAGTCTTAACAAGCATAACTTATCTTAAAGTTCCACAAGGCTAAAGCATAAGGCTTACAACACAATAACAAGTCCTAACAACTCCATATAAGTTAGGAAGCAAGATTGAATAAAACACAAATTCATTTCAATCAAGAGCACACACAAAGAAACAAAAACAAGAAAACTGTTGTTTCCTAGATCTTTCATAACTATTCCATCGTTCACTTAATTTCTAAACCCCAAACTTAATAGTACTTACAATGTCTACTAAGATTTGGTTTCCAAAGTAGATACACATGATATCCTATTGACTAGTAAACGAATAGGTCATCATCTTATTTTCTCGTGACTTCTCCTTTTCACCCACTAGATTAAAAAGTGTCGTAAGTCACTTAATTCTTTGGTTTAGAAAGAGTTGTCAGTAGTTCACATGCTTTGGTTAGGTGTCAACCTAAGATTAGACCAAGCATGTTAGTCTTGTTAGCTTTCTATGTAATAATGTTTGTCCGACAAGACACGACTAGTGTCATACGTCGAATATTGAATTGTGCTCTTCGGATTGGCTTTTCTGAGGGGGTTGCGCATCATGGCATGTGAAAACTTCTTTTGCACCTTTCTCCAGAGGAGGGAGGTATATAACTTTTAAAAGGGGATTTCTCTTATTTGGTCTTTTAAAAGGGAACATAAAGAAAATGTGCAACATTTAGCCAATAAGGTAAAAAGAGCCTTTTGCAAACAGACAAAACATAGAGGTTTAGGTCAGTATTGGTTGGTTTTCTTCACGCCCTTTTTTCTTTTGAGGGTTGTCGTTGTTGGAGCTTTATATGTTGGAGTGCATCACTGGTAGCAATGCTATCAGCTCGTGTAGCTTGAGGGTCCTCTATTATTAGGCACAACGGTGCTTTCATTGATGGTGGGGAAATGGTGGTGGTTCACGACGGGTCGCATTATGAAGCGAAAACAAGTATAAGTCTAAGCAACAAATTCTTGTTTTTGAATACTATACAAACATTTTTTGCTTGCAAAAACATAACAAGAGGCGATTCAAAAACAAGAGCGGGGCAAGCACAAATCTGCAAATTTTGAGCACGCCACAAACATATAGAAGCCTAGATGAACCAAAATCTACACCACACAACAGCATAAAGTCCTACGGACACACATAAGCAAGCCATAACACACAAGCAAGGCTCCATTGGAGCTACGTCGGGGGAGACTACTCATGGAGTCATTGCTAAATTACTCCAAACTAGACTGATCCAAAAATCCTAGAAGTGGCTGAAGAACTATATCTACTTCTGACCATCATCACTGTAGAGCTAGGTAATTATTTTGGTCTTCTCGGGACATCGGCCAGTATACAAGTTTTTGGATGGAAACAAGATAAATAGAAGTAAAGTTTTGATAAAACTTTATGCAACAATCTGTTTTTGAAACTCCAACTATTTTCTGGACAGAAAACTTCAAAGACGAGAGATGTTTCAAAAACAGAGCGGAGCAGTTGCAAACAAGTAAGAAATAAACTCTTAACCGAGAGAGATACCAAACTCTGTAAGGCCCGCCCTTCGAACCACTGTTCAAGGACGCCCTTGATATGCATTTAGAACTTTTTGAAAAGATCAGAAGGAGGGAAAATATACTAAAATTCCCTTAGATAAAAATTAATTTAGATAGTAAAAAGGTTTTTACTCCAAAAATACTTTTCTTTCCTATCTGACGTCCATGCTAACTAAGGTCTCCTAAGGTCAAGATGGCTCTGATACCAACTCTGTAAGGACCCCAGACCGGCAGTCTGAAACCCTACGTATGCATACATTCACGATCCCAGAAAGATCAGTCGTGAACAACATACACAGTTGGCACACAGAAATACATCATCCATTACACGAATACATAAGGTATTACAAAAAGATCACATGATCAAGTTTAACGCAACTGCCACAAAGGGCAGGCAACTTAACAAACACAGCGGAAGACAAATAAAACACAACGTAGTTGAGCCCAAGTCACGCCTTAACCTACAGGCTGCTGACCGGGAGACGAGCCTAATTCGCACAGTCGTCAACTCCGTACTTGTCTTCATAGATCTCCTTCGGAGACTCCTTCTCCAAATCTGATAAGTAGATACCAGGGGCGAAACCATAATGAGTACATTTGAATGTACTCAGCAAGACATCCATCATGTCACTTACCAACATGCAAATATGCTTATATGGTGGAATAGGTAGGCTATAAATAGGGTTCACTATCAATGGTGTTCATATATGATGACACCACAGTTGCAGTCAGGTTTATCTGTATCTTCGTTGAAGAAGATATTTCAGAAGAAAAATAATATATAGTTTTATTTCTCTTGTAGAATATCACATGTACAAGAGGTTTTGTAGAGTTTTGTTAAAGAATATTTTCTCTTTGCAAAACTTCTTGGAATCAGTTTCCAGAATTCTTGCTTAGAGTAGAAAAGGTTTTCTTTGCAAAACATTTTGTTTTGTATAACATCATCTGGCTTTTCATCATCGACGATACCTCCACGGTATAAGTTTCCATTCCTTTCCGAACTTCACAAGTTCAACACTTCCTTTCCAAAATTCCTTTTTCAAAAACTTCCTTTTTGAAAAACATTGACACAATGCTAGCTACATGGCCATTCAACTGTCCATATCCGAGGACGCGGCTTCTTCAAAAAAGTTGTACTCTGCAGAGGTGTACACATCCACCAGATCCAGTACACCTCCCGTGAAACAACCACGGACTGTAACAACAGTATGTAAACATCAGGTATCTGATCATAACCATCCACTATGTTCAAGCTAGTATATGCCTATCTCTCGATTGAGGTTGTTCTCCCCGGCATCAAGTCCCACCCTGCCTAGCCAGGAGCCTCAATGAATGCATCCGGAGGGAAAATTAATCCCACACTTTATATGCCTCAACATTGGGAGTTTTGACGACATTCGGTTCGAGGGTACGACGCCCCTTATAGCAAGTGAGATAGCACACACTAATAAGAACAAACTTCAAGTTAAGCCCCGTGCCCATGTTGGGGTAGGGTGGCAGTACGGTAAAGGTTGTCCGGCGAAGACTAGGTTATGTGTCATTTTTGAAAACACCACTTTCTCAAAAATGACCACTTCCACATTCCTCCGGAGAACAAGGATCCGCCTTTTCTCCGGGTTTTTCCGTAAAGCCTTTGTTTTGTAGAATCACAATTTTAGGGTGTCCACTTAGGGACTAGTATATTTGATGGTAATAAATACCATGTGGTGGCTTATGGGCTTGGTATTACCAAGTTTAACTATTGGCATGATAGTAACCTATAATATAGTATAGTAGTAATTTCCACATCAAAAATAGTTTTGATAATCAAGTTTTTGTAAAACTTCAGAGGTGAAACATGCATGATATATAATGGTAAGTATTGTATCAGCAAGCAATCAGGATGCTTGCCTCAAGTCTCTTAATGTCCCTGGCCTTGAAGCAACTTGAACTTGCCGCACAGCTCCATAACTGCTTCTTCTTCTTCTTCTTCTTCTTCGCGTTCTAGCGTCGTAAAGGAAATAAAAGACACACACTTAGGTATAAAGTACAAACAACTAAGCTAAGAAACACATACAGCAACAAATGTTCACTCTCGAGTTCTCTCGAAACGATAACGCGAAAACTATCTCACATAACTCTCACGGTCCAAAACTGTCGTCAGGCACTATGTATGGTTTAGAAAACCATATCCCACATCATACATACCATATATGGAGTGGTGTACCACTCTCATAATAACATATACAAGAAGCTAAAAATATAGCTTGTGGGTGCAAAAGGTTAGGTTGCTAAGGTAAAACAAATCAGACAGAGTAATACCCATGGCAGTGGGTATTTCTCACCACAAGCAACTATCACTTTATGTGTTCATGATTTTAGTTGGATGTTTTAGTTTCACAAGATACTCTTAAAAACAAGCATAACACAAGTATAAACTCATGCTAAGGTAAAATATTCCAACAAAATCCAAACAACAAGCAAACACACCACAATTGAATAGACTATTTATTTACTATGTTCTTGTTTACTAGAGGTTTTGGAATCCATCAATTATGAAAAATTAGCAAACAACCAGTACCTAAAAACAAGGATAACAAGTCATAAAAATAATCTAAAACACAATCATCACTCAAGGTAATATCCCTATCAAAAGCATAGAAACATGACTGCACTGATAACACACTAGTGTGGAAAACCTACACAAGCATGTTATAAGAAAAACTTATATTCTACAACTACAGCACAAGAAACTAAATGATTCATGGCATCATAACAGAAGTAATAACTTCATAAGTATGCTATAATAAACTCATACACTTATGAAATAAAAGATGAAAATACTATAGCAAAAATCACCATTTTCTAGTGGTGACACTAGTTCAATACTAGAGAAGCAAACAATGTTACTATGATGCTTAATTCTAAACAAGCAAGTCATGATCATAAAATGTACCTAATAACAGTACACAAAACTTACACATGCTAGTAAGAACAAACATCAAAACAATCCCATGAAACAACTATTAAACATGCATAAATTAATTCTAGCAATTTATGTTTTTCTTAAACAATTACTAGCAAGCAAGCAAGGTATAACTTACACAACCAGTAGCTATGCAATAAAAGAAAAGTTATCTAAACCTTTTCAAAAATCCAAACACTCAATTTAAAATCATTCACAAACAATCTATCAATCAAAAGGAATTTAGTTTATTTGCAAACAATTTAATTTAGCACTAAATAGTGAATCATCTCTTAACAAGATACTCCTAAGGAATATTATGCTAACAAATGGATCACACCTAACATACTAGTAGATCCTTATAAGAAATAAACTTCTCACTTGCATAAGTGAAAACAAACAATTATATTTTCCATGGTGGAGAATATCCTATCAACCACATAATTAAAACATGTTAATTTCTCACATGTGCATAGTTGGGAATGTTCATCCCCAACCAAGATACAATGGGACCAGTGGGTTATGGGCCCACTAATACCAAGGCAAAAGAGGTACTAAGCCTCTGGTTACTCATGACAAACATTAGATTAACAAAATAAATAAAACAAGACTATTTATTCTAGTGCATACAAGACTAGTGCATAAGAATAACAAAACCTACACATGCTTCACCTAAAAAAAATACATGCAAGCTATCAGAGACAAAAACATCAAAATAACAGTACCAAAATGGTACTGGATCTATAGCAAACATAGCACAAAAATTATCAAGGCATTCACACAAAGATCTAGCTCTCACAATAATTCCAAAGAATAAACACTAGAAAAATAACAAATGCTACTCATGCTTTGCTATAAGATCACATGCTAGTTAATGAAGATAATAGCATATAAATCACAGTACCAAAATGGTACTGGACTCACCACAATCATAGCACCAAATTAGGTAACAAGCACACAAGGAGTTGGTTCACACAAAACATCAAATAAATAAACTAGGGAAACAACATATGCTACTTCTATAGCCAAATGATATTGCAAACATGCACACACTTTGTATGGTAGATGTAATGCAAGAAAACAACCTAATAACAAGATCCAACACATCTCTACATTCTAGGAACAAAGATTAAGCCAACCGAGCATTTCATTTCAACAAAAACAAACAAAGAAATCAAAACAGAAAAGCTTCTGTTTCTAGATCTGTCCACCAAAAATAATCTAGAGCTCAAAAAATTAATCTAAGCTAGGATAAGATAGATCTACTCAATACCAAACTCATCCAATTGGGTTTGCTCCAAAAATAATTTTTAAACTCCTTATAAAAGTCAAAGAAAAGGCTACTGGTCTTTTACCAAAATGGATGTCATTTCCATTTGGTAAATGGCGTTGATGTAAGGCCAACTCCTATTGATAGATCTACTCATAGGCTACTCAAAACATTTTGATTTGCCCAAAATGGATACAGATCCAAAAAGTTATGTCAAAAATGGCTAAACAGATAGTCTGTGGCAAAACAGGTATTGTGACACAAATAAAAGTGAAAACTTGGATCTTCCAACGGGAAATGGTTATGAAAACATAAGCCTTGTTCTGTGAATTTTTGTAGAAAATAATCTGCACGAAAACTATTTTTCACAAGCTCAAAACGACAGGCAAACTTCTGCAGGGATTTGAGGTTCCTCACATCGGTTTAAGAAAAATGGCCGGCGGCGATTTTGGAGCTCATGGAGCTCACATGGCTGGATCAAGGCTCATCTCAACTTGGGGATGAAGTATGGTAGTGGGGGGTTGTGGAGGAGGGGCAAGGTTCAAGGAGATGGCCTTGGGATCTTTATAGAAGAGGGAATGAGGGGAGGGGCAAGATGGTCACTTGGGGTAGGTGTCATTCAATGGCATTGAGGTGCTATGGGTTTTTGGTCAATTCCTTTTGAGTGAACATGGTCTACTATACAAGAGCAAAGGTGATGCAAGCAAGTGGTGGCCCTTGTGTGCAAGTGGCAAGTGGAAAAGTCAAAAATATCTAAGAGGCATGTGTGCCCATACCTATCCTAGGCACCCTTCTCTCTCCTCTCTTATCTTCATCCCTAAGGCTTCTAGAAGGTATCCAATGCATGATTGGTCGAGTAATTTAGTTGGTCAACAAGTTAGCTCAGGCCAAAACTCAAAATGTGCAAAGAAACATCAAGAAAAGAAGTGTGCAAAAGTGTATCCCGTACTGTTCATTTGCAAAATTCAGAAAATTTTCTAAGTGTTGAAAACAGATCAAAGATGCAGAAAGTTTAGTTTGTTTTCAGGGTTCAAAAGATTCCTAAAACTGGTTTTCAAAACATGGACTTGTTAACCATGTTATATACTTTCAGAAACAACTTTTGAAAACAATTTTGAAATAGTTTAAGGCCATGAAAACAATGTGGAAAAAGGTATACTTTCTGTTTTTATCTGTTTCTAAAAACTGCCTTTTTCTGCCTTAATTTTATACCACAAAATCAACAAGCAAAAGATAGTTTTTATTTCTTCCAAAATAAAAGTGAGCTTATGGATTGGTAGTACATATATCAAGGATTAATTATAAGTCAAGAAATCATAAAATAACCATCTATAGCTTGGTGAAAACAATGGTAGAAAACAGGTACTTGGCTTTATTTTCAGGAATTGTTTTCTATAGGAAAGTTAAAAGAAAACCTTCATAGATCATCTTGGAAACTTGTTTTATTGGATCCAACAAGGTTAAAAGTTTGTTTTAATATGTAAACAAGAATGGTCCAAGTCTTGGAATGAAAATCCACTCAAGTATTAATAAGAAAACATTAGGGAAAAATATCAGGAATATTTTTCAGAAACCTATGGTGTTGGTTTTATAATGAAACAAAACTTATGTTACAAATATGGTTAAAATCATAACACAAGTTATTTCAAACAATCATGTTGTTGTAAACATTGCTTTGTTGGCCCTAATAGTTGTCTTCTTGAGCACAGTTCAAGGGTCTAAAAACTGGGATGTGACAAAGAAGCCGGAGAAAAGAAAGAAAACGAAGCCCATCCACGTAGGTCCTGGATCCTGCCCGGGGTCCAGCCAACTACTCGTCTGCAGCGTCGTCAAACTCCACGAAGTAGCCATCCTGGTGATCATCGTAGCCGTAGTCGTACTCTGCGTAAACCACAGCCCCAACGGGGTCAGTACATCCAAGTACTGGCAAGCAAGACTCACATTTCATCAAGGAGTTACCCGTCAACACAAGCCGGGATGCTTGGGATCAACGGAAGAAGATAGATATTATAAAAGCTGCAGCGGCTGCTCTAACCAACTACAGAAGATACTAGTAGTTCCGGCTAATAGAAAAGATAAGATCGAGGAATTGTAACCAACTGAAAATTAACTTCAAACAAACCCGTCCTGGATCTCGCCCCTTATCCGAAGAAGCAATCCGAGGATAACTCACACCGTTATAATAAGGTGAATCAAGTTATTGTGTGAATAACCTATTACTAGTCAAGTTATTATTCTTCGGGTGAAACATGATTGTTATTATGTTGAAGTTGTCCTGAGTACTTGTTAGCCAGTACTTTCACCAAGTAATCCATAACCGCGGAAAACACGGCTTCTCGAGAAGATTTATCCCTGCAGGGGTGCACCATAGTAACCGTACACGTAAGAATATCCCGCCAGATGGGAATCAAACCCACCAAGCGAGACACTCAACACAACCAACTGTTCTTCGCATCAAGCCCAAAGCACCGCGTGCTGTGCGTGCGCGGCTAATCGAGCCCCCCGAAGAAAAGGAGGACCCTCATAGCACTGGAAGACCACGCCGCCCTAAATGCCGACTACAAAAGTTCCACCCTGGCCTCGGGTTCGTACCTGCATATGATGCAGCAAATGGAAAGCCCGAACTAGTACGGCGATTTGGACGAGATGCGAATCGAGTCAAGTCGAGGGGGGCGCCCATACTCGCTTCCCACATGCGGGTAGTGCGCTCATCATGGATCAGTAGACAAGACCCTTTTCCTATTAGGGTCGACACTAGCAGGCCTCAAAACCACAAAGGGCCTCCTGCCGGTGCCTTAACATCAAATTATTATTAACAGCAGCATTAACAGGATTGATTGATTAACATCGAGCCCCCGGAACGATAACATATAATAACAGCACGTTAGTAAAAGAAGTAACCGACAACAGACTCGAGCAAAAGCAACCCTAAGCATGCTAGATAAGAACAGGCACAAGCAAAGGCTGTAGGTATGGAGGTGAGGCAATATCATTGGTTCAGGGAATCATGTGATGGGTTCGGAGAATAGCAACGATACATAGGGCTAGCAATAGTAGACAAAAGGATAGTATCGACAACAAGTGTGGAAGAGAACTCGATGATTCATGTGAGTGATAACTTGCCTGGAAGCTCAGCAGCCGGGTACTGGGCTAGGTCCTGGGTAGTGGTGTCGTAAGGCTCGTCGGTACCAACGTCGTCGTCTAAGCGAGAAGAAGCAGAAACAACAACGAAGGAAGACGGCAATCAATACATGGCATAGGTGCACAAACATTGGGATGATGCATGTCATGTTTAATAGATGCACCAAAATAATTTACTTGATATGAAACACAAGTTTAAATGGCTTCCATATGCAGAGAATTGCATATGGGAACCCATGCCTTAGAGTTGAATTAATTGTTCTACCACTAAGCATTAGGTGTAGTTGAGTTAGCATGATGCATGCATGATGAGGAACAATAAGATAACCAGTTAATTGCAATTGGAATGATAGTTAACCATTTTAGAAACATTAATAAGTTTGGAAATTATGGGTACTTAATGGTGTTAAACAAGTAGTGGTTGTTACCAACAAGTTAAAGTGTGCAAAACAAATAACAAATTTGATATTTGAAAAGGTTATCAAATTTTAGTTGGATTACATGTTTCACATTTTGAAATTGGACTTTGGATTAATTAATTAGGAATTAAACAATATTAAACAATTTTTAATTGCATTAACAAGAATTAAATGGTTTAGGCAATTTTAATTATTCAAAACAGAAAATAAAAATTATATTTGAATAGCTTATTTAAAATGGTATGGAAAACATATTTCATTTGCATTTATTGGATTTACCAATAATTAGTTATGGAATTTACAAATTAACATTTGAAATATTTAAATTTGAAGTTTAAATGTATTTGAAGTTTTCAAAACAGTACACAAATTGGATATTTGGAAAGTTTAGGAAATTTGGATCAAGATTCATATAAGGTTTGTATTTATTGGAATTATGAAACAAAAGATATGGAATTTCAAAGTTTGGTTGTAATTCTGCCAATTAAAAGAAATTTGGGATTTTTGAATTGCGCAGAAAAAAACGTTTGTTACTCAGCCTCTAGCTACACACTGCCACTGCGCAGTGGGCCAGTGGACAGCGTGGCCCTGCGCAAGCACACGTGGCAACGCAGGTCGATGACAGTGGGCCTGCTCACGCTGCGGAATAAAAGAGCAAAATTGTTGGGCGTGCGGGGGCTCGAACCCGCGACCAAGCCCTTGATCGCACGGTGCAGTACCGCTGCGGTGCGGTGCGGTGTTTGACAGAGAAGGGAAAGGTTTCAGGTTGAGGTTCAGGGAACACACTAAGGAACAATTCGGAAAAGAAAGCAGTAAAAGGGGGTGGGGAGGGGAATCGAGCTCGCGACCTGGGGCTTCGCCGCGCGCGCTCCAAACCAGATGGACTGCTGCGTGGATTTGATGGAGTAGGGGCTGGTTTGTTTTTGAACCTCGCAATCTGCCTGTTAACTGAAAACCGGCAGGCGCACGTACAGCAGCTCGGTTACTGCCATGAAACAGAGCGAAAAATCGATCCTTCGTGGAAGAAAACGGTGACCAAAACATCAGGGAACAGAGGGAGTAGGAGGGGGAATGGAGAGGTGGCATCACCCTCTTCGCAGGGACGTGCTCGGCGCGGCCGGAGGGTGGCGGAGGCGGCGGCGCCGTGCTCCGGCGGGCGGTGGCCGTGGCACAGCCGCAGAGGAAGATCTCCTCGAGGTGGCGGCGGATGTGGGAGATAGGAGGGAAGGGAGGCCACCTAGGGTTAGGGTTTGCTGCTGGAGGGGAGGAGAAGATAAATAGGAGGGGGGATTCCATCGAGTGGTTCAGGAGGAGGCACAGGTCGCTGTCCTCCATGGACGTCAGCACCTGTACGGAGGTAGGGGGAGACCGAGCGGGCTGCCCCTGGTGGGCTGGGTTTGTTTTTTTTTTCATATAAAATGTTCTGTTTTTTTTTTGTAGCTTTAGCTTTTGGATAAAAAGATAGGTTTTTGTTGAGATAAAATTTGGGAAAATTTTGGATAAGCTCCTTAGTTGGACAGCAACCAATTGGTAGTTTTTGGTTTTCAAAAAGTTGAAAGTTTGCTTGCTGTTTTAAAATTGAACCAATTTAATTGAATTTTGCAATAATGACTAATATTAGAAAATAAGCCATTTCCAATAGGGTTTCCCCTAGGGTTTAGAAGTGAATTAATGAATTCCAATTAGTGGTGAACTTTATGGATTCAAAAGTGTATTGATTTTGAGGAATGGTTTGAGTTTGGAAATGATTTGGAAATAATTGTTTAATTTGGTTAATTTAATTAAACAACAAATTAATAGATGAGTTATAATGGATTGTTCGGAAACAATTGATGGTTTTGATTTTGCAATTCATTATTTGAAAGAAAGTAACAGACAAGTGTGAAAACAAAGGTTGATTAAGTTTGGCTTTTATTATGAAAACAATGCAAACAGAAATAAATATGGGGATGATGACATGATGCATTGCTTTAAAATAAAACAAGAAGTAAAACAACTAGGGGTGTTTTCATACTTGGATGTTACATTGTGTGTGTGTTGGGTTACTGGAACTAGTTAGTAAAAATGCCTTTAGCATGGTCCATGTTTCCGAGTTTCAAAACTGCTTGGTTCGTCCCCAGTTACTCGGCATGAAGATCCATATTGCTATTTGAGCCATTTCAAACACTAAGGACAGTTAAAGCATATACACCAGAGAACTTAGAAGATAAAGGAATTATAAAATCCAAAAAACTTGCAAAGAATTTCATAATTTAAACTGCAAAAGGCGGAAGTTTCATTCATACAAAAAGAAGCATTACATTTTGGATTACATTAAAAGAACAGTAATGCTCCTATTGTCTACTTTTGCTATCCAGGTTCCAGGTAACCCTTCAAGCATCTGACTCCTCCTCGCTGCTTTCGTCTTCGGGGATCGGAGGGATCTCCTCTTCTGGATAGTTGACGGAGATATTCACCATGGAGGCAATCTGGGTGGCGTGGCCTTTGACTTCACCAAAGATGGTGTTTCGCTGAATATCCGTGTATCCTTGAGGGACACCGGACGCCACGCGCCAGGATTTGGCAGAGGGGTAGTGCATGCGCATAAGGCCGAGAGCCATGCGCGCACCACCCCGTGCAGCGGAGCGAAGAAGGGACTCCTTGGACTCCGCCACCTCCATGATGGCACCCGAAAGTTTTTCAACCTCCGAGCATTCCCCAGATTTTTCGGGAAGAAACTTGTCTACCAGCTGCGTGGCAGCAGCCTTGAGCAAAGTCCATGTCTCCCCGAAAGCTCGGATGCCTGCAACCCGAGTGCCATCTGGGGTATCTCCTGTTTTTTCGAATAAAACACCCAAAAGGGTTAGACGGAACAACAGAGAAAGCAAAACATGGACAGATGATAAATGAGTCAGAGATTTACCGATGAGCTTGTCGATCTCGGAAACTTCCTCCAGGCGAAGATTCAGAGCGTCAGTCAAATCCTGAATGGTGGATTTGTCCTTCTCCGCCTGTTCGGAAGCCTTGGAATTGGAAATTCCAAGGGCCACGTTGCTGGCTTCCAGGTCTTGTTGTGCTTTCACAAGGTTCTTGTGAAGCTCAACATTTTCCTTACGGAGAATTTCGGCATTGCCAGAATCTTCCGCTGCTTGTTTAGCCTGAGCTAATGCAGCTGAAAAGAAAGAAAAAAAATCCGGGTTAGCCAGCTCCTCAGAAAAAACTTAGGCAAATGATTGAATCGGAAAATTCAGAAGGAAAATGCTTACCTTGTGTTTCCGACAGTGCGAGCTTAGATGATTCCAGCTCTGCCTCCCTTTCTTCAAGAATAGAAAGAAGACTTCTAACTTCTTTATTCTTGATGGTGAGTTTCTTGAAAACTTCCATGTTGATGGCTTCGGAGGTTTGGTGAAACATAGCAAGGAGAAGAATGAGTACAAAAAACATCAAAGCAAAAAGCACGCATTTTGTTTAATGCTTGGGGGCTAGAGTTATATACCTGGCTCATGCGCTGCAAACCTGCCAAGTTTTCTTTAAACTCTTTCGCGTATTCCGCGAAGAGATTCCCGGCTGCGTCCAGGCCGTCATTTATAGCTTTGAAATCCTTGTCAAAGGTGGGAATTTCCTCGTCGAAAGTCCGAGAAAATTTTCCCACCTCTGGGGCCGCCCTTTCCCTCGTGTCCGTGTCGGACACAACGGGCTGGCTGGGCTCCGGGGGCTTGGTGGTGGGGGCTGCAGTAGGCTCTTCCGCCATTGTGCGTGGCGTGTCCGGGGCGACGGCGGGAGAAGGTTGGCTGCCTCGGCTGGAAGAAACCTTGTGTTTCTTCAGCTTCTTCGGCTTCAGGGTGGAAGGCTGCAGGCTAAAAACAAAAAACCCGGAAAAGTCAAAAAACTGAAGATGGATGAAAAGTGCCCATAAAAGAAAACAGAACCCAGAAGAAAGAACCTGGAAGTGGCGACGGGGATTCCGTCAAGATCGATAATTTCTTCCGAGGAAGTTATCTTCTTACGCTTGCGTCCACCTGTAGCGGCGGTGCGCAGCGCGTCCAGCTCAGCCTCGGATACCAAGTCCGAATCTGAAAGATCCGCGAACTGTCGAACCAACAAGGTCAAAATCAGAAGCTAGAAAGTCCGAGAAAATTTTCCCACCTCTGGGGCCGCCCTTTCCCTCGTGTCCGTGTCGGACACAACGGGCTGGCTGGGCTCTGGGGGCTTGGTGGTGGGGGCTGCAGTAGGCTCTTCCGCCATTGTGCGTGGCGTGTCCGGGGCGACGGCGGGAGAAGGTTGGCTGCCTCGGCTGGAAGAAACCGTGTGTTTCTTTAGCTTCTTCGGCTTCAGGGTGGAAGGCTGCAGGCTAAAAACAAAAAACCCGGAAAAGTCAAAAAACTGAAGATGGATGAAAAGTGCCCATAAAAGAAAACAGAACCCAGAAGAAAGAACCTGGAAGTGGCGACGGGGATTCCGTCAAGATCGATAATTTCTTCCGAGGAAGTTATCTTCTTACGCTTGCGTCCAGCTGTAGCGGCGGTGCGCAGCGCGTCCAGCTCAGCCTCGGATACCAAGTCCGAATCTGAAAGATCCGCGAACTGTCGAACAAACAAGGTCAAAATCAGAAGCTAGAAAATCCGAGAAAAAATAAAACTATACCCAAATGATTGAAAAGTTACCTTGGGAACCGGATTTTCGGCCGTGTACATTGGCCGACTCTCTGTGTATTGGTCGCGCGATGCGACCAACTGATTGATGCGCCGCCTAAGTTCCTTTGCGGGCCAATCTTTGGCGGTTGTCCGCATTGGATCCTTGACTCCCGTGTATTCGCACAGGAGACGGCCGCTGTGGTTGGCTAGTGGCTGGATTCGCCTAATCAGCCAGCATAGAACCGTGTCCATGCCGGTTAGAGGCGGATCCATGGAGGTGAGCTTGGCGATGCGCCGCTTGATCTTTAGTAGATCTGGCGGCAGAACCTGGACGGCTTCCGTTCCCAGTTATCCTGGGGAACTGCGGCAGAGTTCACGAAAGGTGGACCCCCGACAGCTTCCTTAGGGAAAGGCACGTTGGGGTGATAAAAGAAGGAACCCGTCCAAAATTTGACGGATTCCGAAGTTTTTATCTTGGGGAACCAATCTTCTCGGAATCTCCGAAGAGTGAAAGATATGGTCCTGCAAGTCGGGAGTGCGCCCTCCGAAGAGTTCCGCTTAACCCCGAAGCAGTAAGTCCAGAAATCTAGCCTAGGTTCTAGCCCTAAGTAGCCCTCAAACAAAGCCTGGAAGCCGGCCATGTAGAGGATGGAATTGGGAGGAAGGTTATGGGGCTGGATGTGGTAATGAGAGAGAATCTGGAGGAAGAAGGAAGAAGGCGGAAGCCCCATACCTCGCAAAAGGTGGGAAGTGAGAAGTACCCTTTCGCCATTCCGCGGCGTTGGTTCGGTTTCTTCTTCTGGCAGCCGCCATTTCTTCTTGAGAACCAGGCCCTCCTTTTCCAAGTTTGGAAGGAGAGCCGGGGGAATACTGCAGGCACTCCAGTTGCCTGCAGATTCCGCTTCCTGGTCTGCTCCGGCGGCGCCGAGTTCGTCGCCGAGGAGCTCGATCTTTTCCTCCGCCGTTTCAGGTGCAAACGGCGGGGTTGTCGCGGCACTCGATGTCGCTATGTCCGCGGCGGCGGAAGTGTTTTCTCCGCCCGCCGCGGAGGCCGTGGTCTTCTCCGGCACGTCGCCGGTGAGCTTGGGCGATCCCGGCTGCGGATCCAGATCGCTGATCAGCTCATTGATGGCGGCGCGGGTCGGCGATGACGGCGAGGAGGCCATCTCGTTGGTGGCGCGTTGCGTTTTGGCGTGCGAGGAGGATGTGTGCGTTGGGACAAGGCTTGCTCTCGAGCTCGCGTTCGCAGCAATGGCGTGGACAGTGAGGGAGTGAGGAAAGGATTCGACGAGGACGAAGACGGCTATTTATAGCTGGAAAACCGTTTAGATACGTGCCAACGGCTCTTTCGACCGTTGGATGTTCGACGCGTGTCGCTCGCCGGAAAATCTGGGAAATATAACGGCAGGGGAATGATGGCTATCTCCTCGTTTCCCGTGAGAATCTGTCAGAGATACGTTGCAGGGTTTCCCGCGTGAAACCAAGCGTCGCCTGCGTCAGCATGATTAAAGCGCTGACGTTAGAAGTTCCTTTTCCGCGAAGGATCGCGAGAAGAAAAGCCGGATTTTCAGAGTTCCGAGTTTGATGTTACCATCTCCTTTAAAAGGAAAGTAGAAAGAATCAAGACTGCTGAATCAAGATTTCCCGGACAAAATGTATTTGACGAAAGACGGAGAATCAGAGTTTTGATCCTTCCTGGGGGCTACTGTCGGATATATACTGAATAGGGGTATAGAAGATGGTAGACAAAGAGCCGGACTGCCAGGGTGGCCTACATGGTAATGGGCTTAGGTCCATTGGGCGGCCCAGTAGTCCGACGCGCAGAAGCCGGATTCTAGAAGAACCCGGATCACGGCCCGCGTGATCTGGCTTGGAGGAGAAGACGGATATTTTGCTTTCCAAGTTACGAGTAAAACGTAGTCTTCTAGGTTTCTGATTCTGTAAGCCCTAACCCGGCTATTATATAAAGCCGGACGGGAGATAGATTAGAACAAGTTGGGCACAACAGAGAAGCTCTACGCAACTCGCCGAGAAGCTCATCCTCGCCGAGTAGCTAAGATTTACACCCTCACATTGTAATCCTGTTAAACGGGCTTTAGTCCCAATTAGTGAGAAGTGCAGGAGTAGGTACGCCGTACTGTCGCGACGTACCGAACCTGGGTAAATCCCGTGTTCTGTGTTACTACGCTATCCCGTTACCCCACGTCTCTACCGTAGTCTCATGGCACCCCCGTCTATGAAAACTAATACGATGTCTCGACATGTAACTCGTTTTTTTTTTGAAAAAGTGTTATTATTTGAAGTGCATTGCATATTCAATCCGATTGTGAGCTGCACATTTCTTTAGAAAAAGTGCAAATCGTACAAAATGTCAGGTTAAATCGCACCTTTATTGAGAAAAATTCAACTTGTAATAGAAAGTAGAAAAATGTAAGAATTTGGTTGTAACTTTCTAGATAAAAAGTGCAAATCGTATTAAATGGCAGTTGGAGATGCTCAGTTCTTGTGGAAGATGCAACAAATATCCAATGTAGGTCACTAGTTGCACATTTCTTCAAAAACAATTGTAGCTCGTATTGGAAATCGGTTTGAATAACACATTTCTTGTAAAAAGTTTAACCCATGTAGCCAGTTGGAATAGCGTATCTATTGAAAAAGTTGCAAATTATAGAATAACAAAAATAGAAAAATACATATTGAACTATGCTACACTTTTCTTTAAAAAAAGTGCGAATCATATCAAATATCGAAAAGAGATGATTATTTCTTATGAAAAGTGCAATTCATATCGACATTTTTCATCACAAATGATCATCTAGTAAAGTATTCAATAGGAATTGCACTTTTCATAAGAAATGCCACCCGGATAGGTATGACTGGTCCTAGTTTCACATTTGGAGTTGAAAGGTGTAACTTGGATTAAGTTGCACATTTCCGAGTGGAAGAGTACAACTTGGACCAAGTTGCACATTTCCGAGTGAAAACGTGCAACTAGTACATAGTTTTCATTTCCGAGTAAAGTGTACCACTAGGACCAAGTTGCACATTTCCGAGAGGAAAGGTGCAACTTGGACCCGGTTGCTCATATTCAGGTGGAATGGTGAAACTAGGACCTAGTTGTATATTTCGAGTCGAATGGTGCAACTAGGACATGGTTTCATATTTTCAAGTGGAAATGAGCAACTTTGACGTAGTTGCACATATCCGGGTGGAAACGCGCAACTAGGACGTAATTACACATATCCTGACAAAAAAGGGCAATCAAGACCAAGTTACACATATTCGGGTGAAAATGTGCAATTTGGACATAGTTGCACAAATCCGAGTGGTAAAGTGCAACTAGGATACAGTTGCACATTTTCAAGTGAAAAATTACAATTAGAACTGAGTTGCACAATTTCGAGTGAAAATATGCAACAAAGACATAGTTGCACATATCCGGATGAAAATGAGCAATTATAATGAACTTACACATTTCCGGGTGAAAATATGCAACCTGGTCATAGTTGCACATTTTGAGTGAAAATGTGCAAGTAGGATCTATTGGCACATTTTCAAGTGGAAATATGCAACTAGGACCAAGTTACACTTTTATGGACAAAAAGTATAAAAGATAAAATGTAACTCATGAGAGAGTAATAACATATATGCATGACAGTGAACAATAAAGAAAATATACGAATGAAACACACCAAGAAAAAAGAGACGAGAGTGTACAAAATACTTAAAATAAGATAGAAATAGAAAGAAAAAATAAAAAAAACCCAAAAAATTAGAACAAAACATATAAAAGGTACTACAACATGTCTAATAGGTGCAGTTTGCCTACACTAACATAGAACTTTGCTAACTGATTTGGTTAGGCATGGCGGCCGGCAACGGTACTACGTCGCATATCGAGTAACCCTGCCTCCTCATTTGTTCCTTTTTTTAGCGTCTTTGAACAAAAACAACTTGCTACACACGAATCTCGGCGCGTGATCGAACGGACCTGCAGGTTTACCAGGACATAAAAAACATCTGAAACACATGAGGATATGCAAATCGGATTTTTTTTAATAAATAAATATAAAAATAAAATATTAAAACGCGGTAGAATAAAAATACAAAATAAACTATAAAGAAACAACAAAAATAAACAACTCTAAATGTTGTAGTTATATTATAAATAGTCACCATACATTATTTAGACGTAATAGCGTTGTTGTCTAGCTGGCTATTGGGCGTTATTCGTTTGTTTTGTGCTGCCGTAGGTCTCTGGTTCGAGCCTTCCTTTGCTGCACCCTTTTTCGAACTTTCTTTTGAATCAAGCCTGCACAAATCTGGATGCAAAATGGACGGTGGAGGTGGTCAACCGAGACATAAGAAATTCTCGGGCACGTGAGGATTAGCAAATCCAAATAAGTAAAATAACGCAGTCCGACGAGTTTTGCCGCTGGACGCGGGGTGTGCAGGGGTAGATGTCTGTAGGTGGCGCTAGCTGGTCATGGTCGTACGTAGTCGGTAGCACTCCCGCAGGTCGTCGACGACATGGACGTCATCCAAACCGGCCCATGGCATCACGACTTCGATAGGCGGCGTCCTCACGGGCCTGTTCACGGCCAGAGCCCAACCCCGCTTGCCGGTGGCCGGGTAATGCTCTTTGTGGTGACTCCAGCGATTTGTGTGGCTGTATGATGTCACGAAAGCATGGAGAAGCCGAGGATGACACCGAGCATAGCACCAGCGGCACCGTACCGCTACTGTTAAAGCAACTCTAGCAGAGTCCTCAAAACAGTCAACGCGGGATCGAGATCGCGGAAAGCGCGTTCTGGGTTTGAAAATTGCTTCTGTTTTGTTGGTCGGGTTTACGAAGACTACTACAGCGCAGCAGATTTCAACAATAAAACAGAAAAACTGAACCTATGATATTTTAGCACAATTGATCGCAATTTCGAGACAACACTTTATTTGCTTCTATACTCTTGGGCGTCAACAAATCATTGGATTTCACCATGTTTCTATCTGATCCCGCAAGCTGGCAGCCTCGTCTTGTGACTTGAGTCTCTCTTTGGCCTTTTTCGTGCGTCGTGGATCAAGTTCATTTCATCCTTCTTGGGTTTCATCTCACTTAACTTACATTTCTCACTCCGTTGGAGCAAAGATCAACAAATGATTTTGTAGAAATGGTCTGCCTTGGAAGATGACATATCTTTGTATCTCTGTTTGACAATTCGTTCCTACATAAACAAAAACCGTGTCAATGTGACATCAATGACAAATAAACAACAATGTCGAGTTGTGCAGACTCACATAATCACCCTCATTAGTTCCACTTGGAGGAGCATTCCGAACTTTCTCCAATCATCCACGGAACCGGCTCACTATGGGTTTGATAGTACCCCCAACGAACTTGGAGTGACCGATAGACGCGTTAGGGTTCTTTTCACCACTTTTCCGTTTGTTCATATCGATTCATCGTCTGGAAGAACTGATCCTCGGGACCCTTTGCGAGTACCGCTTGCTGGTTTGATTAGTGCCGGTAGTGGCATCGAGAGAAACGGCCTCCCATCTTTTGATCAAGATGTCATCTTCCAACCTCGTGTAATTCATTGCCCTCGGCCATTTGCTCGCGGTGAACACTGACCGCCTGATCTCCTCGAGGTCCTCATCATCCTCTTCGCCCACACCGTCAACCCCTTCCTCGGCCTCGTTGTAGCCGAAAGCACCAAGATGGGTTTCATCGATGTTGACGCTGACCTCGTTCAACATGTCCATGTATGCGGCCGTAGGGACCTCACAGACGACCAAGCTACTAAATCGGTCCAATCATCCACCAAAAACACATCGGAAATGTAGAAAAATCAAATTGAAGAGGGAAAAAACCGTACCTTTGCGTTGGCATTACAGTTCCGGCGGCAAGGGTCGCAGATTTCTTCTTTTTCGGTAGCGGCTTTGGTGGTTTCACCGCCCCTGCTATGGCGTCCGCGGCCAGCAAGCCAACTCCTCCTTCTGCAACGGCTTAAGCATCTTTCCCGGTACCTAGCCACTTGAGCTTCACTGGCACGAGGCCAGGCGCAGGCGCCGCCTCAGAGGATGCCGTCAGATCTGAACGACCTGGGGGATCCGAGTCTGGCGCTGCACAAACGCGGACCCTAGCGAGGCAGAACTGCTCAGATACTATGAAAACACTAGGAGCGAGAACGACCGGAGCCGGAGAGAAAGGTCGGAGCGGGTGCGGGGTGTTTGGTAGTGGGATCTAAAATTTCCGTCCCGCCAAGACTTTCCACGCGATGGAGGGCACCCTCGAGTTGGCGTGGAAACCCTTGGATTAATTCAGGGGTTGGAGGAGAAAATTCTCCATTGCCCCAACAAAATTTATGGGCCGGCTGAGTTTATGGGCTCTACTATTTCCAAAATTTTCGCTTGTCCTTATGCGACGGTTATTTTTCAATTTCGGGCGTTTTAGGGGATCTGCTAGAGCATCTCTAGCACAACCCGTAAAACGCTGGGACCTGGAAAACGAAGCGGACTGTAAACCGTCTTCAGCCACTGGAAATCCGAGGCGTGGATCCCTTTAAGTAGTGGTCGCGCGTACATTTCCAGGTCAAGCCCCACATCTCTCTGGCGCCTTCGACGAGCATTTAGTCGTGCCTCCACCCACTTCTGAAGAGAAATTAGTTGCGCCGCCACCCATATCTGGGTCCATGATACGTCATAAACGTATCATTAAATTCTGATGTTCTATATTGTTTCATGTTGTTTCCCAAATGTTTATTTCCCCCGAGACGTTGGGCCCCAGGCCTCCACCGACTTTGCCCTTTCGCCTATTTATTTCCCCCGAGACGTAAAACCTAGATATATTCCACTTCATCCCGAAAAACACCCGATGTCGCCGTCAACGTCATCCTGAGATGGGGAGGGTTCTGGAGCTCTCCCCGGCACCCTGCCGGGAGAAGAATTCATCACCGGAGGGGTCTACACTACCATGCCCTCCTCCAATGTGATGTGTGAGTAGTTCATCCCTTAACTACGGGTCCATAGCACTAGCTAGATGGTTGTTTTCTTCTATTTGTACCTCATGTTTAGATCGCGTGAGCTGCCTGACATGATCGAGATCATCTTTATGTAATTCTACATGTTATGTTTGCTGGGATCTGATGAATGTTTAATGCAATGTATTATGATTATCAATCTATCATGTTTTCTTCATGCTTATGTTATTTATGCTTTTGCATGCTCTCCGTTATTAGCAGATGCTCTGGCAAAGTAGATGCTAGGAACTACAAGAGGAAGTATTAATGCTCGATAGTGGGTTCATGCCTCGTTTGCATCTGTGCCCAAGTGACAGAAACGTGACGGATGGAGGATGTGTTGTTGCCATTACAGAGAAAACAACAATGCTTTGTCTAAGCATGATTCTATTGTTTACATTACACAATTTGTTTACTGCGATTATCTGTTGCTTGCAACTTAATACCCAACGTTTGTTCGAATGATATTCATAGGGTGGATTATTAGTCATAGATGCCGTTGGATGACGGTCTATGTATTTTGTTGTAATGCCTACATTAATCAAATAGTAATCTTCATTTCTGTCAACTGCTCAGCTGTAATTTATTCACCACACATTGTCGAGACATCGTAGTAGTTTTCATAGACGGGGGTGCCATGAGACTACGGTAGAGACGTGGGGTAACGGGATAGCGTAGTAACACAGAACACGGGATTTACCCAGGTTCGGTACGTCGCGACAGTACGGCGTACCTACTCCTGCACTTCTCACTAATTGGGACTAAAGCCCGTTTAACAGGATTACAATGTGAGGGTGTAAATCTTAGCTACTCGGCGAGGATGAGCTTCTCGGCGAGTTGCGTAGAGCTTCTCTTTTGTGCCCAACTTGTTCTAATCTATCTCCCGTCCGGCTTTATATAATAGCCGGGTTAGGGCTTACAGAATCAGAAACCTAGAAGACTACGTTTTACTCGTAACTTGGAAAGCAAAGAATCCGTCTTCTCCTCCAAGCCAGATCACGCGGGCCGTGATCCGGGTTCTTCTAGAATCCGGCTTCTGCGCGTCGGACTACTGGGCCGCCCAATGGACCTAAGCCCATTACCATGTAGGCCACCCTGGCAGTCCGGCGCTTTGTCTACCATCTTCTATACCCCTATTCAGTATATATCCGGCAGTAGCCCCCAGGAAGGATCAAAACTCTGATTCTCCGTCTTTCGTCAAATACATTTTGTCCGGGAAATCTTGATTCAGCAGTCTTGATTCTTTCTACTTTCCTTTTAAAGGAGATGGTAACATAAAACTCGGAACTTTGAAAATCCGGCTTTTCTTCTCGCGATCCTTCGCGGAAAAGGAACTTCTAACGTCAGCGCTTTAATCATGCTGACGCAGGCGACGCTTGGTTTCACGCGGGAAACCCTGCAACGTATCTCTGACAGATTCTCACGGGAAACGAGGAGATAGCCATCATTCCCCTGCCGTTATATTTCCCAGATTTTCCGGGGAGCGACACGCGTCGAACATCCAACGGTCGAAAGAGCCGTTGGCACGTATCTAAACGGTTTTCCAGCTATAAATAGCCGTCTTCGTCCTCGTCGAATCCTTTCCTCACTCCCTCACTGTCCACGCCATTGCTGCAAACGCGAGCTCGAGAGCAAGCCTTGTCCCAACGCACGCATCCTCCTCGCACGCCAAAACGCAACGCGCCACCAACGAGATGGCCTCCTCGCCGTCATCGCCGACCCGCGCCGCCATCAATGAGCTGATCAGCGATCTGGATCCGCAGCCGGGATCGCCCAAGCTCACCGGCGACGTGCCGGAGAAGACCACGGCCTCCGCGGCGGGCGGAGAAAACACTTCCGCCGCCGCGGACATAGTGACATCGAGTGCCGCGACAACCCCGCCGTTTGCACCTGAAACGGCGGAAGAAAAGATCGAGCTCCTCGGCGACGAACTCGCCGCCGTGGAGGCCGCCACCGCCGCCGCCGCCGGAGCATACGAGGAAGCGGAATCTGCAGGCAACTGGAGTGCCTGCAGTATTCCCCCGGCTCTCCTTCCAAACTTGGAAAAGGAGGGCCTTGTTCTCAATAAGAAATGGCGGCTGCCAGAAGAAGAAACCGAACCAACGCCGCGGAATGGCGAAAGGGTACTTCTCACTTCCCACCTTTTGCGAGGTATGGGGCTTCCGCCTTCTTCCTTCTTTCTCCAGATTCTCTCTCATTACCACATCCAGCCCCATAACCTTCCTCCCAATTCCATCCTCTACATGGCCGGCTTCCAGGCTTTGTTTGAGGGCTACTTAGGGCTAGAACCTAGGCTAGATTTCTGGACTTACTGCTTCGGGGTTAAGCGGAACTCTTCGGAGGGCGCACTCCCGACTTGCGGGACCATATCTTTCACTCTTCGGAGATTCCGAGAAGATTGGTTCCCCAAGATAAAAACTTTGGAATCCGTCAAATTTTGGACGGGTTCCTTCTTTTATCACCCCAACGTGCCTTTCCCTAAGGAAGCTGTCGGGGTTCCACCTTTCGTGAACTCTGCCGCAGTTCCCCAGGATAACTGGGGAACGGAAGCCGTCCAGGTTCTACCGCCAGATCTACTAAAGATCAAGCGGCGCATCGCCAAGCTCACCTCCATGGATCCGCCTCTAACCGGCATGGACACGGTTCTATGCTGGCTGATTAGGCGAATCCAGCCACTAGCCAACCACAGCGGCCGTCTCCTATGCGAATACACGGGAGTCAAGGATCCAATGCGGACAACCGCCAAAGATTGGCCCGCAAAGGAACTTAGGCGGCGCATCAATCAGTTGGTCGCATCGCGCGACCAATACACAGAGAGTCAGCCAATGTACACGGCCGAAAATCCGGTACCCAAGGTAACTTTTCAATCATTTGGGTATAGTTTTATTTTTTCTCGGATTTTCTAGCTTCTGATTTTGACCTTGTTGGTTCGACAGTTCGCGGATCTTTCAGATTCGGACTTGGTATCCGAGGCTGAGCTGGACGCGCTGCGCACCGCCGCTACAGGTGGACGCAAGCGTAAGAAGATAACTTCCTCGGAAGAAATTATCGATCTTGACGGAATCCCCGTCGCCACTTCCAGGTTCTTTCTTCTGGGTTCTGTTTTCTTTTATGGGCACTTTTCATCCATCTTCAGTTTTTTGACTTTTCCGGGTTTTTTATTTTTAGCCTGCAGCCTTCCACCCTGAAGCCGAAGAAGCTGAAGAAACACAAGGTTTCTTCCAGCCGAGGCAGCCAACCTTCTCCCGCCGTCGCCCCGGACACGCCACACACAATGGCGGAAGAGCCTACTGCAGCCCCCACCACCAAGCCCCCGGAGCCCAGCCAGCCCGTTGTGTCCGACACGGACACGAGGGAAAGGGCGGCCCCAGAGGTGGGAAAATTTTCTCGGACTTTCGACGAGGAAATTCCCACCTTTGACAAGGATTTCAAAGCTATAAATGACGGCCTGGACGCAGCCGGGAATCTCTTCGCGGAATACGCGAAAGAGTTTAAAGAAAACTTGGCAGGTTTGCAGCGCATGAGCCAGGTATATAATCTAGCCCCCAAGCATTAAACAAAATGCGTGCTTTTTGCTTTGATGTTTTTTGTACTCATTCTTCTCCTTGCTATGTTTCAGCAAACCTCCGAAGCCATCAACATGGAAGTTTTCAAGAAACTCACCATCAAGAATAAAGAAGTTAGAAGTCTTCTTTCTATTCTTGAAGAAAGGGAGGCAGAGCTGGAATCATCTAAGCTCGCACTGTCGGAAACACAAGGTAAGCATTTTCCTTCTGAATTTTCCGATTCAATCATTTGCCTAAGTTTTTTCTGAGGAGCTGGCTAACCCGGATTTTTTTGTTTCTTTTCAGCTGCATTAGCTCAGGCTAAACAAGCAGCGGAAGATTCTGGCAATGCCGAAATTCTCCGTAAGGAGAATGTTGAGCTTCACAAGAACCTTGTGAAAGCACAACAAGACCTGGAAGCCAGCAACGTGGCCCTTGGAATTTCCAATTCCAAGGCTTCCGAACAGGCGGAGAAGGACAAATCCACCATTCAGGATTTGACTGACGCTCTTAATCTTCGCCTGGAGGAAGTTTCCGAGATAGACAAGCTCATCGGTAAATCTCTGACTCATTTATCATCTGTCCATGTTTTGCTTTCTCTGTTGTTCCGTCTAACTCTTTTGGGTGTTTTATTCGAAAAAACAGGAGATACCCCAGATGGCACTCGGGTTGCAGGCATCCGAGCTTTCGGGGAGACATGGACTTTGCTCAAGGCTGCTGCCACGCAGCTGGTAGACAAGTTTCTTCCCAAAAAATCTGGGGAATGCTCGGAGGTTGAAAAACTTCCGGGTGCCATCATGGAGGTGGCGGAGTCCAAGGAGTCCCTTCTTCGCTCCGCTGCACGGGGTGGTGCGCGCATGGCTCTCGGCCTTATGCGCATGCACTACCCCTCTGCCAAATCCTGGCGCGTGGCGTCCGGTGTCCCTCAAGGATACACGGATATTCAGCGAAACACCATCTTTGGTGAAGTCAAAGGCCAGGCCACCCAGATTGCCTCCATGGTGAATATCTCCGTCAACTATCCAGAAGAGGAGATCCCTCCGATCCCCGAAGACGAAAGCAGCGAGGAGGAGTCAGATGCTTGAAGGGTTACCTGGAACCTGGATAGCAAAAGTAGACAATAGGAGCATTACTGTTCTTTTAATGTAATCCAAAATGTAATGCTTATTTTTTTATGAATGAAACTTCCGCCTTTTGCAGTTTAAATTATGAAATTCTTTGCAAGTTTTTTGGATTTTATAATTCCTTTATCTTTTAAGTTCTCTGGTGTATATGCTTTAACTGTCCTTAGTGTTTGAAATGGCTCAAATAGCAACATGGATCTTCATGCCGAGTAACTGGGGACGAACCAAGCAGTTTTGAAACTCGGAAACATGGACCATGCTAAAGGCATTTTTACTAACTAGTTCCAGTAACCCAACACACACACAATCAGATAAAACTTAGAGAAAACAAGGAAAGTTTTAAGTGAAACTTGGGCACGCAGGCAATTCAAGTTTCCCTTAGCCGTTATCAGGCTGAAAAATCATTCAGTTTTGTAACGCCGAGTACGCAAGCACAATTCGGGTTAACGTTGAGAAATTTGTAAGATCATTGGGAAATAGATGAGGCGGAAACGCTTTGAACTTATAAAGAATATGGATGACCGCATTCCGACAAATTTATTTCATGATCTCAAAAGATGTTTACATAGAATTGAACTAAGTACGAAAAGGTACATAACTTGCTAGACGTTCCCAGGCCTCCGCAATCCTCTTGGCTTTGTCGAATTTTTTCAGCAGCTTGTAGAGTGGTAAGGTTTTAGCCCCCAGCCAATTAATACATCTGCTGACGGCTGCAGCGGAAACCGTCAATCTTTGAACATCTTTTACACATGTAGGTTTTGAGATGTTCAAGATTGCCTTGATCTTTTCCGGGTTAACTTCTATTCCTCTGTGGGAGACAATGAAACCCAGAAGTTTTCCCGAGGGAACCCCGAATACGCACTTAGATGGATTCAACTTCATCTTGTAAGTGCGCAAGTTTTCGAAAGTTTCTCGCAAATCTTCAAGGAGTGTATCTTTTTCCTTGGTTACGACAGCGATATCGTCCACGTAAACATGAACGTTTCTGCCAATCTGACTATGCAAACAGCGTTGCATGCAACGCTGGTAGGTTGCACCTGCGTTCTTCAGGCCAAAAGGCATGGTCACGTAATAGTACGTCCCATACGGGGTTATAAAAGAAGTCTTGATTTGATCTTCCTTTTTCATGCATATTTGGTGGTACCCGGAGTATGCATCCAAAAAGCATAAAAGCTCGGAGCCTGCAGTGGCATCTATTATTTGATCGATTCGCGGTAACGCGAACCTATCTTTCGGACACAACTTGTTCAATCCTGCGTAATCTATACACATTCTAAGAGCAGTGGTGTCTTTCTTCGGTACTAGGACCGGATTTGCGGACCAATCAGTATGGATTACTTCCTTGATGAAATCCGCTGCTAAAAGCCGGATAATTTCCTTGCCAATAGCCTTGCGTCTTCTTCCGTCAAATCGACGGAGACCTTGTTTGACGGGTTTTGATCCCGGAATAACCTTGAGTTGGTGCTCAGCAAGTTCCCTGGGTACGCCTGGCATGTCAGCTGGACACCAGGCAAAAATATCCCAGTTCTCACGGAGGAACTTGATGAGCTCGCCTTCCTATTTGTCGGTCATCCCAGTCCCTACGATGACAAATTTTGTCGGATCTTTGGGATCTAGGATTACCTGTCTTGTATTCTCGGACGCCTTGAAGCTATCTGTTGGCTTCCGAGTTTCTTTTCCTGCCGGCATTTCTTTCGGCGATACCTCCTTGGCTAATTCCTTCAGTTCCTCCTTTGCTATAACTCTCTGAGCACAAAGGGCGTTTTCTTTCTCCAACTCGTTTGCCAGCTTGAAATCACCAGCTATGGTGATTACTCCTCCTTTGGGTCCTGGCATTTTCAGCTTGTTGTAGATATAACAGGATCTTGCCATGAACTTGGCGAAAGCCGGACGTCCGAGTATTGCGTGATACACACTTTCGAACGGCACTACTTCGAAGGATACTTTTTCCTGCCGGAAGTGATCTTTATCTCCGAAGGTGACATCTAGGGAAATTTCTCCTAGGGATCGTGCTTGTCTGCCAGGAACGATGCCGTGGAAGCGTATATTGCTGTAATTGAGCTGGGACTCGGAGATCTTCAAGTGCTTCAGTGTATCCAGGTACATTATATTAATGATGGATCCTCCGTCCATCAGTACTCTTCTTAGCCTAGTGTTTTGGACAATAGGGCTGACAACAAGAGCTTGTGTGCCGGGTTCAGGGATATTTCCGGGATGATCAGACTGATCCCAGATTATCGGTGTGTTGGAGTACTTCAAGAATTTCGGGGTTGCCGGAACAACCGCGTTTATTTCTCGAAGTGTTCTTTTGGCCACCTTTCCTGACGGGGTTGCTAAGAAAGTTAGCATTGCTTCTCCGTCAACTCTCGGAAATTTGGGTTTGCCCTTTCGCTGTTGTTCCTGGATTTTGTCATCAGTGTCCGATTCACTGTCTTCTTTGTCAGCTTCTGGCTTTTGTTTGGCAGGTTTCCGTTTCGAACCCTTCCCTTTATTTCCGGATCCTGCATTGCCTTTCATGTGCTTGTTTAGCCGGCATTGCGCATTTGTGTGGGTTGGTTTCCCAAATTGCGAGTGGTGGACGCAGGGTTCCGACTTAATTCTCTCCCATTCTTCGGGAGTGTAATTGATTGGATCTGGGCTGCGACCTTTCCACTTATTTCCCTTATCTCCTCCAAAGGCTATGTTGACCTCCTTGGGCTTTGTCGTTGACTCTGGAGTTCCTTTTTTGTCAGAACGAGGGGTTTTCTTGGCGAGTATTAGTGACTCAATATTGCCTCCTCTTGCTCTGATATCATGTTTGGCTGCAGCGTGCTCATTAGCGGTTCTAAGCATAGATCCGAGATCTTTGTGCTGTTTAGAACCAACCATGAACGGTACGAGTCTGGGTTTTAGGCCATTGACGAAATCATGCATTGCTTGTACGTCAGTTACTCCAGAACAACTATTCTTCATTGCAGTCCATCTGGAGATGAAATCCACGTATGGTTCGTCCTCAAATTGGGTGCAACGGTTCAGCTGGTTGATGCTATTTGGGCGTTTGTATGTTCCCCGAAAATGCTGAGTGAATAATCTAGCCATATCATCCCAGCTGTCGACAGTTCTTGATGGTAAACCATTGATCCAATCTCTGGCTCCGTCTAGCAACATTAGGGGAAGAAACTTGACAGCTTCCAGGTCTGTCCCATTGTTGATTTGGACGGCTGTATAATAATCTGAGAGCCAGGTATCCGGGTTTGTATTGCCGGTATATTTTTGGTAGGTTGGACCAACTTTGGCGAAGCCAGAATGCAGGGTTATCCTTCGGATCCTGTCAGTAAAACACTTAGGACCAAAGTATAGATCATCCTTTTCTGCTCTATCAATGTGTGCAGAATATCTTCCGGCTGAATGGACAGAAGGGATCTGCTCCTTTCTTTTCCATTGTTGCGCGGACGCGCTTTTCCGAGGTTATCTCTATCTCTTCCGTGTTCACGTCCTTTTGGGTTAGGCGGAGTTCTGCTTCTGTGCCTTTCCTTATCCTTAGGAGGTGTCTGGGATCTTTCACGTCTGTGAGGCATATCATATCTTCCAGCTTTTTCAGCCGGGTTTCTCGGAGGTGGCATTATTTTGCCGTCATTCCGGTGTTTGTCTTCCCGATCATGTGGTTTATATCCATCTTTCGGGAGATGAGGTCCGGTTCTAGACGCTGCGTCCCGGTTATCTGGGTTTTTCCTGTCTTTTCTCGGATCCTCTTTTTTATCCGAGTCTCCGGGTTCTTCCGGTCCAGGTGCTCCAGCAGCGCAAGTAGCTGTTTTGCAGAGGGCGGAATTATCATGCAGCCTCCCTGATCGTTCTTGGCCTCGCTGTTTCTGCTGTAAAGCTTTTCCTAGGAAAGCATACACCCCTTGGAGTTTTTCCCCGTTGGAGTACAGATCGTTGTTTAGGATGGCGAACGCTGCTTCCGCGTTTTCCGCTGCGGTTTTGTATATTGGTTCGCCCTTGGCATCTTTGCCGTTTAACTGCTTTTGCCAAGATGGGTTATAGAACCTTTCTTTTGGGGGCAGTTCTTCCGGTCTTGCGATTCCGGGTAACCTAGTAGGTTTTAATGCAGATCTATTCTTTCTCTCGTATTCCTCTATTTCCTCCTTCATGATTTTGATATCATGCTGGGTCTGTTGGAGATGTTGCCGAGATCGGAGTAAATGTTGCTGTTGCCGTTGGAAAGCTTGTCTCCTGGCTTCCAGCATCTCAGGGGGTTCATCTCGTCCCACTGGTGTTTGCAATAGCTCTTGCTCTTCCTGTTCCGTCATTGGCGGAGCAGTGATTTCCTTAGATTTCTTCTCCGCAGGCTTTGTGCCGCTAACATCTCCAACTTCCAGGTTTTCATCAGCGAGATCGGCTGATTTTTTCTTCCGGATTTTGTATTCGAGTTTTTTAGAAGCACGGTGCTTTTTCTTGGAAGAGGGAGGTTTTTTGGCAGGCTCGTCTTCTGTCATCTCCTTGACATTAGGGAATATCGGAGAAGTTTCTCCGTCTTCCCTCTCTTCCTGTGGCGGAGGGGTTTTAGGGCTTTCCTGGCTGCCGGCGCCCGTTGTATCAGCTGGTTTTGCCATTAGCACTTCATGGAATCCCTCTTGAAAGGACTTAACCTTTCTTACGAAGGCATCCTCGTCTTCGTCTTCGGAGTCGAAGTTATCCGATCCGGTTTCCGACTCCAACCTCGCCTCAATGGCGGCAAGCACATACTCTGCTTCCGAGTTCATCGTCTGGTTGACGGATGTCGGATCTTCCGCCTCTGTGACGGGTATTTGTTCTTCCGTCTCTATGACGGGTAGGTTGTTATCTGCCTCTTGCACGGGATTTCCGTCATCCGTGTTTTCAGTGATTTCGGATTGCACCATGCCGATAAAGTGTGTATCACTTTTTTGTCGGCGATATTAGCAGAATCCGGCATCATAGTCGTTTTCGACTGGGTATAGGGCAGGTGGGATAAATTTGCTTCCACCGCAAAACCCCATTGCCTCTGCAGTTAGTGCGATAAAGATGTTAGCAGATCCGATCGGTAACACGCAGGCACTTACCAGGTGGTTTTGCGCCGGTATGTAGGATCCGTTGTCGAGGAAGCGCCCGACGTCGTCGTCGAACTCCAGGCTTCCGACAGTGATCGATCTTCCAATTCCGCCGAGTATCCCAGATCGGAATTTCACGCCTGACGTCGTTTGCCCCACGGTGGGCGCCAACTGTCGAGACATCGTAGTAGTTTTCATAGACGGGGGTGCCATGAGACTACGGTAGAGACGTGGGGTAACGGGATAGCGTAGTAACACAGAACACGGGATTTACCCAGGTTCGGTACGTCGCGACAGTACGGCGTACCTACTCCTGCACTTCTCACTAATTGGGACTAAAGCCCGTTTAACAGGATTACAATGTGAGGGTGTAAATCTTAGCTACTCGGCGAGGATGAGCTTCTCGGCGAGTTGCGTAGAGCTTCTCTGTTGTGCCCAACTTGTTCTAATCTATCTCCCGTCCGGCTTTATATAATAGCCGGGTTAGGGCTTACAGAATCAGAAACCTAGAAGACTACGTTTTACTCGTAACTTGGAAAGCAAAGAATCCGTCTTCTCCTCCAAGCCAGATCACGCGGGCCGTGATCCGGGTTCTTCTAGAATCCGGCTTCTGCGCGTCGGACTACTGGGCCGCCCAATGGACCTAAGCCCATTACCATGTAGGCCACCCTGGCAGTCCGGCTCTTTGTCTACCATCTTCTATACCCCTATTCAGTATATATCCGACACACATCTTATTTATATTTCACGAAGAGACACTACTAGTGAACTGTGGACTCCGGTCCATTTTACTCATACTGATAAAACACATACTGATTTCATACTGCTTTCATACTGTTCCTACTGTTTTCTACTTTTTTCACACCATACGTTTAACCTCTTTGTGTTCAGCAAAACCGGTGAGATTGACAACCTCACTGCTTCGTTGGGGCAAAGTAATTTGATTGTGTTGTGTAGGTTTCACGTTGCTGCTGAACCGGTAGTGCGTCCTGCCACCTTAGCTGCATCAACCTTCAGAGATTGCTTGTCCTCCTACTGGTCGATTCAACATTGGTTTCTTTTCTGAGGGTAAACTTGCCGCTGCGCCCTTCACAACCTTTCTCTTGTGGTTTACCAACGTCAGCCATCACTCCTCCGCGCTGCCATGCCACCGAAGATGAGGACCCCGAAGCGCGAGCCCGCCTCATGCCCCGCGTTCAACCCGTCAGATCTGTCTGGCGCGACACGGAAGAGGGTGGCGAGGTCAGACGACGCGAGGAGGAGGGCAGTACACGAGTTCACCAACAACAACCTCCCCGTGCCAGACAACCTTCTCTACCGTGCCCTCCCGGAGTTCGACCCCCTCCGCGCGGCCTCTATGCGTGGCGAGGGAAGCTAGAGCGTCAAAGGTAGCTCTTCCCGCGCCTTAGTGTGGATGGAGCCGTGCGAGGAGGCAACTCTACCGGACTATGACCAGGCGGCATTTGGCCCTTCATTGTCGGAGCTGGATTTCGTCCCGACAATGCGGTCGATGCCGTCGTGGCGACGCTCTGCGAGCGCTCTGCGTTGGAGGAGGAGGAGCTCCAGGCGGAGCGCCGGCCATCAAGCCGAGGTGAACGACGTGCTCCTCAAGAAGGCCGTCGCTGCCTCGCTTGTGGAGCCACTCAACATTGGCTCTTCTGACGAGGAGTGAGCGGCGCCACCGTTCTGTAGCCGCGTTGCCGCGACATATAGGTCGATGCGCCACCCTGAGTACATCAGAGCTAGGGCTAGTCCAGTGATTACCGCCGGCGAGAATCGGTGTAATCGGTGATTGCAGCCGGCACTTTTGTTTGTAAATTCGCGGCAAAATCAACTAATTTAAATATATGGGTTCTGTTTACGGGCTCTGCGACTACCCGATCGGTCTAAACCATGAAATCCCTCAAATTCGAGCTGAATTCCACGTTTTAATGGTTCTGCTAGAGATAATGTCTAAGCCAAAGAACTTACTCCGAAAAGTCCCAAGAAATGATTATTGAGACGATATTCCGCGTTTTTGAACCACGAAAAGCTTGGTTTCCATTTGGGTTGTAGATGTAACCAACCCGTTGACAGCGTAGAAAGGAATAATAGAAAAAGAGCTCGAGTATAAAGATCGTCATTGGTTCGTAATCCTTTTGTATACCACCACTGATAAGTTTTAGAGGTTCTGGTAGAGATACTTTTAGGTAGCTAGGTACGGTAAATATTTTTTGCCGAGAATGAACAGTTATTAAAAATGAGGTCATTTGTGTGCAAGAGATGAACGTACGATATGCTGCTATTTTAAGATCTGCATGTGGCAACGGGATGTCCTTCCAGCCGATCCAACAATGGCTGCTCAATACGGACCTCTCGTCGATCGCATCCTGGTATATAAACAGGAAAGCCAAGAGCAGACCCGGAAATCTTTCCTCTCTGGCCGGTCGATCTCGCAATGAAGTCTCCAACAGAAGTCTCCGTGTTCCTCATCATCTTCCTCCTCCCGCTCGCCGGCGCCGTCGCCATGGCCGCGGCGGCGGCTGACGGGCCGCCCGCCGTCTACCTGGTCTTCGTTGACGCCACGCCGCCCGGCGTCCCCTGCATGAAGTACCACCTTGGCATCCTCACCGCGGCCCTCGGCAGGTACGGCCAATCAATCTATCGATCGTATGCAGAGAGAGTTCTCTGGTGTACGTGCGGAGATGGTACATGACCGGCCGTGCCTTTTTTACATGTGAATTATCTTGAAATTAAGCGAGGCGAAGGCGAAGGCAGCCATCATCTATAACTACAAGAACGTTGTCAACGGGTTCTCGGCCAGAGTCACGCCGTCCCAGCTCGAGGCCGTCAAGAGTAAGCTCTCATTCTCTTTGATTCATCGCACTACGCTGAATCTATATGATTTATCGTCCAAGTTATAGATGCTTATTAACGAACGCGCGGCACTGATGGGGTGTGTGTGTGTGAATGTTCAGAGCAACCGCAGGTGAACCGGGTGCTGCCGAGCGCCACGTTGCATCTCATGAGCAGCAACTTCGATGACGTGAGTTGAACAAAGCACGACCGGCTTCTCTGGACGAGCCAGGATCGATCCATGGGATGATGAATTGATGACGACGATCAAGATTTAATCTCAATAGCCAAAGCTCAAGATTATTCCATGTGTTTTGTCTATTTTTCCTTCATTGTTCGGCAAAAAAAGGTCCTTGTTCTGCATGGTTACATGGATAGGTGCCCAACAATTATACAGCTAATGCATAATCGCCTGCAAATTGCACGTGTTATTATGAGCATTTTAGTCGAAGATTATGTAAGTCGACTGGACGATACTTGTACAACAGACGCTCTTCCCAACTAAAAGCATATATGTTGGCTGTTTCTCAGAAAATAAATCTGTAAGGATTTTGACTTGCGGGCTATTCCTATTCTAAAAGACCCTATTTTTTTCTTTTGAAAAGGTAAACCCAGCCTCTGCATCAAATTGATGCACACGGCTTTTTTATATATAAAGTTTAGACCAAAATCCGAAATCCAGTGTAAGTTTACAACATATTATTCTCAGCGATCAGCCAACGTGGCTACAGATCAACCAAACAAAGACCAACAATATTAGACTACACTCCATTGTAATCGCCTAGTGTGCAGCCATCCACCCGTGCTGAAGATAGCCCGAACGACCGCCATCAGTCGTGAACATCCGACATCCAAACGTCCACACTGGTCTTCCGGTAGCAGGAAAGACCACATATGGATCCAGTGCGTAGCCCTGTGAACCACCTGCATAAAATGAGCAACCACAAGATTGTTAAAGATAACATCATTTCGGCAATTCCAAATTGCCCAAAGGAAAGCACATACACCAATGCGTATACTCGCTTTTGTGGACTTATCTATCCCGTCCAACCAAGACCCAAACATATTAAATACACTAGTTGGAGGTGTTATGCTGAAAGTAAAATGGATCAATCTCCATATTTTTTTAGCAAACTCACAGTGAATAAAAAGATGGTTCACGGATTCGTCACAATCACAAAATACACATTTTTTACACCCTGTCCAACGTCTTTTAGCCAAATTGTCCTTGGTAAGAAGTTCCTTACGATAAAGAAACCACATGAATATCTTAATCTTTAGTGGTACTTTTAGTTTCCACAAATACTTATGTAGGAATCTCGTATTCCCATTCATAAGATCCTCATAATATGATTTAACCGTATAAATCCCAGAACCCGTTAGTTTCCACCTAAAAGCATCTTGCTCATCTGATAAAGAAATTGCCATCAATCTCTCTACCAAAATAAGCCAAGTGTCCCACTTATCACCATATAGTGCACGTCTAAATTCAATATTTAGAGGTACATTTGCAAGAACATCGGCTACCAACACATTTTTATGACGCACAATATTAAAGAGGGAAGGATACTGTGTGGCTGATGACATCCCATCTAACCAAGGATCTTCCCAGAATCTGACACTTTGCCCATTGCCTAGTGTACAGGAAATATGTCTAAAAAAGTCATTTTTAACTCGAATAATACCCTTCCAAAAAGGCGAGTCAGTAGGCAATGCGCTCACCTGTGTGAGCGGCTTGCCTTTGACATATTTGTTGTGCAATAATTCATGCCACATACCCTCCTCCGAGAGCAATTTAAACAGCCATTTGCTGAGTAGGCACTTATTTTTAACCTCTAAGCATTCAATCCCCAGACCACCCTGATCTTTAGGACGACATACAATATTCCATTTAGTGAGTCTATATTTCTTCTTAAATTGATCACATTGCCAAAAGAAGCGTGACCGATAAAAATCCAGTCTCTTTTTAACCCCCACTGGAATCTCGAAAAAAGAGAGTAGAAACATAGGTAAACTAGAAAGAACAGAGTTTATAAGAACTAAATGATCACCATAGGAAAGCAGTTTCTCTACCCAAGAACTTAATTTCTGTTCAAACCGATCCTCGACCGGTTTCCATTCCCTATTAAGAAGCTTGAGATGATGTATTGGGATCCCTAAATATTTAAAAGGCAAAGCACCTAGCTCACACCCAAAAATATTTCTATAATCCTGTTGACAATCAATAGCCTTGACGAAACAAAAGACCTCACTCTTATGAAAATTAATTTTCAACCCCGATAACTGCTAAAAAATGGACAAAATGAGCTTCATATTTACTGCCTTATCGAGATCATGCTCTAAAAATAGAATGGTGTCGTCCGCGTATTGAAGAATAGAAACACCACCTTCAACAAGATGTGGTATCAACCCTCCAACTTGACCATCCTCTTTTTCCCTTGCAATTAGGAGAGCCAACATATCAACAACTAGATTAAATAGAATGGGCGACAACGGGTCACCCTGTCTCAAACCCTTAAGAGTTTGAAAATAATGACCAATGTCATCATTCACTCTAATCCCCACAGTACCTCCTTGCACGAACCTAGCGACCCAATCAAACCATTGTGGATCAAACCCTTTCATGCGTAGAGTCTGTTGGAGAAAATTCCAGTTGACCTTATCGTACGCCTTCTCAAAATCAACTTTGAGCAAGACACCATCTAATTTTTTCCTCTTTAACTCATGAATAGTTTCATGAAGAATCACAACTCCTTCCAAAATATTTCTTCCAGGAAGAAACGCAGATTGAGAAGGACGGATTACTCTTTGGGCTATCGATGTCACTCTAATTGTCCCAACCTTAGTAAAAATCTTGAAACTCACATTTAACAAACAAATAGGTCTAAACTTCTCAATCCTAGAAGCATCTTCCTTCTTAGGGAGCAGAGTAATAACTCCAAAGTTCAACTTGAACAAATCAAGAGAACCATCATGAAGTTGATTAAACATGGCCATTAAATGTCGCACCCTGGCCTCTAAGGGATACTCACCGCACGAACTGGATAGCAGGTGCTTGGATTATGGGGCATAACTGCTCCCACGTCCCAGCTTCCTGGTAGGCCTGCGCTTATGCGCGACAACACAAGCCCCGCTATTCCACCGTCGATGTAAACTATCCACTAGAAGTCATAGGCACTACCGTTGACGTACTTCAAATCAATCACGCACGGTACGTCAACAGTTTTGAACGAATGATGATCACAACATATCTCTAAGACACACAAAAAATTGAAATAAAGTTGCAACTGGCCTTCACTAAGGCAGAGATAGCAGATACAATCATCCAGAGGACACATGTCCCAACATATCATTCATTACATCAGCGGAAGCAATCAAAGGTGTCTGAGTACAGACAAAACCAAAGGCTTAAGAAGCCGGAGGAAAATAAAGAAAACGAAGCCCATCCACGAAGGTTCTGGATCCTGCCCTGGTCCAGCTATCTACTCGTCTGCAGCGTCGTCAAACTCCACGAAGTAGCCGTCCTGGGAAGCATCGTAGCCGTAGCCGTACTCTGCGTAAACCACAGCCCCAACGGGGTCAGTACATCCAAGTACTGGCAAGCAAGACTCACAGTTCATCAAAGAGTTACCCGTCAACACAAGCATAGATGCTTGGGATCAACGGAAGAAAGGGGTGATATAAAAGTTGTTGCTGGCTGCTCTAACCAACTACAGAAGATAACTACAAGTTCCGGCTAACAGAATAAGATGAGATCGAGGATTGTAACCAACTGAAAGATAACTTCAACCAAACCCATCCTGGATCTCGCCCCTTATCCAAAGAAGCAATCCGAGGATAACTCACACAGTTGTGATAAGGTGAATCAAGTTATTGTGTGAATAACCTATTACTAGTCAAGTTATTAATCAGTGGGTGAATCATGATTGATTATTAAGTTGAAGTTGTCCTGAGTACTTGTTAGCCAGTACTTTCACCAAGTAATCCATAACCGCGGAAAACACGGCTTCTCGAGAAGATTATCCCTGTAGGGCTGCACCAATTTGGCCGTACACGCAAGAATAACCCGCCAGATGGGATGCCTCCCACCAAGCGGGGTACTCTACACAACCAACCATTCCTCGCATCAAGCCCAAAGCACCTTGGGCGCACGGCTAATCGAGCCCAGAAGAAAATGGACCCTCATAGCACTCTAAGAACGTGTCCCCCTATATGCCGACTACAAAAGTTCCACCCTGCGCTGGGCTCGCAAAAACATGCATGCGACAAATGGAAAACACGAACTAAATGAGATGATTTGGACGAGATGCGGATCAGGTCAAATTGAGGGGGGCGCCCATACTCGCTTCCCACATGCGGTTAGTGCGCTCATCATGGATCAGTAGACAAGACCCTTTTCCTATTAGGGTCGACACTAGCAGGCTTCAAAACCTCTCATGGGCCTCCTGCCGGTGCCTTATCATCAAATTATTATTATTACCATTAGCAATTAACAGGATTGATTGATTAACATCGAGCCCCGGTACAAATAATAAGATAGTAAAGTAGTAACCGACAACATACTCGAGTAAAAGCAACCCTAAGCATGCTAGGTAAGAACAGGCACAAGCAAAGGCTGTAGGTATGGAGGTGAGGCAATATCATTGGTTCAGGATATCATGTGATAGGTTCGGAGAACGAGCAACGATACATAGGGCTAGCAATAATAGACAAAAGGATAGTATCGACAACAAGTGTGGAAAGGAACTCGATGATTCATGTGAGTGATAACTTGCCTGGCAGCTCAGTATCGTACTGGGCTAGGTCTTGGGGAGTGGTGTCGTAAGGATCGTCGGTCTCAACGTAGTCGTCGTCTAACCGAGAAGAAACAAACAAACAGAACAGGAATGTAAACAAACATTGCCATGGCATTGTGCACAATCGAATATGATGCATGACAATTTAATAGGTGCAATAAAATAAACTACTTGATATGATAACACAATTTAAATGGGCTGATACGCAACTGTGAGTTGCATATGAAAAGCCCATGGAATTTGGTTAGATTATTTGTTTTCCAACTAATCAACAGGTGATAATGGTTTAGTATGATGCATGCAAAAGGAAAACAGCAAAATAACAACATTAGAACCAAATTAAAATAGGGTGTAGCAATTTAGAAGTTTGTTATTAATTTTTGGGAAAATTTTGGGTGCATTAAAGGGTAACACACAAGTAGTTGTTGTTTTCAACCATTTAATATGTTCAAAACAAATAACAAAGTTGATATTTGAAAAGAACATCAAATTTTGGTTGGATTACATGTTTCACAATTTGAAATTGGAATTAGGATTATTTAGTTATGAATTAAACAATATTAAACAATTTTTAATTGAGTTAAACAAGATTTAAATTGTTTAGGCAATTTAAATTATTCAAACCATAAAACAAAATTTATATTTGAATAGAGCATTCAAAAAGGTGTGAAAAACATATTTTAGTTGAATTATTTGAAAACAGTATGAATTAGTTATGAATTATTACAAATTGCATTTGAATTATTTGGATTTGAATTTAACTTGCATTTTGAAAATTCAAAACAGAACACAAATTGAATATTTGGAAAGATTAGGAAATTTGGATATGAAAACATATAAAGTTTGCATTTGTTGGATTTAAAAATGGGAGATATTGAATTTTGAAGTTTGGATTTAAATCTGCTATTTAAAAAGAATTTGGAATTTCTGAAATACGCAGAAAACCTTTTTCTACTCAGCCTCACGCTACCCCTGCCAGTGCGCAGTGGGCCAGTGGACAGCGTGGCCCTGCGCAAGCACACGTGGCAACCCAGGTCGATGACAGTGGGCCAGCTCACGCTGCGGAATAAAAGAGCAAAATGTTGGGGCGCTCAGGCCTCGAACCCGCGCCCTGCTCGAGATTCAGAAAGGAACGCAACCAGTTGCGCTGCGTGCAGTTGCTTGACAGTATACGAGGTTCAGACAGGTTAAGGTTCAGTTTCGTTCTAGGCCTGACGAAACTGACGCACAGCCCGTTGCTCGCCTGACAGAAAGTGGACGCCGGCGTGGAAGCACGGCCGTGCTCGCCGTGGGTGCGTGTGCGTGTGCAGCAAGGGCACTGGGCCGTGCGCAAGCAGAGGTAGAGAGAGATGGCGAAGGTGGATGCTCACCACATCGTCGAGGAGGCAGAGGCCTGACGGAGACGACCTGCTGACGACGGCGGTGACGAGGGCAGTCGAGGACGGCGGCGAGCTCCTTGTGCTCCTCTGACGTGGCACCGGTGTCGAACAGGTAGAGGACGAAGAGGCGAGGAGGTTCCCGTGCTCGACGACGGCGATAGGACCTGCAATCGGCGACGAGGTCCTTGGGTTCAGGAAACAGGGCACGGTGGCCGGAGAGAGAACGGACGGCGTCGTCGAATTGGGTGCTTACCGTGATGTATCTGGTGTCCAAGAGGGAGAAGGGAGCGTGGGGAAGCGATCCAGCAGCTCAGGTAGGGTGGAAGGTGGCCATGGCGATGGCGCGGTGGTCGGATTCAGAACGCCTGTCGCCGGTGGGTGGAGCAGAGGAGGGGTAGACGACGGGGAAAGAGGCGAATGGCGGCGCTGCGAGATGGAGGCGGAAACCTAGGAGCCTAGGGCACCTGCCAGGGGTTAGGGCTCGTTTAAATAGGGCCGCGTGCTCTCCTGGCCGCCGGAGTCGATCGGGGGTGCGGTGGCGCGGCGCGATGCGCTGCCGTACTCCGAGGAGACGACCACGCACGAATCTTGGTGCGCAGCGAAACGGTAAGTGGGGAGAGCGGGCTGGGTTGCTGCGCGCGCGTAGGCTTAGCGGGCTGGGCTGCGTTTAGCTGCCGCGCGCGCTGGTTAGCTGCTGCCTTTATTTTTCTCTGTTTTATTTTTTTTTGTAGCAAAATGCTTTTGGAAGAAAACTGTTAAGGTTTTGGTTAAAGAAAAAATCCAGAAAAATTTAGTTAAGCTTTTTAAGTAATTAGAAACCACATTGCAACTTTGGATTTCAAAAATTTGGTTTTAAAATGGTAGTTTGAGTTTGAAACCAATAGAACCAATTTTTATTATTAAAACACCATTTTGAAACAACAATTTGAATAGGGTTACCCCTAGGTTTAAAATAGGATTTTAAGAATACAAACATGTGGTGAATTGTTATGTTTTCAAAAGAGTTCTGATTTGAAACTTGGTTTGAATTTAAAGGGTGATTTGGTTGATTGATTAATGGTTTGATTAAATTAAGCAACAATTTAAGAGTTGATCCAACATGAAAATAATTGGGAGCAATTGATGTTTTTGGAATTGCAAATCTTTATTTGAGAGATTGTAACAGACAAGTGTGAAAACAATGTTTGATTAAGTTTGAATTTTATTATGAAAACAATGCAACAAATGAAACAGATGCAATGAAATGATGACATGATGCATTGCTTGAAATAAAACAAGAAATCAAACATTCTAAGGGATGTTTTCATACTTGGATGTTACAAAACGCCCCCCCTTGAAGGAATCGCGCCCCGAGATTCCCTACTGAGAAATGAAAAGGTCCGGATACTTCTTGCGAAGATCCTCTTCGGTCTCCCACGTTGCCTCTTTATCGGAATGATGCGACCATTGGACTTTCAAGAAGTTTGTGCTCTTGTTGCGAGTCTTACGCTCGGTCTCATCGAGAATACGAATAGGGTGCTCCTCATAAGATAGATCATCTTGCAGCTCAATGGAATCATGATCAACTGCACGACCTGGATCTTTGAAACACTTCTTGAGTTGTGACACGTGGAACACATCGTGCACTTTGGATAGTTTTTCTGGAAGTTCAAGACGATAAGCATTTTCTGCACGCCTTGAGAGGATGTTAAAGGGACCAATGTATCTTGGTGCAAGCTTTCCTTTCACACCAAAACGATGAGTGCCTCTGAGGGGAGTTACACGGAGATATGCCTTATCACCAGGTGCATAGATCATATCCCTGTGCTTGCTATCATAATAGCTCTTCTGACGAGACTGAGCAATCCTGAGATTGTCACGAATGATACGAACTTTCTCCTCGGCTTCCTTAACAATGTCAGGGCCTAAGAGTGATCGTTCACCAGCTCCAGACCAATTGATTGGACTCCTGCATCTGCGACCATATAGTGCCTCAAAAGGTGCCATGCCTAGGCTTGCCTGGTAGCTGTTGTTGTAGGAGAATTCAGCATATGGAAGGCAATCCTCCCATTTCATGCCAAAGGAGATACCACATGCTCTGAGCATATCCTCAAGAATCTGATTGACTCTTTCGACTTGCCCCTGAGACTGAGGGTGATAAGCTGTGCTGAACAGAAGTTTGGTGCCCAAAGCTTCTTGAAAACTTTTCCAGAAATGAGAAGTGAAGATGCTTCCACGATCTGAGCTTATTTCCAATGGGACACCATGAAGAGGAACAATCCTTGCTGTGTAGAGCTCTGCTAACTGGCTAGCTGAGATAGTTTCCTTGACAGCAAAGAAGTGAGCAACCTTAGTGAGACGATCAATAACAACGAAGATTGCATCGTTGCCTTTCTTGGACTTTGGAAACCCAGTAACGAAGTCCATTTCAATCATGTCCCACTTCCACTCAGGAATTTTCAGAGGTTGGAGTAGACCTGTTGTCTTCTGATGGACTGCCTTAACACGTTGACAAACGTCGCATTCAGAAACGTATTGAGCAATTTCACGTTTCATGCCAGACCACCAATACAGAGTCTTAAGATCTTGGTACATCTTTGTACTTCCAGGGTGAATGGAGAGAGGAGTTTCATGGGCCTCCTTGAGAATGATATCCTTGAGACTTTGAATCTGAGGAACTGCAATGCGTCCTTCGAAGAACACAGTTCCTTTGTCATCAATTGTGAAGGACTTGAATTTATCACTGCCCTCCTTGATTTGCTCTACCATCTTCTTGATTTCATTATCATGAAGTTGTTCAGAACGAATCTTGTCCTCGAGAGTTGGGCTGGCTGTCAAGCTAGCAAGGTATCCTTCAGGGACAAGACCAAGGTTCAGCTTCTGGAATTCTTCATGAAGTGGAGGTTGGCTTTCCATGATCATGAGATTATTGCAATAGGATTTGCGACTGAGAGCATCGGCCATAACATTAGCCTTGCCTGGAGTGTAAGAAATGGTGAGATCAAAGTCTTTAATCTTCTCAATCCATCTTCTTTGCCTGAGGTTCAGATCTGGCTGAGTGAAGATGTATTTCAGACTCTTATGATCGGAAAAGATTTCAGTTTTGTTACCCAACAAGTATTGTCTCCATTTCTTGAGGGCAAACACAACTGCTGCAAGTTCAAGATCATGAGTGGGATAGTTTTGCTCATGTGGGTTCAACTGACGTGAAGCATAAGCCACAACCTGACGTTCTTGCATTAGAACTGCTCCTAGGCCTTGGAGAGATGCATCACAGAATATCTGGAAAGGTTTGGTAGTATCTGGGCCAACCAGAACTGGGGTGGAAGTGAGTTTAGTCTTCAGGAGGTTGAAACTCTCATCACATTGTGGAGTCCAAACGAACTTTTTGTCCTTCTTTGTGAGATCAGTGAGAGGTTTGGCAATCTTGGAAAAGTTTTGGACGAAACGACGGCAATAGCTAGCCAAGCCAAGAAAGCTTCTAACTTGTTTCACCGTCTTAGGGGGTTTCCAGTCAACAATTGCCTTCACCTTTTCAGGATCAATGGCAATGCCTTTGGCAGAGATGATATGACCAAGATATGCAACTTCTGGAATCCAGAACTCACATTTGGAATACTTGGCATACAAACGATGCTCGCGAAGTTTCATGAGAGTGAGACGAAGGTGTTCTCCATGCTCTTCCTCGGATTTTGAGTAGACTAGAATATCATCAAGATATACCACAACGAACTTGTCGAGGTATTCATGGAAGACAGAATTCATGAGTCTTGAGAACGTTGCCGGTGCATTGGTGAGACCAAATGACATGACGGTGAATTCATATAGACCGTAACGAGTGGTGAAGGCTGTTTTTGGAATATCTTCCTTTCTGATCTTTATCTGATGGTACCCCATCCTCAAGTCCAACTTTGAGAATATTGAGGCTCCAGCAAGTTGATCAAAAAGATCATCGATACGAGGAAGTGGATACTTGTTCTTGATGGTTTTCTCGTTGAGAGGACGATAGTCAACCACGAGTCTTTTTGTTTGATCCTTCTTGGCAACAAACAGGGTTGGGCAACCCCAAGCGGAGGAACTAGGCTGAATGTAACCTTTTTCCATGTACATATCGATTTGCTCCTTCAACAATTTCAGTTCAGGAGGAGCTATCTTGTATGGATGCTTAGAGATTGGAGCAGTACCTGGCTCAAGCTCGATCACGAACTCAACTGCTCTGTCCGGAGGCATCCCTGGCAACTCTTCTGGAAAGACGTCAGGGAATTCACAAACCACCGGAACATTTTCAATTTCAGGAAGGGGTTTGGCATCGAGGTTGAACAGCTGAACAGAACTTGATCCATATGGAGAATAGACTATCTGGCCTGAAGTGTGAGAGAGAGTTATTGACTTTTGAGCACAGTCAATTTTAGCTTTGTGGGTCTTCAACCAATCCATACCCAGAATGACATCAATGTCAGAATTTCCCAGCAACATGAGTGAAGCGAGGAATATGCGACCTCCAATTAGGATCTGATTGTCCATGCTTATCTTGGATGTCAACATTTGCGGTCCCGGAGAGTGAACAGTCATTTGATTGCTTAGCGGAACCAGAACTAGGTTGTATGCTTTTGCAAAAATCTTTGACACAAAGGAATGCGATGCTCCAGTATCAAACAACACTTTAGCTGGAAAAGAGTTTACGGGTAATATACCGAGAACGACGTCAGCGGCTTCCTCAGCTTTGTCGGCCTTGATATGGTTCACCCTCGCGTTCCTCCCGACAGGCCTGTTGTTGGAGTTGAAGGCTTTAGCCGGGGGAGCACGAACCATAGTCTGGTTGGTGTTGGGGCGAGGAGGTGGAGGTAGCTGCCTCTGAGTGCACTTATCAGCGTAGTGCCCAGTCTCCTTGCACTTGTAGCAAGTGACGACACGAGGAGGACCTGGCCTTGGCTGCCCCATTGGAATCCTCTGACCCTGCATCTGAGATGGGTTGGGCGGGCGGGGACCAAAGCCTGGAGCAGCTTGGGCATTTGGAGCCCGAGTGACAGCACCATTTGGCACCCAGATGCGGCGCTTCTGCGGAGGGGTGGTCATGTTGGAGGAGGAACCACCCTCACGCGAGTGCTTGCGGGACTCTTCGAACGCCTTGCGCCCATTCTCCTCATTGAGCGCGGTGTTCACGAGCTCAACGAAGTCCTTGCACTTGATGTTGGTGAGAGCGTACTTCAGTTCCGGGTTAAAGCCTCGGCGGAACCTTGCCATCTTCTTGGCTTCGGTGGACACTTCGTCACCAGCGTACCGAGCGAGCGATTGAACTCGTTCTGGTAGCCGAGGACGTCCAGCTTGCCCTGTCTGAGAGAGCAGAATTCCTCACGCATCCTTTCCATGAGACCATCCGGGATGTGGTGCTTCAGGAAGGCATCCTTGAAACATCCCCAGGTGATAGGATAGCCAGCTCTCGTGGTCTGGTAGTTCTCCCACCAAGTAGCTGCCTGACCTTTCAGTAGGTAGGTGGCATACTTGACCTTATCTTCCTCAGCAACATGAGCAATCTCCAGAGCCCTGTTGATCTCCCTGATCCAGTCATCAGCATCCAGAGGCTCACGTGTTGCCACGAAAGCCCTCGGACCCACGCTCAGAAACTCCTTGATGCTGACTCGCGGAGCATTCTGGTTGTTGTGCTGGTTAGCCTGGATCTGGGTCATCTGAGTCACCACTTGGGTCATCTGAGCCAACAGTTCCCCCATTGGTGGTGGTGGAGGCGGGGTGTTCCTGGTTGGAGGCATCCTGAACAGAAATGCATTTTAGCACAACAATACCACAGGATAGACTTGGTAACCGAAAGATAGATTATTCCGACGCATGAATAGATAACCAACAGGTACATCATCACATGTTCACATACATCAGAATAACCAACAGACCAACACATGGTTCGAAAGACAAGGATAACTAAACATAGCTAGGAACGGATACATCGGTACTCCCATGCTCATCACGCAGGACGGCGTGAGTAGTACGACGAGAGATACGGTGAGGAGGAACCCCACGGAAGTAGGTATCACGACGATCCCTGTAGATAGGAAATGCTCTGAGAGCAACTCTCGGGGTGGTGAAGTAGAAAGCGTCCTCTCCCTGTGCTCCATAGCGAGGAATCCCCGTGTAACCTGCACCGAGGTGAAGAAGTGGACCCCTGATCGGCTCGTAACCTCCAGCATCTGGCAACGGAAGACCAGCTGGCTGAACGATACGTGCAAAGCGCTCGTCTCCAACAAAGTCTGTGGTGTACGTCGCCAGACGAGTGAGAGCAAGGTGGAGCTGCTCCCTGACTGAGGCTAACTCCTGAGAGAGTGTGGAAGCAACTGCGTCACTGTGCCTCAAGAACTGGGCAGTAGTGTGCAGCCTGGAGCTATCAGACTCGTAGGTATCCAGGTCGCGGTGGTCAGTGAAGTGAACTCCCGCTGCCGTGATGTAACCACGGGGGATGTGACGATAGATGGAATCATCAAACCCCCAGTAGTCAGCACGTAGAACGGTGAGACTCACGTACGCTGCCTGCTGCACGGCCATATCCACTGTGGAACCTACTGCCTCGTAGCTGTGAACAAAGCTCCTGCCATCATCCGACAGAATGTAGACGATAGCTCGGTAGAAAGTCTGCTCGAACTCGCGCTGGTGCTCGTAGACTTGGTACTCTGGTGCCCAACGGAACCCCAGATAGGTAACCATATCCCTCAGCATCTCCGGATAACCGGCGGTGTCCTCACAGCGAGTCATCCTAACCACCTGCGGGTAGAACCTGAGATCCATCTGCAGATGATCGGGAAAGGTTTTGATTAGGCTCCGGTAGAAGAAAAGGATGTGGAACACAACAAGGTTCAATGGACGATAAGGATGTTGAAAAGAACATGATATTGAAGCAACACCGGGAAAACTTGACCAAAAGTCCTGAGGTACTAAGGAGAACCCAAAACACGTGAAATCCTAACTTGAATGTTTAGGTGAGAACAGAAAACACGTTGCACTTCCTTACCAGAAAAGGGTGGGTGGGTGGGGAAAGAAGAAAAATGGCAGAATTCCTACTCTCACGTTTCATTTTTCCTATATAGCTACAAAATAGTTTCTAGACTCAACTGCGACCAGTAAAAAGGAATCCTACAGGCAGACAGGCTCTGATACCATTTCTCGCACCCTGGCCTCTAAGGGATACTCACCGCACGAACTGGATAGCAGGTGCTTGGATTATGGGGCATAACTGCTCCCACGTCCCAGCTTCCTGGTAGGCCTGCGCTTATGCGCGACAACACAAGCCCCGCTATTCCACCGTCGATGTAAACTATCCACTAGAAGTCATAGGCACTACCGTTGACGTACTTCAAATCAATCACGCACGGTACGTCAACAGTTTTGAACGAATGATGATCACAACATATCTCTAAGACACAAAAAAATTTGAAATAAAGTTGCAACTGGCCTTCACTAAGGCAGAGATAGCAGATACAATCATCCAGAGGACACATGTCCCAACATATCATTCATTACATCAGCGGAAGCAATCAAAGGTGTCTGAGTACAGACAAAACCAAAGGCTTAAGAAGCCGGAGGAAAATAAAGAAAACGAAGCCCATCCACGAAGGTTCTGGATCCTGCCCTGGTCCAGCTATCTACTCGTCTGCAGCGTCGTCAAACTCCACGAAGTAGCCGTCCTGGGAAGCATCGTAGCCGTAGCCGTACTCTGCATAAACCACAGCCCCAACGGGGTCAGTACATCCAAGTACTGGCAAGCAAGACTCACAGTTCATCAAAGAGTTACCCGTCAACACAAGCATAGATGCTTGGGATCAACGGAAGAAAGGGGTGATATAAAAGTTGCTGCTGGCTGCTCTAACCAATTACAGAAGATACCTACAAGTTCCGGCTAACAGAATAAGATGAGATCGAGGATTGTAACCAACTGAAAGATAACTTCAACCAAACCCATCCTGGATCTCGCCCCTTATCCAAAGAAGCAATCCGAGGATAACTCACACAGTTGTGATAGGGTGAATCAAGTTATTGTGTGAATAACCTATTACTAGTCAAGTTATTAATCAGTGGGTGAATCATGATTGATTATTAAGTTGAAGTTGTCCTGAGTACTTGTTAGCCAGTACTTTCACCAAGTAATCCATAACCGCGGAAAACACGGCTTCTCGAGAAGATTATCCCTGCAGGGTTGCACCAATTTGGCCGTACACGCAAGAATAACCCGCCAGATGGGATGCCTCCCACCAAGCGGGGTACTCTACACAACCAACCATTCCTCGCATCAAGCCCAAAGCACCTTGGGCGCACGGCTAATCGAGCCCAGAAGAAAATGGACCCTCATAGCACTCTAAGAACGTGTCCCCCTATATGCCGACTACAAAAGTTCCACCCTGCGTTGGGCTCGCAAAAACATGCATGCGGCAAATGGAAAACACGAACTAAATGAGATGATTTGGACGAGATGCGGATCAGGTCAAATTGAGGGGGGCGCCCATACTCGCTTCCCACATGCGGTTAGTGCGCTCATCATGGATCAGTAGACAAGACCCTTTTCCTATTAGGGTCGACACTAGCAGGCTTCAAAACCTCTCATGGGCCTCCTGCCGGTGCCTTATCATCAAATTATTATTATTACCATTAGCAATTAACAAGATTGATTGATTAACATCGAGCCCCGGTACAAATAATAAGATAGTAAAGTAGTAACCGACAACAGACTCGAGTAAAAGCAACCCTAAGCATGCTAGGTAAGAACAGGCACAAGCAAAGGCTGTAGGTATGGAGGTGAGGCAATATCATTGGTTCATGATATCATGTGATAGGTTCGGAGAACGAGCAACGATTCATAGGGCTAGCAATAATAGACAAAAGGATAGTATCGACAACAAGTGTGGAAAGGAACTCGATGATTCATGTGAGTGATAACTTGCCTGGCAGCTCAGTATCGTACTGGGCTAGGTCCTGGGGAGTGGTGTCGTAAGGATCGTCGGTCTCAACGTAGTCGTCGTCTAACCGAGAAGAAACAAACAAACAGAACAGGAATGTAAACAAACATTGCCATGGCATTGTGCACAATCAAATATGATGCATGACAATTTAATAGATGCAATAAAATAAACTACTTGATATGATAACACAATTTAAATGGGCTGATATGCAACTGTGAGTTGCATATGAAAAGCCCATGGAATTTGGTTAGATTATTTGTTTTCCAACTAATCAACAGGTGATAATGGTTTAGTATGATGCATGCAAAAGGAAAACAGCAAAATAACAACATTAGAACCAAATTAAAATAGGGTGTAGCAATTTAGAAGTTTGTTATTAATTTTTGGGAAAATTTTGGGTGCATTAAAGGGTAACACACAAGTAGTTGTTGTTTTCAACCATTTAATATGTTCAAAACAAATAACAAAGTTGATATTTGAAAAGAAAATCAAATTTTGGTTGGATTACATGTTTTACAATTTGAAATTGGAATTAGGATTATTTAGTTATGAATTAAACAATATTAAACAATTTTTAATTGAGTTAAACAAGATTTAAATTGTTTAGGCAATTTAAATTATTCAAACCAGAAAACAAAATTTATATTTGAATAGAGCATTCAAAAAGGTGTGAAAAACATATTTTAGTTGAATTATTTGAAAACAGTATGAATTAGTTAAGAATTATTACAAATTGCATTTGAATTATTTGGATTTGAATTTAACTTGCATTTTGAAAATTCAAAACAGAACACAAATTGAATATTTGGAAAGATTAGGAAATTTGGATATGAAAACATATAAAGTTTGCATTTGTTGGATTTATAAAATGGGAGATATTGAATTTTGAAGTTTGGATTTAAATCTGCTATTTAAAAAGAATTTGGAATTTTTGAAATACGCAGAAAACCTTTTTCTACTCAGCCTCACGCTACCCCCTGCCACTGCGCAGTGGGCCAGTGGACAGCGTGGCCCTGCGCAAGCACACGTGGCAACCCAGGTCGATGACAGTGGGCCAGCTCACGCTGCGGAATAAAAGAGCAAAATGTTGGGCCGCTCAGGCCTCGAACCCGCGCCCTGCTCGAGATTCAGAAAGGAACGCAACCAGTTGCGCTGCGTGCAGTTGCTTGACAGTATACGGGGTTCAGACAGGTTAAGGTTCAGTTTCGTTCTAGGCCTGACGAAACTGACGCACAGCCCGTTGCTCGCCTGACAGAAAGTGGACGCCGGCGTGGAAGCACGGCCGTGCTCGCCGTGGGTGCGTGTGCGTGTGCAGCAAGGGCACTGGGCCGTGCGCAAGCAGAGGTAGAGAGAGATGGCGAAGGTGGATGCTCACCACGTCGTCGAGGAGGCAGAGGCCTGACGGAGACGACCTGCTGACGACGGCGGTGACGAGGGCAGTCGAGGACGGCGGCGAGCTCCTGGTGCTCCTCTGACGTGGCACCGGTGTCGAACAGGTAGAGGACGAAGAGGCGAGGAGGTTCCCGTGCTCGACGACGGCGATAGGACCTGCAATCGGCGACGAGGTCCTTGGGTTCAGGAAACAGGGCACGGTGGCCGGAGAGAGAACGGACGGCGTCGTCGAATTGGGTGCTTACCGTGATGTATCTGGTGTCCAAGAGGGAGAAGGGAGCGTGGGGAAGCGATCCAGCAGCTCAGGTAGGGTGGAAGGTGGCCATGGCGATGGCGCGGTGGTCGGATTCAGAACGTCTGTCGCCGGTGGGTGGAGCAGAGGAGGGGTAGACGACGGGGAAAAGGCGATTGGCGGCGCTGCGAGATGGAGGCGGAAACCTAGGAGCCTAGGGCACCTGCCAGGGGCTAGGGATCGTTTATATAGGGCCGCGTGCTCTCCTGGCCGCCGGAGTCGATCGGGGGTGCGGTGGCGCGGCGCGATGCGCTGCCGTACTCCGAGGAGACGACCACGCACGAATCTTGGCGCGCAGCGAAACGGTAAGTGGGGAGAGCGGGCTGGGTTGCTGCGCGCGCGTAGGCTTAGCGGGCTGGGCTGCGTTTAGCTGCCGCGCGCGCGCTGGTTAGCTGCTGCCTTTATTTTTCTCTGTTTTTTTTTTTTGTAGCAAAATGCTTTTGGAAGAAAACTGTTAAGGTTTTGGTTAAAGAAAAATCCAGAAAAATTTAGTTAAGCTCTTTAAGTAATTAGAAACCACATTGCAACTTTGGATTTCAAAAATTTGGTTTTAAAATGGTAGTTTGAGTTTGAAACCAAATAGAACCCATTTTTATTATTAAAACACCATTTTGAAACAACAATTTAAATAGGGTTACCCCTAGGTTTAAAATAGGATTTTAAGAATACAAACATGTGGTGAGTTGTTATGTTTTCAAAAGAGTTCTGATTTGAAACTTTGAATTTAAAGGGTGATTTGGTTGATTGATTAATGATTTGATTAAATTAAGCAACAATTTAAGAGTTGATCCAACATGAAAATAATTGGGAGCAATTGATGTTTTTGGAATTGCAAATCTTTATTTGAGAGATTGTAACAGACAAGTGTGAAAACAATGTTTGATTCATTATGAAAACAATGCAACAACAATAACACAATTGCAAAGAGATGATGACATGATGCATTGCTTGAAATAAAACAAGGAATCAAACATTCTAAGGGATGTTTTCATACTTGGATGTTACATTAAATCCGCTTTGATGACCCCCCAGAACCTCTTGTAAAACTCTGCCGGAAATCCATCCGTACCCGGAGCTTTATTGAGCTCCATCTGAGAAATAGCCTCCCACACCTCTTTCTCCGAAAAAGGTTGTGTCAGAAGAGCATTCTCTTCCCGTGACACCTGGGAAATACCATCTATCATAGACTCCTCCATCTAAAAGGTAGATGGTGGTGAATGTCCGAACAATTTTTTTATAATACTCTGAAATAAAGACCTTTAAGTTATGTTGCCCAACAATAGTCCCTTCATCCTGTTCTAACTGGAAGATCCGTTTCTTACGGTGTCTACCATTAGCCACTAAATGAAAGTATCGAGTGTTGTTACCCCCTTCCTGAATGTGCCTAACCTTCGCCCGTTGAGCCCACTTGGACTCCTCATCACGACGAAGGTTGGCAAGAAACAATTCAGCCTCCGATTTCGCAACTCTCTCGGGTTCTGACAATGGGTTAGACTCGGCTTTCAAATCTAACTCATTAATGAGAAGCAATAATTTATCTCAAAATTTTATATTCCCCCGCCTGATTCTTTGCCCAACCTCTGAGGAAGCTCCTAAGATGTCTAATGTTATTTTGCCACCTCTCAATTGGATTTGACCCAATCGAATTGGCCTCCCATTCCTTCTTAACTAGGTCAAAAAAATCAGCATGCCTGAACCAGGAGAGCTCAAAAGAGAATAATGATTTATTCCCTACGTGAGCCGAAGATCCCGAATCAACAAGTAATGACCAATGATCGTATCCCATTCTTTCCAAGGCCTGAACAGACACTAGAGGGAATTTTTGCTCCCAGTCAATACTAGCAAGAACCCGATCCAACTTCTCCAGAGTTGGCACATCTCGTCTACTAGACCAGGTGTACTGTCTTCCTGACATTTCTAGCTCCTTCAAATCTAAACTTTCTATAATAGCATTAAAAATAACCGGCCATCGTGGATTAAATTTATCATTATTCTTCTCCGAGTGTCTGCGTATAATATTAAAATCACCTCCTACCAACATAGGACGTGTTTCTCGCTCACAAATACGAACCAACTCAGATAAAAACTCCGGCTTCTTATCGTCCTGGGCAGCCCCATAAACGACAACAAGTGCCCAAAGGAAGCCATCCTCCTTTGACCGCACGTGAATTTTTACTGAGAAATCTCCAGCTATAACGGTCTGTACCGCTATAGTTGAGTTGTTAAACCCCACTAAGATGTCTCCTGATCTCCCATGAGGCGGAAGACAATACCAACTAAAATCGAAACCACCAGCCAAGTTATTCAAAAACCCCGTCGAAAAATTCCCTCTCCCAGTTTCACTAATAGCAATAAAATCCAATTTCAACTCAACAATCACTTCCTTTACCGCCCAATGTTTAGCAGAATCCCCAAACCCGTCACTATTCCAAAATAAGCCTTCCATCGTTACTTAATATTTAATTTTTTAATTCTGGCACTTCTCCTAGGTTTCGAAAATCCACCCGCAAATCGAGTTCTACGGGAACGTGTCTCCTTGACACCCTGGGAAAAACGATCCACTTGATCGTCCAGGCCCTCCTCAACATCATCCTCGAAATCCTCACACAAGTTAGACGCCGTATTGACCACTAGGCTATGATCAGTATCATCCCCAGTAGAACATAAATTATTGTGAAGAGTGACTAGCAAACGTGAGTGTTCTGTTGCCTTCAGGAAAGAAACAGCCCTATCAACACTAGACGGTGAATCACCCAGAGACACACCCAATCTAGCAGCTCTATGGACGATAGTATCATTAGAAAAATTAGCAAATGACTTAGCATTAATAGGCGACATACCTGTAAGCTGAGCATCCTTATGCGCAGCCAGCAGCGAAGCCCGCTCCGCGATAGGCACATCCGCCGATGGATGCGCCCTAATCCGCGCGCTCGAACGTCGTCCAGAGGCATCGGGCTCCGAAATCCCTCCATACGCAATAACAGCATCGCGCAGCCCTGAGGTCTTCCTCTCAACCGATCCAGCGGCAGGCAATAGTACCTCTTTTGACACGCACTCATCAACCATGGCAGCACAACCAGATAAGTGTCCTCCAACGAACGAAATCGCGGGGGTCCGAGGCGACAGCAGCTGACCACCCTCGACCAGACAAACATGAGTCTCAGGCCGAACCTTTGCCTCTGTAAAATTAGCACCTCCACACGTACAGTCACCAGCAGTAGTCACCTGACCATCTATTCCAGTCGTAGCAGCACCATTTGAAAAATTCAGCCGAGAGACACTAGTTGGCAGAGAGATTGGCATGTTTCCGTTCCCGGCCGGAACCAGCTCGTGGACCTGCACCTCCACCGCATCAAATTGCCTCTGCAAAGAAGGCGAGAACACCACACCTGCAACTCTCTTCCCCAAAGAATCCGGAGTAGATGACCTGCGCTGCGACATCATCGTACCCACGTCGAGACCCACTGTCTCCTTTGCAGGCGAGGAGTGACCATCATCAGATGAAACCAAAGGTACGTACTGTATGTCATCTGAACCAATTTGTGTCATTTGATTATCAAACCCAAAACACTCCTTGTCCATTACCTCCCCTAGCATACGATTGTGCTCTGCTTCGAACGTATCAACCAGAGAACGACAAACCGGTGACACTCCAGAATCCAAGACCACCTCTTTGTGTACAAAGCATTCTGACATTGGCTTAACTATCCCAGCCCTCTCAGCCTCCACCTTGGAAAGACCAGTGCTTGCGCCCACGTTAGGATCAATGGAATGCATGTAGCGTTCATCCTCCGAGGCCAAACCATCGGCATCAACTGCCGATGCCACTTGCGTCCTCAATGAATCCGCACAGCAGGTCACCCGTGTCAATTCTGCCACAGCCATAGCGGAACTCTGAACCTCAGAAAACCGTACCGAAGGTCCTCTTGGCCTGAGCAAACTGCATTTGCAACGAAGGCGCGAACACTACACCTGTTGTTTTGAACTGCATAGCTGAGGGACCACCAGACACGGACCCCCCATTTTGATCATTTGGGGTAATTTCAGAAGAGCGCTTACTGCCTCCGTTCCCCGGCACCTCGTCCAACGTTGTCTTAGCTAGAGCATCACGAAAATCGTCTCCCAGACCATCATCCCCATCATCATTGTCCTCCCCTTCCTTGTCCACAGCCATATCGTCACCGTTGCCAATTATCTCTTCTCCCTCCACATAAAATGACAACTCATAGAACTCCTCTTTGATGAGCATCGGTAGAGCTTTTGGGATCTTAGTATAATTGAGACACCCTACCAAAATCCGCAAAACCCCATTTTGTCTCGTGTACACTATATCAATCTTTCTGGTAACGCCAATCATATACCCCACTGCCCACATAGCGAGGAAGTCCCCAGTGTGTTCCTCCGGGATGCCAGATACCCTAATCCAGAAGTTAGGCAATGTATCGAGACGCTCAATTCTCTGCCCCCAATAATCCACCGTCATCTCACACGTACTCCTTGGCACTCTACATGTGCCAAAAATCTTGAGGCTATCCAACTCAATCTTAGATGGAAAAAGAACCTTGAACACATTATGACCCGTCTGGCTAACATCCCAAATAAAACCATCAGTGAACTAGCCTCTGAAGTTGTGTGATCACCTGAGGAATAGTCATGTCCCCCTTGGCAACAACAACAGATGCCCAGCGCGCATTCACCACTTTCGGACGGAAGCTCTCAGTTAGTGGTATAGCAAAAATCATAAGTTCATCGTGTGCATACCCATACATGATCGGGTGTGGTTTATGTGCCGCTAGCAAAGGACAAGGTCCAGTCTTGTGCACTGATCCTTGACAGAATTCACATAATGGTGTCGGACAGTCCGCCACAAAATGATTGGCATCACCACAACGAAAACACTTACTCCTTCCAGTTTTCTTCCCCTTCTTCTGAGCAGCACCTGCTACAGCCGCAGGCAACTAATCTGCAGATACGCGTTTTTCACCATGTACCCTAGGAACAGTAGGTACAATCGCTACACTCTGGACAGCTTATTGATTGGAGCCTGAACCTGAATATGCTGACCCTGGGCGATCGGTGCAAGTACTTGTCCCTGTGCACCTTGCACCTGCGCATTCACAGGAGCAGAGACCAACGGCACCACAGCGGAATTAACAGCCAAGTTTGCTTGCACGACACCCTGATCTTGCCCCGTCGTTGTCCTTGCCCGTCCGTTACCATGCCTATATCCATAGGGACGATACCCCTGATGCCCAAAACCTCCACGACCTCGACCATAATTCCCACGGCCAAAGTCATAGCGTTGCCTACCTTTGTACCCTTGGAACTGAGATCGATTCCCCGGCTGATTAGCAAAACCTTCCCCTGCATGGAACTCTGGCGGAAAGTTCCTGCCGCCGTTCGCATCAAGACCATTCGGCGCACCCGCAGTACCACTGGGTCCGCCCTGCATGAAGTTCTGCCCAAAACCCGGCTGACCACGCCCCAGCCCGTTGCCGCGTTGATCCGCACCATGACCTCCACCACGGTTAGCCATGGAGTGATTAGCAGTGGAAGATCTTGGGCCGCCACCACCGTTGGACCAGGTAAACCCTAGAAGCCTCCTAGGACCGCAACCAACAGGTAGTCTAGCACGTTCGAGACAGACTCGGAACGCACCTCGATGACCCGGGTAGGCGCTACCCCGATTCTGTAGGCCCACGGCTCTGACAGAATTTATTTTTTCCATCTCACGAGAATCACGTAAGTTTGAAAATCCACAGTTGGATCCGCAAATCATGCCCGCACCATTGCGGTTTACCGGTGATCGCCGCCGATACGAAACAACCGTCCAAGGTTGCGGATTGGAATCAACCTCCGTGAAAACTGATGGTTCCATCACCGGAATCTTCAACTCCCGTCTCCCCACGGCAACCCCCAGCGAGATTGGCGTGTTAGACGTAGATGAATCCGAGGAAACTGAAATCAGAGAGTTCTTAGCATACCTTTGCGCAATACGCCGCTGAATCCGCTTCTCCGCCCTCGAAGTCATTGAACTCAAGCTTCGCCCGTCGTCCGGCGAAGGAGACCGACACAAATGTAAGTATGACTTAGCCGCATGACCGGTTGAACGCTGATCATCTTCTGAGCACGAAACTCCACCCTCCTCGTCACTAGACGCAAGAGCCCAGAATCTACCCCCGACAAACTGAGCATCAGGTCGCAACTCCGACGAGACCACATCCTGACGAGGTCGTAGATCAGCGTCCCTACCAGCCTCGGTGGTTGCCGCATCGCAGCCTCCCGTCCGGTCGCCCAACGACTCGCCCGTACGGTCGCCTAACGGCTCCATCCTCTCCTCATCTAGTAGCCGCGATACGTCGCATCATCATCTTACAATCTTATCGGGTTTCCTATATATGGCTTATAGCGAGACGTTGTTCCGACTCGACCGCATACGAGTTTGTCAACGGGCCAGCCAATTTAACTTTAAGTTATTATACATAAATGAAGAGGAAAAGGGGAACCTGACAGCGCGGGAATCACAAGAGGCAACCACTAGGCAGCGACACGTTACATGACTAGGTTGCCCTTTTCACCTTTTTATGTGTAGCTTTTTTCCATTTCCATTTCCTTTTCTTTTTCGGTTTTTGTTTTTCTTTATTCGAAATTTTTTCTGATAAAAAATGTATAAATTTAAAAAAATTCAAATGAAACAATGTTCAGTATTAAGAAATGTTTATATTTGAAAGTTGTTCACTGTTTAGAATCATTCAGATTTGAAAATCGTTCATATTTGAAAATCGTTCATATTTGAAAATTGTTCATTTTTAAAATCGTTCATATTTGAAAATTGTTCTATTTTTAGATTTATTCAGATTCAAAATTGTTCATTTTAGATAATGGTTCATATTTAGAAAAATAGTTTGGATTTAGAAAAATTAGACCAAAACTGTACTAGACAAAAGGAACGTATATAGAAATGAGTTTCTGCCTTCTAATGGGCTGATCGCTCGTGCCATCTTTGGCCCGCTGGCCAGGCCCATGTTGTGTGAACGTCCAGTGAGCTCCTGGTACGACTCACAGAGAGCGACACATAGGGACTCCCGTATAGAGTGCCAGGGAGGTGCACGACAAGGCAAATTGGACCCGACAATATTGGCCCGCAAGAAATAGTAATTTTTCAGGTCCATATATGTTTTTGTTTTTTCAATATAGCTGCTCACAAGCGATACGCATTGAAAATCAGATCTCCTTTTAGCCTCTAAAATTTTTTCCTTTTTGCCTATCATTTCTAGATAAAATGCATCACTGCCTTAAATTTGTTAGGAATTTAGGCAATTTAAAGATTAAATTAATCCAAGTATTAATCATGAACATGACGTAAACATACTAATATTTAACCATGTTACTGCATACTAAATTTATAGTACTAGATAAATCTACGCAAACTACTAGTGTTGCACACATGGAAATAATAAGGACAGGGATAAACGTGTTATATCCTGCAGTGCGCCAATTGGCAGTAGCCGTAGCAGAGACGGCAGCCGTGGCGGCGGTTGCAGCTGCGGTGGCGGCAGCAGTAGAAGAGGCAGCCTCGGTGGCAGCAGTGGCGGCCTCGGCGACAGCAGCATCACGTTCAGCTTCGGTGGACATGTCCACGAAGTGGGCGAAGCGGTAGTAGTCGAAGTAGATGTACAGCAGCAGCGAGAAGTCGCGTAGGAGACGCTCCCCCAAAACCTAATCGCCCCTCTCCCGTACAGGATCAGGAGATGCGGGGTTTCGGAGGCCTGCTCTCCCGTCGGCCGTGTACGCTGTAGACGGGATGGGATCACCGGCGGCAGCAACAGAAGGTGAAACGACAGTGGGCGCAAAGAGGCAGAGTGTATGAGTTGTATGTTCTGTGTCCGCGTGAGCCTCCAATTTATAGGCACGGCCGAGTAGGAGAACGGTCAATTTAATTGACATTTACTACAGCCGTTACCACGTGATAAAGACGTCGTTTTACGACGAGCGGTAATCACACGCGATCAATACGGCTGTTACCAAAATAAATGTGACGCAATTAGACAACAATCAATATGACGTCTCATATTATTGACGTGTCTGTTGAATCCCCGTTTCCGACTGCCAAAATAAAGGCACCGGCTCAGCTCATTTCCGCAACCCGCGGCGCGTCGTGACGAGGCGAGGCGTGGCGAGGCGGGCGGCGGAGGAGGAGGAGCGCGCGTGTGGAACACCTCCACAACTCCTCTCTCTTCATACCAACTCACACTAGTGTGGAGAGAGCTCACCTTATAAAATGGTGCAAAACTCTCCCAACTAGCAATATGGGACTAAACTCCCTCCACTTGCTATAGCTGTATGGGCCCTTGGGATGTAAATAGAAATTGCATAATGCGCTAAAAGCCCATCCCAAATTTCAGCAATCCCCCACCAGATCCTGAAGACCCATGGTGTTGTCCTCTGTTTCATTCACTGTTTTTATATACCGACATTTTCAGTGGAGACCCGTTAAGGTTGAACATCCACCTAGAACAAATAGCTACACTACATCAAAACTGAACAATGGACTATGCCTTGAATTGTCAGTTTGGCGTAAAATAGTTTCACTAAATGTATTGCCAGTACTAGGCTGCCGAAGGCTGACCCCTCGGGTGGAGCATATTAGTCTTACTCCTGGCCTATTCATGAACTTATTAGAGATCACCCAATCTCATAGACTGTGACCAGCAGTCAGGTTCATATATGTGTGTTCCTTCAAGGATCGCTCTGTAGGAGAGCATCTTGCTTATACAAGCCTTGGAACACATTAAGACAAATGTCAATCTGCCATACAGTTTTTGAGAGTACTGCATCTCTAGTGGAGTGAGTTAGTAAAAATTACTCTCCTCAGTTAACCACTAGTTTGTTTTCCCAGGTCCCACTTCACGGGATCTCCGATCACATAGGTTCGGTTACTGCCATGGAAACTCATGTGGGTCTCATACCCATCTCCTTGATGCACTTTCTATCACAACACGTGATAGCTCTTTAGTAAAGAGATCTGCCATATTCTTAGCCGATTGGATATAATCCACCGCTATCACTCCGGAGTTTCTTAAATGTCTGACAACTTTTAATCTCATTTTTATGTGTTTTGTGGACTGTGCATTGTTCTTTGAACTCTTCACCTTGACAATTACTGTTTGATTGTCACAGATCATAAGCATAGACGGTACTGGCTTTTCAACCACAGGCAAGTCCATCAAAAGATCTCGAAGCCATACTGCTTCGACACTAGACGTGTCTAATGCTGTTAATTCTGCTTTCATTGTTGATCTCGTTAAGATCGTTTGCTTGCAAGACTTCCACAAACAGCACCACCTCCAAGGGTAAACACATACCCCGTTGTGGCTTTCATCTCATCAGCATCAGAGATCCAATTCGCATCACAATACTCTTGAAGTACCAAAGAATATCCACTATAGTGAAGTTCATGGTTGACGGTACCTTTCAGATAGCGCATAATTCTTTCTACAACATGCCAATGCACATCACCCGGATTGAAAACAAACCGGCTTAGTTTGCATACAGCAAACATGATGTTAGGCCTCGTAGCGTTCGCTAGGTACATAAGTGAACCAATTACTTGAGAGTACCTTAGCTGATCCTTAGCTGTGCCTTCGAACTTTCGAATCCGCAAACTAGGATCATATGGTGTTGGAGATATTTTGTAGTCTGAATATCCAAAACAACTCAAAACCTTCTCAATATAATGGGATTGCAGAAGTGTAATCCCACCCTCATTGTCTCTCAATATCTTGATGTTCAAAATAATATCAGCCACACCAAGATCTTTCATCTCAAAGTTCTGGGATAGAAACGACTTAACCTCATTGATTACTTTGAGGTTGGTCCCAAATATCAGTATGTCATCAACATACAAACACAGTATAATTCCTTCGCCCCCACCATGGCGTTAGTATACACATTTTCAGCTTCATTAACAACAAAGCCAACATATGTTAAAGTTGTATTGAACTTCTCATGGCATTCTTAGGTGCTTGTTTCAGACCATATAAATATTTCAGTAACTTGCACACCTTTCCATCTTGACCATCTATCACAAAGCCATCTGGCTGTTGCATATAGATTTCCTCGTCTAGCTCTCCATCTAGGAAAGCCGTCTTAACATCCATCTGATGGACGAGAAGACCATGTGAGGCCGCCAACGAGAGTAATACTTGAATGGTGGTCAGTCTGGCCACAGGTGAATAAGTATCAAAGAAATCTTCATCTTTTTTTTGGGAGTAACCCTTGGCCACAAGTCTAGCCTTGTACTATTCAATCGTACCATCAGGCCTAACCTTCTTTTTAAACACCCACTTACATCCCAATGGTTTACAACCATAAGGACGTTCACTGATCTCCCATGTTCCATTAGCCATGATGGAATCCATCTCGCTATGGACCGCTTCTCTCCAGTAGTCGGCATCTGGAGATGCATAAGCTTCTGAAATAGAAGTGGGAGTATCATCCACAAGGTACACAAGGAAATTATCACCAAAGGACTTTGCAGTCCTCTGTCTCTTGCCCCTACCAAGGGTTTTCTCTTCATCCTTCTCGGGATTCTCATCATGTGTTTGTTCATAATATTCCATAGGAATGGCAGGCTCAGGAGTCTCCTCTGATTCATGTCTATAAGTGGTTTGCATATCTCTCATAGGAAAAATATCCTCAAAGAATGTAGCATATTTAGACTCCAAAATCGTACCGACCTTCACGTCAGGTACCTCAGATTTCACTACTAGAATTCTATAGCCAACGCTATTCTTAGCGTATCCCAAATTAACTCAATCCACGGTCTTTGGTCCAAATTTACGCTTTTTGGGGATCGGCACAATGACTTTCGCCAAACAGCCCCAAGTACGTAAGTACGAGAGTGTTGTTTTTCTCTTCTCCAATTGCTCACAGGGAGTGACCTCATTCTCTTTCGTCCGAACTTTATTCAGGACATGACATGATGTCAATATAGCCTTCCCCCACCATGCCTTGGATAAACCCGATGTATCTAACATGGCGTTGGCCAAATCTGTTAGAGTATGGTTTTTCCGTTCGGCAACCCCATTTGACTGAGGTGAATAAGGAGTCTGCCTCTCATGAATAATGACATGTTCCGCACAGAAAGAGTCAAACTCATTAGATAAATACTCCCCACCACGATCTGACCGGATTCGTATAATTTTCTTTTCAAGTTGATACTCAACTTCTTCCTTATAGATTTTAAAGTAGTGTAGAGCCTCATCTTTAGTGTTTAACAGATATACATAGCAAAACCTAGTGGAATCGTCTATTAACGTCATGAAGTATCTCTTTCCACCTTTAGTCAACACACCATTCATCTCACAGAGATCAGAATGTATGGGTTCTAATGGCGCCAAGTGTCTCTCCTCCGCAGCCTTGTGGGGCTTACGAGGTTGCTTTGCTTGCACACACAAATGGCACTTAGAACCTTTGGCTAAAGTGAAACTTGGAATTAAATTAAATTTTGCTAACCACGTCATGCAACTGAAACCAACGTGACAAACACGTGAATGCCAAACTTCTGTGTCATTAACACTCGAATGCATATTTTCACGACTTTATTACAGAAATCAGCGAGGGAAAAGCGGAACAGACCTCCACACTCATACCCTTTTCCAACAAACAGTCCATATTTCGTTACAACTACTTTATTGGACTCGAAAAACAACTTAAATCCTTCTCTACATAGAAGAGAGCCACTAACGAGATTCTTCTTGATGGCAGGGACATGCTTCACGTTCTTGAGCTGCACGATCCTTCCCGAAGTAAACTTCAGATCGAGCGTGCCAACACCAAGTACAGAAGCACTTGCGTCGTTCCCCATCAATAAGGACCCGTTCTTGTGACCTGATAAGAAGAAAACAATGAGATGTCAGCACACACATGAATGTTTGCACCTGGGTCAATCCACCAATCAGTAGACTGACAAACTGAAAATACAGTAAACAAATTACCATATCCATATGCACCATTCTCATTGTCACTACTAGAGAAATGCTTATAGCAGCACAACTTACCACAGGCGGACAGAAACTGTATGCGCCTAGGCTACTTAGCGCAGGCGAACACGCACATTATGCGCCTGGGGTAAGTGTGTCACCCCAGGTGAACCAATTTCAGATGCGCCTGGGGTACAGTGTGGCAGGGCACCCACCACCGCCCTCTGGCACTGTGCCTCTACCGCAGGCGAACACTCACAATATGCGCCTGGGGTAAATTTGTTACCCCAGGCGAACCAGTTCCAGATGCGCCTGGGGTAAAGTGTGGCAGGGCACCCACCACCACCCCGTGTCACTGTACCTCTACCGCAGGCGAATTTGGTATTGGTTCGCCTAGGGTAGCACAGTTACCCAGGCGAATAGCAACAGCAGCACCTGTGGTAAAATTTGGCCTGGGGTAGCACCCCTTAGCGCAGGCGCATTATAAACTTTATTCTCCTGGGGTAAAATGTGACCTCAATAATTGCGGCCAGCCACCCACCACCACCCCTATCCACTCCACTCACTCACTCACTACTCCAAACTCGACCCATTAGTGCTCCTACCTCAATCCCCCACACCCCTCCACCATTTTTAGCTATTTTAACCAATCATGTTTGTTATATTTTAGCTAGTACGCTACTCGACTTTCCCTCTTCCAAATATCTCCACTAAATCTACTAACCGGACACTAGATCTCACCACAAGTGCACAACTAGCTACTTCTAGATCTATCACCCTCTTATCGGTCGTCTCTCCGGTGATCTTCGACGTCGTCATCGCATCTATATATTTTGCATTGTGTGTCATCTTAATAGGTGCGTGGGATTGGTTGGTGGATGAGAACTCGATCTATTTTTCATTTTATTGTGTTGCCATGAGGATGAGTTGCCAATGTTTTTTCCGAAATGTTGATTCATTTCCTTTTCGGCAAATTTCTGGCGCTCGGCGTTACACCTTTTGTAGGAAGGTCATGCCGAAATTTTCTGTGAAAACTGGATCTAGTTAATGAAAACTCTCTTGCCATTTGTAGCGATGGTCATTGCGATGAGGACAAGTGTGGTGCATAGATATGTGAGACGCGCGACGGCCGAGATGCATCGAAACAACTGCACCGAGATAGAGTGTCCGTGTCGGAAATGCAAGCTAGGGTCCTTGTTGAAACCAGATTCTGGTAATGTGGAGAAGCACCTGCTCAGGTATAGTTTCATGGAGGGCCACACTAAGTGGATGGATGATGATGAAGACGATGATCATGTCGAGACCAATTGGGCGGCGACATGTGAAGATGGTCAGGAGGAGTCTGAACATGGTAATAGAGAGGACGAAGAGGCTGCCGACGGAGACGACTATAATGAAGAAGAAGGAAGTCATGGTGATCAACAACATGAAGACGAGGACATGAACACTCCGCTAACTTCAGTCGTGCGGGACCCTCATGTTCAAGAGCTTCTTCTCAAGAACACGTCGAACGACGCTAAACGTAAATCTAAGATCACGCAACTAGAGATAGACTCTACAACTCCGTTGTATGATGCAAGTCGCGGGGCGGAGGAGTCACGCTTGAGAGTAGCTCTGGATCTTCTAGAGATGAAGGCAAAACACGGATGGACCGACACAAGCATGGACGATCTTCTGCGATACCTGAAGACGCACTTACCTGAAGGGAACACATGTGCTAGTAGTCTACAAGAGGCCAAGAAAATCGTGTGCCCCCTCGATTTACCGCACACAAAATACCACGCTTGCGTCCGTGACTGCATAATTTATCGTAAGGAGCACGCGGACCAGATCAAATGTCCGGTGTGCGGTGCTGATCGTTACAACAGGGGGACGAAGAAAGCTCCTAGGAAAGTTCTGTTGTACTTTCCACTCATTCCCCGTCTGCAGCGGTACTTCGTGGACCCCAAGGAAGTAAAGCTCATGCGCTGGCAAGAGGACAGAAAGAAGGCAGTGCTGAGTGATCCAGAACGTGTTGAAAAACCAGTGCTAACACACCCTTCGGATGCACGTCAGTGGAAAGCATTAGACGCATTCGATGAAGAATTCGGGAATGATCCAAGGAACATGAGGCTTGGTGCAAGCACCGACAATCTGAATCTGTTTGGCAACCAGAGCAGCAAACATAGCACCTAGCCCGTGTTTGTATGGATGTACAACCTCCCACCGTGGTTGTGTCTGAAGAGGAAGTACATACACATGAGTATGCGGATCAAGGGCCTACCCAGCCAGGGAGCGATATCAACCTGTATCTCGAGCTATTGAAGGAGGAGCTAGACACGTTGTGGGAGGAAGGGGTGGAAACATGGGACGCCTTCAAAGAAGAACCTTTTCGTATGAGAGCCGTCCTGATCACGACGGTGCAGGACTATCCCGGATACGGATATATTGCGTGTCAGGTGTGCCATGGACACAAGGCTTGTGTCAGGTGTGCCATGGACACAAGGCTTGTGTCAGGTGCATGGAATTTACGCCATTTCTACAGCTACACAAGGATCCCGGATCTTCTAAAACCGTATACGTGAGGCATCGAATGTGGCTACAACAGAACGACCCGTGGAGAAAGCGCGGAGACCTGTTCAACGGTAAAGATGAGCTCGATCTACCTCCACGCAAGAGAAGAGGAGAAGAGATCGATACTCTATTGAAGAATTGGAAAACGTGTCCTCCGCCGGGAAAGGTACAGAAGCGGAAGCGAGGATAGAAGCGAAAGAGAGGAGAGAAAAAGTGTCCTCCGCCAGAAGGACCGCTCTTGGGGGTATGGAAAAGGAGGTCCGTGTTTTGGGACTTGCGGTACTGGCCAATCCTCGGAGTGCCTCACTGCCCTGATGTCATGCATATCACAAAGAATGTGTGTGAGAGCTTGCTTGGCACCCTGCTCAACATGCCAGATAGGACCAAAGACGGGCCAAAATTAAGATACGACCTGATGGTCCTGAATATCAGGAGCGAGCTTCACTTACCGCCTTCTACGCGTGAACAGACGGAGGAGGACGAGGATGAGGTGGAGGAGATGGACGACCGCAAGAGGAAAAGGGCTAAGCAACACCAAACTCACCGCCTGAAACCCTCTTGCTTCACTCTAAGCCCCGACGAGCTCGAGCAAATATTCACATGACTCCTCGGAGTGAAATTTCCCTTAGGTTACGCGGGGCCGATAAGCAGATACCTAGATGCGGAGAAAAAAATCTTCAGCGGGATGAAGTCTCATGACTGTCACGTGATGATGATGCAGATACTTCCGGTTGCAATCAGAGGGATAATGGAACCGCACGTCCGTCAAACGCTCACTGGCCTCTGTAACTTTTTCGACGTTATTACTCGGAAGTCGATAAGCGTGAAGAAACTCGGAAGGCTGCAGGAAGAGATCGTCACCATCCTATGCGAGCTTGAGATGTACTTTCCACCTGCCATCTTTGACATTATGGTACATTTCTTGGTCCGTATCGTGGACGATATCACCAATCTTGGGCCGGCATTCTTGCACAACATGATGGCGTTAGAAAGAATGAACGGGATCATCAAATCATTCGTTCCTAACAGGGCACACCCGGATGGAAGCATCGTCCAGGTATTTCTCACCGAAGAATGCATCTCTTTCTGCAAGAATTTTCTAGGCGATGAGAATCCAGCTGTTGGTTTGCCCGTAAACAAGCACCTTGACAGGTTCATGGGGGTAGGCCACAACACTGGAAAAAGGGTAATGGACGCAGACTCCTGTGGTCGGAGAGCCGACTTTGATAGGGCCCACCTAGTAGAGTTACAACACATTGACGATGTCGACCCTTGGATAGAAGAGCACAAAACCACGATAAAAAACAGTGCTCGCAGGCCGATGACGGAAGATGAGATATTTAGAGCACACAACTCCTCTTTCGCGACATGGTTCAAGAAGCAGATTGATGCCGATCCCCCGCCAATGACATGTCAGAAAGATAAAATTGTATTGGCTTTGTCATATGGCCCCGCGCCCAATCTGATGAGTTATCAAGCATACGACATCAATGGGTACACATTCTACACGGAGAAAAGAGACAAAAGTAGCGACTTTCAAAACTCGTCTATAACGATGGAATCTTACACGGGCGAAGAGATTAGAAGATACTACGGAAAGTGCGAGGAAATCTGGGAGCTTGACTATGTTGCGGTGAAGATGCCGATGTTCCATGTCAGATGGGCTACAAACGTCACGAAAGAAGACGAATATTTCACCACTATGTCGATGTCTGAAGCCAATAAACCCAAGTCCAAGAACCCCACCGCGCAAAATGAGCCCTGGGTATTGGCTAAGCACGTGGAGCAATGCTTCTTCATAACCGACCCGACCAAGCCTAGTCGTGTTGTCGTAAGGAGAGGAAAAAGGGCGCTCGTCGGGATGGATGGAGTCGCCGATGAGAAGGACTTCGACGGCTTAGTCAGAGACCCGATGATGGAAGAACCCGGTGAAGACGATGCATCATACACCACAAGAAGAAGCAGGACCACACTACCTAGGTCAGGTCTTCCATTCACAAGAAGAACTCATGATATGGCGGTCACGTATTCAACATCGACCAAGAAAGGCAAGAGTAAGATTGTGACGAAAGGCTAAGAGAGGGAAATACTCGCGATATGTGCGATATAACATGGTAATAACTCGCTAAATCAATCTAGTATATGTATGTACTTTTTTGAAGTGAGAAACAATGTAGCAGCCCCTAGTATACCAACGATATGCTCGATGTAACTGCCTTTTATATGTTTCGGATATATTTACTTACATTTGATGGCTATTTGCGCGTTCATTTTCAAAATTATAGTACCACTAAAGAGGGCCCCTTGTATTCAATATCCTTATGGGGAAAAAAGATATCCAAAGTAGTTAATAGGGATTTTGTTTTATCAACAACAAAGAGTGGGGTAAATGTATCGCATGCGCATATTCGTAAAGTGCGCCTGGGGTAAATGTATCGCAGACGCATATTCGTAAAGTGCGCCTGGGGTAAGTGTCTGTATCGCAGGTAAATATAGCGTAGGCGCATACGTCCAATGCGCCTGCGGTAAGCTGTACCGCAGGCGCATATTGTGAAAAATGCGCCTGGGGTAAGGTCCTTATGCTATCCCGTCGGTCCTACTCCTTTTCTCTCCCCGCAGAACAGTTTCCATCCCGCACATCGCTCTCCATCCCCGATCCAGTACACCACGCCATCGTCGAGTGCATTCCGTCGTCCACGCCGTCGCCCACGCCTTCGTCGAGCAGGCCGTCGTCTCCCACGCCCCACCCCCCATCTCACACGCCCCACCCCCATCTCCCACGCCGTCGTCGAGCACGCCGTCGAGGAGGAGCAGAGCAGGCCGTCGAGGAGGAGCAGGTCCAGAGCGCGCCGTCGTCGAGCATCAGGTCAGCCATCATCGCCCACGCCCGTTCGCCCACGCCCGTTCGTCAACGCCGTCGTTGTCCAGGTCAGCCCCCCCTCCCATCCCCCTCCCTCCCATGTACCACGATAGGGGATCGAATTCCTTGCGCTGTTGCTGCTGGTAGTTGTATGAACTTAAACGAAACAAATGTTCCCGGTGTTTTTTACTGCAAGTGGTTGTATGAACTGAACTGAAACGATAGGGGATCGAGTCTATAACCTGCATTTGTATGAACTGAAACGAAGAGCTCACCTATCCCTGTTGCTACCCTGTTTCTTTGTATAACAACAATTGCTTGTAGGAATTGATCATGTCGTGATCCCAACTCCTTGTTAAATTAAGAAGCAAAATATAATCTCACACGAGGAAGTTAAATTAGCTAGGTTGATTATTAATAAATCTACAGTAGTGTTAAGTCTGAATTATGCCCTTGTTTGTGATTTCAATTAATTCCTACGACGTCCACGGGTAATTTCTTGCCGATAAGCACATAAGATAAAGCAGGGTAACCAAAAACCGCAGTAGCTGTCGACAACAATGTCATGACAATGCTGAGGGGAGCCATATGTGGATCTGTCAGGAATGTTGCATAGTTCGACAGTTGTGCTCCGCTGACACACGAAACCAACAGGATCCCAGCACCTATAAACAAGTCCAAGTCAGGGTTCACCTCATTGCACTACCTTTAATGTCCCTTATGAAATCAAGCTAAAACTATGTAAATTCAAACCTCGTACCTACAACAGTAGGAAGATTGAAAGTTGTAACCGCAAGAGTGCCAAAGAGGAATCCAAAGAAAGGCTTGGCGATAAAATGTCCAATATAGCCAGAAGTGATAGCATCCGGCCTTTTTACTGCTTCAATGAAGTCCTCAACGCTTGAATTTACACCTACAACAAACATCAAGAACCCCAACGCTGGTGCGTAGTACCTGATAGGTTATCGGCACATTCACGCATATAAAATGGTAAGTTACCACTACCACTAGCACAATGATGATTGAACTTCTACCAACGCATGTTTGGCGCTACTGGATATATGGCGGGGTTTGCATGTTCATGGAGTATTTCAGCTATACTTGCGGAAAGCAGCCTTGTTTCGTGACTAGTGTCACTCTCACGGGTCACCTGATGACTTGTTTTTTCCAAACGACTATTGCCGGGTTCCATTATCGAAAGACAACAGAACAGAGGTCTTATTTACAACGAAACTGAAAGCAAAAAATAGCAAAAGCCGAGGCATGAAAAGAAGAGAGACCAGTCCCCTCTGAAGGAAGGAACAGGAAACTACCTCCCACACATGCCAAACGGACAGGAGCTAAACCAAACAAACAGAAGTTTTAGAGCGCTAGCTGAGCACGACGGGGGTACGGCAAAGTACTGAATCTTACAACCATACTGCACGCAGGCAGGAAACTTTAAACTAGTTCGAACGATGAGAATCAACCAACAACATCCACATCCTCATCAGTAGAAGCTTCTAAAGCAATCGTCCTGTGAAGTCTGGCCTGGTTCCTGGCATGTTGTTCCAGAGCAGCATCTTTAATCAGTCTTGCACCCTCCTCCATAGTGGTCCTATCCCCGGGAGCTTGAAGACCTGCCCAATAGCGAAGAAACGCACAAAAATAGCAAATCAACTCCACAGGAGATGAAATAAACTTCTTGTCAAAGCAAGCCCTATTTCTAGTTTTCCAAATTGCCCAGCAGAAGGCAGCAATTCCAACAACATGAAGATTCAACTGGTTTGGAAAGAAAGCAGAAATCCACCAGAAATATTGAGTGAAGTTGGTGGGTCTGTTAAAAGCCCCAATCACAGATGAAATAACAATCCACATGTAAGTAGCAGTAGGACAAGAAAAGAACAAGTGATTAATAGTTTCAAAAACGTCACAGAAACTGCAAGAGAAATCTCCTTTCCATTTCCTTTTTTTCATATTATCCTTGGTGGCAATCAAATTATGCCAGATTAACCAAAGCCACACTTTGATTTTCAGAGGAATTTTAGCCTTCCAAAGATGCAAAAAAGATCTATCCACATTAGAGGAAGACAGTCTAGTATACATGGATTTAACAGTGAATTTTCCTGATTTGGTTAGTTTCCACTTGGGCCTATCAGGGCCCTCTCCCAAGGCAAGAGTCATAAGAAGACTGCGCATTATTGATGCTTGTTGTTGCATGGGGACACTCAGCCATCTCCTAACATCCAACTGCCAGTTCCTATCTGCCATTTCTCTAACTGTGCACACCTGGATATTGCAAACATCAAACAATTCTGGAAATCTTTCACAGAAAGGCAGTGGACCACACCATTGGTCATGCCAAAAATCAGTTTCTCTTCCACCACAAACCACCATGTATCTACACTGAAGATACCACTGCTTAACCTTCAGGGGATCCTTCCACACAGGGGAATCCCGTTGCCTAACTTTGATCCTGGAGATCCCATGCTTTATTCCATACTTCTCTTTAACCAAAGATTGCCAAATCCCTTCTTCCATCTCTAACCTCCACCACCACTTGCACAACAGACTGTAATTGAAAAGCTTAAGATCTTTGATGCCTAGACCCCCTTTATTCTTAGGTTTGTTAATCAAATTCCATCTCACCAGGTGATACTTTTTCTTGGAGTTGGTCCCTTGCCAGAAAAATCTCCTAATTATTTTGGTCATTGCTTCCAAACAAGAGGAAGGAAGTAGATACATAGACATATGATAGATGGGAATGCTACTCAAGGAAGATTGAATTAAGATTAATCTCCCACCAATAGATGAATTGTTGCCAGCCCAACCATCTAATCTTTTACTCAGCTTTTCCACCAAAGGTTTCAAGTCAGCAACTAGTATTCTAGAGCCACAAACACGCACCCCCAAATATTTCATGGGCCAATGACCAATTTGGCAATTTAACATATCAGAGTACATGATACTCTTATCTGAATCCTCCAAAATCATGAATAGATCACTCTTCATGAAGTTGATCTTCAAACCTGACATAGCCTCAAACAAATACAAAATCATCTTAAGCTGTCTGACCCGATTCAAATCATCCTGGTTCATTAAAAGGGTATCATCAGCGTACTGGAAAATAGCCACACCTTTATCAACAAGATTAGGAACTAGACCAACAATGAGACCAATCTCCTGGGCCTGCTGGATGAGTTTAGCAAGCCCTTCAGCAACAAGGTTGAACAGGAAAGGAGAAAAGGGATCTCCCTGCCTAACTCCCCTGTGACTACCAAAATCTCTCCCCCTTGCGTTATTAATTTTCACACAAAGGGTACCATCCTTAACAATATCTTCAATCAATCTCTTCCAAAGTGGGCTAAAACCTTTAAGAGTCACACAATGAAGCAAATAGGACCAGTCAACCTTATCATAGGCTTTCTCAAAGTCAATCTTAAAAACTACTCCCTGATGTTTTTTACTTTTTGCCTCATGCAGAATCTCATGTAGTGACATGACACCATCCATAATATTCCTCCCTTTAATAAAAGTTGTCTGGCACTTAAAGATTAACTTGTCCATGAAGGGTTCCACCCTCATTGTTGCAACTTTAGTAATGATTTTGTATAACACTTGTAACAGACAAATAGGCCTGTATTTCTGTAAACAGTCAGCATCAGGAGATTTCTGAAGTAGAATAATCATGCCAAAGTTAAGTCTATAAAGACCAAGTTTCCCACAGTACCAGTCATTGAACAGACTCATAATATCATCTTTCACTACATCCCAAGTAGCCTGAAAGAATTCAATAGGAATTCCATCCGGACCAGGGGCTTTATTCTTAACCATGGAGTCAATGGCAAGTTTGACCTCCTCAACAGTAAAAGCAGCATCAAGAGTACTATTATCAGAAACAAAAAGTCTCTCCTCAATATTCCAGACATCATCAGAAAAACACATTAAATTTCCTTCCCAAGGGCCAAACAGAGCTTTGTAATACTCAGTGGCATGTTTAAGTAACTCATCCGTCCCCTGGATACACTGGTCTCCATTAACCAAAGAATACATTGTATTTTTCCTCTTCCTACCATTAGCCACCCTATGAAAAAAGGCTGAATTTGAGTCTCCTTGCAAAAGCCACCTCTCACTGGATCTTTCCTGCCAGAATTTCTCCTCCTCATCACACAGTCTGAATAATTCACTCTGCAAGAAGCTTTTCCTTTGAAACTGCTCAACAGACAGGATGTCATTCTCTTCCAAATCCTCCAAAACACTCAACTCTGCTGACAGTTCCTTTCTTAACCTGATTGAATCCCCTCTCACATTAGCTCCCCAACCTTTCAAACTGTTTTTTACCCTCTTGAGCTTTTGTTGAATAACTGAAACACTATCCACAGAGGGGATAGCAACATTCCAAGCTTTCTTAATCCTATCCTGAAAGTCTGGATGAACAATCCAAGATTTCTCAAACCTAAATTCCTTATTCTTAGGAATAACAGTTTCTCCAGTCTCAACAATCAAAGGATTGTGATCAGATATTATTCGAGGAATTTTCCTAGCTTTGGTTAGAGTAAAAAGATTTTCCCATTCAGAAGACATCAGGATTCTATCAAGCTTTTCCAGAGTAGGATTTTTTTGATTATTAGACCAAGTATACAACCCACCAGACATATCAACTTCTCTCAGGAAATGTGATTTAATGATTGAATTGAAAACATCAGAAAACTTAGACACCCCCCAGGTTTGTTTTTTTCAAAGGAGTATCTCAAAATATTAAAATCCCCACCAATGAGAGAAGGAAGATTCAGCTTAGAACAAACATTAGCAAAGGCAGAAAGAAAATCTGTTTTATCCTTATCCTGTGCTGCTCCATAAACAACCATCAGAGTAATTTCCTTATTGATTTTCTTATCTAACACATTGGCTTTGACAAAGAATCTATCAACAGATGCATCAATAACATCAAATCTAGAGGATTTGATGCCACACAGGATGCCACCAGACATGCCCACAGAGGGGGACCAGAACCAAGAGTAAATATTAGCTGGATCAAACTTCCTCCAGATTTCAGGGCCCACAACAGATCTCATAGTCTCTTGTAAGCCAATGAAATCAAAATCAAAATCCCTGATTAAGTCCAGCATATGTGTAGAAAAACCTTTCTTGCCCACACCCCTACAGTTCAAGAAGACACCTATCATAATAGCTTATTGGATTTTTTCTATTCCTGGGTCCAATGACAATACCACTCAGAGGGTGGTTTGCCTGGACCCTACTAAGGGATCTAGAGCCACCAAGGGGCCCACCCTGAGAAGAAGTAGACAAATTCTTTGCTTTTCTCTTCATGATTTTAGAAGTTTTTTTAGACACCACAGGGGTAAAAGGAGATTCATCCCTTTCTGAAGATGATTCAACATCACTCTCAGCTATTGGTTGCAGTTCCACATTATTAGAAAAAACAGGTTGTGATGGAGAGACAGGAGGCACAAGATTATTGGATGAAAGCTTATCTTTTTTGGATAACAAATTTTCCCTAGCAACCTCCCAATCAAGAAGCAAATTAACAGTTTGAAGTGAAATAGAAGAGGGATTAATTCCCAGCTCAAGAGCCTTATCTAACACATTATTATCTGCAAGAACAGAGAATGAGTTGGAGCATGCAATTTTACCTTCATCCCTTCTGGCAATAGCCTGGGTGGCACTCTGCAGAACTGGTACATTTGTTCTCCCTGCTTCATTAATCCTATCACTCACCCTTATGGGAGAAGGTTGTGCTGGAGTAACAGAGGATGGAGCGTTGAGGGGAGGCTGGGTCATATCTGCTTCAACAGGAGATTTAGCCACTTCAGTGATGTGCACCTCAGAGGGGTTCACTTGATGAATTTCATCAGTATTTGCAGAAACAACAGACATAGATTTTGAGAAGCTTTCAGACTCAATGGATGTTTCAGGAGTCTCCACAACAGGGCCATCATCAGCACCCGGGATTTGTCGCAACATGTCCTTCCACATGCAGCCTTTGTCACTTTTTGACTTGAGCAATTGCTTTAGAAACTCTTCATAAGTTAATTCATTTTGCAGGTGCTCCTCCGGGTTCTCCAAAACCCTAGCAGTGATAAGTTTGGGTTTAGCTAGGTACTCCAGGTACCTGTCAGAGTGATCAACTGCTGGAGCTGCATTCAACCTGGAGCTGGACCCTTCAGGAAGAGGAATCATCTGCCTTTGTTCATTATTTGTATAACCCAGCTTGTGCACATTCGCAGGAAAGGAATCATCATCACTGTCATCTTCAAAACTTTCAGAAGGTTCAGGGGCCTTCCTCTTCCCTTTGTCCATGGATTGATCTGGAATCCCTTGTGCAGAGAGATTTGAAACACCAACCTGCCTACCATATGCATTCCTAGCATCTCTCATAAAGCCACCAGTGCCTGAGTTAGCAGCAGATCTACTGTTGTTAGGAGGATCATGTCTTGCACGTTTAGGGGTGTGGTGTGATTCAGCACCCGCAGGTTTTTCAGTATCTTTATCTCTTGCAACGCTCTCAGAAGTAGGCTTCTTGGTTTGCTTGCTGATGTGAATCTCCCTAGTGAACTCAATGTCATAAAACTTGCTTCCAATGTTAACATTGGATACAACTGGTGGAACCAAAGAGACATCAGCGTTCCCAATCTTTACTCGCACATAATCAACATTATTCATACTGTGCCTGTCTACCAAATTAGTCTTCCCCACTAGGCTTCCAACATACACAGCAGTAGGACAATTTCTGTTTCCCAGAGGAATACCTTTAACCTGGAACCAAGCAACATCAAGATCCCCCGTGGAGCCATATTCAGGGGTTCAGTGCTCAACCCTAATGACCACTCCAGGAATGGTCCTCAGGCGAGCCTCGCTGAAGTGGATCCAGGCGTCAACATCACGAGAACTTGGAAATCTCATCAGGAATTTCTTTGCTGCCAAAGGTTTGGCATACCACCTCCAAGAGCAGTTCCTTCCAGCCCATTGTAAAAATTCTTCTTCGATCTCTCTTGCAGATGGGTTACCTTCCAGCACCTCAATAACAGCCTGGTGCATTTCTTTGGGCGGAGCAACGTTTCTGATATCTGGGATCACGAAGAACCCCCCGCCTGGAATAGCTGCGCCCACAAAGGGAGCTGCAACCTCCCACGGTCTGATCTCATCAAAGATAAATTTATCGACGTGGTCATCACCACAGATGATGCAGAGATTATCCGTATCAATGGGGCTGGATAGATTTTCTTGGAAATTGACAGCGCGTGGAGGAGCATCAGTCTCCCTATCCGTTTCCTCTTCACATTGATTAGCAAAAGTAACAAAACTAGAGTCTCTCCCAACCCTAATCGTGCCCACAACTGCAGAGGAGTTGTCGACGGGTTGCTGCTCTGCTTGAGGAGCAGATGAGTCCCTCCTACCACCATTAGAGTTATCCGAGTCTTCCTCAACCATCTCCGCGCGATGGTTCCATCTGTCCCTGTTACCTTGATTTGCAGGGGAGGGCCTCGATGGGTTGCGGGAGATAGCTCCTAGACGATTGTTGTTGTTATACGTACCTCTTCCTGAATCGCGACCAGGAGCACGGCCATAGTCACGGCTGCGCGACCTTGAATCGCCACGATCTTGACGAGCATCACGACGGGTATCCCTCCCCCTAGGAACCGCCGGTCCATAGGCTCCGGCTTGGTCGATGGCGGTCGTGCCGTACCCACCAGGAGGGCGGCGAGGAGGAAAGTTAGCCCGAGGCGGAGGCGGAGGTCCACCACCGCGCCCTCCGCGCCTGTTGTTGTTGAAAGCCATCGGTGTAGGAGAAGAAGATACCACCGTCGAAAAACTCCGGCGATCTCCAAGAACTGTTCCTTTCCACTCAGAGTTTATGGGACCTGGATTTGATTTACGCAGGATGGATTTCAGAGGCTGGATCTGGATGAAGACTACCCGCGGCTCTCCTGCTCCCCTCCCCCTCTCCCAAATGTGCGCAAATCTGGAGCTTAGATCTAGGTTAGGTGGGGGACGGGAAGATAAAGGAGCAGCGCGGACGCGCGACGGCGCAGGCCCACTCTCAGCGAGGGGAGTAGACGACGCGTCACGGAGACCCACCGGCGAGTCACGGAAGAGAGCACGAAGGCCCAGAGTCTGGCACGGTCGCTGAGGGACACGCACGCCATGAATCTGGACACGCGGCGAAACAAGCTGGTCACCAACTACCGCAACGTGACACGGGAAGGAGAGACGTGCACCAACCACTACCTCCTCACCGTCGTCGATTAGCCGCACATCCACGGCGATCCCGCCAGCATCGACGAGCACCAAACGCCGCTCGGCACATCGAAGAATAATCGCGCCAACCCTAGTAAGCGGTTCGCCTGTCACGTGGTAGAGCGCGGTCCACCGCAACGAGACAGGGGACGCGGGCCCAACACGCACCGGGGTAACGAGGTGCGCCGCCACGTCGCCGGCAGCCCGGTGATGGTTGGCGGTGGGTGGGGTCGCTCCCCCCTCTCGCGTGTCGCTCATGTCGTCCCCACGTCGATGCAGAGAGGAGGAAATTTTTTCAATCTGAGCACAATAAACCTCGGGCCTATGCTGGAGATGCTCATGTCGTCCCCACCTCACCTGATGACTTGTGCCATCTAGTTAGATTCAGTTAGTGAAATTCAAATGTTACTGAATCGTATTTCATTCAGTTGATAACTTTTGGTTTCGGTGTTTCCTACAGAAGTATGCTATCGATTCAGTTCCCACTGAACTAACCCAAATTTGCATTTATCGATTCAGTTGACAACTTTTGGTTTCGGTGTCCCCCAACAACCCATTTTTGCATCTCGGCCACAGGAATGCATCTCCATCCACTCAAATGCAAGTGAAGATGTAGTAGTAATAGCAATGGTACTTTTCCCCACTGCTCACTGCTCGTAGAACAGCACAACGTTAATAGTGGTAGTAGTACTTTCCAGCTGCAGCTTGTTGCACTAACAGGCCCGTGATCACCATCATTATAACCAAGATAGCACATACTGCTCCCAACTACTAGTACTAACAAAAATCCCACTAGAAACAGGTGAGCTTGGCTACCGAATCTCCCCTCCTAATCCGTCGCATTACGGCGCATGTTCTTAATTTATATCCCAATACATAGTTAAAAACCAGCAAATACACAACACAACGGGAATGTAACATACCGATTGCATGGTGCGTTGCACACTATCACTAGCTACGATGCATGGCCGATTGCCTGGTGCTGGGAGATGACGAGTGTGCTCTGTCGTCTCGTGTACTACAAAGCTCAAGCACAGGATTCAGAATGCTCAATATACATCACGTTCAGAAATTCCAAAATGAAACTGGCCATTGAGTTGCTTCTTAGCCTTCTCACTACTTATGTGTTTTTTACTCTTCTCAAAGATACCAGCGACTAGCATTTCTTTCATGCTGCAGTTTTCTATTTTCATTTTTCGCAAGTTAATTAATTACCTCTCTTCATCAAGTGTTCTAACAATCTGTCAACTAGTTAGATTTAAGCATCATGGCAGTCCTGTTTAGCATCATGGCAGTCCTGGGGCTTTTGAGCTGAAATCATTTTCTTGGGAGTTATTTTCCTGGGAGTCATTTTCCTGGGAGTTATTCTGTAAAACATTCTAGTGTTTCTAATTGTGTAAAACATTCTATCAAGTAATTATTCAGTGGCTGTCATGGCTCACATCTGTTTTGGGGAGTTATGATTATTCCTGGGAGGACCTGGGAGTTATGAAATCTGGAGACATGAAAATATTGCAGCCAATCTGGAGTTTTGTGGCATGATATGAACTCCTGGGACATGAAAATATTGCAGCCAATCTGTTTTGGGGAGTTATTTATGTTGCAGGTACATTGAGTGCCAATGTTTTGCCGGAACGTTGATTCATTTCTGTTCCGGCAAATTTCTGGCACTCCCGCATGACCATTTATAGCAGAGGTCATACCGAATTTTTCCGGTGACTAACCTAGTATACATTTTGTGTACTGCTAGCTAGGCATGTCTTCTTCTTCTACAGATCCGGCGCTATTGGTCCACTACCTGCTTATGCCAGAGAGTGGCATGAGGAAGTGGAGCCAATAATGGCGGTGAAGATCGGACGACTGACCAACCCCCCGATGTCGAGCCCCACAATGACGACGGCCTCACCGGTGGAGAGGCGGAAACCACTGATAGTGGCACCGGGGGTCCCTCAGAGAGTAGCCCGACGGGAAATAAGCGTCGGCATTGAGCTCCGAACAAGGTCGGCACCGTTCGAGAGAAATTCACGGAGGTGGATCCTTCCAATGGCACGCCTGTGATGCCATTGGACCTTGTGAAGGGGTACTTCCTCCAACTTGGCGCGATCCTTCGAGACGTCGTCAATATCAACGAGCTGACTCTCAAGAAGAAGCCAACTCTCCGCGGCCAACTCATCTCGAGGCTGCACGCGCGGTACGAGTTCCCTCCCCCTACAACAATGAGAATCTGAAGGGCAACCTGGTGAACAAACTCGCCCTCACTAGATTCACTAAAGCCCTGAACAATTAAAAGACTATGGTGAGGGTGATGATTAGGGACGAGGAACCATTCGAAGAGATCCATCGCCACTTCCCGCGGATTACGCCCGATGACTTCAAGACTTTCCTAGATAACCAGTTGCTTGATTTCACTAAGAATCAAACGGAATGGGGGAGGGACCTAGCGTCAAAGAACATCAGTCACCACAATCTCGGCTGTCGTGGCTACGACGGGAAGGAGCCAGTTTGGATGAAAGAGGACCAGGTCTACATTGAAAAAGGGATTGCGAACCCTTATGCCAAGTATGCCATGACCCGCAATTCCAGAAATTCATGAGGTCGAGGTACAGAAAAGTAGCTCCGGCCGGGGAACTTGTCATGGACCCTAAGATGGTGGAGAATGTTATTTTGGTCATGGACGATAGCGTGAAGAATGTTGAGAAACTAGTGGTAAGAAATTTACCATTTCATGCAACTCATCATCATCAAGTCCATGATTTCATTCTAGTACGAAACCATTTCTAAACCGTTCATATGTTGCTTCTGCAGCTCGAAGAACAACAACTTGAATCTTCCTCGTCGCAGACGTCGACGGCCAAAGTTGCGTTGGATAAGCCTTTCATCAGGGGGTACAACAAGGCAAAGAGCCAGGACCCGCTGAAAAGGCCGCACTTAGGCCGTATCACCGGCAGCGGACTAAATAGGAAGCACGCCAACTATGGCTTGGCTGAGCCCAGCACTAAGGAGTCGCGGGCAGCGAAGAAGAGCCAGTCGAACGAGGAGGCGGAGGCACTGAAGAAGAAGGTGGCGGACTTGGAAGAAAACATGGAGAAGAAGATTGAGGAAAAGGTCGGGGAAAAGATGAATGCGCTCATACCCGCCGTATTTGAAAAACTATGTGGCTACATCGCCAGGGGCTCACAGGGGCCGTTACCTACGATCAACATAGGCTCCGGAGGTCGAACGTCGACGTTGGTCGTGCCCGCCACGGCCGCCGCCGATGGTCCGTAGACGTTGGCCGTGCCTGGCGCGCCTGCCCCCGCTGTGCCCGACGCGCCTGCCCCCGATGGACCGTCGACCGTGTCCGGCGCGGCCGATGGTCCGTCGATGTTATCGTTGCTCGACGAGCCCACCATCACCTGTGGTCCGTCGACGTTAGCCGAGCTCAATGCCCTCATGGTAAATTATTGACCATCTCAAGCTATAACCAGTTCAATATAACCCTACTCTCTGACCTATCCATGCATGTTATCGCAGGCTGACGCGACGGGACGCACCTTCCTTCTAAAAGTGGGCAGCGAGTTGAAGGATGTTGCAAAGGGGAGCATCTTGCAGCCACTATGCCGCAAGTACCACTGCAGAGATATACCGGCCAACGTGCTTCGGGTTCGCGTCGATCTGGTGCTACCGGGATTCCAGGACTTGTATCCTCCTAATCAACCCGCCGATGCCGACAACGAGCTGAATCTCGGCCAACTGGACAATCAAATCTTGCTATGGCCGAAAGCCCTTATTCGGCTGAACACCACGTCAGGGTCAGCGCCAAGCCAAGGCATGGCTGTCACCACTACATCTGTTGCGCCCGCGGCAAGCCAACAAGACAAGGTCCAACATGACAAGGTCCTCTCTCCACCTCCGGTGGATCCTCCTCCTCCCGAGCACGAGACGTCAAATGACGAGCAACATCACGAGCATGAGACCCATGACGACTACATGGATATTGAACTTGGTCCCATTGACGATTTCATAATTCAGTTGGATGGCGAAAAGGTTCCTCCGGAGTTACCCACCAGAAATCTTCATATCCAGAAAAATGTAGATGGCAAAGAGGGCGGTTCTTCTGAGTTACCCACCAGAAAACCGGATATCCAGAAGAAGCTAACATATTACCAAGAAACTCCCGAGGAGCAGACGGCCTTTACGGCTCCACAACCTATGCTGGTTACCCCAAATACACTCCGTGCTACGACCGACGAGGCGGTAAAACAAAGCGGCACTCCCATCTGCTTGAGGCCGAAGAAGCATCGGAAGATGCTGACAGCCAACAAGAAGAAAGGTAGTGCCTCCTCTAGTAGCCAGCCAGCGGCCGCCCGAGTCCTGGACCGTTTGCCGCCCGTCGTCCCGTGGAGGAAGGTGCATGAGATAGGTCAGCCGATGCTGCCGCCAGAGGTTGTCGCTGTCATGGGTGTTGACATGAGGAGCATCCACGACGGAATTTTGTTCTGAGAGAATGAACTTCTACGTGAGAAACATCCCTCCTACCCGCTATACGTGGTCAAGGTGCCCCGATCCGTGGGCTTTGTGGATACAAATCCCGCAGAGGTGTTCTTCATCAGATACGAAGACATATTCAGGGTCTTCCACTTGGGAAAGCTCGACCGAAGCACTGTCCGCCTGGTATCGCTCAGCATGGCGCACGATATGGTCATGGAGAATACCCCGCACATCGCGATTATGGACCCCTACTACATGGTTGAGGACTACTTGCTGTCACCTGCGGACCGGGTTGTTATCACGAACTACATAACGGGTTTTTTGATACATAACAAAGATAAGAACGCCATTCTCATGCCATACTTTCCCCCGTAAGTAGTCCTCTCCGCTTCCCGTCGTTACATTCTTTCTAGAATCTCCTTAGTATTCCGGTTGATGATATTGATGGCTTGTTCGAAATGTTCTGCGCAGAAATGGAGGATGCACACTCATCGTCATGGAACCAAATTGGTCGCAATGTACTTATCTCGATGCGGGTAGGGCGGTGCAGAAGGACTACAGGGACATAAGAGCTATTCTTAATAGTGCCCTCAACGGCTTTGCCTCCGATTTAGGCAAGCCCCTAAAAAAGTAGAAAATAGTCTGAGGCGCCTACGTGTGCACCCACGTAACAAACTTCCCCTGCCTCAAGCAATCGGATCAAGAATCCGGGTTGGAAGCTTGGTATGCCATCTTTCAGATGAGGGAGTACTTAAAGGATGCCCAACAGGTATTGTTACCAAGTCATCTCCGAGACCTGACCACAAATATGGCCAACACCCCCGAAGAATATGTGCAGGCTGAGTTCCGTCGCATCTAGCGGAGGATCTGCACGATACTCGCGTCGGATGTCATCACTCGGGGTGGCTTGTTCTTCCACGACCACGCACCACCGAGCAACCGTGACATAGAAGCACACCTACGAGAGCAACGTGACACCCGGACATTCAACACGCTAGAAGGCGTTCGTCCGTTCACGCCGAGACCATAGGATTGACAAAATGTTAGTATACACTTGCATCATATAACTTTTAGTCCTTTATTTGTCGTGTTTTATTCATAAACCTTGTGCTTCTATTTCTTTGATAGTTATTTGCGGTCTATTATCACTTTCGATGCTAAACTCGTATTTTTGTCCTATGCACAGATGACATGGTATGTTGTGTATACCGGTAGGGTTCCCGGAGTCTACGACGATTGGGAACAATGCCGGAGACAGGTGCACGGTTTCAGCGGCAACAACTACAAGGGGTACAAGACCATGGTGGAGGCGGAAGCTCGATACGCCACTTACCTAGCGAGAGAGAAGACGGAGAAGACGACGGCCCGGATGACCACCTTCGCCATCGCCGTGCTACTCCTTGTACTCCTTGTGTTGATGCTACTTGTTGTTTTACTTGTCTAGCTAAACTATCGATTTGTTGAACTATCTCTCTTCGAGACTATTGTTCGAGACTATGTAATATAAACTTGTGTATTATGTGTTGATGATCGAGGTTATATTATTTGTTGAACTATCTATGTTCGAGACTATAAAACTTAATTCTGTCATTTTCCTGTTATACTGTTAATTATGTCATTTTGATACTTATTTCTTTAATTTTCCTATTATTTTGGTTTCATTTTTTTTTAACACAGCAAAAACATACCCCATACGAATAGCATCTAATACCACACACGCATCTGTACCCCAGGCGCACAAGGCTTGTTCGCCACAGGTAAATCAGTTACCCCAGGCGCACAAGGCAGATTCGTCTGGGGTATGCTGAGTTACCACATGCGCATTTTGCTATTCGCCTGGGGAAAGTGATTCCCGCTGGCGATATGGTCCCAGGCGAACTGAAATGCGCATGTGGTAGGACTTTTCTGTTCGCCTGTGGTAAGCTTTTCTCTAGTAGTGTGTTGCTCACAATCATGTTGACAGCCTTGGAATCTTGTTCTAACTTCACGTACTTCTTTGGGCACTTCCCAGCCCAGTGTTCCAGTGAACCACAAGTGAAGCAGTCATCTTTCTTCTTATCCTTCTTGAAAGTCTTCTTAGCCTTCTTCTTGAAGTCGGTATTCTGCTGGACACCAGTCCTCGCCTTATTCTTGTGAAAGCTGTAGTTCTTCTGTACCATATTGGCTGCAGAAGTCCCTTCGTTCCCTTTTCCATGCGAGTCCTTTGCCCTCTAATTCTGCTCAACACTCAGATGGACCATGACATCCTCTACAGAGAATTCACGCCTCTGATGTTTCAGAGTAGTGGCAAAGTTCCTCCAGGAATTAGGCAGCTTGGCGATTATGCATCCCGCGACATACTTGCCCGGTAGCGTGTACTTGAGAATTTCAAGCTCCTTAGGGATGCACTTTATCTCATGAGTCTGCTCAATACAGAACGGTTTTCGACCATTCTGTAGTCATGGAACTGCTCTATACTATACATCTCACTGCCAGCATCGGTTGCGCCGAATTTCGATTCGAGCGCCTCCCACAAGTCCTTGGCAACCCGCATATGTAAATATGCGTCAACAAACTTATCTCCGATCATAGTTAGAACGCATCCAACAAAGACGACGGTGGTATCCCTAAACGACTTCTCCTGTTCAGGAGTAATCGTTCCCGTGGGAGTGACACCGGCGACCCAAAACACGTTCCTATAAACGGGTTCGGTTTCAGTGTAGTAGCAAAACCATGAATCGAAAATTGCCTGGACATATTAGGTTTTTGGATTGTGAGGAATTTAGGCAATTTACAGATTAAATTAATACAAGTATTAATCATGAACATGACGTAAACATACTGATATTTAACCATGTTCCTGCATACTAGATTTATAGTAGATAAATCTACGCAGACTACTAGTGTTGCACACATGGAAATAATAAGGACAGGGATAAACGTGTTATACTCTGCAGTTGGCCAATTGGCAGTAGCCGTAGCAGAGACGGCAGCCGCGGCGGCAGTTGCAGCAGCGGTGGCGGCGGCAGCAGAAGAGGCAGCCTCGGTGGCAGCAGTGGCGGCCTCGGCGGCAGCAGCAGCACGTTCAGCTTCGGTGGACATGTCGACGAAGAGGGCGAAACGGTAGTAGTCAAAGTAGATGTACAGCAGCAGCGAGCAGTCGCGTAGGATACGCTCGCCAAAAACCTAATCAACCCTCTCCCGTACTGGATCTAGAGAGGAGGGGTTTCGGAGGCCTGCTCTCCCGTCGGCCGTGTACGCGGTAGACGGGATGGGATCACCGGCGGCAGCAACAGAAGGTGGAACGACAGTGGGCGCAAAGAGGCAGAGTGTATGAGTTGTGTGTTCTGTGTCCGCCTGAGCCTCCAATTTATAGGCACGACCGAGTAGGAGAACGGTCAAATTGGCGTTTACTAACAGCCGTTACCACGTGATAAAGGCGGCGGTTAATACGGCTCTTACGACGCAATTATACAACAATTAATATGTTGTCTCATGTTATTGCCGTGTCTGTTGACTCCCCGTTTCCGACTGCCAATATAAAGGCATTGGCTTGGCTCATTCCCGCAACCCGCGGCGCGTCGTGACGAGGCGAGGCGAGGCGGGCGGCACAGGAGGAGGAGCGCGCGTGTGGAACACCTCCACAACTCCTCTCTCTTCATACCAACTCATACTAGTGGGGAGAGAGCTCACTTTACAAACTGGTGCAAAACTTTCCCAACTAGCAATATGGGACTAAACTCCCACCACTTGTTATGGCTGTATGGGCCTTAGAGATTTAAATAGAAATTGCCAAATAATGGGCTAAAAGCCCATCCCAAATTTCAGCAAAATTAATAAGACAACAAGTTTACCAACATTCAATACTGCACCGGAACCAAATGCTGAGGCCAACAACTTGCCAAATAAAACAGAGATAGTTCACTACGCGCCGACGCAGCAGCAAAAACACAGAAAAACATCTAAACATCACTCGTGAGAACGCGGCGAGACGGGGACAACTCCTGAAAGATCTCCCTAAAACCTTGCGCCAGAAGAAGCAGCTGCACGCGGTCTGACTCCTTTGCCAGATTTTTCCAAACCTGCAAAAATGACAGCATTTTGAATAAAATGTGAGGCAGCCCCAAAGGGACCAACCAAGCGTATAGAAGGCCAGGGAGGTGCACAACAAGGCAAATTGGGCCCGATAATATTGGCCCGCAAGAAATAGCAAGTTTTTAGGTCCATATATGTTTTTGTTTTTTTAATATAGCTGCTCACAAGCGATACGCATTGAAAATCAGATCTCGTTTTAGCCTCTAAAAAAATTCCTTTTTGCCTATCATTTCTTAAAAAGCATACGTTGTAGCGTATTCACATGGAGTATCGGTTGCGGTCTTCGACGACTGCTACCATATCTTAGCTACTGGCTTCGCTAAAATGCAGTTCAAGCATAATTATCACAAGGCTAATGCGGTCACTCATGAATTAGCTAGGTTAGCTCAGGATCTAAGCAAAATATATGGCTAGATGAACCCCCAACTTCTGCTATCACTACAGGAAACGCGTGATACGCCGACGGCCTGAAGCCGTCGGCACAGCAACGATTCCCGTCGGCACAGCCTGTGCCGACGGGTGCCGTCGGCATACCGCTTGTCGGCTCAGCCCCTATGGCCGTCGGCACACCAAAACCCTGTCAGCACATTATACTTGTGGGTCCCACCTTGTCTGACAGTGGGCCCACGCTGTCAGGTCACGAGCGGCTGGTGGAGGCAACGGTGCCGACGGCAATGCCGTCGGCACAATAGGGACACGTGGCGCAACCTGGTGCGTTCCTGGGAGGGGCTATGCCGACGGCAATGCCGTCGGCACAGGTGTGACCATTTGGTCAGCGCAGGACCTTCTGCCCATGTTTTTTTTTTTCGCCCATTTTTGTGCTGTTTTCGTTCCAAAATTCACAGCAAAATTACAAATCATAATCCAATATAACAGAAACATCTAGAAGCTCAGTACCATCATTATTAACAATCAAAACATCCATACAAAGATCGTTTAATGTGATATGTCGATCCACATGCATCCATCAATCCACATACATCCATACATCGATCCAGAGTATCCCTAGCTAGCTAGCTACAGACGGTCCGGAGGAGAAGGGGTGAAGCCCAAGTCTCCCCTCGTGAAAACGGGACGATCATGTGTCGCGTCCGTCGAACCAGCTCCGGAGCCACCAGGCGAGGTACCAGGAGTGGCCGAAGCACGGCCGTGAATCGGCGTCGTCTGGCGCGAACCCGGGGAGCCACTAGGAGAAGCCCGGCCAAAAGCCGTGTTCTCCGAAGCTCCAGTACCCTACATGTTCGAGCACGAGTTAGACACTTTAGAGGCAAAGTAAATCAGTAATCGACGTGTGGAAAAGAACACATACCGGGGTCTCTGCGTAGTATGTGAGGGCAAACTCTTCCCTCGATGTGAATATCGGGACCGGCCCTGGCGCTTCAGGAGGCTCTCCTGGAGGCGCTCCTCTCTCTCCGGTGGTCATCCACCTCACCATCGCCTACAAGATGGTTTAGATGTCATGTGTTGCCAAGATGGTTTAGACTTGTCATATTTTGAAGAAATATGGATTGAAAACTTACCATCGATACCGCGTTAGTGTACGCAGTGGAGAGATCATTCCTCTGCTGCCACGCCTGTAGGTCCTCCTTGTACTTCGCATAAGCGGCGGCATAGGCCGCATCGAACTCCGGCTACAATTTAGGAAACAAGTTAATATCGACAACTTAGCAATGCCGAGGGGAATGTCAGAAAACATGATGAGAATGAGAGGACAACTTACATCGGCAGAGGCAGAGGCAGCTCCAGCACGCCGTCGACGAGGCTGGACATGGACGGCGTCGACGGGGAGGGTAGCCTTGATACGAGTGAGGCTCGCGGTAGGCGTGGCCACCTTATCAAGGACTTTCAGACGGCCGTGCTCCCTCCCGTTCCCCGCTAGCATCAACGCCGTCTCGTCGTACTCGTGCTCGAGGGGGTTCTCGACCTGCGGGTGCAGAATCTGGAACGCCGAGCAGTAGGACCGCATGTCCTCCTCGGCTGTGCCGTAGTACTCAGGAGCCGAGGACGTGGCGGCGTCCGAAGCGGACTTCTTCTGCCTCATCTTCTGCCACGCCCCCAAGTAAGTAGCTGGCACCCCACTCTGTTTCTCCTGCATCGCAAAAGTAAACGTTATGTGTATCAAGTAGAAACATGCATGATAGAAAATAAACCATCTTTTCCATGTATGTACAAACCATCCTCGTCTTGAAGCGGTCGGTGCTGAGGCTGCCTCCACTGTGGGTGCCCCCGTGGCCTCGGTTCCTCCTGTTCCGCTTGCTCAGGGCATCGAATTCGGGGTCTTCCCCGGCCCACCTCCTAGCCAGCGCCGCCCATGCGTCCTCGTGTCTTTCGGCCCAGTGTGGAATGACCTGAGAATGCAATAGTGAAGTAAATAGGAGGCAATGCAATGGCAACTTAACTGAAATGTAGAATGACATAGATAGTTTACTTACCCTCATGAAATCCTCGGGTGTCATCTTGGGCGGGTTCTCGACATTCTCATGCTTCTTGGCCCTTTTGCCCTTCTCGGCCATGAACGCGCTGATGGCGGTGTGCTTCTGGTTGTACCACACCTGGCGGGTCAACCTCACGCACGCCAGGCGGAGAACCCGAACCGCCGCGGCTCTATCCTCCTCAAGCACACGGAAAAAGCACTTCAATCATGCATAAAGAAAATTGCGAGTTAGAACGGTGGTGTCATCAACTACGAACGAAACTCAAGAAAATATAACTTACCCAAAACCTGGTGATGACGGCGTCAGAAGCCTTCCCGAAGGGCGGGCAATCGGCAGCCTCGTAGTCCAGCCAAGAAGTGGCCAACTTCGGCTCGCCATCCACAGCCGTGGTGTAAAAGCCCGGCCAATAAAGCCGGATCAGAGCTCCAATCAAGCTCGAAGGCTGGCGGCTCCCTTCAGCATATGTCCAATTGCTGCATAATAATCAAACATTAGTACATATGCCAAAAATGAAACTACATATTTAAAATTACAAAATTAGTAAACTTACTCCTTCTTATTTGGATAAATAAGAGTCTTCTCCTCCTCCGTGGCAGGCTCCTTATCCGCACCGGGGACTCCCGCTTCCCCACGAACTCGCAGCTTCTTCGGTGCCCCTACTCCTCCCTCTACCTCCCCCTCCATCTCCACCTCCACCTCCTCATCCTCGTCCTCCTCCTCCTCCGGTCTGTACTCCTCCTCCTCCTCCCGTCTGGACTCCGTCTCCCCCTCCTCCCTATACTCTATCTGCAGCTGGGAAGCCACGTCACCAGACGCGGAGGGTGGAGGCTCCAAGTCTACACCTTCCCCGCCACCTCCACCTCGTCCTCGTCCTCGTACTCCACCTCCACCTCGTGCCCGGCGCCCTCGTCCTCCAACCGCATCGTCGTCCACGGGGTAACGCCGATTGCGAATCAAGGATCTACCACTCCGTGTAATCTTCTTGAGCAAGGACGACGAGGATTCCTTGCCTTGGCTCATATTGTCCAATCACCTGCATCGAGAAATAGAAAACAATTAAATCACATATACATAGTAAAAATATAGGCACTTAGCATAAAATATAGGCACTTAGCATAAAATGGTAAAAATATAGGCACTTAGCATAAAATGGTGAAATGTAGGCACTTAGCATAAAATGGTGAAACTTGGCATAAAATGTAGAGCATCACTAGGCATGTTCAAAAGAAAAAATACTAAGTATAAAATGGTGAAACTTGCATAAAAATACTAAGATAAAATACTAAGTATAAAGACATCACCTAGAATCATCACTCTCATAATTAGGTGTGTTCTCGTTCTCACTATCCGTATCACTATCACGTGAGTAGTAAATTAGAGGATCTTCGAACGGTGGTGGCTCATCATCGTCTTCATTGTCTGTATGTAGCTTGGTGAGCATGTCTATGTCCTTTAGATCCACCACTGACTCACCACGAGTTTCTGCATTGTACTCAAGGTCCTCAAAACCACCCATTTGTAAGTCAAAGTCCCCGAAGTCCTCTTGCTCTTGATAGAAAATTCCCTGGTACGTTTTTGGGTCAATGTTGTTATAATCGTCGTCGGACGGCATGGGAAGTTTACCATGTGGCGATACCCTGAACGCGACCTCCCAACCCTTGAGTGCATCTTTCTGGCATGGGTAAGGCAAATAATAAACTTGCTTAGCTTGGTGAGCCACAATAAAGACATCGGCTCCGCTATAGGTGGTTGAAGGCCTAACTTCAACTAACCCAATGGAAGGGGTACTTTTGTATCCATGGACGGGGTCGAACCAGTGGCATTTGAACACAACGAGCTTGAGTTCTACGTTGGTGCGATTGAACGTCAGCTCGTATACCTTCTCTAACCTTCCGTAGTAGTCTACGGAATCGGCGCCTCGGGTGAAAACCCCGGTATTTACCGTTTTTGCATTCGGCCGACTCTTCTGGTGATCCTCAGTATGGAAGCGATACCCATTCACATCATACTTCTCATATTTCATGACGCTACGGGTAAAACCTTGGGAAACACATCTCAACTCATCTGTCATCTGAACGTTGGGATTAGCTCCCTACAAATACGATACAAATTGTTTTGTGCATTAGATAGGTGTAACGAAAGGGACAAGTCACAGATTGCAAGGTAATAGGTAGAGGTTAGAAATTACTTTTTCCATGAACAAAGACACAAATTTTTTCTGTCCGGGAGCACCCTCTTTCAGAAGAGTGTCCAGCTCTCCGATAGATGGTTCCTCCGCTCCAGACCACATTTCATCCGTGAATTCTCTAAAAGAAGAGAATACGTATTAGATCGAAACAGGGTTACTAGTTGGAAAGTAATTTGTACCACCATTTTACCTGATATAATCGACCACTTCCTTCATGTTCGTAAGCACATAGAGCATTATGCAATCTTGCTCTTCCTTGGTCAAGGTATATTTTTCTCGGCCACCTGACTTGCCACCGGGACATTGGAAGAGGAGGAGCTGGGGGTCATGCTTGGGCTCGTCGATATTGTACCGAGATGCCTGGTTATGCATAGTGGGAACTTCAGCAGGATAGTACGTTGTCGCGGCGTCTGCCATCTCCTCAAGACATACTCCATCAACTATGCATGCTTCAATCTTAGCTTTATTTCCAGTTTTGTTTCTAATGTACTTGAACTCTCTCTCAATACAAAACTGCCAACGAAACTGCACCGGTCCACCCAAAAGTGCCTCGTTCGCGAGATGCACAACAAGATGTGCCATCGGAGTCAAGAAGCCTGGCGGAAATATCATCTCTAAGTTGCATAGCAACTCCGGCACTAGATCATGCAGCTTCTGAATAATCACAGGACATGTCTGCTTAGCACAAAGCGTGCGGAAGAAATGGCTCAACTCCGCGAGCACTCGCCAGACACGCTCGGGTAGATACCCTCGAACCATCACCGGCATCAGCCGCTCAAGCCATATATGATAGTCGTGACTCTTGAGCCCGTTGACTTTTCCCGTTAAAAGATTGACCCCCTTGCTTATAGTCGAACAATAACCATCAGGAAACATGACAATGAATTTGAGCCACTTGAATACCTCCTTCTTTTGAATACTGTCAAGGCAGTAGTCGGAGAGCGGTTTAAACCAATTTTTTCGCCGGCGGTCAGGAGCCTGCATATGTAATCTCTTTCTATCACAGAGTTTCTGGACATCGACTATAGCCTTCACATTATCCTTCGACTTCTCAGGAATGTTCAGGATTGTGTAAAAGAGTGACTCTCCGACATTCTTTTCGGTGTGCATCACATCGAAGTTATGGGGAAGTTCGAGATCCTTGTAATAATCAAGCTGCGTCAAGCCTGCCACGGGCCATTTCCCCCAGCGGGAACAAGAGCACGTAGCTCGGCATCAACAGCTGCACCATCGAATGTTGGTATCTTTTTTTCTACACGCTCAACTCTGCCCTTCTTGAATTTCTTTTTGTCTTCTCTAAATCGATGCCTTCTTTTGAGGAACTGTCGATGCATGTCAAACGAGGAATACTTCTTACCCGCGCTTAACCAGAGGAACTCCAATCGGTTCCTGCACACTTGGCATGGCCACTTACCAGCGGTACACCATCCACAGAATAGAGCGTACCCTGGAAGGTCGTGCATGGAGTATTGGAACCAAATTTTCATTAAGAAGTTTTTCTTTGATGCCCGGTCGTATGTGAACGTACCGTGGTGCCAAGAGTGGTCCAAATCATCCACAAGCGGCTGCATGTAGACACTCAGATTCTTTCCCGGGTATTCTGGCCCTGGAATGATCAGCGACAGAAATATGGTATTCCTTTGCATTAAGACTCCAGGAGGGAGATTGAGCGGAATAACAAACACGGGCCAGCAGCTGTATGAGGAAGTCGACATACCATATGGATTGAATCCATCTGTTGCTATCGCAATCCTGACATTTCGAGCCTCTTTTGCCTCATCGGGGTATTTTGCATCGAAATTCTTCCATGCCTGACCATCAGATGGATGTCCCATCTTTTCCCGTCCGTGCTCGTCTATGTATCTCTTCCCCATCTTGTGCCAAGTCATCTGTTTGGCAGTCTCCTCGGACCAATACAGCCGTTGGATTCTTTTAATGAATGGGAGATACCGAAGAATCTTCATAGCGACTTTCGTCCGCTTCAACTGACCATCGGCTCCCTTTACCTCATGATACCTAGACGCCTTACAAATGCTACAGTACTTGTCATCCGCAAACTGTTTCCAAAACAGAATGCAGCCTTTTGGACAAGAATCTATCTTTGTATAATCCATGTTGAGCCCTTTCAAGACTTTCTTCGCTTCGTGCATGCTTTTAGGCAGACAATGCCCCTCGGGCAACATGTTACCATAGGTTTTCAGATTAGCTTCAAATCCAGCACGGGTGGTGGAGTACCGGGCCTTGCCGGCTAGTGCTTGAGAGATGGCATCGAGTTGAGAAATCTTTGCACCCTCGTATAGCGGCCTCTTAGCCGAGCCCATCATTTCAAAGAAGGCCTTCGCTGTTGGCTCGGGTTCATCCGGGTCCTCCGGTTCGGGCTGTTCCTCCACTTGAGGTGGCGAATCAGGCATGTCGGCATCACGGAAATCATCTAACAAGTTCCTAATCCCATCGTACTCAATGCCATTGATCCGCTGGCGCATCACCTCTCCTCTATCACGCTCGTACTGAGCAAAGTCGACAGTCGTCACGTAGTTCTGCATATATCCATGCAACCACAGGTGTTTAGTCATTTCAACCTTTCCATGACGATGCCGCCTCCGACAATTAGAGCAAGGGCATAATGGGCGAACCGCTGACTTTGAACCACGCGCTAACTCTTTCACTAACATGTTGGTCTTCCATTCCCACTCATCTGTTCTTTCAGTCACATAAATACAGCCGCTGTACATCCACTCATTACCAGACATCCTCTGCTTTATTGGGAGACAAACAACAACGCATTTCTTAAAATGATAGGACCGTATTTGCATAATATTTATGAGGATTAATTACGACAAAATTTTATATATTACAACATGCAACGGTTCACCTACATGTCTAACAGGTAGGGGCCTAATCCCACCCGGATATGTGTAGATCGGTTCGTGTCCCATGTTCTACCTCGACCCGAGACGGAATTTCGGCAGCACCTCCCCGCTGTTCTTCAGAATACATGTCTCGAACTTTTCAAGCCGAGAGGGTGTGCATCCAAAGAACAACGGGGGGTGCTGCCGAAATCCGTCTCAGGAAGGAGCAGAACATGGGACACGAACCGAACTACACATACCCGAGCTGTCCAAAACGTGGACAATCCGGAAGAGCTACGGTTATAAATATACAGAGACGGACAGTCCTGCATATTTATAAATTTGCAACTCTCCCGGACGGGAGACGCCTACGGTTACGCGACTAGACATGAATGTAAATGTGTCATCGGCTCGAAGGCCGGGGCAGAGCAAGGGGTGGAAAGCTGCAGGTGATGGAAATGTAGCTCACCTAGAGCGTAGGTGCGAAGCCGTAAGTGGTCGAAGCAGCAAGGGAGAAAAATGTCGATGACGCGCCGCCCTGGACCCGCTGAAGAAGCTCGATGAGACAACGACGGTGAGTGGCTGGACCTACGCCATCTGAAAACACACAATGAACATCCATTAACAAATTGCATCAAATTTGACGAAATTGCATTAAAATTTTCTATCGACATAGACCACCGACGCCCACCCTCGCCATCGACCATCGAGGGCCGTCATTGCCATCGACTACCGGGGCGCGCTATCGACACCGACAATCGGCGCGCGCCCTCGACACCGACCAGCGGGAAACGACACCGACACCGGTGCTCGCCCTCGCCAATAACCAACGGCGCCCGCCCCCGCCACCGACTATCGGGGTGCGCCCTCGACATCAACCACCGGGGCGCGCCCTCGATACCGACCAACGGGCCCGCCCTCGCCACCGACACCGACGCCCACCATCGACACCAACCACCGGCGCCCGTCCCCGCCACCGACTATCGGGGTGCGCCCTCGACATCAACCACCGGGGCGCGCCCTCGATACCGACCAACGGGCCCGCCCTCGCCACCGACACCGACGCCCACAATCGCCACCAACCACCGGCGCCCGCCCCCGCCACCGACTATCGGAGTGCGCCCTCGACATCAACCACCGGGGCGCGCCCTCGATACCGACCAACGGGCCCGCCCTCGCCACCGACACCGACGCCCACCATCGCCACCAACCACCGACACCGACGCCCACCATCGCCACCAACCACCGGCGCCCGCCCTCGCCACCGAACACCGGTTCCGGCCTACTACGGCGGCGACAACTACAGCGGCGGTGGTGGTGGCGGCTACTACGGCGGCGGCCTTAACTAATTAAAATCTATCGCCTTAACTAATTAAAATAGAAAAAATTGCTCTGTTACTTACAGTGAGCAGAGCAACCGGCAGGGACTCGATGGCGGCGCGCGGCAGCAGGAGCGGTGGCCGGAGGCGGGAGGTGGAGGTGGACGTGCGGTGGCCGGGAGGTGGAGGTGGACGTGCGGTGGCCGGGAGGCAGTGGAGGTGGACATGCGGTGGTGGCCGGAGGCGGGAGGCAGTGGTGGCCGGAGGCGGGAGGCGGGAGGTGGTGGTGGAGGTGGACGCGGTGGGGAGGCAGTGGAGGTGGAGGTGGGGAGGGGAGGGCGGCGCACGGCGGTGGGGATGGGAGGGCTGCGCACGGCGGCAGCGGGACAGGGTGGGTGGCGGCGGCGGGGAAGTGAGCAGCGGCGGCGGGGAAGGGAGAGGGCGGCGGGGAGAGGGTCGGTGGCGGCGGCGGGGAAGGGAGCAGCAGCGGCGGGGAAGGGAGAGGGCGGCGCCGGCGTGCGGGAACGGCGGTGACGGGGAATCGGCGGGGGGAGACGCAGCGGACGAGATCGAGATGCACGGGGTGGGGGTCAACGCGTTCCCCTGCCCCGTGTGTATACAAAAAAAAACCGACGGGTATGCCGTCGGCACAGGTATTTTTTTTTCCAAAGCCTACGCCGACGGCCACCGTCGGCACATGTATTTTTTTTAAAAAAAATTCATGCCACCGTCGACTATCATATATGAATTATGGATGTTTAGACTCATTCGACTTCGAGGAGGCTCCGTGGTCTCATACTGAATATTCTTATAACATTCTTGATGAAAACGTCAAAGAAACAACTTCTTTGATTCACAAGCAAACAACTTGTTTTTTTACATTGAAGTACATGGACAATGCTATTAGATGGGGCTAGTTATAATGTATTCTTGTGAGCTTCCTCTCTTCTTGTCATGCTTTCCTGAGCTTTGTTGGCGTCCTCCCTACGACCCTACCCCTTTCGCTATCTGTATTTCGTAGTGTACAATAGCTCATATTAGCTTTCATGGAAACATTTTGTGTGAGCACTAATTGTGCATAAATGGACATGAATACATCAAAGGTAGCAGCATCATAAGTTTGGCGAATATGCTATGAATTATGAAATCTCACACCCCTATAATTAAGCATATCAAAACAAATAGGAAAGCATCGCGCGGAAGACAAGTTAAACTTTGAGACAACAACTTAGAAGCTAAAATAATATCAGGCTGAAACAGTTACTCTAGTCCTGCATAACATGCTATTGTTTCATACAAAAGATAAACTACTAATAACTCGAAGTACCATTCAAGAAAGCCGATTGGAGTTTGGGTGTACTATAGCAGGCCATAGCTACCGAAAATATGACCTACTAGCTATGCCCCATTACTAGTGTTACTGTAATCTGCAATATACCACAGAATGAATAGATTTTCGATGGTGTACCAGATGGAGATATAGATGATAAAATAGAGGTAAAGGAAAGTGGAACAAGTTTCATGATGTAGTTACAATGTTTCTTGTACTCATTATTGATTAACAAAACTGTGCGTGTTAAAACACAACTGTGTTACAGACGCTCCGTATGCAAAACCAGACATTTTAAGCAGGCCTGAACTCATTGACCAGTTACACTTACAACCCTTCTGCTCGGTTGTTCAAGCAAAGAAACAGATCCATACACCCAGTTCACCTAATGCAACAAATACAAACTTCGATACTTGAATGCCACAAGAAATACTTAGGTGCATCAACTTGTCCGGCAGTCATTAGCAAACTCTAGCTGAATGTTGACTGATCACTTCATTTCAACCATGCATGTATGCGTGCATAGCTAGCTTGTGTTGGGGTCCAGACGCTCCGGAGCCCCCCTTTGGTGAAACCCTAGACCCGCTGGAGAAATACCGGACTTATACGGAAACACGCGGTAACGGCGTCGAAAGGGGGTAGCATTGTGGAACTAGGTGCTTGGTTGTGTTAGGGTAGGCCACAGGAACATAAAACAACAAAGTAGAACCCACCTCTTCGGAAGATTCACGACGTTTCGTCCGATACGGGAGTTTCACCCTATAAGCGCGTGTAAACTCACGAGAGAGAAGTGGATGCCGGTGAAGCGGCCCACACCCCGGAGTGAAATCTTTGCCATCAAAAGCACACAACACACCTATAATAACATGCTATGGCACAAACTTGCTTGTGTTGGGGTCCATAAGACCCGGAGCCCCCCCTCCGGTGAAACCCTAGACCCGCTGGAGAAATACCGGAATTATACGGAAACACGCGGTAACGGCGTCGAAAGGGGGTAGCATTGTGGAACTAGGTGCTTGGTTGTGTTAGGGTAGGCCATAGGAACATAAAACAACAAGGTAGAACCCACCTCTTCGGAAGATTCACGACGTTTCGTCCGATACGGGAGTTTCACCCTATAAGCGCGTGTAAACTCACGAGAGAGAAGTGGATGCCGGTGAAGCGGCCCACACCCCGGAGTGAAATCTTTGCCATCAAAAGGACACAACACACCTATAATAACATGCTATGGCACAAACTTGCTTGTGTTGGGGTCCATAAGACCCGGAGCCCCCCCTCCGGTGAAACCCTAGACCCGCTGGAGAAATACCGGAATTATACGGAAACACGCGGTAACGGCGTCGAAAGGGGGTAGCAATGTGGAACTAGTTGCTTGGTTGTGTTAGGGTAGGCCATAGGAACATAAAACAACAAGGTAGAACCCACCTCTTCGGAAGATTCACGACGTTTCGTCCGATACGGGAGTTTCACCCTATAAGCGCGTGTAAACTCACGAGAGAGAAGTGGATGCCGGTGAAGCGGCCCACACCCCGGAGTGAAATCTTTGCCATCAAAAGCACACAACACACCTATAATAACATGCTATGGCACAAACTTGCTTGTGTTGGGGTCCATAAGACCCGGAGCCCCCCCTCCGGTGAAACCCTAGACCCGCTGGAGAAATACCGGAATTATACGGAAACACGCGGTAACGGCGTCGAAAGGGGGTAGCATTGTGGAACTAGGTGCTTGGTTGTGTTAGGGTAGGCCATAGGAACATAAAACAACAAGGTAGAACCCACCTCTTCGGAAGATTCACGACGTTTCGTCCGATACGGGAGTTTCACCCTATAAGCGCGTGTAAACTCACGAGAGAGAAGTGGATGCCGGTGAAGCGGCCCACACCCCGGAGTGAAATCTTTGCCATCAAAAGGACACAACACACCTATAATAACATGCTATGGCACAAACTTGCTTGTGTTGGGGTCCATAAGACCCGGAGCCCCCCCTCCGGTGAAACCCTAGACCCGCTGGAGAAATACCGGAATTATACGGAAACACGCGGTAACGGCGTCGAAAGGGGGTAGCATTGTGGAACTAGGTGCTTGGTTGTGTTAGGGTAGGCCATAGGAACATAAAACAACAAGGTAGAACCCACCTCTTCGGAAGATTCACGACGTTTCGTCCGATACGGGAGTTTCACCCTATAAGCGCGTGTAAACTCACGAGAGAGAAGTGGATGCCGGTGAAGCGGCCCACACCCCGGAGTGAAATCTTTGCCATCAAAAGGACACAACACACCTATAATAACATGCTATGGCACAAACTTGCTTGTGTTGGGGTCCATAAGACCCGGAGCCCCCCCTCCGGTGAAACCCTAGACCCGCTGGAGAAATACCGGAATTATACGGAAACACGCGGTAACGGCGTCGAAAGGGGGTAGCATTGTGGAACTAGGTGCTTGGTTGTGTTAGGGTAGGCCATAGGAACATAAAACAACAAGGTAGAACCCACCTCTTCGGAAGATTCACGACGTTTCGTCCGATACGGGAGTTTCACCCTATAAGCGCGTGTAAACTCACGAGAGAGAAGTGGATGCCGGTGAAGCGGCCCACACCCCGGAGTGAAATCTTTGCCATCAAAAGACACAACACACCTATAATAACATGCTATGGCACAAACTTGCTTGTGTTGGGGTCCATAAGACCCGGAGCCCCCCCTCCGGTGAAACCCTAGACCCGCTGGAGAAATACCGGAATTATACGGAAACACGCGGTAACGGCGTCGAAAGGGGGTAGCATTGTGGAACTAGGTGCTTGGTTGTGTTAGGGTAGGCCATAGGAACATAAAACAACAAGGTAGAACCCACCTCTTCGGAAGATTCACGACGTTTCGTCCGATACGGGAGTTTCACCCTATAAGCGCGTGTAAACTCACGAGAGAGAAGTGGATGCCGGTGAAGCGGCCCACACCCCGGAGTGAAATCTTTGCCATCAAAAGGACACAACACACCTATAATAACATGCTATGGCACAACCTTGCTTGTGTTGGGGTCCATAAGACCCGGAGCCCCCCCTCCGGTGAAACCCTAGACCCGCTGGAGAAATACCGGAATTATACGGAAACACGCGGTAACGGCGTCGAAAGGGGGTAGCATTGTGGAACTAGGTGCTTGGTTGTGTTAGGGTAGGCCATAGGAACATAAAACAACAAGGTAGAACCCACCTCTTCGGAAGATTCACGACGTTTCGTCCGATACGGGAGTTTCACCCTATAAGCGCGTGTAAACTCACGAGAGAGAAGTGGATGCCGGTGAAGCGGCCCACACCCCGGAGTGAAATCTTTGCCATCAAAAGCACACAACACACCTATAATAACATGCTATGGCACAAACTTGCTTGTGTTGGGGTCCATAAGACCCGGAGCCCCCCCTCCGGTGAAACCCTAGACCCGCTGGAGAAATACCGGAATTATACGGAAACACGCGGTAACGGCGTCGAAAGGGGGTAGCATTGTGGAACTAGGTGCTTGGTTGTGTTAGGGTAGGCCATAGGAACATAAAACAACAAGGTAGAACCCACCTCTTCGGAAGATTCACGACGTTTCGTCCGATACGGGAGTTTCACCCTATAAGCGCGTGTAAACTCACGAGAGAGAAGTGGATGCCGGTGAAGCGGCCCACACCCCGGAGTGAAATCTTTGCCATCAAAAGGACACAACACACCTATAATAACATGCTATGGCACAAACTTGCTTGTGTTGGGGTCCATAAGACCCGGAGCCCCCCCTCCGGTGAAACCCTAGACCCGCTGGAGAAATACCGGAATTATACGGAAACACGCGGTAACGGCGTCGAAAGGGGGTAGCATTGTGGAACTAGGTGCTTGGTTGTGTTAGGGTAGGCCATAGGAACATAAAACAACAAGGTAGAACCCACCTCTTCGGAAGATTCACGACGTTTCGTCCGATACGGGAGTTTCACCCTATAAGCGCGTGTAAACTCACGAGAGAGAAGTGGATGCCGGTGAAGCGGCCCACACCCCGGAGTGAAATCTTTGCCATCAAAAGCACACAACACACCTATAATAACATGCTATGGCACAAACTTGCTTGTGTTGGGGTCCATAAGACCCGGAGCCCCCCCTCCGGTGAAACCCTAGACCCGCTGGAGAAATACCGGAATTATACGGAAACACGCGGTAACGGCGTCGAAAGGGGGTAGCATTGTGGAACTAGGTGCTTGGTTGTGTTAGGGTAGGCCATAGGAACATAAAACAACAAGGTAGAACCCACCTCTTCGGAAGATTCACGACGTTTCGTCCGATACGGGAGTTTCACCCTATAAGCGCGTGTAAACTCACGAGAGAGAAGTGGATGCCGGTGAAGCGGCCCACACCCCGGAGTGAAATCTTTGCCATCAAAAGGACACAACACACCTATAATAACATGCTATGGCACAAACTTGCTTGTGTTGGGGTCCATAAGACCCGGAGCCCCCCCTCCGGTGAAACCCTAGACCCGCTGGAGAAATACCGGAATTATACGGAAACACGCGGTAACGGCGTCGAAAGGGGGTAGCATTGTGGAACTAGGTGCTTGGTTGTGTTAGGGTAGGCCATAGGAACATAAAACAACAAGGTAGAACCCACCTCTTCGGAAGATTCACGACGTTTCGTCCGATACGGGAGTTTCACCCTATAAGCGCGTGTAAACTCACGAGAGAGAAGTGGATGCCGGTGAAGCGGCCCACACCCCGGAGTGAAATCTTTGCCATCAAAAGGACACAACACACCTATAATAACATGCTATGGCACAAACTTGCTTGTGTTGGGGTCCATAAGACCCGGAGCCCCCCCTCCGGTGAAACCCTAGACCCGCTGGAGAAATACCGGAATTATACGGAAACACGCGGTAACGGCGTCGAAAGGGGGTAGCAATGTGGAACTAGGTGCTTGCTTGTGTTAGGGTAGGCCATAGGAACATAAAACAACAAGGTAGAACCCACCTCTTCGGAAGATTCACGACGTTTCGTCCGATACGGGAGTTTCACCCTATAAGCGCGTGTAAACTCACGAGAGAGAAGTGGATGCCGGTGAAGCGGCCCACACCCCGGAGTGAAATCTTTGCCATCAAAAGGACACAACACACCTATAATAACATGCTATGGCACAAACTTGCTTGTGTTGGGGTCCATAAGACCCGGAGCCCCCCCTCCGGTGAAACCCTAGACCCGCTGGAGAAATACCGGAATTATACGGAAACACGCGGTAACGGCGTCGAAAGGGGGTAGCATTGTGGAACTAGGTGCTTGGTTGTGTTAGGGTAGGCCATAGGAACATAAAACAACAAGGTAGAACCCACCTCTTCGGAAGATTCACGACGTTTCGTCCGATACGGGAGTTTCACCCTATAAGCGCGTGTAAACTCACGAGAGAGAAGTGGATGCCGGTGAAGCGGCCCACACCCCGGAGTGAAATCTTTGCCATCAAAAGGACACAACACACCTATAATAACATGCTATGGCACAAACTTGCTTGTGTTGGGGTCCATAAGACCCGGAGCCCCCCCTCCGGTGAAACCCTAGACCCGCTGGAGAAATACCGGAATTATACGGAAACACGCGGTAACGGCGTCGAAAGGGGGTAGCATTGTGGAACTAGGTGCTTGGTTGTGTTAGGGTAGGCCATAGGAACATAAAACAACAAGGTAGAACCCACCTCTTCGGAAGATTCACGACGTTTCGTCCGATACGGGAGTTTCACCCTATAAGCGCGTGTAAACTCACGAGAGAGAAGTGGATGCCGGTGAAGCGGCCCACACCCCGGAGTGAAATCTTTGCCATCAAAAGGACACAACACACCTATAATAACATGCTATGGCACAAACTTGCTTGTGTTGGGGTCCATAAGACCCGGAGCCCCCCCTCCGGTGAAACCCTAGACCCGCTGGAGAAATACCGGAATTATACGGAAACACGCGGTAACGGCGTCGAAAGGGGGTAGCATTGTGGAACTAGGTGCTTGGTTGTGTTAGGGTAGGCCATAGGAACATAAAACAACAAGGTAGAACCCACCTCTTCGGAAGATTCACGACGTTTCGTCCGATACGGGAGTTTCACCCTATAAGCGCGTGTAAACTCACGAGAGAGAAGTGGATGCCGGTGAAGCGGCCCACACCCCGGAGTGAAATCTTTGCCATCAAAAGGACACAACACACCTATAATAACATGCTATGGCACAAACTTGCTTGTGTTGGGGTCCATAAGACCCGGAGCCCCCCCTCCGGTGAAACCCTAGACCCGCTGGAGAAATACCGGAATTATACGGAAACACGCGGTAACGGCGTCGAAAGGGGGTAGCATTGTGGAACTAGGTGCTTGGTTGTGTTAGGGTAGGCCATAGGAACATAAAACAACAAGGTAGAACCCACCTCTTCGGAAGATTCACGACGTTTCGTCCGATACGGGAGTTTCACCCTATAAGCGCGTGTAAACTCACGAGAGAGAAGTGGATGCCGGTGAAGCGGCCCACACCCCGGAGTGAAATCTTTGCCATCAAAAGGACACAACACACCTATAATAACATGCTATGGCACAAACTTGCTTGTGTTGGGGTCCATAAGACCCGGAGCCCCCCCTCCGGTGAAACCCTAGACCCGCTGGAGAAATACCGGAATTATACGGAAACACGCGGTAACGGCGTCGAAAGGGGGTAGCATTGTGGAACTAGGTGCTTGGTTGTGTTAGGGTAGGCCATAGGAACATAAAACAACAAGGTAGAACCCACCTCTTCGGAAGATTCACGACGTTTCGTCCGATACGGGAGTTTCACCCTATAAGCGCGTGTAAACTCACGAGAGAGAAGTGGATGCCGGTGAAGCGGCCCACACCCCGGAGTGAAATCTTTGCCATCAAAAGGACACAACACACCTATAATAACATGCTATGGCACAAACTTGCTTGTGTTGGGGTCCATAAGACCCGGAGCCCCCCCTCCGGTGAAACCCTAGACCCGCTGGAGAAATACCGGAATTATACGGAAACACGCGGTAACGGCGTCGAAAGGGGGTAGCATTGTGGAACTAGGTGCTTGGTTGTGTTAGGGTAGGCCATAGGAACATAAAACAACAAGGTAGAACCCACCTCTTCGGAAGATTCACGACGTTTCGTCCGATACGGGAGTTTCACCCTATAAGCGCGTGTAAACTCACGAGAGAGAAGTGGATGCCGGTGAAGCGGCCCACACCCCGGAGTGAAATCTTTGCCATCAAAAGGACACAACACACCTATAATAACATGCTATGGCACAAACTTGCTTGTGTTGGGGTCCATAAGACCCGGAGCCCCCCCTCCGGTGAAACCCTAGACCCGCTGGAGAAATACCGGAATTATACGGAAACACGCGGTAACGGCGTCGAAAGGGGGTAGCATTGTGGAACTAGGTGCTTGGTTGTGTTAGGGTAGGCCATAGGAACATAAAACAACAAGGTAGAACCCACCTCTTCGGAAGATTCACGACGTTTCGTCCGATACGGGAGTTTCACCCTATAAGCGCGTGTAAACTCACGAGAGAGAAGTGGATGCCGGTGAAGCGGCCCACACCCCGGAGTGAAATCTTTGCCATCAAAAGGACACAACACACCTATAATAACATGCTATGGCACAAACTTGCTTGTGTTGGGGTCCATAAGACCCGGAGCCCCCCCTCCGGTGAAACCCTAGACCCGCTGGAGAAATACCGGAATTATACGGAAACACGCGGTAACGGCGTCGAAAGGGGGTAGCATTGTGGAACTAGGTGCTTGGTTGTGTTAGGGTAGGCCATAGGAACATAAAACAACAAGGTAGAACCCACCTCTTCGGAAGATTCACGACGTTTCGTCCGATACGGGAGTTTCACCCTATAAGCGCGTGTAAACTCACGAGAGAGAAGTGGATGCCGGTGAAGCGGCCCACACCCCGGAGTGAAATCTTTGCCATCAAAAGGACACAACACACCTATAATAACATGCTATGGCACAAACTTGCTTGTGTTGGGGTCCATAAGACCCGGAGCCCCCCCTCCGGTGAAACCCTAGACCCGCTGGAGAAATACCGGAATTATACGGAAACACGCGGTAACGGCGTCGAAAGGGGGTAGCATTGTGGAACTAGGTGCTTGGTTGTGTTAGGGTAGGCCATAGGAACATAAAACAACAAGGTAGAACCCACCTCTTCGGAAGATTCACGACGTTTCGTCCGATACGGGAGTTTCACCCTATAAGCGCGTGTAAACTCACGAGAGAGAAGTGGATGCCGGTGAAGCGGCCCACACCCCGGAGTGAAATCTTTGCCATCAAAAGCACACAACACACCTATAATAACATGCTATGGCACAAACTTGCTTGTGTTGGGGTCCATAAGACCCGGAGCCCCCCCTCCGGTGAAACCCTAGACCCGCTGGAGAAATACCGGAATTATACGGAAACACGCGGTAACGGCGTCGAAAGGGGGTAGCATTGTGGAACTAGGTGCTTGGTTGTGTTAGGGTAGGCCATAGGAACATAAAACAACAAGGTAGAACCCACCTCTTCGGAAGATTCACGACGTTTCGTCCGATACGGGAGTTTCACCCTATAAGCGCGTGTAAACTCACGAGAGAGAAGTGGATGCCGGTGAAGCGGCCCACACCCCGGAGTGAAATCTTTGCCATCAAAAGCACACAACACACCTATAATAACATGCTATGGCACAAACTTGCTTGTGTTGGGGTCCATAAGACCCGGAGCCCCCCCTCCGGTGAAACCCTAGACCCGCTGGAGAAATACCGGAATTATACGGAAACACGCGGTAACGGCGTCGAAAGGGGGTAGCATTGTGGAACTAGGTGCTTGGTTGTGTTAGGGTAGGCCATAGGAACATAAAACAACAAGGTAGAACCCACCTCTTCGGAAGATTCACGACGTTTCGTCCGATACGGGAGTTTCACCCTATAAGCGCGTGTAAACTCACGAGAGAGAAGTGGATGCCGGTGAAGCGGCCCACACCCCGGAGTGAAATCTTTGCCATCAAAAGGACACAACACACCTATAATAACATGCTATGGCACAAACTTGCTTGTGTTGGGGTCCATAAGACCCGGAGCCCCCCCTCCGGTGAAACCCTAGACCCGCTGGAGAAATACCGGAATTATACGGAAACACGCGGTAACGGCGTCGAAAGGGGGTAGCATTGTGGAACTAGGTGCTTGGTTGTGTTAGGGTAGGCCATAGGAACATAAAACAACAAGGTAGAACCCACCTCTTCGGAAGATTCACGACGTTTCGTCCGATACGGGAGTTTCACCCTATAAGCGCGTGTAAACTCACGAGAGAGAAGTGGATGCCGGTGAAGCGGCCCACACCCCGGAGTGAAATCTTTGCCATCAAAAGGACACAACACACCTATAATAACATGCTATGGCACAAACTTGCTTGTGTTGGGGTCCATAAGACCCGGAGCCCCCCCTCCGGTGAAACCCTAGACCCGCTGGAGAAATACCGGAATTATACGGAAACACGCGGTAACGGCGTCGAAAGGGGGTAGCATTGTGGAACTAGGTGCTTGGTTGTGTTAGGGTAGGCCATAGGAACATAAAACAACAAGGTAGAACCCACCTCTTCGGAAGATTCACGACGTTTCGTCCGATACGGGAGTTTCACCCTATAAGCGCGTGTAAACTCACGAGAGAGAAGTGGATGCCGGTGAAGCGGCCCACACCCCGGAGTGAAATCTTTGCCATCAAAAGGACACAACACACCTATAATAACATGCTATGGCACAAACTTGCTTGTGTTGGGGTCCATAAGACCCGGAGCCCCCCCTCCGGTGAAACCCTAGACCCGCTGGAGAAATACCGGAATTATACGGAAACACGCGGTAACGGCGTCGAAAGGGGGTAGCATTGTGGAACTAGGTGCTTGGTTGTGTTAGGGTAGGCCATAGGAACATAAAACAACAAGGTAGAACCCACCTCTTCGGAAGATTCACGACGTTTCGTCCGATACGGGAGTTTCACCCTATAAGCGCGTGTAAACTCACGAGAGAGAAGTGGATGCCGGTGAAGCGGCCCACACCCCGGAGTGAAATCTTTGCCATCAAAAGGACACAACACACCTATAATAACATGCTATGGCACAAACTTGCTTGTGTTGGGGTCCATAAGACCCGGAGCCCCCCCTCCGGTGAAACCCTAGACCCGCTGGAGAAATACCGGAATTATACGGAAACACGCGGTAACGGCGTCGAAAGGGGGTAGCATTGTGGAACTAGGTGCTTGGTTGTGTTAGGGTAGGCCATAGGAACATAAAACAACAAGGTAGAACCCACCTCTTCGGAAGATTCACGACGTTTCGTCCGATACGGGAGTTTCACCCTATAAGCGCGTGTAAACTCACGAGAGAGAAGTGGATGCCGGTGAAGCGGCCCACACCCCGGAGTGAAATCTTTGCCATCAAAAGGACACAACACACCTATAATAACATGCTATGGCACAAACTTGCTTGTGTTGGGGTCCATAAGACCCGGAGCCCCCCCTCCGGTGAAACCCTAGACCCGCTGGAGAAATACCGGAATTATACGGAAACACGCGGTAACGGCGTCGAAAGGGGGTAGCATTGTGGAACTAGGTGCTTGGTTGTGTTAGGGTAGGCCATAGGAACATAAAACAACAAGGTAGAACCCACCTCTTCGGAAGATTCACGACGTTTCGTCCGATACGGGAGTTTCACCCTATAAGCGCGTGTAAACTCACGAGAGAGAAGTGGATGCCGGTGAAGCGGCCCACACCCCGGAGTGAAATCTTTGCCATCAAAAGGACACAACACACCTATAATAACATGCTATGGCACAAACTTGCTTGTGTTGGGGTCCATAAGACCCGGAGCCCCCCCTCCGGTGAAACCCTAGACCCGCTGGAGAAATACCGGAATTATACGGAAACACGCGGTAACGGCGTCGAAAGGGGGTAGCATTGTGGAACTAGGTGCTTGGTTGTGTTAGGGTAGGCCATAGGAACATAAAACAACAAGGTAGAACCCACCTCTTCGGAAGATTCACGACGTTTCGTCCGATACGGGAGTTTCACCCTATAAGCGCGTGTAAACTCACGAGAGAGAAGTGGATGCCGGTGAAGCGGCCCACACCCCGGAGTGAAATCTTTGCCATCAAAAGCACACAACACACCTATAATAACATGCTATGGCACAAACTTGCTTGTGTTGGGGTCCATAAGACCCGGAGCCCCCCCTCCGGTGAAACCCTAGACCCGCTGGAGAAATACCGGAATTATACGGAAACACGCGGTAACGGCGTCGAAAGGGGGTAGCATTGTGGAACTAGGTGCTTGGTTGTGTTAGGGTAGGCCATAGGAACATAAAACAACAAGGTAGAACCCACCTCTTCGGAAGATTCACGACGTTTCGTCCGATACGGGAGTTTCACCCTATAAGCGCGTGTAAACTCACGAGAGAGAAGTGGATGCCGGTGAAGCGGCCCACACCCCGGAGTGAAATCTTTGCCATCAAAAGGACACAACACACCTATAATAACATGCTATGGCACAAACTTGCTTGTGTTGGGGTCCATAAGACCCGGAGCCCCCCCTCCGGTGAAACCCTAGACCCGCTGGAGAAATACCGGAATTATACGGAAACACGCGGTAACGGCGTCGAAAGGGGGTAGCATTGTGGAACTAGGTGCTTGGTTGTGTTAGGGTAGGCCATAGGAACATAAAACAACAAGGTAGAACCCACCTCTTCGGAAGATTCACGACGTTTCGTCCGATACGGGAGTTTCACCCTATAAGCGCGTGTAAACTCACGAGAGAGAAGTGGATGCCGGTGAAGCGGCCCACACCCCGGAGTGAAATCTTTGCCATCAAAAGGACACAACACACCTATAATAACATGCTATGGCACAAACTTGCTTGTGTTGGGGTCCATAAGACCCGGAGCCCCCCCTCCGGTGAAACCCTAGACCCGCTGGAGAAATACCGGAATTATACGGAAACACGCGGTAACGGCGTCGAAAGGGGGTAGCATTGTGGAACTAGGTGCTTGGTTGTGTTAGGGTAGGCCATAGGAACATAAAACAACAAGGTAGAACCCACCTCTTCGGAAGATTCACGACGTTTCGTCCGATACGGGAGTTTCACCCTATAAGCGCGTGTAAACTCACGAGAGAGAAGTGGATGCCGGTGAAGCGGCCCACACCCCGGAGTGAAATCTTTGCCATCAAAAGCACACAACACACCTATAATAACATGCTATGGCACAAACTTGCTTGTGTTGGGGTCCATAAGACCCGGAGCCCCCCCTCCGGTGAAACCCTAGACCCGCTGGAGAAATACCGGAATTATACGGAAACACGCGGTAACGGCGTCGAAAGGGGGTAGCATTGTGGAACTAGGTGCTTGGTTGTGTTAGGGTAGGCCATAGGAACATAAAACAACAAGGTAGAACCCACCTCTTCGGAAGATTCACGACGTTTCGTCCGATACGGGAGTTTCACCCTATAAGCGCGTGTAAACTCACGAGAGAGAAGTGGATGCCGGTGAAGCGGCCCACACCCCGGAGTGAAATCTTTGCCATCAAAAGGACACAACACACCTATAATAACATGCTATGGCACAAACTTGCTTGTGTTGGGGTCCATAAGACCCGGAGCCCCCCCTCCGGTGAAACCCTAGACCCGCTGGAGAAATACCGGAATTATACGGAAACACGCGGTAACGGCGTCGAAAGGGGGTAGCATTGTGGAACTAGGTGCTTGGTTGTGTTAGGGTAGGCCATAGGAACATAAAACAACAAGGTAGAACCCACCTCTTCGGAAGATTCACGACGTTTCGTCCGATACGGGAGTTTCACCCTATAAGCGCGTGTAAACTCACGAGAGAGAAGTGGATGCCGGTGAAGCGGCCCACACCCCGGAGTGAAATCTTTGCCATCAAAAGCACACAACACACCTATAATAACATGCTATGGCACAAACTTTCTTGTGTTGGGGTCCATAAGACCCGGAGCCCCCCCTCCGGTGAAACCCTAGACCCGCTGGAGAAATACCGGAATTATACGGAAACACGCGGTAACGGCGTCGAAAGGGGGTAGCATTGTGGAACTAGGTGCTTGGTTGTGTTAGGGTAGGCCATAGGAACATAAAACAACAAGGTAGAACCCACCTCTTCGGAAGATTCACGACGTTTCGTCCGATACGGGAGTTTCACCCTATAAGCGCGTGTAAACTCACGAGAGAGAAGTGGATGCCGGTGAAGCGGCCCACACCCCGGAGTGAAATCTTTGCCATCAAAAGGACACAACACACCTATAATAACATGCTATGGCACAACCTTGCTTGTGTTGGGGTCCATAAGACCCGGAGCCCCCCCTCCGGTGAAACCCTAGACCCGGTGGAGAAATACCGGAATTATACGGAAACACGCGGTAACGGCGTCGAAAGGGGGTAGCATTGTGGAACTAGGTGCTTGGTTGTGTTAGGGTAGGCCATAGGAACATAAAACAACAAGGTAGAACCCACCTCTTCGGAAGATTCACGACGTTTCGTCCGATACGGGAGTTTCACCCTATAAGCGCGTGTAAACTCACGAGAGAGAAGTGGATGCCGGTGAAGCGGCCCACACCCCGGAGTGAAATCTTTGCCATCAAAAGGACACAACACACCTATAATAACATGCTATGGCACAAACTTGCTTGTGTTGGGGTCCATAAGACCCGGAGCCCCCCCTCCGGTGAAACCCTAGACCCGCTGGAGAAATACCGGAATTATACGGAAACACGCGGTAACGGCGTCGAAAGGGGGTAGCATTGTGGAACTAGGTGCTTGGTTGTGTTAGGGTAGGCCATAGGAACATAAAACAACAAGGTAGAACCCACCTCTTCGGAAGATTCACGACGTTTCGTCCGATACGGGAGTTTCACCCTATAAGCGCGTGTAAACTCACGAGAGAGAAGTGGATGCCGGTGAAGCGGCCCACACCCCGGAGTGAAATCTTTGCCATCAAAAGGACACAACACACCTATAATAACATGCTATGGCACAAACTTGCTTGTGTTGGGGTCCATAAGACCCGGAGCCCCCCCTCCGGTGAAACCCTAGACCCGCTGGAGAAATACCGGAATTATACGGAAACACGCGGTAACGGCGTCGAAAGGGGGTAGCATTGTGGAACTAGGTGCTTGGTTGTGTTAGGGTAGGCCATAGGAACATAAAACAACAAGGTAGAACCCACCTCTTCGGAAGATTCACGACGTTTCGTCCGATACGGGAGTTTCACCCTATAAGCGCGTGTAAACTCACGAGAGAGAAGTGGATGCCGGTGAAGCGGCCCACACCCCGGAGTGAAATCTTTGCCATCAAAAGGACACAACACACCTATAATAACATGCTATGGCACAAACTTGCTTGTGTTGGGGTCCATAAGACCCGGAGCCCCCCCTCCGGTGAAACCCTAGACCCGCTGGAGAAATACCGGAATTATACGGAAACACGCGGTAACGGCGTCGAAAGGGGGTAGCATTGTGGAACTAGGTGCTTGGTTGTGTTAGGGTAGGCCATAGGAACATAAAACAACAAGGTAGAACCCACCTCTTCGGAAGATTCACGACGTTTCGTCCGATACGGGAGTTTCACCCTATAAGCGCGTGTAAACTCACGAGAGAGAAGTGGATGCCGGTGAAGCGGCCCACACCCCGGAGTGAAATCTTTGCCATCAAAAGGACACAACACACCTATAATAACATGCTATGGCACAAACTTGCTTGTGTTGGGGTCCATAAGACCCGGAGCCCCCCCTCCGGTGAAACCCTAGACCCGCTGGAGAAATACCGGAATTATACGGAAACACGCGGTAACGGCGTCGAAAGGGGGTAGCATTGTGGAACTAGGTGCTTGGTTGTGTTAGGGTAGGCCATAGGAACATAAAACAACAAGGTAGAACCCACCTCTTCGGAAGATTCACGACGTTTCGTCCGATACGGGAGTTTCACCCTATAAGCGCGTGTAAACTCACGAGAGAGAAGTGGATGCCGGTGAAGCGGCCCACACCCCGGAGTGAAATCTTTGCCATCAAAAGGACACAACACACCTATAATAACATGCTATGGCACAAACTTGCTTGTGTTGGGGTCCATAAGACCCGGAGCCCCCCCTCCGGTGAAACCCTAGACCCGCTGGAGAAATACCGGAATTATACGGAAACACGCGGTAACGGCGTCGAAAGGGGGTAGCATTGTGGAACTAGGTGCTTGGTTGTGTTAGGGTAGGCCATAGGAACATAAAACAACAAGGTAGAACCCACCTCTTCGGAAGATTCACGACGTTTCGTCCGATACGGGAGTTTCACCCTATAAGCGCGTGTAAACTCACGAGAGAGAAGTGGATGCCGGTGAAGCGGCCCACACCCCGGAGTGAAATCTTTGCCATCAAAAGGACACAACACACCTATAATAACATGCTATGGCACAAACTTGCTTGTGTTGGGGTCCATAAGACCCGGAGCCCCCCCTCCGGTGAAACCCTAGACCCGCTGGAGAAATACCGGAATTATACGGAAACACGCGGTAACGGCGTCGAAAGGGGGTAGCATTGTGGAACTAGGTGCTTGGTTGTGTTAGGGTAGGCCATAGGAACATAAAACAACAAGGTAGAACCCACCTCTTCGGAAGATTCACGACGTTTCGTCCGATACGGGAGTTTCACCCTATAAGCGCGTGTAAACTCACGAGAGAGAAGTGGATGCCGGTGAAGCGGCCCACACCCCGGAGTGAAATCTTTGCCATCAAAAGGACACAACACACCTATAATAACATGCTATGGCACAAACTTGCTTGTGTTGGGGTCCATAAGACCCGGAGCCCCCCCTCCGGTGAAACCCTAGACCCGCTGGAGAAATACCGGAATTATACGGAAACACGCGGTAACGGCGTCGAAAGGGGGTAGCATTGTGGAACTAGGTGCTTGGTTGTGTTAGGGTAGGCCATAGGAACATAAAACAACAAGGTAGAACCCACCTCTTCGGAAGATTCACGACGTTTCGTCCGATACGGGAGTTTCACCCTATAAGCGCGTGTAAACTCACGAGAGAGAAGTGGATGCCGGTGAAGCGGCCCACACCCCGGAGTGAAATCTTTGCCATCAAAAGCACACAACACACCTATAATAACATGCTATGGCACAAACTTGCTTGTGTTGGGGTCTAGAAGATCCGGAGCCCCCCCTCCGGTGAAACCCTAGACCCGCTGGAGAAACACGCGGTAACGGCGTCGAAAGGGGGTACCATTGTGGAACTAGGTGCTTGGTTGTGTTAGGGTAGGCCATAGAAACATAAAACACAAATAAAATAGACTTAGTGTGTGAAAACCCACTCGATAGTGGTGTCGGTGTAGTATGAATAAATGAAATTGACTTAGATCTCTCGATACATGGTAACGGTTGTGAATTTATATATTTTAAACATAAAATATTAACAATTGAGATAGATCAATTGAGAGTAATTAATAAATACACATGCATCCAAAAAATAAGAAAAAAAATTGCACCTGTGCCGACGGCAAAGCCGTCGGCATAGGACTTGGTAGGCCCAACCAGACGGTACAGTCAACTGTGCCGACGGCTATTGGGTGGCCGAAGGCCACCGTCGGCCTCATTTCCCTTGTGCCGACAGCTGGCTGGGTGCCGAGGGCCACCGTCGGCATCCTTTCCGCTGTGCCGACGGAAAGATCTGTGCCGACGGCCTCTGTGGCAGGCTAGGGCTCCGACCCCCTACGCCGACGGCCCCCGACATGTGGCCGTCGGCGCAGGATTTGGCCGTCGGCGTACTGAGTGATTCCTGTAGTGTATACCTGTTTTGCTAAATGATGTAGCTGTTGTTTCCAATGAATAAAAGAGGCATAATTTTGTCAACAACTAAAAAAAGATTTATGAAAAAGTACAGAGCCGGATACAAATATAGATTAAATTCACGCACATAGTTCTGAGTCGATTTGGTAAATGTTGATAACAGTTTCATATATTAGTCTGCCTCTAGGAGAGTTGTTTTATTTTGATTTCTATAGGATCGACAATTAAACACCTAACAAGGGCCTTACATCCTTAATAACTAGTATTTTTCCCAATAAGGAGGAGGCGATTAATGCCAAGGACTACAGACCAGTTAGTTTAATGCACAATGCAGCAAAACTTCTCTGTAAGATGTTTGCGAAATAGGCTTGTGCCAGAGCTGCACAACCTGGTGTCGGGTGGTCAGAGTGCCTTCATGAAAGACAGGTCCGTACAATATAACTTTCTATACGTTAAGAACGTGATAAAGGAGGCTCGCGTGAAGAAACCACCGACATCGCAAAACCCTTTGACTCGCTTAATTGGGATTTTTTGCTACGAGTTATCAATCATATGGGTTTTGGTTGGAGATGGCACCACCTCATATCTCTGTTGTTGGCTTCTTAATCTTCTAGGATCTTGCTCAATGGGAGTCTTGGCAACCCTTTTGTTCACCGGAGAGGTTTGAGGCACGGGGACCCTTTGTCCCCAATGTTCTTTATTTTGGCCATGCCTCTGGATTGTCTTGTTGAGCAGGCCACTCAATTTGGCGATGCCTCAGATCTTTGAAACAATTTGGAAAAATGTGTCGCCAACCCTGTCGCATGTGGTGATGTTTGTTTGGTGGATGTGCTTGCAGATTTTGGCGGATCACGGGGCTCCTTTCCTCATAGATGCCCGGCCCGCCGCTGGGTTCAGAAAGACAAGAAGTGAAGAAGTACAACCTCCGTTTGACCGTGTAGTTGATCGAATGAAAGTATGGAAGGGGAAGTTGATGAACATGAATGGAAGGTTGTCTCTTATAGATAGTGTGATCACAGCCATGGCGACCTATCCTTATAGTTTCAACCCTAAAATGAGGATGCTAAAGAAGTTCAACAAGCTGATCAGAAATTTTATTTGGACTCTGGATGAGGATGCGAGGGGAGGAAAATGCCTAATGAGCTGGAAAAATATTTGTGCGCCAATCAAAGATCTATAAGCCTCTAGTACGGATCAACGCTTGAGGTGGGAATGGTTTCGTTGGGGGGAGCAGGATTGTCCATGGAAAGGCACCAATACTCCTTGTGATCAATCTGATTAGGATCTTTTTACTGCTTGCACCACAATATCTGTTCAGAACAGCGAAAATGTGAGGTTTTGTTCTAATTGTTGGCTTAATGGACAGGATCCTGGAAAAATAGCCCGAAGTTACGGGGTCATTTTGCCGAGTTCCTTCGACATGGTCCTGTCCTTTTTTCCGCTGGCTTCTTGAAAGTATCTTATAGTCAAGGTGTCTTTATGTGCTGCATCGCCTTGACAACAAGGATCAGTTGGAGCAGTTTTTGTCCCTATGGACTGAGATCCAAAGTATGGTCCTCCATGAGAACATAGACATGGTTTCCTAGAACCTCACAGCTGATAAGAACTACTCTGCGTGTTCCTCTTACGATGTCCAGTTCTTGGGAAGGCTCAAGCAGCCATTGCTTGAGCATTTTTAGAATATTATAGCGGAGGGAAAGGTCAAGGCCTTCTTTTGGCTTCTGCTCCAAAATAGAAATTCGTTTGCGGATCTGTAATGTCCCACAAGTGTAGGGGATCGCAACAGTCTTCGAGGGTAAGTGTAGCCCAATTTATTAATTCGACACAAGGGGAGCCAAAAAAAATACCTATAAGTCTTAGCAGGTGAGTTGTCAATTCAGGCACACCTAAGAAGCACTTAGGAAATGTTATTAGTAACACAAGGTACAATAAAAACCGTGGATGAAATGTTGTTGTGATGTTTCTCTTGCGTCCTCAACACGCCTAATACAATGGCAATTGTAGAGATGCACTGGTTCAATGAAAAGATAGTTAACATTGTGAAATACATAGTTAAACACGCGATATTTATGATCTGTAATAAACAGATCAGTAAGGAAATAAGTAGTAAAAGCATGTCAAAACAGTAGCAATAAGAGTTAAAGATGGACCGTGGTTCATAAGTTCACTAGTGGTAACTCTCCAAACAATAGAACAAGTGTTGAATAAAAAAATATATAGCTAGGAAATTGAAAAATCACGGGGTATAACAATACTATTATGATGAGATGTAGTTTACGGTGTCGCATTCGAAACGCTGACACCGGGACTGACCTTCGTCTGGCTCCCTGATTTGTTAGGCAGATGAGCAGATAGGTCACTACAGTCCTAGAAATGGTCTTGGTAATCAACAGAACAGGGGAATGATCGTTCCCCGAACACATAGACGGATGCTTTACCTAGGTTCAGGCCATCGAAAGATGGAAACCTACATCTTGCATAACTGATCTGGAATTATGTGTGGCTGGTGTTACAACATGTTTTCTCCTCTCCCCTGGCTTCCTATTTATCCTCTCACGCATGTGGGTCCTCTGGCGCGTTTGACACTTGGAGGCGCATGGGTCACCTGTCCCGTGAGGCGTTGGGAGATGGTGTGCTGGGGTGACATCGGGCTCCTGGGACCGCGGCGTGTCTCTTGGTTCCTACCGTGCAGGTCACGCGGGAGCGAAGTTAGTATGGGTGGTAAGACTCCGATTGAGACTTGGCATATTAATATTCGACATTTGCGTCAATTTCTGAGAGGGTGTGCAAAAAAATTATGCGGAGAGTATAAGAAGCGAAAAAGAAAACTTGCTCCTTCTTATTGGTGAACTTGATATCAAAGATGAGACAACACAATTATTTGTAGCTGAGCTGCTAAGAAAGAAGCAGATGGGTGTCTTACTTGGCTTAGACGTGATGAAGAGGCCAAATGGGCCCAAAGAGCCAAAGTAAAGCACATCCAAGAAGGAGGGGATAATAATCGCTATTTCCATTTAATTGTAATGTAAAACATAGGGGAAAAAGGAATATTCCAAATGGAGAAAGATGAAGGTACGATAGTTGGAGAATCAAACTTCAATAATTTTACTACAAACTATTATAAAAGGTTATTTGGAGCTCCCGAGCCGAATTATTTCACAATAGATGAAAAAATTACTCATGATGTACCTTAGATCTACAATGAGGAGAATGAGATATTGACATCTCCTTTTTCGGAAAAGGACCAGATGGGTTTCCGGCGGAATTGTATCAAACCATTTGAAAATAATCAAGTATAACTTAATTGCGATGTTTGAACAGTTGCAAGAGGGGGTCCTTCCAATCTTTAGGTTGAACTTTGGGGTTATTACTTTGATTCCAAAGAATGAGGATGCAAGTAGAATCAAACAGTATAGCCCAATCTATTTGGTAAATGTGAGTTTAGGGGTTTTTACTAAAGTTGGAACGAATAGAGTGACTTCGATTGCACAGTCTATAGTTCGGCCAACTAAGATCGCGTTTATGTCAGGTAGGAATTTTCTTGAAGGGGTGGTGATATTACATGAAACCATTCATGATTTACATGCTACAAAAAAATAGATGGGGTCCTTTTCAAGAGTGATCTTGAAATGGCGTATGATAAAGTGAAATGATGTTTCTTGGAGCAAGTGCTTCATATGAAGGGTTTTCACACTAAATGGTGCGATTGGGTGGCGAGATTTGTTCAAGGTGGTAGTGTTGGCATACGTGTTAATAATGACATTGGTCATTATTTTAAGACATTAAAGGGTTTAAGATAGGAGGATCCCTTGTGTCCTGTTCTTTTTTACTTAATGGCTGATGTGTTGGCCATTATTATTGCTAGATCAAAAGAGGATGGTCAGATAGGCCACCTAGTACCACATTTTGAAGTGGGTGTTTCTGTAGTCAAATCTGCCGATGATACAATTTTGTTCCTTGAACATGATTTAGACAAAGAAGTGAACATGAAGCTCATTTTGTCCTTATTCGAACAACTGTCTGGTCTCACAATAATTTTTCACAAGAGTCATTTTTTTATTTTGGGAAAGAAACCGAGACAACGGAGGAGTACCATAATATTTTTTGTTGTGAGGTGGGTGCATTACCTTTAAAATACCTTGGTATTCCAATTCACTATAGAAAGCTTCTTAACAAGGAATGGAAAATTGTTCAGGACTGGTTCGAAAAGAAACTCGCATCGTGGGTTGATTAACTTCTTTCCTATGGGGACAAATTAGTATTGATAAATTATATTCTCACTAGTTTACCAATGTTTCTATTTTCCTTTTTGGAAATTTGAGTGGGAGTTAGGAAAAGGTTGGATTATTTTCGGAGTCGTTTCTTTTGGCAAAGTGACCATCAGAAGAGAAAATATATATTAACAAAGTGGAATATTAGTTGTAGGCCAAAGGATCAAGGTGTTTTAGGAATTGAATTGATGGAAATAAAAAATCCGTGTTTGCTAAGCAAATGTCTTTTCAAACTATTAAGCGGGGAGGTAGTTTGAAAGGAACTCCTTACTAACAAATACGTAGGAGGTAAAACCCTAGCGCAAGTAAAACACAAGCCAACAGACTCCCCTTTTTGGCGGGGGGATCTTGTGAGTTCAGCAAGACTTTCTTTCCCTGGGTTTGTTCATTATTGGTAATGGGCATAGAACTCGATTTTAGGAAGAGAATTGGCTAGGAAATAGGCCTTTGGTGCAGCAATATCCAAGTCTTTTTAACATTGCTAGAAATAATAATGTTCTTGTTGATGATGTTTTGTCCAGTGCTCCACCTATAAACCTCCAGTTTAGCCGAAACTAAACATGTGCCGAATGGGCTGCATGGTTAAGTTTTGTTCAACAATTCATGTCGTTCTCCTTGTCAACGGAGGATGATTCCTTCTCCTAGAGTTTGACTTTGGGTGGAACTCTCTCGGTTAGGTCTATGTACCTTGATTACTTGAATGACCATACTTCTTTCATACATAAAGTATCTTTGGAAAATAAAAATCCCTCTAAAGAACAAAATTTTCCTGTGGTTTGTCAATCGCAGGGTAATTCTTACAAAAGATAATTTAATCAAGAGAAATTGGAAGGGTAGGAAGAAGTGTGTGTTTTCCAACCATGATGAGACTATGGAACATCTTTTTGTATCTTGTTCTTTTGCTCTCAAAATTTGGAGATTGCTCCAATTTACTTTCAATGTACAACCTCCTACAAGTTCAGATAATATGTTTGGATCGTGGCTTGATGGAATGCATAAACATATACATAATGGCGTGTGCGCTTTTGTTTGGGCTATTTGGAATACTCGGAATGATGTGATTTTTAACAGCTTGAACATGCTCACTTTTTACGGGTTATCCACAAGGCTATCTACTGGACTGCTTCGTGGGCTCTCCTACTACCACAAGACCAGCTAGCGGCATTATATGGAAGCTGGATGCCACCAGTTGTTGGCAATGGTGAGAGCCATCCTCACCTCCAATGGGTGGCAGTATGATAAGGATTTGTGTGGCATAGGAAGCTTTTAAGTGCGACTTATTTTACAAGTTGGCTGGGTTGTAGTCATCTGGTTTCTCTTGCGAATGATCTTGTTTTGTAATAATTTTGTTAAAACTCTAAACTTTTAAATAAAAGCCGTGTGCATCACAGCGATGCAAAGGCTGAGGCTTTATGCTGCCATTAAAAAAAAAGGAGAACATAGAGTACACCTCTCTTTGCAATGGGTTGGAACTAGAACCTCAACAACCATAGTAAACATGTAGAAATCCGAATGATCAGAATATGTGATTATTGCATACAACAACTAATATTTGCTACATCAAATTTAAAGATATGTTGGACGGCCGCTGAATGGAATTAGATGACCATGGCATGAGCACGAGGCTCCCTGCTCAGGCATAACCCGCCTATATATGTGCTTGGATTTCCTCACAAAATATGGACTGAGTGAGCAGGGATGGTGGCGAAAGAACCGGGGAAGCAATTGTATCAGAGATCCGGGTATTTAATTTTTGTAATATCGGGGAGTTGTGTAGTGGTGACTATGTTAGACGTTTGGAATGGAAGCTGTTGGGAATTGTATTTCCACATTCATCTCTTGAAAGAGAGGATCTTCTTACCTGACTGGTGATAGGAGGTGGCAGGGGCCATGGACCCGACAGTCATGGTCGTAGTCCATTTGAACCCCCTCAAGCCAGTTCAGTAAAAGCGGCGGCGGGTGTATATGTTCCAGTAGGTATGAGATTTGTAAAGTTTGAAGCGTACATTCATATTGAGTTTCTAATCTTGTCTGTCACGTAGTTTTTACCTAGTTTGGTTTGTTTCCTGTTAAAAGTTGATAGGCAGGAGTCGCACCAGTGCACTGTGTGCACGAGCCTGTTATGTCAGGTCTCGTTCTGTTTCCCGTTTTATAGCTATGTGGTTTAGCACGATTGAGTCTCGTGGGATGGCGAGTCTTCTGGATCGGCCGTAGGGATAGGATCTTTACCAGCCACGGTTTCCTTCCGTTGATGAATAAAATGAGAGAAATAAGAGAAAAGCCGAAAGGTTTACACGGCACAAAATCTTCAGAGTCCCTGTTACTGTCTCGCGTGTGTGCGTTTTTAAGTTTCAGAACCAACAATCTGGTACCAGAGCTCAACGTATGAGCTTTGGGGCCATGGCGAGCAAGGCCGACAAGGGCAAGGACGACGGCGCTAGCAAGTCCACCATGCCGCCTCCAAAGTCGCCAACGGATCGATCCAAGACTCCACCACGGTCACGCAGGCAGAGCCGTGGTCAGAGCCTGGCACGAAAGAGCGGCGGCGAGATCGTCGTCCGTGAGCGCACCATGTAGGAGAGGATCTTCACCGGCGGCTCACCGCCACCAACTAAATCAAGTGGGCCCTTGTGATGTTCGAATTTATATGTGCTGCACAATGTGGCCCAACTAAGCCCAATAAATCCAGAAAATTATCATGACCCATTCATGAATAATAAGTGAAGAGAGTGAGACCAAAGTTTAGACCCACATTGTTAGTTTGGAGAGGATGGCACCACCTTATAAGTTATATGGTGAGTCATTCTAGCTCATGTATGAGTTGGCAAGACAAGAGGAGAGGTGTGCCACACACGCGCTCCTCCTCCGCCGCCCGCCTCACCACGCCTCGCCTCGTCACGTCACGACGCGCCGCTGGTTGCGGGAATAAGCCGAGAGCGTTTATTTTGCCAGTTGGAAAAACTTAATGAGTAATTAATATGGTAATTAACGGACGCATTAATACCTAAACAGTTTCCACTTCTTTTGGAACCTGGAACCGAACCGACTCTGACGTGGAATCACGCCCAAGTCTCTCCCAGCCTGCAGTAAAAATACGCGCATACGGTAATCCCTAGCCGCCACTTCATCTTATGGTTTCGCGCTGTTCCAAACCACTGCGCTGCCAATTAAGTCTTCTCCATCCCTCCTTCTGGTGTGCACCGGAGAAGGGATAGCAGGCCTCCGGAACCCCACCTCTTGTGATACTGCACTCACGCGACTGCTGACGGCGACTACTTCCCCAACAACGACTGGTTTCCAGATCTCGGCAACCTCTTCATCGACGATGACATGGGAGAAAACGACAACACCACAGCCAGTGCCGCTGCCGCTGCACCGTACGTATCTCTCTCTCATCTGTACAAGATGCTACTGCAATTCTTTTGTCTAGTTATTGATGTAGATTGTATCAGTTTTACTACTGCACTAGAATTCGATATGTGCATGCTTACTGTATTTTTTACGGTCATAATTTACTTGATACTATTTCGGATTAAATCATGTGCTAAATTGCTAATATATTCAACAATCTATAAACCTGATTATAGGAAATTTGCTGCACCTGCACCTGCTATTATTGCGGCGACAAGGCCAAACCCTTTCCAGGGTGTGGACTATAAGAGGTTTCGCAAGAGAGAAGTGTTATGGTTTCAAACCTTGCGCTGCTATGCGGCCACCAAGGGTAAGTCTAAGGGCGATCTCAATCCAGCACAGCTGGAGGCTTTTGAGAATATGGACACTATGTTTAAAAGTGCCCTCCTCGGTATCATTAATGATTCCATTGTGGATCCTTATATGTGGTTTGATAACGGGAAGGATATGTGCGCTGCACTCGAGGACAAATTAGGGGCCTCGGATGCTGGAAGCGAGCTGTACGTCATGGAACAATTCTATGACTACAGGATGACTGATGAGCGTTCTGTTGTTCAACAGGTTCATGAGATACAGTCACTCGCTAAAGAAGTTGAGCACTTTAAGTGTATGTTACCGGACAAATTTATGGCTAGAGGCATTATTGCCAAGCTTCCATCTTTATGGAGCACCTTTGCTATTTCTCTGAAACACAAGAGACAGGAGTTTTCCGTTTCGGACATCATCGGATCACTTGATGTGGAAGAGAAGGCGAGAGAAAAAGATACACGTGCTCGGGTTGCTGAGGTAGGTTATGCTGCCCATGTGGTACAGAAGAAACACTACCCGCCAAACAAGACTACATATAACAAGAAGAAATCCGAGGGTGAAGGCAAACCTGATGGAAAGTTTAAGCTGTCGCACTCTACCAACTTCAAGAAGAGGAAGGGGTCATGTCACGTCTGCGGTGAACTGACTCACTGGGCTCCAAAATGCTCTAAACGTTATGAGTTGCAGCAATAGTAGAACAGCGGCAAGACCGCTAATGTTGTCATGGCTGACACTGAGATGAAGGATTCTGAGTACGGTATAGTTCCTACTATTCTTTCAGTTTGTCATTCACCAGAATGGTTAGTTGACGCAGGTGCCAATGTACATGTTTGTGCTAATGCTTCCATGTTCTCTTTTTATCAGGTCACAGCGACTTCCCCCGTGCTGATGGGGAACGGGTCACATGCAACTGTTCGTGGTATTGGTCGGTCGATCTTAACTTTACTTCAGGGAAGGTCGTGCGACTGAAGAACGTTCATCATGTGACCTCCATCAATAAAAATCTCGTCAGCGCTCACGTTTAGGTCGAGATGGTTTTAAGTTGGTTTTCGATTCTAATAAAGTTGTAATTTCTAAGTATGGAAAATTTATTGGTAAAGGCTATGAGTGCGGAGGCTTGTTGCGCTTGTCGTTGTCAGATATTTGCACCAAAGTTATTAATCATGTTTGCCACGGTGATGATTCCAATGTTTGGCGCGATTAGCAAATATGAGTTTAATTCCGTAATTAAGTAATATTAAAGGTTCCAAATGTCAAATGTGTGTTCAAGCTAAGCAACCTCGCAAATCTCATGAGACTGCGGAGGCAAGAGACTTGGCACCATTAGAACTTATACATTTTGATCTTTGCAAGATGAATGGCGTATTGACAAAAGGTGGAAAGAAATATTTCATGACACATATTGATGACTCCACTAGATACAGTTATGTGTATATATCTTCTGAAATCTAAAGATGAAGCTTTAACTTATTTCAAGAACTATAAGGCCGAAGCTAAGAAACAACTTGATCGTAAAATTAAACGGCTTAGGTCTGATTGTGGTGGAGAGTATTTTTCCAACGAGTTTAATTCTTTTTGTGCTGAACACGGTATTATTCACGAGAGGACGCCTCTCTATTCACCTCAGTCAAATGGGGGTAGCTGAAAGAAAGAACCGAACGCTGTCTGATTTGGTTAACGCCGTGTTAGATACTTCGGGTCTCTCCAAGGTATGGTGGGGGGAGACACTAATGACTTCATGTCATGTCCTAAACCGAGTTCTCACAAAGAATAAAACCATTACTCCATTTGAGGAATGGGAAAGGAAAATGTTGAAACTCTGTTACCTATGTACTTGGGGTTGTTTGGCGAAAGTGAATATACAAATTCCGAAAAAGCGCAAGCTTGGACCTAAAACCGTAGATTGTGTTCTTATGGGCTATGATTTTAATAGCATTGGTTATAGATTTTTGATAATAAAATATGAGGTATCCGACATGCATGTTGGTACGATTATGGAGTCGAATGATGCGACTTTCTTTGAGAACCTATTTCCTATGAAGGATATTCCTAACTCATCAAATCAGGAGAAATCTGTTTCAGGTAGTAAGGAATTAGGTGAGATTTCTGAACCCACCATTCCGATAGAACACGTTGAGAATCCCGAGGAGGATGACAATGAAGTTCCTATAAGGAGCAAGAGACAGAGGACTGCAAAGTTCTTTGATAATGATTTCATTGTGTACCTCGTGGATGACACACCCAGAACTATTTCAAAAGCTTATGCATCTCTTGATGCTGACTACTGCAAGGAGGTTGTCCGTTGCGAGATGGATTCCATCTTGGCTAATGGAACCTGGGAAATCACTAATCGTCCCTATGGGTGTAAACCTGTAGGTTGTAAGTGGGTGTTCAAGAAAAAGCTTAGGCCTGATGATACAATTGAGAAGTAGAAGGCAAGACTTGTGGCCAAGGGTTATACCCAGAAAGAAGGTGAAGTCTTCTTTGATATTTACTCACCTATGGCTAGATTGACCACTATTTGTGTGCTACTTTCACTGGCTGCCTCACACGGTCTTCTCGTTCATCAAATGGACGCTAGGACGACTTTCCTGAATGGAGAGTTGGACGAGGAAATTTACATGGAGCAGCCAGGTGGTTTCATAGTACCCGGTCAGGAAGGCAAGTTGTTAAAGTTATTGAAGTCATTATACGGCCTCAAGCAACCACCTAAGAAATGGCATGAAAAGTTCGAAAAGACTTTGACTGCTGAAGGCTTTGTTGTAAACGAAGCTGACAAGTGTGTATACTATCGCCATGGTGGGGGCGAGGGAGTTATTATATATGTCTATATGTTGACAACATATTGATCTTTGGGACCAATCTTGATTTAATCAAGCAAGTTAAGGATTTCTTATCTCGCTGTTTTGACATGAACGATCTAGGAGTAGCTGATGTTCTCTTGAACGTCAAGCTGTTGAGAGATGATAATGGTGCGATTACACTGTTTCAGTCTTACTATGTGGAAAAGGTGTTGAGTCGCTTTGGGTATAGTGACTGCAAGGCTTCTTCAACTCCATATGATGCTAGTGTGTTGCTTCGAAAGAATCGATGGATTACTAGAGATCAACTGAGGTATTCTCAGATTATAGGCTCTCTTATGTACTTGGCGAGTGCCATGAGGCCTCACATCTCTTTTGCTATGAGCAAATTGAGCCGGTTTGTTTCCAATCCGGAAGATGATCATTGGCGTGCGCTTGAGAGAGTTATGCGCTATTTAAAAGGCACTGCGTGCTATGGAATTCACTATACCGGAAACCCGAGGGTTCTGAAAGGATATAGTGATTCTAATTGGATATCTGATGCTGGTGAGCTTAAGGCCACTAGTGGTTATGTTTTTACACTTAGTGGTGGCGCTGTTTCCTCGAAGTCTTGCAGGCATTAGACACAACCAGTGTTGAAGCAGAGTGGCCTCGTGAGCTCTTGATGGACTTGCCTGTAGTTGAAAAACCAATACCCGCAATTCTAATAAACTGTGATCATCAAAGTGAACAGTTCTAAGGATAATGCGAAGTCATCAAGACATATGAAGAGGAGATTGAAATTGTTAGGAAATTGAAAAACTCCAGAGTTATTGCGTTGGATTATATCCAAACATATATGAACTTGGCAGATCCCTTCACAAATGGGTTATCACGGAGTGTGATAGATAATGCATCGAGGGAGATGGGTTTGAGACCCACGGTATAAGTTGTCCACAGTGGTAATCCACTCTATGTGATCGGAGATACCGTGAATTAGAAGTGAGAGATAATCTAGTGGTCGGCTGAGAGGAGAGTATCCTTATATTTTATCCCACTCCATGAAGATGCAATACTCTCCTGATCCATATTGTAGGTTGACATTTGTCTTAATATGTTCCAAGTGGGTTATTCATATAAGCAGAGATGTGTCCTGCAGAACATCTCTTGAGGAACTCACATATATAAGTATGGCTGTTAAACGTCGCAGTCTATGAGAATTTGGTGCTCTCTAATAAACTCATGAAAGACCTTCGGAGTATGACGCATACGCTCCACCCGCGTGGAACCCTTGCGGCAGACTAGTATCGGTTTAGACGTTGTGTGAAACTGGTATCATAGAAAACTTGTAGTTCAAGGCGTAGTCCACTATTCAAGTTGTGAACTAGTGTAGCATAATGTTCTGTGTGAAAGTTCAACTTAAGAGTCTCCACTAAATACCGGTATATAAACAATGTTTTGGAACTGAGATTATGAGATGTGCTAATGACACTTTGTGGGGGGTTGTTAGAATTTATATGGGCTGCACCATGTGGCCCAACTAAGCCCAATAAATCCTGAAAATTGTCATGGCTCATTCATGAATAATAAGTGAAGAGAGTGGGACTAAAGTTTAGTCCCATATTGCTAGTTTGGAGAGGATGGAACCATCTTATAAGGTGAGCCATTCTAACTTATGTATGAGTTGGCAAGGCAATAGGAGAGGTGTGCCACACGCACGCTCCTCCTCTGCCGCCTCGCCTCGTCACGACACGTCCCGACGCGACGCGCCGCGGGTTCCGGGAATGAGCCGAGCCGAGAGCGTTTATTTTGCCAGTTGAGAAAACTTAACAAGTCATTAATATGGTAATTAACGGACGCGTTAATTCCTAAACGACTCGGACGTGGAGTCACGCTCAAGTCTCTCCCAGACTGCGGTATAAATACACGCATACATCACACCCTAGCCACTTCCTCTTATGGTTTCGCACCGTTCCAAACCACTGCGCCGCCAATCAAGGCTTCTCCATCCCTTCTTCCGGCGTGCACCGCGAGAAGGGACAGCAGGCCTCCGGAACACCGCGAGAAGGTTTTTGCGGAGCACACTCGAGCGACTGCTGACGGCGACTACTTCCCCAACGACGACTGGTTTCTATATCTCGGCAACCTCTTCATCGAAGACGACATGGGTGGCAACGACAACACCACAGTCAGTGCCGCTGCTGCTACACCGTACGTATCCCTCTCTCATCTGTACGAGATGCTACTGCAATTCTTTTGTCTAGTTCTTGCTGTAGATTATATCGGTTTCACTACTGCACTAGATTTCGATATGTGCATGCTTATTTTATTTGTTGCGGTCATAATTTATTTGATACTATTTCGGATTAAATCATGTGCTAAATTGCTAATATATTCAACATGTGATGCAAATAAATCTCGAGCCGGTTTGTTTCCAACATTGGACGCGGTTGAGGGCAACCCCACCAGCGTGGCCAACGATAAGGCCGCGCTCGCTGCAATTCTGCGGGATGTGCCGTAGGAGATGGTCAGCGCGCTCGCTGTGAAGAAGACGGCGAGATTGGAGCTGATCTCGTTTCGGGATACCATGCAGCATCTGCCCAAGGAACTGGAGCTGATCTCGTTTCGGGACGACGAGACGCTCGACGCCTTCAGCATGCGTCGGATGGCCCTTGTTAACAACCTCCGGTCGTTGGGCGACACGGTGGAGGATCCGTTGATCGTGCATAGGATTTTGCGCTTCTTACCAGAGCGCTACACGCAGATGGCGTGCTCGATTGAGACGCTACTCTATCTTAGCACACTGTCACTGGAGGAACTGATCGGGCGCTGCATACTTCGGAGGAGCGAGGAGGTGCAATGACGCCGTAGAGTGGGGAGGCGCCCTGCTCCTCATGGAGAAGGAATGGGAGGCGCGCCGGAAGCAGCGCGAGTGAACAAGGCTCAGGCGGCACGAAGAACAAGTTCAGAGGAAAGTGGAAGGCATAGCAGCAGAATCGCGACGGAGGACAACATGCACGGGAGATCAACAGCGACTGCGACAAGTCAAAGGTGAATTGTTACAATTGCAATAAATTCGTCGGACACTTCTCCAGGGACTGCCTCGAGCCGCAGCGAGAACGGAAGGAGCGAGCGAATCTCGCTCAGAAAGAAGAAGAAGAGAAGCCGGCGCTGTACCTGGCGGCCTGTGCGCGCTGGACATGCCGAAAGAGCGCCCGACTCGCATCGAGCACATACAGCTCAATGAGGAGCGCTTCAAGGCGAGATTGGCGACGAGCGACACCATGTGCGACACCGCCGGGTTCCTTGACACCAGCGCCAGCAACCACATGTGCGGCCGGCGTGAGTTCTTCACCACACCGGACACCGGCGTCCGCTGCTCTGTCAAGCTAGGCGATGACTCCACGGTGCAGATCGAGGGGCGCGACACTCTGATGTTTACATGTCGCAACAGCGAATACCTCGAGCTGCGGGAGGTGTATTTCATGCCTCGGCTACGTAGCAACATTGTTAGCCTAGGGCAGCTGGACGAAGCCGGGTATGACACCCACATCCAGCACAGACACCTCCGCCTGCGCGATCCCGACGGTCGCCTTCTCGCCCGTGTGCTGAGAAATTCTGTCAGGCTATGCATGCTCTACGTCGAAATCGCACGGCCAGTTTGGCTCAGTCTGCAAGGAGGGGAAGACACATGGCGCTGGCACGCGCGCTATGGACACATGAACTTCCATGCACTGCGGCAGTTCGCGCGCGGAGACAGGGTTCACGACCTCCCCCTGCTAGACGAGACAGATCGACGCATGCCTTGCCGGCAAGCACAGGCGATCACCGTTCCTGAGCGTGGCGTACAACCGTGCAGGGTTCTAACTTGGAATCGTGCACGCAGATTTGTAAGGGTCCGATCGACCCACCGACTCCAGGAGGTAAATGGTATTTCCTTCTGCTCGTAGACGATCACAGTCGATATATGTGGATCCATGTGTTTGCCACCGAGGATCAGGGTGCCATGGCGATCAAGAAGTTCCAGTCCGAAGCGGAGCTGGAGTCGGGGCGCAAGCTTATGGTGTTGCGCAGCGATTGATAAGGTGAATTCACATCCAGAGAGCTGGGTGACTACTTCGCCGACAGGGGTGCCAAGCGCTAGTTGACGGCTCCGTAAACGCCATAGCAGAACGACGTCGACGAGCGCCAGAATCAAACAGTGGTCGACATGGCTCCTAGTCTTCCAAAGGCAAGGGCGTGCCAGGACAGTTGTGGGGAGAGGTTGTCACGACGGCAATCTACATCCTCAATCGCGCCACTACCAAGAGCGTCATCGGTAAAATGCCATACGAGGTATCACTGGTACAAACAGGGGCTTTTGTCCCGGTTTGTAAGGACCATTCATCCCGGTTGTGCAACCGGGATGGGGCATCCAGGACAAATGCCCCTCCCCCATTGGTCCCGGTTGTGCCAGGACCCGGGACAAATGGGGCTGACCACGTGGCTGTTGCGCTGGAACCTGGCCATGGCTATTCGTCCCGGTTCTTACCACGAACCGGGATGAATGCCCCTTTTGCCACGGAAGTGTTTTGCCCCTTTTCTCTTCCGCGGCAGATTTTTTATTTTTTGCGTTTATTATTTTCCTTTTTAGGTTTTGCGATCCCCAGACCTCCCGGTGGCCCCTCCCTGGACCTCCCAGATCCCATAAGAAGAGAGGAGCCCCGGTGGCCCCTCCCCAGATCACAGGAGAAGAGAGGAGCCCGGTGGCCCTTCCCCAGACCTCTCGGATCCCAGGAGAAGAGAGGAGCCCGGTGGCCTTCCCCGGACCTCCCGGATCCCACGAGAAGAGAGGAGCCTCGGTGGCCCCTCCCCGGAGCTCCCGGATGCCACGAGTGAATAAGTAATATATATATATATATATATATAGGGAAAATTGTTTCTACTCCCGGGTGTAGCTACACCCACGTATCATATACTGCCGTAGGGAGGTATGTGTCATACTTTTCCGGTCCGAGTATGTTCATATACTATATCTAAGATACTTTAAAACAAGTTTCGTGAAAATTATAAAATTGAGCATATAGTTTGCATTATATATTCAAAATACTGGTATATATGTACGTATAAAAAGGAGTATATAGAAAAATTACATATACTACATAAAAAGTAGTATATATACTGCCGAAATAGTAATATATATTGTATACTGTTTTTACATACTCTCCGGTATGATAGATACTACATACATCATACTAAACATATGTGGGTGTAGCTACACCCGGGAGTAGCCTAAATTTGTCCTATATATATATATATATATATATATATATATATATATAGCAAAAGAAGGAACACTTACATTACAGAAGCAAAGTATATCGAGCATATTACATGACCGATGGAGTGAATTACAAAATCAAATTCAGTTCCAACCGGCGCTATAGTACTCTCCATTTACATTTAGGACCTCTGCATCTAAGAAGCCCGCAATTTCCTCCTGAATTGCTCGTATGCGGTCTCTTGGTAGAAGACCGCCACGGAGCCGTTCGATCTAATATAAATTGACTTCTAACGTACATGAAGGTGCTTTAAATCTCTGCCCTTGGGACAGGTCGTCTGACGAATGAACTCGAAGACGTAGTATCCACAAAAGTGATTCCCGTCTCCTTGTTGCAAGAACTTTACGAGAACATGGTTTCAATCAAAAAAATAATCAAGTAGCCATGATAATGGTATCGACACTAGAATCAAGGAGATGCGCGGATCTAGATAGTAGTACTTACTTGCACAATATCAAATATAAGCTCTGATTTCCATTCACCTGGATACTTTTTTGTGAACCTCTTCCAAACGTTGCCCGAGAAAGAAAAAGAATAAAAAGAGTTAGTAATTACTTGATATCCGAAAATGAAACAAAGTAGTCGATATAGTTCCATGTATAAAGACTAAAATTAATAAAGATTGAAATTACCGCTGGATCATTTCCTGCCTGTCCGCCCACGTCGCTAGGGGTTTACGTTTTGGGTCCATTACCATTACTTTTCTTTTGTCAACTTGGAAGATTAGCAGAATATAGTGGAAGCTGCGCACGCAGAACTCATCAATTATACACTAAACATCGAGTAAGGAAAACAGAATGTGTACAACACAGTAACACTAAACCGAAGTTGTAAGGAAATAGTATTTCCCGTCTGTGTTGGTGAAACATTATTGCCCTCAGAATATTATGTTCCGTATTCTTGGGAGATAGCTCAATAGTCTTATGATTAACAAAATGTGGGTCAATGAACCCAAAATCATAGATTCCACCTCTTTTGCATTCGAGAATCTTTATTCTGCAATTATAATATAATGAGTGTACTATATATATATATATGAATATGCAATGAACGAGGTGAGCTATAGAGACTTAATTAGAGAAATAAGTACTTACAAACAATAGGCACTACCGAGAGATTTGTCGAGGGCCTGCTGCTGGAATAACTGAAACAACTTGTCAAAATGAATCAGAACCATTCCGTCTCCATACCTATAGTCCTCGTCTCTAACTGCGACACATATCCAGTCCTGAGATTTCTCAGCGGCTTTCATATACCAACTATGCACTCTTCGCATTTTCGTTGGTACATCCTTTATCTCCTCGGATTTGACGAGAGGCTTCCCGTACTGGTATTTGTACGCACATTAAGCTTTGGGGAAGTAGTCTATTGTTTGCATATACTCACCAATGGACAAACCCGCAGCAGCTGTTCTTTCTCCGTACAGTGTTATAAACTCCGGATCACTTTGCTCGTCAGCAGTAGTGCTCGGCCCCACCTGGGTATTGGAAATAACTTCGAGCGGGGAGATGGATTATTTTTTCTGCTCTCCGAGCTGGGCAACTGATTTCCCCCTTTTCCCGCTTGCGCTACTACTCATCGTCGACCGCACCATTTCCTGGTGTGACTTCACAATAGAGCGGTCATAGTCAGATGACGGACTCGGCTCGGGTTGATGAAGAGTCTTCACCATTTTCCAAGATCGTTCTACATCTTCTTCGGTCTCGGGGAAATCTGCCTTTTTCTGCTCCTTCCACTTCGATTTCCACGCCTCGTATTTGTCCCTTGTGATTTTACGGGTTTGCTCAGGAGTATAGTCGTAAGGTAACTTGGGTACCTCCTTTGGTACCTTCGGGAGGGGTGACCGTTGACGTTTGGGTGATCTTTTACGTTTCGGCAGAAACTTAGTGGGCAGAGAAGGCTGACGCGGCAGCGTAGGCGACCGCGCTGGAGAAGGCTGACACGGCGGCGTAGGCGACCGTGGTGGAGAAGGCTGACGCGGCGGCGTAGGCGACCACGCTGGAGACGTGCACGGCATAGGCGACCGCGCTGGAGACGGTATGCATGGCGAAGACAACCGCGCTGGAGACTGTTGCGCTCGAGAATGGCGAGGAGTCGATGGCCATGCCGTCTGATTTGGAAGCACAATGCATTCCTCTAGCCATAGAACGGTCAAGTTCTTGGCTTCTCTGAGTTCAGTCAACTCTCCGTCTTCACCTTCAGGGAAATCAAGCTTCACCCGCTCGAACCGTTGACAACTTCATCGACCCCAACAACAGCGTAGCCCCGTGGAACCGGAAGACTATGGTGAGTTGATTCGTTGCCAATTGGTAAGACATAGCCGACCGCCGCCTTGATTGTTATGTTGACGACCTGCACGTGGAGCTCATAGGTTGTCGTCTCCATGATATCATCCACCGGGTGAATCATCGGCGGTGCATCATCACCCGGGAGCTGCGTGGACGCAACGCTGCTTTTTAGATGAGAATGTGCAGCGCCGGTAGCCTCGACTTCACCTTCTACCATGTGTGCTACGCCGGTAGACACTATATGCTGGCTAAGTTTGTTAATTTGGTCCTGCTGCTTCTTTGCGACATCATGGGTCCGCTTTATCTGTTCTTCAAGTTGACGCTTCCAGTTTGCCTGACTCTCTGCTTCAGCTGCCTCCGCGTCCTTTTTCCGATGACGGCTTCTATCGTGGTATTTCTTTTTGGTGTCGTCAAACCCAATACTCCACAGAGGATTGCCTTTTGTGCCTCCTATACGCCCTATGTGTTCCTTATTCCCGAGGGCGCGTGTGAGCTCGTCGTTCTCTATTTTCTATGGGTAGAGGATTCTCTTTATGCCTTAGGTTATATATTGCTTTTCCTTCGGCGTCCAACGTGCCCCCATGCCCGTAGAACCATGACCTTGTCCGCTCGACCCACAAGAATGGCTCGGGAGTGATCCCCAACTGAAGCAGGTCGTTCTCCCATTTCTCCCACTTGGGACTGGAACCCTTGTAGCCAGCTTGCCCCATAATATGGTGATATACCTTTTTGGTGGTGTTTTTCTCATTTGTTTTTGTCCTTTCCTGTGCATTCTCTGACAGCTTGTACTTCACAAATTCTGCCCATAAGGGTTTTATTTTCTCATACCCTTGCGTGAAATCTAGATTCTTGCCCTTTTTAACATAGTCAAGTTTCAATCTTTTCTTCCAGTTTTTGAATTGCTTGGCCATCTTTTTCAGATTCCACGCCTTGACATTTTCCCGTATCTCAATTTTATTTTTAGTAATATCGGCCTCATTCACGTCCGCCTCATTCTCATCCACCTCCGGCAAGGGTAAGTTGAAATTACACATGCTCTTCGAGAAAAGATGCTCTTTGGTTTTATGCTGACATATGAAATTCCTTGTCTCCGCGGATCTTTTGGCTCATTCCACTCATGAACAGTGATCGGGATGTGATCCCTAACTAGCACTCTGCATTGCTTCACAATTTTTTTGGCAACATCAGCGGGAAGCTCGGCTACGCCGTCTGCTGCGATCGTGTCGATCATATATCTTTCTGTATCTTTCAACTTCTTTGTTGCGCCTCGTTTAGTCTTTTTTCCGGTTGATATGTTTGAACCGGATGGCTAAAAATATAAAGACTGTTAATACATGTATATAGACAACGGATGCTTCATTAATTAACATAACTATATATATGCACATCGAAGCCGGTGTTTGTAATTTGTATGGCTCCACCGGAGCCGTCGGCTGCTCCCTTATCGGAGTCGTCGGCTTCTCCCTCACCGGAGCCTTCAGCTTCTCCCTCAGCTGAGACGTCTCCCCGGGTGAGCTCTGGATCTCCATCACCGGAGTTGTTCATCAACTGGGTCTCATCGGTCTCTCCGTCGGCCCCGCGGATTAAACCCTCGAGCAAGTTTTCCGCATCTTCATCTCTTGGCTCCATACTATATATTCTGAAAATACACAAAAAGAGTAACTATATGTTCCAGATCCATTTCATCAAAATTGCTTATAGATAATAACTAATGATCCATTAATTTCAGCAAAATTGCTTATAGATAATACACAAAAAGAGCAACATATTCATGAAATATTTAAACATATGATAATACACACCAAGAGTTACATAGCTCGGGTTCATTTTATTTAACCCTAATACATCACGATCAAATAATATCACTTATACATAGTCTCATGACATCTCTCAAACTAATTAACTCCGAACGGGTCCTAAGCCGCGGGGTGGTGAGTCGCGGGTGCTACACATCCATAGATAAGGAACCCTCACAGGGTCATAGCTCACGTGGTAAGGAAGCCTCCGAATAATCGACCAACTGCTGCTATACTCCCTATCGAGCAAGTACATGTAGCGACGGACGTGCTCGTCCTCCTCCCTGATACGATGTTCTACCAGCTCCTCAGGTGCCAGCTCTCTCCGCACCGAGCGTGGCCCACGCGATGGCCACCAAAGAATATCTGGGTTGACCATGTCACCCGGATTTCTCACCAAGCCGCGTGCCCCGGTACTAAGCAACTCCCTGTGCTAGCCCGGCGGGGCCCAGTCCCGAACATCGCCCGGCGGGTCCAACAGAGACATGAACTAAAAACAGGCCCGGACTAAGTAAATATTCCGTAATTAAGTAAAATACCTTAGTGTTTCTAACTTAGTAAAAAATAGTAAATGGGGAAGTATGTAAGAAATAAGATGAAAGTTAAACACAAAACATGAAGACAAAGATTTCTGAGAGACTAAAGAAAATCACAGACGTAAGTGTTTGTGAGATCCGAACAAAGTTAGACTAGCAGATCAGATCGAGTCTTGCCGAATAAAGTTGCGACTCGAACAGGATAATCTGGAATGATGTTATGCCCCGTTTGTGTCGCAAGTTTATTAGGAAAGAGTGGATCTGTTCTGCTAGTCATACTCCTGTCTAGACCTTCACATTTTGTGCTTGTTATGAGGTAAGTACACGTGATGGCGATCCGGAAAAGGATGAAGACAAGGATTTTTGGAAATCTTTGAAACTAAACAAAATCGTATATGTAATATCGTGAGATCCGAAAAAGGTTAGACCCTTTTGTCCACGTACATAATGGGGACATTCTTCATAACCCCGAAAGGGATTTCTGAGGAATGTAACCATTACGTATGTGGACAAAAGGGTTTAAATACGTTTGGATCTCAGGATATTACATATGTGACGTTATTTAGTTCCAAAGAAATCCAGACACCCTCATCTTCCTCCTTTCCCCGGATCACCACCGCCTGTAGTACCTCTTAACAGGAACAAGATGGTCATTAGGCCTTGATGTGCAGTTGGACCTTCCCATTTTGTGCTTGTTATGAGGTAAGTACACGTGATGGCGATGCGTGGGAAGGAAGGGTTCTAGAGATCTTTAAAACTAAACAAAATCATATATGTAATATTGAGATCCGAACAAGGTTGGACCCTTTTGTGCACATACATAACAGCGCCATTCATCATAACCCCGGAAGGGATTTCTGAGGAATGTCACCATCCGGATCTCACGAACCATATTACATATGTGACATTATTTAGTTCGAAAGAAACCCAGAAACCCTTGCATTCGTTCCTTTCCCCGGATCACCACCGCATGTAGTACTTCTTAACAGGAACAAGATGGTCATCGGTCCTTCACATTTTGTGCTTGTTACGAGGTAAGTACACGTGATGGCTATCTGGAGAAGGATGAAGACAAGGATTTTTGGAAATCTTTGAAACTAAACAAAATCATATATGTAATATCGTGAGATCCGAACAAGGTTAGACCCTTTTGTCCATGTACATAATGGGGACATTCTTCATAACCCCGGAAGGGATTTTTGAGGAATGTAACCATTACGTATGTGGACAAAAGAGTTTAACTTCGTTCGGATATCACGATATTAAATATGTGACATTATTTAGTTCCAAAGTAATCCAGCCACCCTCATCTTCCTCCTATCCCCGGATCACCACCGTCTGTAGTACCTCTTAACAGGAACAAGATGGTCATCGGGCCTTGATGTGCAGTTGAACCTTCACATTTTGTGCTTGTTACGAGGTAAGTACACATGATGGCGACGCGGGAGAAGGAAGGGTTTCTGGACATCTTTAAAACTAAACAAAATCATATATGTAATAGTGAAATACGGAAAGAACTAGACCCTTTTGTACACATACATAATGGGAACATTCTTCATAACCCCGGAAGGGATTCCTGAGGAATGTCACCATTACGCATGTGCACTAAAGGGTTCAGCTTCATCCGGATCTCACGAACCATATTACATATGTGACATTATTTAGTTCGAAAGAAATCCAGAAACCCTCGCATTCGTTCCTTTCCCCGGATCACCACCGCATGTAGTACCTCTTAACAGGAACACGATGGTCATCGGTCTGTGTGCCTCATATTTAGGGTGGACACATACAAGAAGCCTTGGTAGACCCGACGCGCCAAGTGGGATGCACAAGATCCTAATTTTGTGAAAATCACAAGTTGCACCGAACCACCAAGGCCATTATCTCAGTGTGAACCAACTCTTTGAATCATCGGCATTTATTCGAAAGATCAAACGAACATCACAAGTAAAACTGCAATAACAGCTCCAAATTTCTAACACAAAGTAAAAAAAATTCTAACTTAGTGAAATTATTCTAACTTTGTGAAATTTTCTAACACTAACTTAGTGAAATTTTGTAACTCTAACTTAGTGAAATTTTCTAACTTAGTGAAAATTTTCCAACTTAGTGAAATTTTCTACCTTAGTGAAATTATTCTAATTTTGTGAAATTTTCTAACACTAACTTTGTGAAATTTTCTAATACTAACTTAGTGTAATTTTCTAACTTAGTGAAAATTTTCTAACTTAGTGAAATTTTCTAACTTAGTAAAATTATTCCAACTTTGTGAAATTTTCTAACACTAACTCAGTGAAACTTTCTAACTTAGTGAAAATTTTCTTACTTAGTGAAATTTTCTAACTTAGTGAAATTATTCTAACTTGGTGAAATTTTCTAACATTAACTTAGTGAAATTTTCTAAAACTAACTTAGTTAAATTTTCTAAAACTAACTTACTGAAATTTTCTAACTTAGTAAAACTTTTCTAAGTCTAAATTTCTAACACTAAAATTCCTAAGTCAATTCTAACAATTCTAAAATTCCTAAGTCAATTCCTAAGTCAAATCTAAAATTCCTAAGTCAATTTCTAAGTCAATTAATTCTAACAATTTTAAAACTCCTAAGTCAATTCTAACATTCAAATTTTCTAAAAATTCTAGTATTCCTAATATTTCTGATAATTCCTAACTAATGATTCTAACATTTCTAACACTAGTAAAAAAGTAAAAAGGAAAACAGTAAGTAAAAAAGGAAAAAAAAGAAAAAAAGCCCTCTGTTTAGGGCGATGGAGGCAGTGCCTATACCTCCTCTCGGACGCGCGAAGGAGGGAGGCGCGGGCAGTGGCGGTGCGACGGAGGGCGCCGCCGGCAGTGGCGCCGCAACGACGAGGGCCACGCGACGGATCGAGGGTGGCGCGGGCTGCACGACGGAGAAGGACGTCGACTGCCGGGTGCTCTTCCACGGGCGTGCGCAGACGGAGAAGGACGGCGACGGTGCGTAGACGGAGAAGGGCGGAGCAGCCTGGTGGCGTCGATTCGTTCTCCCTGCGCTCGGTTATGAATTTGGGGAGGGAGGCGACACGTATATATAGCCAGGGGCATCCGTTCCGATTCGTAGGAACAACCGGGACGAAAGGGTCTTCCGTCCCGGTTGTTCCTGCGAACCGTGACGGATGCCTCAATTTTTTTTTCCCACAGGCGTACGTTTAACGCGCTCGTTGGGGGGGGGGGCATCCGTCCCAGTTGTTTGCAAACACCGGGAGGAATGCCCTATTTTTTTAATATTGTTTCCTTTATGTTTTTTATTGTTTTCCTTTATTTTTTTTTGTTTTTTTGTTTCCTTTTTGTTTTTTTTTTTGTTTTTTTTTTTCTTTTCTATTGTTTCCTTTATGTTTTCAATTTTTTTCCTTTATATTTTCTATTGTTTTATTTTGTTTTTCTTGTATTCTTTTTGTCGTCTCTTGTTATTTTGTTTTCTATTGTTTCCTTTATGTTTACTATTGTTTTCCTTTATGTTTTCTATTGTTTTATTTTGTTTTCTCTTGTTTCATTTTTGTTTTCTCTTGTTTTATTTTGTTTTCTAATGTTTCCTTTATGTTTTATATTGTTTTTCTTTATGTTTTCTATTGTTTTCCTTTATGTTTTATATTATTTTCTGTTGTTACCTTTTTTGTTTTCTATTGTTTCCTTCATGTTTTCCATTATTTCCTTTATGTTTTCTATTGTTTTATTTTGTTTTCCATTATATCCTTTATGTTTCAAATAATAACTCCGCGAGGTTTTAAATATAGAACAAGGCACGTTAAATTTATAATAAGTGCACTTCAAACCAGTTGATCCATGCATTTACATAGTTTCGTCGCATACAAGGCATCCAGGTGATTTGCATTTGGTCGATGAACCTTCAAGGGGGATGTAGACAACAATCGGTATCGCCATCATACAGCCCGACCGTGGCCATTGAGTGCATATATGCATATCAAAAGAACGGTCGGACGTATGTTGGCGAAACCGGGTGATTTGTATTTGGTCGATGAACTGAATGATGTATCAAACCTTTTGTCAAACATTCAAGGGGGGATGTAGAACAAAACAATCGGTCTCGCCATCATACAGCCCTGCCGTGCTACTGAGTGCATATATGCATACCAAATGCATGGAAGGACGTATGATGGCGAATCCGGATGATTTGTATTTGTTCGATGAACTGAATGATGTATCAAACCTTAAAGGGGGATGTAGAACAAAACAATCGGTATCGCCATCATACAACCCTGACGTGGCTACTGAGTGCATATATGCATACCAAATGCACGGCAAGACGTATAATGGCGAATCCTGATGATTTATATTTGGTCGATGAACTGAATGATGTATCAAACCTTAAAGAGGGGATGTAGAACAAAACAATCGGTATCGCCATCATACAGCCCTGCCGTGGCTACTGAGTGCATATATGCATACCAAATGCATGGCAGGACGTATGATGGCGAATCCGGATGATTTGTATTTGTTCGATGAACTGAATGATGTATCAAACCTTAAAGGGGGATGTAGAACAAAACAATCGGTATCGCCATCATACATCCCTGCCGTGGCTACTGAGTGCATATATGCATACCAAATGCATGACATGACGTACGATGACGAATCCGGATGATTTGTATTTGGTCGATAAACTGAATGATGTATCAAACCTTAAAGGGGGATGTAGAACAAAACAATCGGTATCACCAGCATATAGCCCTGCCGTGGCTACTGAGTGCATATATGCATACCAAATGCACGACATGACGTATGCTGGCGAATCTGGATGATTTGTATTTGGTCGACGAACTGACTGGTGTATGAAGGTGGGCTATATATAGGATCTTCTGGCTCACAATGTGTTGGGCTAGGGTTTTGATCCAACGGTTAAGAAACACCCCTGATCCAACGACTCACAACCGCTCGAAAGAAACACACCCCTGATCCAACGACTCACAAGCGCTTGAAAGAAAAACACGATCCGTGTGACTCTTTCTGATTGGTCCGAACGAAACCCTAACCATTTTGTCCCGGTTGGTAAAACATGCCGGGACTAAAGGGACGATCCGTTTCCCAACGAAACCCGAACCATTTCGTCCCGGTTGGTAAAACAGGTCGGGACTAAAGGGATCTATTTTCTTCTCACTATATATGTGTATGCATTGCCACACGATTGTCATAAACACATATAAACTCACCACTCTCTCATGGCTTCTACCGTACCCACTCTAACCTTCCTCCAGGCGGAGGCACTTTCCGCCTCGAACTACCCCTGCCCGCCCGGCTACAGCGTTCCTGCCGGTTGGATGCTGAGCGCTGGAGGAGTGCCGGTCTCCTCTTCCTCAAGGTGTGGCGCGTCAGGCGGCCATCACGAACCACTACTACCATGATCTCACGCCGGAGCAGCGGAGGAATCCCAGTTAGAATCCTGACTACCGCCCTACTTGGGACGCTTTCTTCATTAATCGGCTTGAGAGTGCGCTCGCCAGGTACGAGGAGAACGGCCTGCCTCCTTCAAACTTCAACGAGGCTGGTCGTCGGCTGTGGTGGGGCGGCGGACGGACTCTTCAGAGCGTCACGAACTACATCAGGGCTGGCGATAACCCCCGCCTGCGCTACACTCACGCCCAGTCCTGGAGTCGTGATCCTCCGAGGGAGTCCAGAGCACTGTCCGACGATAGTGACGACGACAGCGGCGACTACGACGACTACGAGTCGGAGTACTATAGGCCTAGGCAGGAGTATGACTAGCAGATATCAGATCCAGTCTTGCCATTATGTATATCTATGCTCTCCGTTTAAGTTTAGATCCACTTTTGCCATTATGTACTGCCTTTTTTATCTATCCAAGATGCATGTTTGTGTGCAATATGGGCACGAGCGCCAGTGCAACAATTTTTGTAAACACTTTTTCAACAAAACTATGATCATGTATTCCACGTTTATTATTACACTTCACCAACAACATCCCTATCTAGTCTTCTGAATTTTCTTCGTGTAGAGATGGTCCATGAACCCTTGTCCCTTGCTTATGATCGCTTCGGCCGTAACCATGGAGCATCTTCATTATTTAACGGGATGGTTGATCAGCTTTCACTGTGAAGGGTGGAATTTCAACAAACTTATTATAATCTTCTGACATGTCTGTCGTGTCCTCGATTCCCACGATGTTTGTTTTCACTGAAAGAACTATGTGACGCTTCGGCTCATCGTATGATGTATTTGTTTGCTTTTTTTTATTTTCTTTCTTCGGTCTGGAGGACATGTCCTTCACATATAAGACCCGAGCCACATCATTGGCTAGGACGAATGGTTCGTCATTGTAACCAATATTGTTGAGATCCACTTTTTTCATTTCGTAAAGCGGGTCTAACTTTACCCCTTCTCCATTCAGGTTGACCCATTTGCACTTGAACATAGGGACCTTAAAAGAAGGTCCATAGTCAAGTTCCCATATCTCCTCTATGTAACCATAGTATGTGTCATTTTTTCCATTCTCGTTTGTTGCATCAAAGCGGACACCACTGTTTTGGTTGGTGGGCGATCGTGTAAAATGTATTTTCATTTATCTCGTACCCTTGACAACTCCCAATAGTCGAAGATGGTGACCCGGCCAACATGTACAGCTGATCTTCAACAGTGGTGTCATTTATAAGATGTGTTTGCAACCAACTTCCGAAAGTCTCCATGTGTTTGCGTTTAATCCATGAGTCATCCTTCCCCGGGTTTGTGGAGCGTACAATATTCTTTTGTTCCTCGCGATACGGAGCCACGAAGATAGAATTTTGTAGAACTGTGTAGTGTGATTTAGTGAAAGAATGCCCGTCTCTGGGTATCATTGTTTTCTTTCCTAGCGTTCCTTTTCCCCTCAGCCTCTCTTCATGTCGCGATTCAGGGAAACCAATCGTCTTAAGGTCAGGAACAAAGTCAACACAGAAACCGATGACCTCCTCTGTTCCATAGCCCTTCGAGATGCTTCCTTCCGGCCTAGCACATTTATGAACATATTTCTTCAAGACTCCCATGAACCTCTCAAAGGGGAACATATTGTGTAGAAATACCGTACCGAGAATATGAATCTCTTCACATAGGTGAACCAGGAGATGAGTCATAATGTTGACGAAGGATGGTGGGAACACCAACTCAAAACTAACAAGACACTGTACCACATCCCTCTGTAATATTGCCAGAATTTCTGGATCAATTACCTTCTGAGATATTGTGTTGAGGAATGCACATAGCCTCACAATGGGTACTCCAACATTTTTCGGTAGAAGCCCCCTCAATGCAATCGGAAGCAACTGCGTCATAATCACGTGGCAGTCATGAGACTTCAGGTTTTGGAATTTTTTCTCTGCCATGTTTATTATCCCCTTTATATTCGACGAGAAGCCATACGGAACCTTGATACTGTAAAGGACTTCAAAAAATATTTCCTTCTCTGCTTTAGTAAGAGCGTAGCTGCTTAAGTAATGGCGCCCTGTATCCGTGTGCTTGTTGCTTGGGTCTTTCATACGCTGCTGGTCCTCCCGTGCTTCTGGCGTATCTTTTGACTTCCCATACACACCCAGGAAGCATAGCAGGTTGACGCAGAGATTCTTTGTCACGTGCATTACGTCGATTGAAGACCGGACCTATAGAACTTTCCAATAGGGTAGCTCCCAAAATATATATTTCTTCTTCCACATGGGTGCGCGCTTATCAGGGTTGTTCGGAATAGGTTGGCTGCCATCACCCTTCCCAAAGATTACTTTTAGGTCCTTGACCATATCGAATAAATCATTACCACTACGGAGGTCAGGCTTCTTCCGGTTATCTGCCTCACCTCTGAAATGCTTTCCTCCTTTCTTTCTTACGGGATGCTTGATCGGAAGAAACCTACGATGCCCCAGGTATACAGCTTTTTTACATTTATCCAAATAAACACTGTCAGTCTTATCTAAACAGTGTGTACATGCATTGTATCCCTTGTTTGTATGTCCGGAAATGTTACTAAGAGCAGGCCAATCATTGATGGTTACGAAAAGCAACGCCCGTAGGTCAAATGGCTTTTGTTCGTTCTCATCCCACGCACGTACACCTGGTTTGCCCCACAATTGTAAGAGTTCTTCCACTAATGGCCTTAGATACACATCAATGTCGTTGCTAGGTTGCCTCGGTCCTTGGATGAGAACTGGCATCATAATGAACTTGCGCTTCGTGCACAACCAAGAAGTAAGGTTGTACATACATAGAGTCACGGGTCAGGTGCAATGACTGGAGCTCTGCTCCCCAAAAGGATTAAAGCCATCTGTATTTAGACCAAACCATAAATTTCTCGCCTCACCTGTAAAGTCCGGGAAGTCTCTCTCGATCTTTCTCCACTGCGACCATCGGCGGGGTGTCTCAACTTTCCGTCTTTCTTACGGTTTTCTTTGTGCCATCGCAACAACCTAACATGCTCTTTGTTTCTAAACAGACGTTTCAACCGTGGTATTATAGGAGCATACCACATCACCTTTGCAGGAACCCTCTTAGGGGGGGGGGGGGCAGCTCGCCGTCAACATCACCAGGGTCATCTGCTCTGATCTTATACCGCAGTGCAGTGCATACTGGACATTCATCCAAATTCTCGTACTTCTCACCGCGGTAGAGGATGCAGTCATTAATGCATGCATGTATCTTTTGCACATCTAATCCTAGAGGGCAGAGAGCTTTCTTTGATTCGTACGTACTCTCAGGAAGTTCGTTATCCTTTGGAAGCTTCGGCTTCATTAGTTGAAGTAAACTCTCAAATGCCTTGTCAAACAGACCGTTATGTGCCATCCATTTTAGCAACTCCAGTGTGGTACCGAGATTTGTGCTACCATCTTTGCAATTTGGGTACAACAACTTTTTGTGATCCTGTAACATGTTGTCCAGATTCAACCTCTCCAATTCACTTTCACAGTCTTCACTTGCATCAGTAATAACTCGGCCAAGATCATCATCGGGCTCTTCTGATGCCCGCTCTTGATCAACTCCTTCTTCTGCATTGTCTTCCATTGAAGTATCACCGTATTCAGGGAACAAAGGATCTTCTTCTTCTTCTTCATTGTCTTTCATCACAACCCCTCTTTCTCCATGCTTGGTCCAGCAAGTATAGTTGGGCATTAAACCTCTCCGAAGTAGGTGGCCGTGCAGGCTTCTCGAGGAAGAGTGCTCCCTGACGTTCCGACAATCAACACATGGGAAACACATAAAGCCATTATATTTGTTCGCCTGAGCTACAACGAGAAATGCATTCAGACCTGCCATATACTCAGAATTGCGTCGGTCACCGTACATCCATCCATCGCTGTCGTGCATCCATCTGCATCGTATAATTAAGTTTATCAAAAAACATTACAATAACATATTCAATAGGGAAATGACCACAGTACATCGACAAATATTACTTTTTTATGTATCAATTAGAGATGAAAAAGATAAGTTTGTTAACCTCGGTCGAAGATACCATTTTCAGTGAGATTATGTGTGGCTCGGGTATTTCGTCGAACACCTCGTGTGCATAGTAAAATAACACACACTAACACCCACCTCTCTCACTCCTCCAAGCAAAAAAAAACAGAGGGAAGGGGGTGCATTTGTCCCGGTTTATGCGCGTGCCACATGGCCTGTGGCACGGCATTGGTCCCGGTTCATGCCACAAACCGGGACCAATGCCTCCTTACGAACCGGGACCGATGCCCTCAGGTGATTTCTGCTGCCTCGGGCGCACAAACCGGGACCAATGCATAGCATTCCTCTCGAATTTTGCTGCAACCGGGACAGGTACCTTTTCTGGCCCTGGACGAAAGGGGTTGTTTCCACTAGTGCATGGACTAGGCGCCGCCCTTGCGTGCAACATCTGCGCACATGTCGCTGTGTCGCGCACATAGAGTACACCTCTCTTTGCAATGGGTTGAAACTAGAACCTCAACAACCATATTAAACATGGAGAAATCGGAATGAAAAGAATGTGTGTTTATTTCATACAACCACTAATTTTGCTACAGCAAATTTAAAGATATGTTGGCCGCCGGTGAATGGAATTAAATGACCATGGCATGAGCACGAGGGTCCCTGCTCAGGCATAACCCGCCTATATATGTGCTTGGATTTCCTCACAAAATGTAGACTGAGTGAGCAGGGATGGTGCACTACGGGAGAGCCAATAGACGCCGACGGCCGGCCAATACGCCGACGGCCAACTATCGGCCCCCTCGGCGTAGGGTGGCCGGTATGATCGGCCCTCCCGTTGCCCGTCGGCGTATACACCCTCTCGGCGTCTGGAGGCTACCCCGAGGGGGAACCATCGGCGTATCTATCCCCCTCGGCGTAGCGATGCCCCGTTACGCCCTTCGAACGCGGCCGTTACGTGATAGGCTACGCCGAGGGGGTGCCGTCGGCGTAGGTAAATGATTTTTTTTTCCCGCGTTAGACCGTACCGTGTGAGTGCGTGTGAGGTAAAAAAAAAAAAACTAACCCTACGCCGAGGGGGTGCCGTCGGCGTAGGTGGAGGAAATTTTTTTTTTCTTCCCGTTCGATCGTATCTAACCCTACGCCGAGGGGATGCCGTCGGCGTAGGTATTGTTTTTTTTTTCTTTGCTCGATCGCGATGCGCAGGCCGTTTGCGTGTGTGTTTAAAAAAAATCTTTATTTTGCCAAACTCTTGGTATATCTATGTTGAAATAGGTACTTGTCTACCTAAAAATGATTTTTGCCAAAAATCATGAGCAAACTATGAGGTACCTGTAGTTCAAATTTGACCAGTTTCCAGCGGAATCGGCAGAAACTTCTGTTCTTCAAAAGAGGTGGATGGAAACCTTTTCATATGAAACAAATTGGTTATTTGTGCATATAACATGGTCTAGAATTTTCAAAAATTATAACTCTCAAGTTTTGCAACATATTTGCGGTAGGTCCTTCACAAAAAAACACATTTTTTACACTCCGGACATGGAAAATGGTTTTTTTCTTCGATGAAAAGGAAAACTTCCTCCGTCAACATTGTTCGTGCTTCCAAGATGCATGTTTGTGTGTAATATGGGAACATTTGAAAAAACTATGCCATGGATATGACCATAACACTCGTCATTTGGCCCGAAACCCAGGAATGTTCGTAGGAGATAGCTAATTTTTGTGAACACATTTTCAACACAACTGTCGTATTCCAAGTTTATTATTTTTGGTGTATACTAGTACCTATATAATGACACCACGCGAAGATCTCGCATCATTTTGATTTTTTTTGAATTTTTTGGAATTTTCTAACCCCGTTTGAGGAAAAAGTCAAGGCGGCGGGCATAACCGTTCGTAGCTAGGGGTTGAATATTGAGAAACTCTTGGTATATCTATGTTGAAATAGGTACTTTTGTACCTAAAAATGATTTTTGCCAAAAATCATGAGCAAACTATGAGGTACCTGTAGTTCAAATTTGACCAGTTTCCAGCGGAATCGGCAGAAACTTCTGTTCTTCAAAAGAGGTGGATGGAAACCTTTTCATATGAAACAAATTGGTTATTTGTGCATATAACATGGTCTAGAATTTTCAAAAATTATAACTCTCAAGTTTTGCAACATATTTGCGGTAGGTCCTTCACAAAAAAACACATTTTTTACACTCCGGACATGGAAAATGGTTTTTTTCTTCGATGAAAAGGAAAACTTCCTCCGTCAACATTGTTCGTGCTTCCAACATGCATGTTTGTGTGTAATATGGGAACATTTGAAAAAACTATGCCATGGATATGACCATAACACTCGTCATTTGGCCCGAAACCCAGGAATGTTCGTAGGAGATAGCTAATTTTTGTGAACACATTTTCAACACAACTGTCGTATTCCAAGTTTATTATTTTTGGTGTATACTAGTACCTATATAATGACACCACGCGAAGGTCTCGCATCATTTTGATTTTTTTTGAATTTTTTGGAATTTTCTAACCCCGTTTGAGGAAAAAGTCAAGGCGGCGGGCATAACCGTTCGTAGCTAGGGGTTGAATATTGAGAAACTCTTGGTATATCTATGTTGAAATAGGTACTTTTGTACCTAAAAATGATTTTTGCCAAAAGTCATGAGCAAACTATGAGGTACCTGTAGTTCAAATTTGACCAGTTTCCAGCGGAATCGGCAGAAACTTCTGTTCTTCAAAAGAGGTGGATGGAAACCTTTTCATATGAAACAAATTGGTTATTTGTGCATATAACATGGTCTAGAATTTTCAAAAATTATAGCTCTCAAGTTTTGCAACATATTTGTGGTAGGTCCTTCACAAAAAAACCCATTTTTTACACTCGGGAAATGGAAAATGGTTTTTTTCTTCAATGAACAGAAAAAAAATTATATATGATGGAAAATATTATATGGATGTCATATTTGAATTTCTCTCATTTTTCTAATCGATATAGACATATTATTTGTCAAATTTCGATTTACAAATTTATAGATATGAATTTTTCAATATTAAATAGAAAAGACAAAAATGTTAATTATTATTTAAATTAAAGATTATTTGAATTCAAATTTATTATTAGTTATTATTTTTTACTTAAATAATTGTTTGAATTCACAAAATAAAATAGTGTGACATTGATGGTCCAAGAGTTAAGGTTAAGAGGATAGATTGGATAATATTGACAACAACACATCCGTTGTTTCTAGGTATCTCACAAGGAAGGAACTACGAAGTTAAGCGTGCTGGGGCTGGAGCAATCTCAGGATGGGTGACCGATCGGGAAGTGTTAGTAGAAACGAGTAATTTAGATTAAAAATAAAAATGGTTAAAGATGAATATAAATGTGACTATAGTGTGATTAAGTGGTTAAATAAGTGAAATAAAAAAACTCAGAAAAAATTCAAAAAAAAAAAAACTCAAAAAAAAAATTTGAAAAAAATTGAAATATTGTACCCTACGCCGAGGGGATGCCGTCGGCGTATGTACCCCTACGCCGAGGGGATGCCGTCGGCGTAGCCTTTGGCCAGACCCGCGGGGGCCTCCACGTGGACCTTCATACGCCGAGGGGGGTCTAGTTTGGCCGTCGGCGTATGTACTCCGTTGAACGGACTCCGTTCTGACAGCTGGTGGGTCCCACGGCATGTATACGCCGACGGGATCCTCTACGCCGACGGGCAAGACACGTACGCCGACGGACGTGTACGCCGACGGGGCTACGCCGAGGGGGGCCGTCGGCGTACCCCTACGCCGAGGGGGATAGGGCCTACCCCGAGGGCCGCCGGCCGTCGGCGTAGCTCCTGATTCCCGTAGTGGTGGCGAAAGAACCGGGGAAGCAATTGTATCAGAGATCCGTGTATTTAATTTTTGTAATGTCGGGGAGTTGTGTAGTGGTGACTACGGTAGACGTTTGGAATGGAAGCTGTTGGGAATTATATTTGCACATTCATCTCTTGAAATAGAGGATCTTCTTTCCTCTCTGGTGATAGGAGGTGGCAGGGGCCATGGACCCGACAGTCGTGGTCGTAGTCCACGTGAACCCCCTCAAGCCTGTGTAGTAAAAGCCGCGGCGGGTGTATATGTTCCAGACGGTACGAGATTTGCAAAGTTTGGAGCCCATATTCAGCAAGGGGCCCTTCTGGCTATTAAGGTGCAGCCGCTCTCTCCGCAACTGAACTACCAGCACACACCACAAGAGAACCTTTAGTTCGCCCCACAAGACCTTTACCACTTCCTCACACAAAATCAGTTTTAGCAAGGTCCAAGGTGGTATTCTAGTGCCTCAACTACCGAGGAACAGCAACCTCTTGCAACTGAGGCTGGAGATGATAATAAATTATATGGAGAAAACAAATAAGTTGAGTGATTTCGGTGTGGTCTCCGAGGTCACTAGTGCAGTCACAAGACCTTTACCACTTCCTCACACAAAATCAGTTTTAGCAAGGTCCAAGGTGGTATTCTAGTGCCTCAACTACCGAGGAACAGCAACCTCTTGCAACTCAGGCTGGAGATGATAGTAAATTATATGGAGAAAACAAATAAGTTGAGTGATTTCGGTGTGGTCTCCGAGGTCACTAGTGCAGTCTTGTAGAGTAATATATGTGTGGATGTTGACTCATGCCTGAGACGCTTGCCCAGTTCTTACCATGCCGATGTTGTTTGTCAGTGTGTATGGTTATTGTCAGCAACAGCAATGCAGCAACGTCTTCAGGTGGTCTCAAGGGGTCAAAATCTCGAGCCACCGTCGGTGGTTCAGAACGTGTTGCTGCTGAAGTCTGGCTCTTTGGACATCGCACATCCGGAGGCTTCTCCAATTTGTCCTGCCGTCCGGGTTTCTATACCTCAACCAACAGTGGTGGAGCCGAAGCAAAGTTAGAGGCTGGTTTGACGCTCCCCAATGGCAGCGCGAGGCTAAACGATCACCGCAAGTGATCGACGGTATGCTCTGTACGTACGCATTCATCTGTGCATGCTTCGCCGCCGCGGGCACCTTTTTTTAAAGCACCCAGGGAAAATAAAAATGACGCTAATATTATTAATTGAAAAAAATTAAATTCAAAAAATGCTTGTGATGTGAAAAAAAAATGCCATCATGACACCCCCACCGGGGAGTGGGGGTGGGGGGTGGGGGGTGGTGGACGATCCTGACAATTTATCTATTCCGAGTCTATGAGGTATCTACAGTGGACGGTCCTCACGAATTATCTATTCTGAGACTATGCAGTATCGGCCGTGATTTAGGTGGGGTGTCCCGGAGCGTAATATGGATCATTCAACAAAAGGCATTCCAGGAGTATGCATGAGATGTTAAAGGTAAACAATTAACGACTAGAGGTAGAGGGAGAGACTCGATCTCGAGGTTGGGAAAACATATAGTTTTGTAAGATTGGATATTTTGTGGAATGGCCAACGATTATAAATTACTAGACTTTGTTTCCTTGCTTGATATAGATATATCAAATTTTTTGAATCCTTTCTTCTTATTACAAGTGGGGACTAGATTATACTTTACATTGCATACCCCACGTGGTAGGTCCGGTGACATTCTCTGTAATCGTATTTGGTTGAAAGGTTATCTCCGGTTTAGGATCAACGCTACGGGTTGAACAAGAATATATCGTATACTATAACACACACCCTCAATCATAACTTGTCTAATTTAAGATTGTTTTTATACTTGGTTTTGTAAACTCATCTGCTACTTGAGAACCAGTAGGAATAAGCTTGTTATCTATTAGTTTATGTGCAACTCTTTCTCGGATGACGTGATAATCAACTTGGATATGTTTAGATCTTGGATGGAAAACTGAATTCACATATAAGTATGTCGTTTCCATATTATCACACCGTAATTGAGCTGTTTGAGGATGCAGTATCTTCAATTCTATCAACAATGTTTGAACCCACATGATTTCTGTTGTGGCATTCGAGATTCAGTACTTGGATCTAGATATTGTTGCTTGTTTCCTTACAATCCATGAAATTAAATTCGACCCAAGGAATACAGCAAACTCCTAGTAGATCTTCGATCATCTGGACATCTTGGAAGTCAAAGTATTTCTTAAGGTCTCGAAGTAGAGGCCCTGTCGCATTTTTACATGGACTTGAAACAATTAGGTCATCGACATAAATAATCACATTAACATAAATGTTTCCCTTCAAATAGAAAAGTAATTAAGTGTCAGCTTTCGATGCACAGTTTATGGAGCTTCATATTAGCCGTGAAAATCGTGGCGTCTGTTTTCGTCCATATAATGCTTTATCGAGTTTCCACACATAGTGTGTCTTTCCCTTAACTTTGTCTTGCACATTGCATGATTGATTCACCAACGCGGTTTCTCGTGCGCGACCCTAGGCTTCCGTGCCGGTTTGTCTATTTCTTCAGTTCACGCCTTGTGTTTTCTGCATAATGATCACCATGGTTGTTACCAGGGGTTAGGAATATTAACCATTATTGGGTCATTAGTACTGATTTCTTTGACCCATGATCTATTTGGTTCGGATTTGGACGATGTGATGGAAGTAACAGAAATTTCGATAGAAGATGCATGCAAGCGTTAGAATGCAAAAGGGAGAAAGGAATAACTGTTTCATCGAATCTTCATCGATAAAATTTTTTTGCTCTAGAACGCCAAGAATCGCATTCTTCGCATCTAGTTGTAAAAGGCTCCATCCCCCGGATACAACAAAAAAAAACAAGACGAATAGTAGCTGCCTTAACTACATGACTAAATATGTCCTCATATTCAATACCATATCTTTGTTAAATCCTTTATCCACTACACGAGCCTTATACCTATCTATGCTACCATCAAGCTTTTATTTTGTATACCCATTTGCAATCGATGATGTTTCTACCTGGTTGTTTTGGTGGAACTTGATGCCAAGTCTTATTTTCCATAAGTGCTAAATATTGTTCATCCCATAGTGGCTAAGTATGCATACGTAACAACGCCATTCATATATTTACCACATTGATTTTTTTCTTGTTTGAAGTCGTGTGCCATGTACAGGTGAAGCATGTTGTTGTGGTCCTGTGTCTGCCGCAGCAGACAAATCTAGCTCGGTATTGGAGATGTCGGCCGGAGCCAATTCGATCAAAGTCGTGTGGCCGCTCGACGTAGAAGAAGTTTACACAGAAGATCCTGCGGGGGCCCTACCTGTTGGCACGCCGTGAGTCCGGTATGTTTATCGCGGTGACGTGACACCCCTGGTTGATTTCTCTTTGTACGAGGTGGATCCTAGAATGTGTTTTCCCGACCGGGGCGTAGCATGGCACGTCCGGATTTGTCGCGCACATTGCAAGGTAGATTCGCCGATGCGGTTTCTCGTGCTCGACATTCTGTGCTCATTCATCGGTTAATTCAGTTCTCGGCCTTGTGTTTTATGCATAATGCTCACTAGGGTTGTTAGCAGGGTTAGAAACATTAACCATAATTGGGTCATTAGTACTGATTTCTTTGCCCCCATGATCACTTTGGTTCGGATTTTGAAAATGTGATGGAAGCAACAGAATTTCTGATAAAAGACCCGTGCGAGTGTTAGAATGCAAAAGGGAGAAAGAAAAAACTTTTTCATACAATATTACATCACGTGAGATGTAGATGTGACTAGAATTAATATCAAGGCATTTAAAACCTTCCTGAAAAACGTTGTAGCCTAGGAAGGTGCATTGCTTGGAGCGTTAATCTCATTTTCTGGCATTAAACGGTCGAAGACTGGGACAACAAGAACACCCAAAAATTCGCATAGATTTTAGTCTTTTTGACTTTTTTCAAGAACTTCTGGAGGAGTGGAAAATTGGAGCACACTAGTGGAGGGCAGCTCTTTTGCCCAGGTTGGGCGGGGGGGGGGGGGGGGGGGGCTTACGCACCGGCTGCCCAACCGGGTTTCGCAAACCCGGGCTAAAGCCCCCCCCCCCCTAATGACCCGGTGGTTGGTACCAACCGGGGTAAAAGGGAGCCCACGTATGCTGTGCGCAGCGTGCATGCCGACACCCTTTTACCCCGGTTGGTAACACCGACCGGCGCAAATGGGACGCGGCCGCGGCAGAGTTTTGCGTGTTTCTCTACTGCGGCAGAGGTTTGGCATGTTTCTTTTGGGGATGTTTTTCTGTGCTATTTTTTTTCGGTGAGGCTGTAAATGACATATTTTTTACACATCGATAGTAATCATCATAAAAATCATTGCATGCATTGATATCATCACAATATAATTACACTGATCTCAATTAGATCATTACATCCGAATAGACTTATACACACTGAGATCTTTACATGCAGATCATTCTTTATACTTAACAATGCAATCTTCCATTTTCAGATATGACCTCCTTCAGCAGAAAACCCGCAAATTCCTCTTGAAGTGCTTGTAAGCAGTCTGCCGGCAGGAGCTCCCTCTGGAGATCGTGGAGCGTTATATTTATCCTTCTTCTTAACCGCTCATTCACGATTATCCTTATGTTCTCCATGACATAGAATCCACATAAATTTGTTCCCTATGTCTGCTGAGGGCACTTTCCGAGAAATATAATTGAGTCAAATAATGCTCAAGGAATTAAAGAGAGATGAGTGAATGTAGCAAGTAATACTTACGATGAGTGTTTCAGATCTCATATTCAACTATGTTAAATCGGGTTGTTGCTTCCTGAACCGCTTCCAAGCCCTGTCCGAAAAAAAAGAATATATGGGTCATCGCACGATAATGATTGAACAAAAGGGGACAGTGTAGTGCGACAACGATTGAACTTACTTTGTGAGTATTGACATAATGGGCTCGTACTCCTCTTGGCCTTTATACATAGAGTCCATGAGATCAACTATTCCGGTGTCAACGTGAATGTTGAAAAGAATCCAGTGAAAACTGCACACGCGATTATATACATTGTCGTGCATAAATCGTCAATTACATTTAACAACGACTTAGCAAAATAGAAATGTGAAGGAATATGCATAAGACAGTAACACTCACTTTTGTCTGTAAGGAAATAGTATTTCACTAAAGTGAAATTGATTCCTCAAAAACATAACTATGTTATTCTCCGTCTCTTTAGCGAATTGCTTTAAAACGATATCATTGATGATATATGGGTCAATGAAGCCAATGCCACCGTTTCCATTATATTCCAGAATCTTCATCCTGCATAATATATATCGTGCAGTGAGGATAATATATATAAGAAGCAATGATCGAACTAGCTGAGGTAGATATTTACAGACAATAGGTGTTGATGATCGATTTGTCGAGTGCGTCTAGATTATAGAAGAAAAAAAGATCTTCAAAATCAATAAACATCGAGTCATCGCGGAAGTAATCCTGTTCTCTAAATTTCAGCATGATGTTGTCTAGCCCATATTTTGCGGTTTGGATATACCACGTATGCAGTTGGCGCTTCAATGTTGTCAAAGAGTTGAGCTGATTAGGTTTGACGAGAGACTTCCCACACTCATATTTCCATGCCAATTCCGCCTTTCCGAAGTTGTGGGGTTGGCCTAGGAGTTGGTCAACTGTTATACCACAATATCTGGCAAACCTCTCAGGTGCTTCCTGATCAACTTGAGCCTGTACAGTGTCCGACACTTTGAGCGGGTGGACCGTTTGTTTTGACTGCTTCCAGAGCTGGGGAATTGTTCTCCCCGCCTTCTTGGCTTTGGAATAACTCATCGTTAATCCGTGATCATAGTCAGATGGCAGATTCTTCTGAACTTGGGACGACATCTCCAGCATATTCTTGAAGGGCTTCTTTACAGCCGGATCTATTGGTTCCTTTGGCGGCTCCGAGGTTCTCTTTACCCACGAAGCCATCTGACGTTTCGTGTCCGCAGTCACCCATTCGTCCAACTCCTGGTCATTCTTATGGTAAGGCAACACTTCTAGCAGCTTCTTTGCTTTCTTCTTCGTAGTATGTTTCTTCTTCGAGGAAGACTTAGAGGCAGCAGCCTTCTGCTTAGAGGACTTAGTGGGCGGCGGAGTCGGCTAAGGAATCGGAGATCAAGCGGGACTCGGGCTGCTGACGTCGACGTGTGCTGACGAGATCGAGCCATGCTGCGGCTCGGAGAAGGTGGCGGCGGTCGACTGCGTCTCGGAGAAGCCGGACTGCGTCTCGGAGAAGGTGGCGGCGGTGGACTACGTCTCGGAGAAGTAGTTGCTTGTGCTGGCGATGGACTGCGTCTCGGAGAAGTAGGTGGCGGTGGTGGCGTCACGCTCCTAGGGGGAAACACTATGCCACTCTTTTTCCATTGAATGATGGAATTGAAGGCCTCTCCAAGTATCTTTACCCCGTCACCTCCGGGGATGTCAAGCCGCGTTATCCTCCAATCCGGATGAACATCATCAACGCTGACACGAGCATACCCAGGCGTAACCGGACGACCATGCGAGGTCGCTCCCTCTACACAAGGTAAAACGTATAGCGCACAACTTGTCTTCTCCTTGATTGCATCCACGGCATCCGTATGTGTAAGGGCATCAACAAGCATAACTAAAGCGGAAGTCGGTACCTCCGTTGAAGCCACGATGCTCCGGTGTAGAGATGGGTCTGTTTCGTCGAATGTAGTGTCTTGCGTCTGGGAGCGACGGCTAGTAAGCTCATTAATCTGTTGTTGCTACTTCATCATTGCGGCTTCCAAGAAACCTATCCGTTCTACGACCGCTGCCTCCTTCTTTATCTTTCCTCTCTCTCGGCTTCTATATGGAAAGAGACAATCTTCCGGCCTGAAGCCAAAGCACCACGGATATCGTCCTCAGCCTTGTGTCCAGCCGCCATGTTCTGGATTCCTGAGGGCCTTTGTAAGCTCGTCATTCTCTCGATCAGGCTTGAACTCTCCCTTTCTAACATATTTGAACACTTTCTCAAGTGCCGCAAAGGGGACCTTTATTTTTTCAGTCATAATAAGGTGCCTTTCTTCGTCAAACGTCGCCCCATGCCCAAGCAACCAATTCCTTGACCTCCGCGAAAAAACCTGAGTACCTCGAATGATCCCCTTCTCTCGTAGCTCTGCCTCGAGTTTGTCAAACTTAGGCACTGCAACTCTGTAGCCACCTGAACCCATCTTATGGTGATATACCTTCCTTGCCGCATTCTTGGCTGACCTCTTCTTCCCCTTTTCTGATTCCTTGTACGCCAGAAATGCTGGCCAGTGTTCCTTCTGTTTCTCAAGCGTCCCCTCGAATTTTGGGACTTCTTTTTTCTTCTCATATTCCTTCCATAATCTTTTCTTGTAAGCATTGAAATCCTCGGCCATCTTCTTCATAGCCGAGTGCATCACTGCGTCGCGCATTTTCTTCTGTGTCTTCTCGTTATCACATTTTGGAAGACTTAAATGGTTCATCAGCTTGTCGAACATGAGTTGTTTGGCCCGGTCTGCGACAAAAGAAACTGCCACACGGTTAGGATTTTCTTCGTCCTTTGCTGGCTCATTCCATTCTTCAATACTTATTGGGATCATGTCCCTAACAATAACTCCACATTGGCTTGTAAACTTAGTTGCTGTATTGATGGGCCAAGCAGGTTCGCCTGATCGATAGACTTCATCGATTACGAGATGCACTTTCGAGCTCATCTCTTGAGCTGGGCCTCGTTTCGACCTCTTGCTAGATGATGTCCATGTAGCCTTCACTAAGGATTGTTCATCACTGGTTTTCTCCGGTTCCGTATATGTTCCTTGCAATTGCTCGTCTTCCTCCATTCTCTGACCTGATTCATTCAGGTACTGTGAGTCGTCGTCTTGATCTCCTTCACCGTCATTGGGTCCATAGGGGAGTGTACTTTCTTCTATTATCGCGGACACCTATTATTCACCCTCTCTTCCGTCCATAGCTCAGCTAATACATATGGAAGATAAAATACTTTAGTAAGTTATAAATTCTCTTGAAAAAATACACTTAGTAAGGAGTATGACTAGCAGATCAGATCGAGTCTTGCTGAGTAAAGTTGCGACTCAAATGGGATATAACATATGTAGCATCCCAAATTATCCATATCATGTGTGAAAACATTACAGATCTCTCCCTCTTCTTCTTGATTGGTGGGATTCAGACGCCATCCAATGAAGAAGAAGAGGAAAAGATCTGCAACATTTTCACAGATGACATGGATAATCTGGAATGCTGTTATAACCCGTTCGAGTCGCAGGTTTACTAGGAAAGAGTGGATCTAATCTGCTAGCTAGTCATACTACTTCCTAGGCTCGTAGTGTTCGTCTCGGTTCCCCTCGGTTACCTCTCGGTTCCCTCTCGGTTCCCCTCGGTTCCCACCCGGTTCCCCACGGTTCCCTCTCTGTTTGTGTTCCTCATCCATATTACTTATAGCTAATGGTACTAAGAAAGAAAAAACCTAATAGCTAATGGTATACCTGATTAACAACTATTAACAACTAACAACTAAATAACAACGTTGTTATTTAGTGTTTAGGGAAACTAATAACAACTAACAACTGCTAACAACTAAATAACAACTAATAAGAACTAGCACTAAAAAAACTAACAGTAAAAAAGATTAACACTAAAAAAACATGAACACAAAAAAACAATCCCGGTCGGCCGGTGAGGGCACGCACACGGGCACCGGCGCGGGGTAGAGCTCCTCCCGCTCACCTAGAGGACGCCGGAGGTGGCCCGGCGGCGAGGACTCGGGGGCGATCGAGGAGCAACGGAAGGCACGGGTGTGGGCGCGGCGAGGGCACAAAGACGGCGCAACGACGATTCCCGATGGCGAGGGCGAGGGCACGGGCACGGCGGCACGGCGTGGAGGAGACTCTCCGGCGGCGGTGAAATTGGGCAACATGACGGCGTGGGGGAGGATTTCGGCGCCGGTGACTTAGCCGTTCTGCGAGGGTTTGCCCCGGGCGGTTGCTCCGCCTGGGGTTATAAAGTGGGAGGCCTTTTGCCCCGGTTGGTAACAAGAACCGGGGCAAAAAGGGGTCTTTTACCACGGTCCGTGTTACCAACCGGGGCAAAAAGGGGGGATAGGTGGGCCCTCGCTTGCCCGCCCACCTCTCCCCCTTTTATCCCGGTTGGCAACACGAACCAGGGCAAAAGACCGAAATTTTCCGTTTTTTGGTTTGCTGCCGCCATTTTTTCCCCGCCACGTTTAAATACATTTTCAAAATGTTTTTTCAAATACATTTCAAATGATTTCGAATTAGGAGAAACTTTCAATATGAAATGTGTTTAAAATTGGACAAACATTTCAAATACATTTTCTGTTTAAAAAAATAATTATTCTAACTATTTAAACTAGTAACAATTTTTGAATTTTCAAACATTTAAAAAGACCCTAGTTTATGAATGGTTTCGAATTTGACGAAACTTTCAATATGAAAAGTGTTTAAAATTGCGTAAAAATTCCAAACACATTTTCTGTTTTAAAAAATAATTATGAAAAGTCACCGACGAGATCCCCGACGACGATGAGGAGTAGTGTTCGTCTGTTTTCTGTTTTTAATAAAAGAATTTGTATTCCGGCAAACTACGGCGCGCTAGCGCGTCTGTTTTCTGTTTTCCGTGCGATTCTTCCTGATTGGTGGGATTCAGACGCCAAAAAGAAACACCCCCCTCATCCAACGACTCGCATTAGGGAGGGGGGGGTACATTTGGATAGATAAACAAGGCACAATACATAATGGCAAAGAGTGGATGTAAACCTAAACGGAGAGCATAGATCTAGATAAACAAGACAGTACATACTGGCAAGAGTGATATGCTAGTCATACTCCTGCCTAGGCCAATAGTACTCCGACTCGTAGTCGCCCTAGTCGTCACTATCGTCGGACGGTGCTCTGGCCTCCCTCGAAGGATCACGACCCCAGGACTGGGCGTGAGGGTAGCGCAGGCGGGGGATATCTCCGGCCCTGATGTAGTTCATGACGCTTTGAAGAGTCCGTACGCCGCCCCACCACAGCTGACGACCAGCCTCGTTGAAGTTTGAAGGAGGCGGGTCGTTCTCCTCGTACCTGGCGAGCGCACTCTCACGCCGATTAATGAAGAAGGCGTCCGAAGTAGGGCGGTAGTCGATATTCCAACTGGGATTCCTCCGCTGCTCTGGCGTGAGCTCGTGGTAGTAGTGGTTCGTGATGGCCGTCTGACGCGCCACACCTTGAGGAAGAGGAGAGACCGGCACTCCTCCGGCGCTCAGCATCCAACCAGCGGGGACACTGTAGCCGGGCGGGCAGGGGTAGTTCGAGGCAGAAAGTGCGTCCGCCTGTAGGAAGGTTAGAGTGGGTGTGGTAGAAGACATGGGAGAGTGATGAGTCTATATGTGTTTATGCCAATCGTGGAAACGCATGCATTCATATACATAGTTAGAAGAAACAGAACCCTTTAGTCCTGGCCTGTTTTACCAACCGGTACTAAAGGGTTACGGTTTCGTTGGGACCAATCACCAAGAATCACACAGATCGTGTGCTTCTTTCAAGCGCTTGTGAGTCGTTGGATCAGAGGTGTGTTTCTTTCGAGCTCTTGTCGGCCGTTTGATCACGGGTACGGTGTGTTTCTTTCAAGCGCTTGTTAGCCGTTGGATCAGGGGTGTTTCTTTCGAGCGCTTCTTAACCGTTGGATCGAAACCCAGGCAGAACACTTGTTAGCCAGAGGTCCCTATATATAACCCACCTCTCGGAGTCCCTTCATACATCATTCAATTCATCCACTGAATACAAATCATTCGGATTCGCCAGCATACGTCCTACCGTGCATTTGATATGCATATATGCACTCCAGGATCCACGGTGGGGCTGTATGCGGGCGATATTGGTTGTTGTGATCTACATCCCCCATTCATGGTTTGACAAAAGGTTTGATACATCATTCAGTTCATCGACCGACTACAAATCATCCGGAGTCGCCATCATACGTGTGACCGCGCTTTCGATATGCATATACGCACTCATGAGCCACGGTCGGGCTGTATGATGGCGACACCATTTGTTCTGTTCTATATATCTACAAATCCTCCAGTTCACACGCCCGACATGTGGAAAACAGAGGTGGACTAATCCAAATACATGAACCATCCAGGTTTGATACATTATTACACAATAGTCTAGCAATATTACATGTTTGTTTTCTGCGTGGCATTATGGTCTCGGGCATTTCATCGAACACCTCTTATGCATATGACGGAAAAACAAGTGAGCACACCACACAAAAAGGTGAGTGGCATGAGGAGTGGAGAACACTGGCATGTAGTGTTTATAAAAAAAGAGAAAAAAAAATTGGATTTGAAGAAAAACAATTCTATTAATTTACATTTTCCATCTATTTGGTTAGTTTTTCTTAACAAAATTGAAAGTATTAACTAAACGGCAATATATAGAAATAAAGAAACAACTTTTCATCTAGGTGGGGCTCATTTTCCCCGGTTGGATCCACCAACCGGGGAAAAAGACCCCCCCCCCCCATGACGCGCCTGCACACGCCCAGCTCGTTGAGGGCCTTTAGCCCCGGTTTGTCGCTCCAACCGGGCCAAATGACCCCCCCCCCCACCACGCGCCCTGCTCGGCCCGGCTCCACCTCTGCAGTCTTTTGTACCGGGGGGTGGCTGAGACGGGGTGAAAGGGGTGCTCGCCAGTAAGCAAAAGCCCCGTTTTCCACTAGTGGCAATTTGCTAGGAAGACAGTTGATCAAATAAACTGCAAGAATAAAAACTTCATTCCAATACGTCAATAGCATGGAGGCATGAGCAAGAAGGAATAAACCAGCCTCAACAATGTGTCGGTGTTTTTTTTCCGAGCAGATCCATATGTTGGTGAGAATGTGGGCAAGAAACATGAGGTACTACGGAAAACCTCCAGAGGTACTACGGAAAACCCATCCGGGCTTCTAGAGGATCAATATCTACTGCTTAAGGAATAGAGGATCTGCTTCCGGGGCTTACACGCCTGAGGTCTCAATCGTGAGTAGGCAACATGATAAATCATGTCACAACCACCTCCATTCCTATGGTCTAGTAGATATAACTATCCCAGAGAAACCAGGATTCGTGAAAACCTAACTTGAAAGTTTAGGTGAGAAGAGAAAACAACGTTGCACTTCCTTACCAGAAAAGGGAGGGTGGGTGGGGAAAGAAATAAAATGGCTGAATTCCTACTCTCACGTTTCATTTTTCCCTATATAGCTACAAAATAGTTTCTAGACTCAACTGCGACCAGTAAAAAGGGATCCTACAGGCAGACAGGCTCTGATACCATTTGTCGCACCCGGACTTCTAGGGGATACTCACAGTGCGTTAAACAGTAGATAAATGGCTTACGGGGCATACCGGCACCCGCATCTCAATATGAGCAGGCCAACACGTAAATGTGTGACAACCATTCTCTACTATTCATCGTCTGCGCAAACCATCCCGTAGAAATCCAGATACTTCCATTGACGTACTTCAAAACATACACACATGGTACGTCAACGGCATTTGAACAAGTGATATCACAACAGATCTCTACGACACAAAAGATTGAAATAAGTTGCAAATATCTCTCATTAGAGCAGAGATAGCAAATACAATCATCCAGAGGACACATGTCCCAACAATTCATCATTACATCACAGCGGAAGCATTCAACATGTCTGAGTACAGACAAAAACCGAATAGGCCTAAGAGGCCGGAAACGAAAAGACGGAGCCCATCCACGAAGTCTCGGATCCTGCCCGGGTCCGCTATCTACTCGTCAGCAGCCTCGTCAAACTCCACGTAGTAGCCACCATGGGGATCCTCGAAAACGTAGTCTGCGGAAACCACAGCCCCAAAGGGGTCAGTACATAAACGTACTGGCAAGCAAGACTCACAATTCACCATAGTGTAACCCGTCAACACCAAGCACAGATGCTCTGGGTTCAACGGAGGAAAGGGGATATAAAAGATGCTGCAACTGGCTGCTCTAACCAACTACAGAGTTGCTATAACTTCCGGCTATCAGAAAAGGGATAAGATAGCGTATCGTAACCAACTATAACTAACCACCAAACAAACCCATCCTGGATCTCGCCCCTTATCCAAAGAAGCAATCCGAGGATAAACTCACACAGTTGGATTAATGATGGATCAAGTTATTGTGGCAATAAGGCTATTACTAGTCCAGTTATCATTAGTTAGGTGTAAGTTGTTCTGAGTACTTGTTAGCCAGTACTTTCACCAAGTCAACCATAACCGCGGAAAACACGGCTTCTCGAGAAGATTTAACCCTGCAGGGATGCACCAATTTGGCCGTACACGTAAGAATACCCCGCCAGGATGGAAATGCACTTCCACCAATCGAGGCACTCAACACAACTCAACTCTTCTTCGCATCAAGCCCAAAGAACCACATCCTATGCGTGCGCGGCTAATCGAGCCCCACGAATAAAAGGGGACCCTCATAGCGCTCTAAGACCACGCCGCCCTAAATGCCGACTACAAAAGTTCCACCCTGGCGCCAAGGGTTCGCACCTGCACATGCATGCATCAAATGGAAAGCCCGAACTAAGTGTGGCGATTTGGACGAGATGCGAATCGAATCAAATTGAGGGGGGCTCCCATACACGCTTCCCACATGCGGTTAGTGCGCTCATCATGGATCAGTAGACAAGACCCTTTTCCTAATTAGGGTCGACACTATCAGGCCTCAAAACCACGCCGGGCCTCCTGCCGGTGCCTTATCAGCAAGTTATTATTAACCACAAAATTAACATGTTGATTGTTTAACATCGAGCCCCAGAACATAATGATAAAGTAACAGAAAGTAACGGGTAACAGACTCGAGCAAAACAACCCTAAGCATGCTAGTAAGACACGGGCTCAGACAACGGGGTTATGGGAGTGGAGGTGAGGCAATATCAGGGTTAAAGGATACATGTGATAGGTTCGTAACAGAAGCAACTATTCATATGGCTAGCAGAAATAGACAACGGAAAGTATCGGTAACCAATGTTGAAAGGGGACACAATGGTTCATGTGAGTGAATACTTGCCTGCAAACTCAGCAGCCTGGTACTGAGCTAGATCCTTAGAAGGGGTGTCGTAAGTATCGTCGGTCTCAACGTCGTCGTATATCCAAGAAGAAGCAAACAAACAACGCAAAGAGACAAACAATCAATAACATGGCATAGTGCACAATCATGGGATGATGCATGACCATTTAATTGATGCATAGAAATAAACTAGTTGACAAGTTAACATGTTTAAATGGACCCATATGCAATTGGATTGCATATGGAAAGCCCATGAATTATGTTTGAAATAATTGTTTTACAACTAACCAATAGATGAAAGTGGATTAGCATGATGCATGGATGAGGAAAACATCAAAATAACAACAATAGAATCAATTGGAAATAAGGTTTACCAATTTTGGAATTTTATTTATTAAGTTATGGAATTTTGGTTCCTTAAAGGTGTCACACAAGAATTTGTTGTTTTCACCAATTCTAATTGTTCAAAATAGATAACAAAGTTCATATTTGAAAAGAACACACAATTTTGGGGGGATTACATGTTTCACTTGTTGAAAAAGGATTTCAAATAAATTATTTATGAATTAAACAAGTTTAAGCAAGAATTAAATGAATTTAATTCAAACATGAACTTATTTGAATTTTTATTTGTGCAAAACATTAAGTGAGATTCATAATTGAAAAGCTTATACTTTTATGGTTTGAAAACATATTTCATAAGTTCAAAATTAATTTAATTTGATCAAGTTATGAATTTAACAATTTTAAATGATTTAAACAAGGTTTAAATTATTTAACCAATTTTAATTATTCAAAACATGAAACAAAATTTATATTTGGAAAGTTGGTTTAATTTTGCATGGAAAACATATTTCATTTGTTGAAAAGTTATTATTTTGGCAATTTTAAATGCAATAATTAAGAAACAGTTGTTTTCAGCAATTTAAATTATTCAAAACAGTAAAAAAAGTTGATATTTGGATAGTACATGAAAAATGGGATGGAAAACATATTAAGTTTGTTGAATTTGGAATTTTTATGCCCAAGTTATGAATTTTGCAAAATTAAGTGATTTAAACAAGTTTTCAAATATTTCACCAATTTAAAATATTCAAAACAGTTAAAAAATTTTATATTTAGGTAGACAATTCAATTTGGTCCAGAAAACATATTTAAAAAGTTGAATTTGGAGTTAAGATGAATTAGTTATGCAATTATACAAATTTCAAATGAATTGTTTGAATTTGCAATTTGAATGCATTTGAATTATCCAAAACATAATACAAATGGTTTAAATAGATAGATAATTAAATTTGGTGCAGTGTACATATTTTATTTTTGTTATTTGGATTTATAAAATAAAAGTTATTGGCATTTTACTTCTAGGGACTAATCTGTAAAGAAAATGACTTATTTTGAAAAGAAAACTGGGCAGAACGTTTTTCACTGCGCAATGGCCTAACCTGGGCCACTGCCAGCAGGCACGGGCCAGTGTGGCGCTGCGTGGAAGCACGCGTGGCCACCGCGGCCACAGACAGGTGGGCCACGGGCTAGGGAGAATAATCCCCAAAAAAAGGTGTTGCGCGCAGGGCTCGAACCGTGGCCGCTGCGCTGCGTGCAGTGGGGCGTTACCACTGCGGTGGTTTTCGTTCTCTGACAGGTATGCACACGCGGACAGGTTAAGGTTCAACTTTGTTAACTGAATTTCGTCTGCAGATGTTCTCTGAATCTTTCGACAGCGCTCACTGGCCGGCAGCGATCTGCAGTAGAGCTCGCGACCGTGGCTCGGTGCGGTGCTGTGCGATCTGGTGCGTGTGCTAGCTTGCGATGTGCAGTGCAGGAGAGGGAAGGGAACGGGGGGAACGGCTGCTCACCGGCGGTGGCAGGGGAAGCAGAGGGTCGGGGCAAAGGTTGCCGGCGAGGACGTCGTGGATGGCGGCGGCGATGTGGCCCTTCTCGGGCTCAACGGAGAGGTCGGGGGTGGAGAGGGAGCAGCGGCGGATCCGTTCCAGCTGCTAACTCGCGTCGATGGCCATCAGAGGCAGCGATCGCCGGAGAGTTTCAGAGGACGGTGGCTCGGTGGTGGTGAGATTCAGGGAGTGGTCGCCGGGCAGAGAGAGGGAGGTGACGGCGCAGCTCGAGGGAGGAGGTGGAGTAGGTGGTCTAGGGCTAGCAGGGGCTCGGGGGGTAGGTTATAAGGGCTAGGGCGCGCGGTGCTGGCCGTCTGCTCCTCGCCCTGCAGACGTGGATGTGCCCGATGCCCCGCCGTACAGGTTGACGACGACAGGTAAGAGCGAAAGGGTATTGGGCCGTGGGGGAGGAGAAATTGGGCTGGGCCTGCGCTGGCTCCCCCCCTCTGGTAAGTTTTCCTTTTTATTATTTGTTCTGTTATTTTTTTGCAGAAAAAGAAATAGGAAGAAAACTAGGGTTTTTGAGTTAGTAAAAATTAGGTAAAATTCTTGTGAGTTGATTAGGTCAACAGCAACCATTTGCAAAGGTCTGTTTTCCAAAATGTTCAAATTCTATAGCTGTTTTGTAAATGATTGAATTTGTATGAATTTGAATATGGGGTGATTTATTTAAAAGAAACATTTCCAAAAGTTTAAACCCTCAATTTTATTTGAAACAAATTGCTTAGAATTGTTGTAAATTTCAGTAATTCCAAAGGGTTGATGTTTGGAATTTTGTTTGAATTTGAATAACATATTGAGTTAAGTGAACTATTAAAAACCACAATTTTAAATAGTTGAACCTTATGGATTAAAATGGAAACAATTGGGGTTTTGAGTTGAACTTTTTAATTGAAAAATTGTAACATAACAAGTATGAACAATTATTTGGATGTTGGTTTGGAATTTCAAATGTTTTTGGTATTAGATGAATTATTGATTAGAAACAAAACAATAGTTTTGGAATCACAACTTTTATGGAAACAAATGATTGTTTTGATTTGAAATATCATTTTGGAAATTGTAACATCACAAGTATGAAACAAAAGGTTTGAATTTTGGTTTGAAATTCAAATAGAAAACAAAGGAAAACAAATGAAAACAGTTGGAAAACAAAGCAAAACAGAGGAAAACAAACAAAACAAATGCAATGAACATGATGTCATGATGCAAAACATAAAATAATAGAGAGCAAACATTCTAATGGCTATTTTTCACACTTGGGATGTTACAATATTCACATGCCTCCTCGGAGTGAAGTTCCCCTTAGGTTACGTGGGGCTGATAAGCAGATACCTAGACGCGGAGAAAAAAAATCTTTAGCGGGATGAAGTCTCATGACTGTCACGTGATGATGACGCAGATACCTAGGCTGCAGGAAGAGATCGTCACCAACCTATGCGAGCTTGAGATGTACTTTCCACCTGCCATCTTTGACATTATGGTACATCTCTTGGTCCATATCGTGGACGATATCACCAATCTTGGGCCAGCATTCTTGCACAACATCATGGTGTTAGAAAGAATGAACGGGATCATCAAACCATTCGTTCGTAACAGGGCACACCCGGATGGAAGCATCGTCCAGGGATTTCTCACCGAAGAATGCATCTCTTTCTGCAAGAATTTTCTAGGCGATGAGAAGCCAGCTGTTGGTTTGCCCGCAAACAAGCACCTTGACAGGTTCATGGGGGTAGGCCACAACACTGGAAAAAGGGTAATGGACGCAGACTCCTGTGGTCGGAGAGCCGACTTTGCTAGGGCCCACCTAGTAGAGTTACAACACATTGACGATGTTGACCCTTGGATAGAAGAGCACAAAACCACGATAAAAAACAGTGCTCGCAGGCCGATGACGGAAGATGAGATATTTAGAGCACACAACTCCTCTTTCGCGACATGGTTCAAGAAGCAGATTAATGCCGATCCCCCGCCAATGACATGTCAGAAAGATATAATTTTATTGGCCTTGTCATATGGCCCCGCGCCCAATCTGATGAGTTATCAAGCATACGACATCAATGGGTACACATTCTACACGGAGGAAAGATACAAAAGTAGCGACTTTCAAAACTCATCTATAACGATGGAATCTTACGCGGGCGAAGAGATTAGAAGACACTACGGAAAGTGCGAGGAAATCTGGGAGCTTGACTACGTTGGGGTGAAGATGCCGATGTTCCATGTCAGATGGGCTACAAACGTCACGAAAGAACACGAATATTTCACCACTATGTCGATGTCTGAAGCCAACAAACCCAAGTCCAAGAACCCCACCGCGCAAAATGAGCCTTGGGTATTGGCTAAGCACGTGGAGCAATGCTTCTTCATAACCTACCCGACCAAGCCTAGTCGTGTTGTCGTAAGGAGAGGAAAAAGGGCCCTCGTCGGGATGGATGGAGTCGCAGATGAGAAGGACTTCAACGGCCTAGTCAGAGACCCGATGATGGAAGAACCCGGTGAAGACGATGCACCATACACCACAAGAAGAAGCAGGACCACACTACCTAGGTCAGGTCTTCCATTCACAAGAAGAACTCATGATATGGCGGTCACGTATTCAACATCGACCAAGAAAGGCAAGAGTAAGATTGTGACGAAAGGCTGAGAGAGAGATATACTCGCGATATGTGCGATATAACATGGTAATAACTCGCTAAATCAATCTAGTATATGTATGTACTTTTTTTGAAGTGAGAAACAATGTAGCAGCCCCTAGTATACCAACGATATGCTCGATGTAACTGCCTTTTATATGTTTCGGATATATTTACTTACATTTGATGGCTATTTGCGCGTTTATTTTCAAAATTATAGTACCACTAAAGAGGGCCCCTTGTATTCAATATCCTTATGGGGAAAAAAGATATCCAAAGTAGTTAATAGGGATTTTGTTTTGTCAACAACAAAGAGTGGGGTAAATGTATCGCAGGCGCATATTCGTAAAGTGCGCCTGGGGTAAATGTATCGCAGACGCATATTCGTAAAGTGCGCCTCGGGTAAGTGTAGCCTGGGGTAAGTGTCTGTATCGCAGTTAAATATAGCGCAGGCGCACACGTCCAATGCGCCTGGGGTAAGCTGTACCGCAGGCGAATGCGCCTGGGGTAAGGTCCTTATGCTATCCCGTCGGTCCTTCTCCTTTTCTCTCCCCGCAGAACAGTTTCCATCCCGCACATCGCTCTCCATCCCCGATCCAGTACACCACGCCATCGTCGAGTGCATTCCGTCGTCCACGCCGTCGCCCACGCCTTCGTCGAGCATGCCGTCGTCTCCCACGCCCCACCCCCCATCTCACACGCCCCACCCCCCATCTCCCACGCCGTCGTCGAGCACGCCGTCGAGGAGGAGCAGAGCAGGAGCCGTCGAGGAAGAGCAGAGCAGGCCGTCGAGGAGGAGCAGGTCCAGGGCGCGCCGTCGTCGAGCAGCAGGTCAGCCATCATCGCCCACGCCCGTTCGCCCACGCCCGTTCGTCAACGCCGTCGTTGAACAGGTCAGCCCCTCCCTCCCATCCCCCTCCCTCCCATGTACCACGATAGGGGATCGAATTCCTTGCGCTGTTGCTGCTGGTAGTTGTATGAACTTAAACGAAACAAATGTTCCCGGTGTTTTTTACTGCAAGTGGTTGTATGAACTGAACTGAAACGATAGGGGATCGAGCCTATAACCTGCATTTGTATGAACTGAAACGAAGAGCTCACCTATCCCTGTTGCTACCCTGTTTCTTTGTATAACAACAATTGCTTGTAGGAATTGATCATGTCGTGATCCCAACTCCTTGTTAAATTTAGAAGCAAAATATGATCTCACACGAGGAAGTTAAATTAGCTAGGTTGATTATTAATAAATCTACAGTAGTGTTAAGTCTGAATTATGCCCTTCTTTGTGATTTCAATTAATTCCTACGACGTCCACGGGTAATTTCTTGCCGATAAGCACATACGATAAAGCAGGGTAACAAAAACCGCAGTAGCTGTCGACAACAATGTCATGACAATGCTGAGGGGAGCCATATGTGGATCTGTCAGGAATGTTGCATAGTTCGACAGTTGTGCTCCGCTGACACACGAAACCAACATGATCCCAGCACCTATAAACAAGTCCAAGTCAGGGTTCACCTCACTGCACTGCCTTTAATGTCCCTTATGAAATCAAGCTAAAACTATGTAAATTCAAACCTCGTACCTACAACAGTAGGAAGATTGAAAGTTGTAACCGCAAGAGTGCCAAAGAGGAATCCAAAGAAAGGCTTGGCGATAAACTGTCCAATATAGCCAGAAGTGATAGCATCCGGCCTTTTTACTGCTTCAATGAAGTCCTCAACGCTTGAATTTACACCTCCAGCAAACATCAAGAACCCCAACGCTGGTGCGTAGTACCTGACAGGTTATCGGCACATAGTCACACGCATATAAAATGGTAAGTTACCACTACCACTAGCACAATGATGATTGAACTTCTACCAACCCATGTTTGGCGCTACTGGATGGCGGGGTTCACATGTTCATGGAGTATTTCAGCTATACTTGCGGAAAGCAGCCTTGTTTCTTGACTAGTGTCACTCTCACGGGTCACCTGATGACTTGTGCCATCTAGTTAGATTCAGTTAGTGAAATTCAAATGTTACTGAATCGTATTTCATTCAGTTGATAACTTTTGGTTTCGGTGTTTCCTACAGAAGTATGCTATCGATTCAGTTCCCACTGAACTAACCCAAATTTGCATTTATCGATTCAGGTGGTAACTTTTGGTTTCGGTGTCCCCCAACACCCCATTTTTGCATCTCGGCCACAGGAATGCATCTCCATCCACTCAAATGCAAGTGAAGATGTAGTAGTAATAGCAATGGCACTTTTCCCCACTGCTCACTGCTCGTAGAACAGCACAACGTTAATAGTGGTAGTAGTACTTTCCAGCTGCAGCTTGTTGCACTAACAGGCCCGTGATCACCATCATTATAACCAAGATACACTACGGGAGAACTGATCTTTGCCGTGTGCACCATCATTATAACCAAGATATATAGCACATACTGCTCCCAACTACTAGTACTAACAGAAATCCCACTAGAAACAGGTGAGCTTGGCTACAGAATCTCCCCTCCTAATCCGTCGCATTACGGCGCATGTTCTTAATTTATACCCTAATACACAGTTAAAAACCAGCAAATACACAACACAACGGGAATGTAACATACCGATTGCCTGGTGCATTGCGCACTATCACTAGCTATGATGCATGGCCGATTGCCTGGTGCTGGGAGATGACGAGTGTGCTCTGTCGTCTCGTGTACTACAAAGCTCAAGCACAGGATTCAGAATGCTCAATATACATCACGTTCAGAAATTCCAAAATGAAACTGGCCATTGAGTTGCTTCTTAGCCTTCTCACTACTTATGTGTTTTTTACTCTTCTCAAAGATACCAGCGACTAGCATTTCTTTCATGCTGCAGTTTTCTATTTTCATTTTTTGCAAGTTAATTAATTACCTCTCTTCATCAAGTGTTCTAACAATCTGTCAACTAGTTAGATTTAAGCATCATGGCAGTCCTGTTTAGCATCATGGCAGTCCTGAGGCTTTTGAGCTGAAATCATTTTCTTGGGAGTTATTTTCCTGGGAGTCATTTTCCTAGGAGTTATTCTGTAAAACATTCTAGTGTTTCTAATTGTGTAAAACATTCTATCAAGTAATTATTCAGTGGCTGTCATGGCTCACATCTGTTTTGGGGAGTTATGATTATTCCTGGGAGGACCTGGGAGTTATGAAATCTGGAGACATGAAAATATTGCAGCCAATCTGGAGTTTTGTGGCATGATATGAACTCCTGGGTCATGAAAATATTGCAGCCAATTTGTTTTGGGGAGTTATTTATGTTGCAGGTACATTGAGTGCCAATGTTTTGCCGGAACGTTGATTCATTTCCGTTCCGGCAAATTTCTGGCACTCCGGCATGACCATTTATAGCAGAGGTCATGCCGAATTTTTCCGGTGACTAACCTAGTATACATTTTGTGTACCGCTAGCTAGGCATGTCTTCTTCTTCTACGGATCCGGCGCTATTGTCCACTACCTGCTTATGCCAGAGAGTGGCAAGAGGAAGAGAGAGCCAATAATGGCGGTGACGATCGGACGACTGACCAGCCCCCCGATGTTGAGCCCCACAATGATGACGGGCTCACCGGTGGAGAGGCGGAAACCACTGATAGTGGCACCGGGGGTCCCTCAGAGAGTAGCACGACGGGAAATAAGCGTCGGCATTGAGCTCCGAACAAAGTCGGCACCGTTCGAGAGAAATTCATGGAGGTGGATCCTTCCAATGGCACGCCTGTGATGCCATTGGACCTTGTGAAGGGGTACTTCCTCCAACTTGGCGCGATCCTTCGATACGTCGTCAATATCAACGAGCCGACTCTCAAGAAGAAGCCAACTCTGCGCGCCCAACTCATCTCGAGGCTGCACGCGCGGTACGAGTTCCCTCCCCCTACAACAATGAGAATCTGAAGGGCAACCTGGTGAACAAACTCGCCCTCACTAGATTCACCAAAGCCCTGAACAATTAAAAGACTATGGTGAGGGTGATGATTAGGGACGAGGAACCATTCGAAGAGATCCAACGCCACTTCCCGCGGATTACGCCCGATGACTTCAAGACTTTCCTAGATAACCAGGTTCTTGATTTCACTAAGAATCAAACGGAATGGGGGAGGGACCTAGCGTCGAAGAACATCAGTCACCACAATCTCGGCTGTCGTGGCTACGACGGGAAGGAGCCAGTTTGGGTGAAAGAGGACCAGGCCTACATTGAAAAAGGGATTGAGAACCCTTACGCCAAGTATGCCCATGTGTAACATCCCAAGTCTGAAAAATAGCCTTTAGAATGTTTGCTCCCTGTTATTTTATGGTTTGCATCATGGCATCATGTTGATTACATTTGTTTTGTTTGTTTTCCATTTGTTTTCCTCTGTTTTCATTTGTTTTCCTTTGTTTTCTATTTGGATTTCAACTCAAATTTCAAACCTTTTGTTTCATCCTTGTGATGTTACAATTTCTAAAAAGATATTTCAAAATAAAACAATTGTTTGTTTCCATTAAAGTGTGATTTCAAAACTGTTGTGTTGTTTCTATCAAAAATTCATTGAATATCAAACCCTTTTCAAATTCAATTTGTTTCCCATTTGAAATTCCAAACCAACATCCAAATAGTTGTTTCCAAATAAAAACATTAATTGTTTCCAATTATCCCATAATGTTCAACTAATAAAATGGTGCTTTATTTCAATCAATTAATTCTATTTCAATCCAATTTCAAATCAAATGCATCAAATAGAACCACTTTTGAAGTTATAAACTTTAACAAGCCAATCAACTAATCTTTCAATCAAATTAAGCATAGGGGTTCCCCTATTCAAAGTTGTTTTTATTAAATGGGCACTTAATTAAAATACACCCAAATTTGAATTTCAAACAAACATCAAGCTAATTTAAAGTTTTCTGAAAACAAAACTTGGTTAATGTTTTCTTTTAACCCAACTAGCTTAACCAAATTTTTATGACATCTTTGCTAACCAAAATCTCATGGTTTTCTTCCTTTTCTAATTTGCTACAAAAAAAATATATAAAAGAAACAGAAAATAACAAAAGAGAAAAAGGGGGCAGCAACTATCTACCTCCCAGCCCAGCCCACCAAATTTTCCAGTTGGCCCAGTACCTGTCGCTTTCTTCCTCCTCCTGGTGATGTCACCTGTACGACCTACAGGAGAACCATTCGATCAACTCCCCACCCCTTGGATGCCATGCCGTACAAGGTTGTCGTCCCCCTTAAAGCACCACCTCCCCCCTAGCTCCTCCCCTAACCCTAACCCTATCCTCCTCTTCCTCCCCCCGCCTCCATTTTCTCTCTTCCCTCTCTGCTCGCTGCCTTTTCTTCCTCTGAACTGAACCTGGACATCCTCACCACCGAGTCCCTCTTCAACCGGCGATCGCCGGAGCTCCGTACCCCCTCCGGCCGCGCCAGCGGCGGGAATGGAGCCGCCGCTCTGCCCTCTACGCCCCTGTGCCCTCGGCCAGGCCCGGGATGCACCGTGCCGCCGCCGCCGTGAAGCTTCTACCGCCGGCCACCTTCAGACTCTGCCCCGACCGACCTGCCCCTGCTGGCCGCATCCTTCCTGCCGCCCAAGGTGAGGCCTCCCCCGATCTCTACTCCCCTCCCTCACCTCCTTCCGCACCACGAGCCCGCACCCCCCCCCCCCCCCGCGGTTGGTCCCCTCCGGCGAGCATCACACCACCGCCGGCCGATCTCTGTCGAGGGAAGCCATCGTGCGTTTTCAGTCAGTTACCGATTCAGATTCAGAAAACCAACACGAAGCAGCAACACATACCCCCCGAGGCCCCCCTTCCTAACACAACAGCCGCACTAGCCCAGCTGGTTAGCTCCCTGTGCTTAGAAGCAGAGGGCTTGGGTTCGAATCCCCATCCCTCCATAAAACCAAAAATTTCATGTTCAATTGTTTTTGTACATAAACATCCCAGAAATCACACCTAGGCCCCTGGCACTTATTTCTAGCCCCTGGAAAATATTTTCTAAGTCCCTAGTGCAGTAAAAATGGCAGATTTGCACCCAATTTTGGAAATTGCATAAATAAATCATCCTAACTCCAAATTCAACATTTTTAATATGTTTTCTATACCAAATTAAATACCCTACCCAAATATAAAATTTGTTTACTGTTTTGAATATTTTAAATTGGTGCAAAATTTGAAAACTTGTCAAATTCACTTAAATTTGCAAAATTCATAACTTGTTCATAAAAATTCCAAATTCCACAAACTAAATATGTTTTCCAATCAATTTTTCATGTAATTTCCAAATATAAATTTTGTTTGCTGTTTTGAATAATTTAAATTCCTGAAAACAACTGTTTCTTGTTTATTGCATTTAAAATTGCCAAAATAATAACTTGCTCATTTTAAATCCTTTTTCAACAAGTGAAACATGTAATCCACCCAAAATCTTGTGTTCTTTTCAAATATAAACTTTGTTATCTGTTTTGAACAATTTAACATGATGAAAACAACAAATGCTTGTGTATCACCTTTAAGGCACCCAAAAATTCCCTAAATTAATAATAAAATTCTAAATTGCTACACCCTATTTTAATTTGATTCTAATGTTGTTATTTTGCTGTTTTCCTTTTGCATGCATCATACTAAACCACTAGCACCTGTTGATTAGTTGGAAAACAAATAATCGAACCAAAATCCATGGGCTTTTCATATGCAACTCAAAGTTGCATATGTGTCCATTTAAATTGTGTTATCATATCAAATAGTTTATTTTGATGCAACCATTAATTTGTCATGAATCATCTTGATTGTGCACAATGCCACGACAATGATTGTTTACATTCCTGTTTTGTTTGTTTGCTTCTTCTCGGATACACGACGACGTTGAGACCGACGACTTACGACACCCCTTCTAAGGAGTTAGCTCAGTACCAGGCTACTGGGTTTTGCAGGCAAGTTATCACTCACATGAACCATTGTGCTCCTTTCAACCTTGGTTACCGATACTTTCCGTTGTCTATTTCTGCTAGCCTTAGTAGTAGTTGTTCTGTTACGAACCTATCACATGAATCCCTTAAAACCTGATATTGCCTCATCTCCCTTCCTATAACCATTGTTTGAGCCAGTGTCTTACTAGCATGCTTAGGTTGTTTTGCTCGAGTCTGTTACCCGTTACTTTCCGTTACTATATTCCATTATGTTCTGGGGGCTCGATGTTTAATCAAACAATCATGCTAATGTTACTGTTAATAATAAATTTGATGATAAGGCACCGGCAGGAGGCCCATGAGAGGTTTTGAAGCCTGCTAGTGTCGACCCTAATAGGAAAAGGGTCTTGTCTACTGATCCATGATGAGCGCACTACCCGCATGTGGGAAGCGAGTATGGGCGCCCCCCTCAACTTGACCTGATTCGCATCTCGTCCAAATCGCCTCATTTAGTTCGTGTTTTCCATTTGCCGCATGCATGTTTTTGCGAGCCCAGGCCAGGGTGGAACTTTTGTAGTCGGCATATAGGGGGACACGGTCTTAGAGTGCTATGAGGGTCCCTTTTCTTCGGGGCTTGATTAGCCTTGCGCCCAAGGTTCTTTGGGCTTGATGCGAAGAATGGTTGGTTGTGTTGAGTGCCCCGCTTGGTGGGGTGATCTCCCATCTGGCGGGCCATTCATACGTGTACGGCCAAATTGGTGCAACCCTGCAGGGATAATCTTCTCGAGAAGCCGTGTTTTCCGCGGTTATGGATTACTTGGTGAAAGTACTGGCTAACAAGTACTGAGGACAACTTAAACATAATGATCAAACATGTTACACCCAATGATTAACAACTTGACTAGTAATAGGCTTATTGACACAATAATCTGAACCATCATTATTTCAACTGTGTGAGTTATCCTCGGATTGCTTCTTTGGATAAGGGGCGAGATCCACGAAGGGTTTGTTTGAAGTTATCTTTCAGTTGGTTACAATCCTCGATCTTATCTCCTTTCTGTTAGCCGGCAGTTGTAGTATGTTTCTGTAGTTGGTTAGCGCAGCCAGTTGCAGCATCTGTCATACCCTTTTTCTTCCGTTGAACCCAAGGCATCTGTGCTTGGTGTTGACGGGTTACACTTTGGTGAACTGTGAGTCTTGCTTGCCAGTACGTTGGTGTACTGACCCCTTTGGGGCTGTGGTTTACGCAGACGACGTTTCCGAGGATCTACATGGTGGCTACTACGTGGAGTATGACGACGAGACTGCTGACGAGTAGATAGCGGACCCGGGCAGGATCCGAGACTTCGTGGATGGGCTCCGTCTGTTCGTTTCCGGCCTCTTAGGCCTATTTGGTTCTTGTCTGTACTCAGACATGTTGAATGCTTCCGCTGTATTGTAATGATGTATTGTTGGGGCATGTGCCCTCTGCATGATTGTATTTGCTATCTCTGCTCTAATGAGAGCCATTTCCAACGTATTTCAATCTTTTGTGTCGTAGAGATCTGTTGTGATATCAGTTGTTCAACGCCGTTGACGTACCATGTGTGTATGGTTTGAAGTACGTCGACGGAAGTGCCTTTGATCTCTAGTGGATAGTTTACATCGACGATGGAATAGCAGGGCTTGTGTTGTCGCGCATAAGCGCAGGCCTACCAGGAAGCTGGGACGTGGGAGCAGTTATGCCCCATAATCCAAGCATCTGCTATCCAGTTCGTACGGTGAGTATCCCCTAGAAATCAGGGTGCGACACCATGACCCGCAATTCCAGAAATTCATGAGGTCGAGGTACAGAAAAGTAGCTCCGGCCGGGGAACTTGTCATGGACCCTAAGATGGTGGAGAATGTTACTTTGGTCATGGACGATAGCGTGAAGAATGTTGAGAAACTAGTGGTAAGAAATTTACCATTTCATGCAACTCGTCATCATCAAGTCCATGATTTCATTCTAGTACGAAACCATTTCTAAACCGTTCATATGTTGCTTCTGCAGCTAGAAGAACAACAACTTGAATCTTCCTCGTCGCAGACGTCGACGGCCAAAGTCGTGTGGGATAAGCCTTTCATCAGGGGGTACAACAAGGCAAAGAGCCAGGGCCCGCTGAAAAAGCCGCACTTAGGCCGTATCACCGGCGGCGGACTAAATAGGAAGCACGCCAACTATGGCTTGGCTGAGCCCAGCACTAAGGAGTCGCGGGGCAGCGAACAAGAGCCAGTCGAACGAGGAGGCGGAGGCACTGAAGAAGAAGGTGGCGGACTTGGAAGAAAACATGGAGAAGAAGATTAAGGAAAAGGTCGGGAAAAAGATGAATGCGCTCAGACCCGCCGTATTTGAAAAACTATGTGGCTACATCGCCGGGGGCTCACAGGGGCCGTTACCTACGATCAACATAGGCGCCGGAGGTCGACCGTCGACGTTGGTCGTTGCCCGCCGTGGCCGCCGCCGGTGGTCCGTCGACGTTGGCCGTTCCTGGCGCGCCCGCCCCCGCCGTGCCCGACGCGCCTGCCCCCGATGGACCGTCGACCGTGTCCGGCGCGGCCGATGGTCCGTCGATGTTATCGTTGCTCGACGAGCCCACCATCACCTATGGTCCGTCGACGTTAGCCGAGCTCAATGCCCTCACGGTAAATTATTGACCATCTCAAGTTGTAACCAGTTCAATATAACCCTACTCTCTGACCTATCCATGCATGTTACCGCAGGCTGACGCGACGGGATGCACCTTCCTTCTAAGAGTGGGCAGCGAGTTGAAGGATGTTGCAAAGGGGAGCATCTTGCGGCCACTATCCCGCAAGTACCACTGCAGAGATATACCGGCCAACGTGCTTCGGGTTCGCGTCGATCTGGTGCTACCGGGATTCCAGGACGTGTATCCTCCTAATCAACCCGCCGATGCCGACAACGAGCTGAATCTTGGCCAACTGGACAATCAAATCGTGCTATGGCCGAAAGCCCTTATTCGGCTGAACACCACGTCAGGGTCGGCGCCAAGCCAAGGCATGGCTGTCACCACTACATCTGTTGCGCCGCGGAAAGCCAACAAGACAAGGTCCAACATGACAAGGTCCTCTCTCCACCTCCGGTGGATCCTCCTCCTCCCGAGCACGAGACGTCAAATGAGGAGCAACATCACGAGCATGAGACCCATGAAGACTACATGGATATTGAACTTGCTCCCATTGACGATTTCATAAATCAGTTGGATGGCGAAAAGGTTCCTTCGGAGTTACCCACTAGAAATCTTAATATCCAGAAGAATGTAGATGGCAAAGAGGGCGGTTCTTCTGAGTTACCCACCAGAAAAACCGGATATCCAGAAGAAGCTAACATATTCCCAAGAAACTCCCGAGGAGCATACGGCCTTTACGGCTCCACAACCTATGCTGGTTACCCCAAATACACTCCGTGCTACGGCCAAGGAGGCGGTAAAACAAAGCGGCACTCCCATCTGCTTGAGGCCGAAGAAGCATCGGAAGTGGCCGGCAGCCAACAAGAAGAAAGTAGTGCCTCCTCTAGTAGCCAGCCAGCGGCCGCCCGAGTCATGGACCGTTTGTCGCCCGTCGTCCCGTGGAGGAAGGTGCATGAGATAGGTCAGCCGATGATGCCGCCAGAGTTTGTCGCTGTCATGGGTGGTGACATGAGGAGCATCCACGACGGAATTTTGTTCTGAGAGAATGAAACTTCTACGTGAGAAACATCCCTCCTACCCGCTATACGTGGTCAAGGTGCCCCGATCCGTGGGTTTTGTGGATACAAATCCGGCAGAGGTATTCTTCATCAGATACGAAGACATATTCAAAGTCTTCCACTTGGGAAAGCTCGACCGAAGCATTGTTCGCCTGGTATCGCTCAGCATGGCGCACGATATGGTCATGGAGAATACCCCGCACATCACGATTATGGACCCCTACTACATGGTTGAGGACTACTTGCGGTCACCTGCGGACCGGGTTGTTATCATGAACTACATAACGGGTTTTTTGATAGATAACAAAGATAAGAATGCCATTCTCATGCCATATTTTCCCCTGTAAGTAGTCCTCTCCGCTTCCCGTCGTTCCATTCTTCTAGAATCTCCTTAGTATTCCAGTTGATGATATTGATGGCTTGTTTCAAATGTTCTGCGCAGAAACGGAGGATGCACACTCATCGTCATGGAACCGCATTGGTCGCAATGCACTTATCTCGATGCGGGTAGGGCGGTGCAGAAGGACCTACAGGGACATAAGAGCTATTCTTAATAGTCCGAGGCGCCCTACGTGTGCACCCACGTAACAAACTTCCCCCTGCCTCAAGCAATCGGAGCAAGAATCTGGTTTGGAAGCTTGGTATGCCATCTTCTCAGATGAGGGAGTACTTAAAGGATGCCCAAGAGGTATTGTTACCCAAAGTCATCTCCGAGACCCTGACCACAAAGATGGCCAACACCCCCGAAGAATATGTGCGGGCTGAGTTCCGTCGCATCCAGCGGAGGATCTGCACGATACTTGCGTCAGATGCCATCACTCGGCGTGGCTTGTTCTTCCACGACCACGCACCACCGAGCAACCGTGACATAGAAGCACACCTAGCTACGAGAGCAACGTGACACCCGGACATTCAAAACGCTAGAAGCGTTCGTCCGTTCACGGCCGAGACCATAAGATTGACAAAATGTTAGTATACACTTGCAATCATATAACTTTTAGTCTTTATTTGTCGTGTTTTATTCATAAAACCTTGTGCTTCTATTTCTTTGCTAGTTATGTGCGTCTCTATTATCACTTTCGATGCTAAACTCGTATTTTTGTCCTATGCACAGATGACATGGTATGTTGTGTATATCGGTAGGGTTCCCGGAGTCTACGACGATTGGGAACAATGCCGGAGACAGGTGCACGGTTTCAGGGGCAACAGCTACAAGGGGTACAAGACCATGGTGGAGGCGGAAGCTCGATACGCCACTTACCTAGCGAGAGAGAAGACGGAGAAGACGACGGCCCGGATGACCACCTCGCCATCGCCGTGCTACTCCTTGTACTCCTTGTGTTGATGCTACTTGTTGTTTTGCTTGTCTAGCTAAACTATCGATTTGTTGAACTATCTCTCTTCGAGACTATTGTTCGAGACTATTTTAATATAAACTTGTGTATTATGTGTTGATGATCGAGGTTATATTATTTGTTGACCTATCTCTGTTCGAGACTATGAAACTTAATTCTGTCATCTTGATACTTATTTCTTTCATTTTCCTGTTATTTTGGTTTCATTTATTTTTTTGACACAGCAAAAACATACCCCAGACGAATAGCATCTAATACCCCAGGCGCATCTGTACCCCAGGCGCACAAGGCTTGTTCGCCACAGGTAAATCAGTTACCCCAGGCGCACAAGGCTGATTCTTCTGGGGTATGCTGAGTTACCACATGCGCATTTTTCTATTCGCATGGGGAAAGTGATTCCCGCTCGCGATATGGTCCCAGGCGAACTGAAATGCGCATGTGGTAGGCCTTTTCTGTTCGCCTGTGGTAAGCTTTTCTCTAGTAGTGTGTTGCTCACAATCATGTTGACAGTCTTGGAATCTTGTTCTGACTTCATGTACTTCTTTGGGCACTTCCCAGCCCAGTGTTCCAGTGAACCACAAGTGAAGCAGCCATCTTTCTTCTTATCCTTCTTGAAAGTCTTCTTAGCCTTCTTCTTGAAGTCGGTATTCTGCTGGACACCAGTCCTCGCCTTGTTCTTGTGGGAGATGTAGTTCTTCTGTACCATATTGGCTGCAGAAGTCCCTTCGTTCCCTTTTCCATGCTAGTCCTTTGCCCTCTAATTCTTCTCAACACTCAGATGGCCGATGACATCCTCTACAGAGAATTCACGCCTCTGATGTTTCAGAGTAGTGGCAAAGTTCCTCCAGGATTTAGGCAGCTTGGCGATTATGCATCCCGCGACATACTTGCCCGGTAGCACGCACTTGAGAATTTCAAGCTCCTTAGCGATGCACTTTATCTCATGAGTCTGCTCCATACAGAACGGTTTTCGACCATTCTGTAGTCATGGAACTGCTCTATACTGTACATCTCACTGCCAGCATCGGTTGCGTCGAATTTCGATTCGAGCGCATCCCACAAGTCCTTGGCAACCCGCATATGTAAATATGCGTCAACAAACTTATCTCCGATCACAGTTAGAACGCATCCAACAAAGACGACGGTGGTATCCCTAAACGACTTCTCCTGTTCAGGAGTAATCGTTCCCGTGGGAGTGACACCGGCGACCCAAAACACGTTCCTGTAAACGGGCCCTGTTTCAGTGTAGTAGCAAAACCATGAATCGAAAATTGCCTACACATATTAGGTTTTTGGATTGTGAGGAATTTAGACAATTTACAGATTAAATTAATCCAAGTATTAATCATGAACATGACGTAAACATACTGATATTTAACCATGTTCCTGCATACTAGATTTATAGTAGATAAATCTACGCAGACTACTAGTGTTATAATAAAGACAGGGATAAACGTGTTATACTCTGCAGTTGGCCAATTGGCAGTAGCCGTAGCAGAGGCGGCAGCCGCGGCGGCGGTTGCAGTAGCGGTGGCGGCGACAGCAGAAGAGGTAGCCTCGGTGGCAGCAGTGGCGGCCTCGGCGGCAGCAGTAGCACGTTCAGCTTCGGTGGACATGTCGACGAAGAGGGCAAAACGGTAGTAGTCGAAGTAGATGTACAGCAGCAGCGAGCAGTCGCGTAGGAGACGCTCCCCAAAAACCTAATCGCCCCTCTCCCGTACTGGATCTGGAGAGGAGGGGTTTCGGAGGCCTTCTCTCCCGTCGGCCGTGTACGCGGTAGACGGGATGGGATCACCGGCGGCAGCAACAGAAGGTGGAACGAAAGTGGGCGCAAAGAGAAAGAGTGTATGAGTTGTGTGTTCTATGTCCGCCCGAGCCTCCAATTTATAGGCTCGACCGAGTAGGAGAACGGTCAAATTGGCGTTTACTAAGAGCCGTTACCACGTGATAAAGGCGGCGGTTAATACGGCTGTTACGACGCAATTAGACAACAATTAATATGCCGTCTCAAATTATTGCCGTGTCTGTTGACTCCCCATTTCCGACTGCCAAAATAAAGGCATTGGCTCGGCTCATTCCCGCAACCCACGCCGCGTCGTGACGAGGCGAGGCGTGGCGAGGCGGGCGGCACAGGAGGAGGAGCGCGCGTGTGGAACACCTCCACAACTCCTCTCTCTTCATACCAACTCATACTAGTGGGGAGAAAAGCTCACTTTATAAACTGGTGCAAAACTTTCCCAACTAGCAATATGGGACTAAACTCCCACCACTTGTTATGGCTGTATGGGCCTTAGAGATTTAAATAGAAATTGCCTAATAATGGGCTAAAAGCCCATCCCAAATTTCAGCAAAATTAATAAGACAACAAGTTCACCAACATTCAATACTGCACCGGAACCAAATGCTGAGCCCAACAACTTGCCAAATAAAACAGAGATAGTTCACTACGCGCCGACGCAGCAGCAAAAACACAGAAAAACATCTAAAGATCACTCATGAGAACGCGGCGAGGCGGGGACAGCTCCTGGAAGATCTCCCTAAAACCTTGCGCCAGAAGAAGCAGCTGCATGCGGTCTGGCTCCGTTGCCAGATTTGCCCAAATCTGCAAAAATGACAGCATTTTGAACAAAATGTGAGGCAGCCCCAAAGGGACCAACAAAGCGTATAGAAGGCCAGGGAGGTGCACAATAAGGCAAATTGGGCCCGATAATATTGGCCCGCAAGAAATAGCAAGTTTTCAGGTCCATATATGTTTTTGTTTTTTTAATATAGCTGCTCACAAGCGATACGCATTGAAAATCAGATCTCGTTTTAGCCTCTAAAAAAATTCCTTTTTGCCTATCATTTCTTAAAAAGCATACGTTGTAGCGTATTCACATGGTGTATCGATTGCGGTCTTCGACGACTGCTACCATATCTTACCTACTGGCTTCGCTAAAATGCAGTTCAAGCATAATTATCACAAGGCTAATGCGGTCACTCATGAATTGGCTAGGTTAGGGCATCTCCAGTCGTTCGGCCCCTCAGGTTTCAGTCGGCGCTTTTTAGCGATAGCGCCGGCCCGCACCAAAACCTGGGGGGGGGGGGGGGCGATTTCACCAGTCGTTGGGCGGCCCAGAAAAGAGACCGGCGATATCATTTGAAAGTTCATCTTCCCGCCCCAAAAAATAGAGACCTAGTTCGGCGATCAGCAGTCATGGTTACGGGCTATCATATTACAAAAAACGCCACAGGTGGGCGATCAAATATATTCCATATCGAATCACACAGACGGGTGCGCGCGGCGTGGGCAAACGTAGGCGATCAGGCAGAAGCGTCGGCCGGCGTCGGAGCAGGCGGCGAGCTCGGCGCAGCATCCTCCAGGTCGATGACGGCATCGGAGCGGACGGCGGGCGCGACATCCTTGTCGACGACGGGCGCGTCATTCTCCAGGTCGACGATGGGCTCGGCATCCTTGTCGACGACGGTCGTGGCATCCTCCAGGTCGACGTGCGGGCTTGTCGGCGCGGTGGTGTAGCTGGCGCCACCAGACGATGTCGGGGCCGGGGGCGTGCTGATGTCGGTCAGGATGAGGTTGCACTGCGCCAGGAACCAAGCTCTCACCTCGGGGGTCATCGCGGCCGGGTCGCCGCCCGTGAGGAAGGCGAGGTCGTTGTTCCTCTTCTTCGCCGCGGTGCCAGTCCTTAGGGGGTCGATCTTGACCTGCGAGTTGGCCATGAGCGCCGCCCATCTCTGTTTGGAGACCTCCTCCCTCTTGCCGGCCTGGGCCTGGGCGTCGGCGATGCAGGTCACGATAGACGCCTGGAGCTTTGCCGCTGCCGGCGCGCTGTCCCTAGCCAGCTTGGCTTTCTTGTGGCCCATCGGTGGACGCCCTTCGGACGCGCACGCAGCCACCGCGTCGGGAACGTACTCCTTGCCCTTGCCGATCGACCGCCGCACCTCCGCCCACTTCTCGCATTTCTCGATGAGGAAGAAGACGTGGAGGAACTTGAAGTCGGAACCCTCGTCGTTCTTGTACGCCTCGAGCATTCGGACGATCTCCATCTCGCGGTTGGCGCCGCTCTGCGGCCTCATCGAGATCTCCTCCTGGATGCCGTGCCACTTGTTGCAGGACGACTGGATGTTCGCCCAATGGTTCGCCATGGCCTTCTGGCCGCGGTCGATGACGCATGGCTGACGATCGGGTCCATGCTGATCGTTTTCCACGCCTCGGCGAGGAGGGCGTCCTCCCTATCCAGCCACTTGATGCGAGGCTCGGCGGGGGGCAGGGGCACCTTGGGTTCCTTGCGGGGACGGCCAGGACCACGGCGCTTTCGGCCTTCGCCGGCCGGATTTGTCCCCTCTGGCACTACCGGCGTCTCGTCCACCTCGTCGTCATCGCCCTGCTCCTCCGTCGCCTGCGTGCCGGAGCCACCTTCGCCGTAGTCGCCACCGACCTGCGTGAAGAACTCCCCGCTGTGCTCGAGGAAGCCCGGGCTCGCCGCCGCCGCCATCGAGCCGGCCGCGATGATCTCCTCCATGTAGCTGCTGTCCTGGGGCTGAAGCCCGGCGAGAATCGCACGGCGGTGGGACGGGGAAGCTGCGTAGCCCGGCGCGGCGCCATACATCATCGGCGGGTGGAAGGGGAAGGTGAGGTTGGGGTTGAAACCTCCCAGGGAATCGCCTTCGACGAACCACGCAGGCGGCGGGTGCGGTGACATGCGTGGCGACGGCGACTGCTTCCAGCCGGCGAACATGGGGCCGAAGGGGCTCTTCTTCTTGGCGAGCGGCGCCGCTGCTGCGACCAGCGTAGGTGGCTCGTCTGGCGCGGCCTCCTCCTCCTCCTCGTCCTCCAGCTCGTCTTCCTCGGCGGTGGCCTGCTCCTCCGCCTGCAGCTGCGCCATCAGCTGCCTCTGCCGCTGCGCCGCCTCCCTCCCCCGGCGCTTGATGTTGGCCGTTTCCAGGCGCGACCTCTCGGCGATCCACTCCTTGTTCGACATGCCGGGTGGCCGCTCCTTCGTCGCTCTCGGCTTGCGCGGTTTCTTGGCCGGTTCGAAGGCCGCAAGAATGGATACTGCGGTGGCGGCGGCGCGGGGTCCTGTGAATCGGGCGGGAGCCATGGCGTCTAGATCTCGGGGGTGGGGGGAAATGGCGGGAATGGAGCGGGCGGGGGGGAGGTACATGTGGGGGAAAGTGGAGGGAAGCGCCGAAATAAGGGAGGGAAATCGTCTTCCATCGCCGATAGGCGTGGCCCACGCGCGCATTTCGCCCCCCAAGCCGAACCCAGCGCGCTGGATTCGGCCTCGGTTCGGCGGCGCCAAACGGCGCGAAAAACGGCGGAAAGCGGCGCTAAATCGGTTCCTGGGGGGCGACTGGTGCGAAACGGCGCGAAAAACGCCGCTTGGGGGGGCTCTGGGGGGGACGGCTGGAGATGCCCTTAGCTCAGGATCTAAGCAAAATATATGGCTGGATGAATCCCCAACTTCTGCTATACCTCTTTTGCTAAATGATGTAGCTGTTATTTCCAATGAATAAAAGAGGCATAATTTTGTCAACAACTAAAAAAATATTTATGAAAAAGTACAGAGCCGGATACAAATATAGATTAAATTCACGCACATAGTTCTTAGTCGATTTGGTAAATGTTGATAACAGTTTCATATATTAGTCTGCCTCTAGGAGAGTTGTTTTATTTTGATTTATGATAGGATCGACAATTAAACACCTAACAAGGGCCTTACATCCTTAATAACTAGTATTTTGCCCAATAAGGAGGAGGCGATTAATGCCAAGGACTACAGACCAGTTAGTTTAATGCACAATGCAGCAAAAATTCTATGTAAGATGTTTGCGAAATAGGCTTGTGCCAGAGCTGCACAACCTGGTGTCGGGTGGTCAGAGTGCCTTCATGAAAGACAGGTCCGTACAATATAACTTCCTATACGTTAAGAACGTGATAAAGGAGGCTCGCGTGAAGAAACCACCGACATCGCAAAACCCTTTGACTCGCTTAATTGGGATTTTTTGCTAAGAGTTATCAATCATATGGGTTTTGGTTGGAGATGGCACCACCTCGTATCTCTGTTGTTGGCTTCTTAATCTTCTAGGATCTTGCTCAATGGGAGTCTTGGCAACCCTTTTGTTCACCGGAGAGGTTTGAGGCACGGGGACCCTTTGTCCCCAATGTTCTTTATTTTGGCCATGCCTCTGGATTGTCTTGTTGAGCAGGCCACTCAATTTGGCGATGCCTCAGATCTTTGAAACAATTTGGAAAAATGTGTCGCCAACCCTGTCGCATGTGGTGATGTTTGTTTGGTGGATGTGCTTGCAGATTTTGGCGGATCACAGGGCTCCTTTCCTCATAGATGCCCGACCCGCCGCTGGGTTCAGAAAGACAAGAAGTGAAGAAGTACAACCTCCGTTTGACCGTGTAGTTGATCGAATGAAAGTATGGAAGGGGAAGTTGATGAACATGAATGGAAGGTTGTCTCTTATAGATAGTGTGATCACAGCCATGGCGACCTACTTCCTTATAGTTTCAACCCTAAAATGTGGATGCTAAAGAAGTTCAACAAGCTGATCAGAAATTTTATTTGGACTCTGGATGAGGATGCGAGGGGAGGAAAATGCCTAATGAGGTGGAAAAATATTTGTGCGCCAATCAAAGATCTATAAGCCTCTAGTAGGGATCAACGCTTGAGGTGGGAATGGTTTCGTTGGGGGGAGCAGGATTGTCCATGGGAAGGCACCAATACTCCTTGTGATCAGTCTGATCAGGATCTTTTTGCTGCTTGCACCACAATATCTGTTGAGAACAACGAAAATGCGAGGTTTTGTTCTAATTGTTGGCTTAATGGAAAGGATCCTGGAAAAATAGGTCCTGCCCTTTTTCCGTTGGCTTCTTGAAAGTATCTTATAGTCAAGGTGTCTTTATGTGCTGCATCGCCTTGACAACAAGGATCAGTTGGAGCAGTTTTTGTCCCTATGGACTGAGCTCCAAAGTATGGTCCTCCATGAGAACATAGACATGGTTTCCTAGAACCTCACAGCTGATAAGAACTACTCTGCGTGTTCCTCTTACAATGTCCAGTTCTTGGGAAGGCTCAAGCAGCCATTGCTTGAGCATTTTTAGAATATTATAGCGGAGGGAAAGGTCAAGTCCTTCTTTTGGCTTCTGCTCCAAAATAGAAATTTGTTTGCGGATCGGTAATGTCCCACAAGTGTAGGGGATCACAACAGTCTTCGAGGGTAAGTGTAGCCCAATTTATTAATTCGACACAAGGGGAGCCGAAAAAATACCTATAAGTCTTAGCAGGTGAGTTGTCAATTCAGGCACACCTAAGAAGCACTTAGGAAATGTTATTAGTAACACAAGGTACAATAAAAACCGTGGATGTAGTGTTGTTGTGATGTTTCTCTTCCGTCCTCAACACGCCTAATACAATGGCAATTGTAGAGATGCACTGGTTCAATGAAAAGATAGTTAACATTGTGAAATACATAGTTAAACACGTGATATTTATGATCTATAATAAACAGATCAGTAAGGAAATAAGTTGTAAAAGCATGTCAAAACAGTAGCAATAAGAGTTAAAGATGGACCGTGGTTCATAAGTTCACTAGTGGTAACTCTCCAAACAATAGAACAAGTGTTGAATAAAAAATTTATAGCTAGGAAATTGAAAAATCACGGGGTATAACAATACTATTATGATGAGATATAGTTTATGGTGTCGCATTCGAAACGCTGACACCGGGACTAACCTTCGTCTGGCTCCCTGATTTGTTCGGCAGATGAGCAGATAGGTCACTACAGTCCTAGAAATGGTCTTGGTAATCAACAGAACAGGGGAATGATCGTTCCCCGAACACATAGACGGATGCTTTACTTAGGTTCAGGCCATCGAAAGATGGAAACCTACATCTTGCATAACTGATCTGGAATTATGTGTGGCTGGTGTTACAACATGTTTTCTCCTCTCCCCTGGCTTCCTATTTATCCTCTCACGCCTGTGGGTCCTCTGGCGCGTTTGACACTTGGAGGCACATGGGTCACTTGTCCCGTGAGGCGTTAGGAGATCGTGCGCTGGGGTGACATCGGGCTCCTGGGACCGCGGCGTGTCTCTTGGTTCCTACCGTGCAGGTCACGCGGGAGCGAAGTTAGTATGGGTGGTAAGACTCCGATTGAGACTTGGCATATTAATATTCGACATTTGCGTCAATTTCTGAGAGGGTGTGCAAAAAATTTATGCGGAGAGTATAAGAAGCGAAAAAGAAAACTTGCTCCTTCTTATTGGTGAACTTGATATCAAAGATGAGACAACACAATTATTTGTAGCTGAGCTGCTAAGAAAGAAGCAGATGGGTGTCTTACTTGGCTTAGACGTGATGAAGAGGCCAAATGGGCCCAAAGAGCCAAAGTAAAGCACATCCAAGAAGGAGGGGATAATAATCGCTATTTCCATTTAATTGTAATGTAAAACATAGGGGAAAAGGGAATATTCCAAATGGAGAAAGATGAAGGTACGATAGTTGGAGAATCAAACTTCAATAATTTTACTACAAACTATTATAAAAGGTTATTTGGACCTCCCCAGCCGAATTATTTCACAATAGATGAAAAAATTACTCATGATGTACCTCAGATCTACAATGAGGAGAATGAGAGATTGGCATCTCTTTTTCGGAAAAGGACCAGATGGGTTTCCGGCGGAATTGTATCAAACCATTTGAAAATAATCAAGTATAACTTAATTGCGATGTTTGAACAGTTGCAAGAGGGGGTCCTTCCACTCTTTAGGTTGACCTTTGGGGTTATTACTTTGATTCCAAAGAATGAGGATGCAAGTAGAATCGAACAGTATAGCCCAATCTGTTTGGTAAATGTGAGTTTAGGGGTTTTTACTAAAGTTGGAACGAATAGAGTGACTTCGATTGCACAGTCTATAGTTCTGCCAACTAAGATCGCGTTTATGTTAGGTAGGAATTTTCTTGAAGGGGTGGTGATATTACATGAAACCATTCATGATTTACATGCTACAAAAAAATAGATGGGGTCCTTTTCAAGAGTGATCTTGAAATGGCGTATGATAAAGTGAAATGATGTTTCTTGGAGCAAGTGCTTCATATGAAGGGTTTTCACACTAAATGGTGTGATTGGGTGGCGAGATTTGTTCAAGGTGGTAGTGTTGGCATACGTGTTAATGATGACATTGGTCATTATTTTAAGACATTAAAGGGTTTAAGATAGGAGGATCCCTTGTGTCCTGTACTTTTTGACTTAATGGCTGATGTGTTGGCCATTATTATTGCTAGAGCAAAAGAGGATGGACAGATAGGCCGCCTAGTACCACATTTTGAAGTGGGTGTTTCTGTAGTCAAATCTGCCGATGATACAATTTTGTTCCTTGAACATGATTTAGACAAAGAAGTGAACATGAAGCTCATTTTGTCCTTATTCGAACAACTGTCTGGTCTCACAATAATTTTTCACAAGAGTCAATTTTTTATTTTGGGAAAGAAACCGAGACAACGGAGGAGTACCGTAATATTTTTTGTTGTGAGGTGGGTGCATTACCTTTAAAATACCTTGGTATTCCAATTCACTATAGAAACCTTCTTAACAAGGAATGGAAAATTGTTCAGGACTGGTTCGAAAAGAAACTCGCATCGTGGGCTGATTAACTTCTTTCCTATGTGGACAAATTAGTATTGATAAATTATATTCTCACTAGTTTACCAATGTTTCTATTTTCCTTTTTGGAAATTTGAGTGGGAGTTAGGAAAAGGGTGGATTATTTTCGAAGTCGTTTCTTTTGGCAAAGTGACCAGCAGAAGAGAAAATATATATTAACAAAGTGGAATATTAGTTGTAGGCCAAAGGATCAAGGTGTTTTAGGAATTGAATTGATGGAAATAAAAAATCTGTGTTTGCTAAGCAAATGTCTTTTTAAACTATTAAGCGGGGAGGTAGTTTGAAAGGAACTCCTTACCAACAAATACGTAGGAGGTAAAACCCTAGCGCAAGTAAAACACAAGCCAACAGACTCCCCTTTTTGGCGGGGGGATCTTGTGAGTTCAGCAAGACTTTCTTTCCCGGGGTTTGTTCATTATTGGTAATGGGCATAGAACCCGATTTTAGGAAGAGAATTGGCTAGGAAATAGGCATTTGGTGCAGCAATATCCAAGTCTTTTTAACATTGCTAGAAATAATAATGTTCTTGTTGATGATGTTTTGTCCAGTGCTCCACCTATAAACCTCCAGTTTAGCCGAAACTAAACATGTGCGGAATGGGCTGCATGATTAAGTTTTGTTCAACAATTCATGTCGTTCTCCTTGTCAACGGAGGATGATTCCTTCTCCTAGAGTTTGACTTTGGGTGGAACTCTCTCGGTTAGGTCTATGTACCTTGATTACTTGAATGACCATACTTCTTTCATACATAAAGTATCTTTGGAAAATAAAAATCCCTCTAAAGAACAAAATTTTCCTGTGGTTTGTCAATCGCAGGGTAATTCTTACAAAAGATAATTTAATCAAGAGAAATTGGAAGGGTAGGAAGAAGTGTGTGTTTTCCAACCATGATGAGACTATGGAACATCTTTTTGTATCTTGTTCTTTTGCTCTCAAAATTTGGAGATTGCTCCAATTTACTTTCAATGTACAACCTCCTACAAGTTAAGATAATATGTTTGGATCGTGGCTTGATGGAATGCATAAACATATACATAATGGCGTGTGCGCTTTTGTTTGGGCTATTTGGAATAGTCAGAATGATGTGATTTTTAACAGCTTGAACATGCTCACTTTTTACGGGTTAGCCACAAGGCTATCTACTGGACTGCTTCGTGGGCTCTCGTACTACCACAAGACCAGCTAGCGGCATTATATGGAAGCTGGATGCCACCAGTTGTTGGCAATGGTGAGAGCCATCCTCACCTCCAATGGGTGGCAGTATGATAAGGATTTCTGTGGCATAGGAAGCTATTAAGTGCGACTTAGTTTACAAGTTGGCTGGGTTGTAGTCATCTGGTTTCTCTTGCGAATGATCTTGTTTTGTAATAATTTTGTTAAAACTCTAAACTTTTAAATAAAAGCCGTGTGCATCACAGCCATGCAAAGGCTGAGGCTTTATGCTGCCATTAAAAAAAAGGAGAACATAGAGTACACCTCTCTTTGCAATGGGTTGGAACTAGAACCTCAACAACCATATTAAACATGTAGAAATCCGAATGATCAGAATATGTGATTATTGCATACAACAACTAATATTTGCTACATCAAATTTAAAGATATGTTGGACGGCCGGTGAATGGAATTAAATGACCATGGCATGAGCACGAGGCTCCCTGCTCAGGCATAACCCGCCTATATATGTGCTTGGATTTCCTCACAAAATATGGACTGAGTGAGCAGGGATGGTGGCGAAAGAACCGGGGAAGCAATTGTAAGTTACCTGCTCAGGCACATAGTCACACGCATATAAAATGGTAAGTTACCACTACCACTAGCACAATGATGATTGAACTTCTACCAACCCATGTTTGGCGCTACTGGATGGCGGGGTTCACATGTTCATGGAGTATTTCAGCTATACTTGCGGAAAGCAGCCTTGTTTCTTGACTAGTGTCACTCTCACGGGTCACCTGATGACTTGTGCCATCTAGTTAGATTCAGTTAGTGAAATTCAAATGTTACTGAATCGTATTTCATTCAGTTGATAACTTTTGGTTTCGGTGTTTCCTACAGAAGTATGCTATCGATTCAGTTCCCACTGAACTAACCCAAATTTGCATTTATCGATTCAGGTGGTAACTTTTGGTTTCGGTGTCCCCCAACACCCCATTTTTGCATCTCGGCCACAGGAATGCATCTCCATCCACTCAAATGCAAGTGAAGATGTAGTAGTAATAGCAATGGCACTTTTCCCCACTGCTCACTGCTCGTAGAACAGCACAACGTTAATAGTGGTAGTAGTACTTTCCAGCTGCAGCTTGTTGCACTAACAGGCCCGTGATCACCATCATTATAACCAAGATACACTACGGGAGAACTGATCTTTGCCGTGTGCACCATCATTATAACCAAGATATATAGCACATACTGCTCCCAACTACTAGTACTAACAGAAATCCCACTAGAAACAGGTGAGCTTGGCTACAGAATCTCCCCTCCTAATCCGTCGCATTACGGCGCATGTTCTTAATTTATACCCTAATACACAGTTAAAAACCAGCAAATACACAACACAACGGGAATGTAACATACCGATTGCCTGGTGCATTGCGCACTATCACTAGCTATGATGCATGGCCGATTGCCTGGTGCTGGGAGATGACGAGTGTGCTCTGTCGTCTCGTGTACTACAAAGCTCAAGCACAGGATTCAGAATGCTCAATATACATCACGTTCAGAAATTCCAAAATGAAACTGGCCATTGAGTTGCTTCTTAGCCTTCTCACTACTTATGTGTTTTTTACTCTTCTCAAAGATACCAGCGACTAGCATTTCTTTCATGCTGCAGTTTTCTATTTTCATTTTTTGCAAGTTAATTAATTACCTCTCTTCATCAAGTGTTCTAACAATCTGTCAACTAGTTAGATTTAAGCATCATGGCAGTCCTGTTTAGCATCATGGCAGTCCTGAGGCTTTTGAGCTGAAATCATTTTCTTGGGAGTTATTTTCCTGGGAGTCATTTTCCTAGGAGTTATTCTGTAAAACATTCTAGTGTTTCTAATTGTGTAAAACATTCTATCAAGTAATTATTCAGTGGCTGTCATGGCTCACATCTGTTTTGGGGAGTTATGATTATTCCTGGGAGGACCTGGGAGTTATGAAATCTGGAGACATGAAAATATTGCAGCCAATCTGGAGTTTTGTGGCATGATATGAACTCCTGGGTCATGAAAATATTGCAGCCAATTTGTTTTGGGGAGTTATTTATGTTGCAGGTACATTGAGTGCCAATGTTTTGCCGGAACGTTGATTCATTTCCGTTCCGGCAAATTTCTGGCACTCCGGCATGACCATTTATAGCAGAGGTCATGCCGAATTTTTCCGGTGACTAACCTAGTATACATTTTGTGTACCGCTAGCTAGGCATGTCTTCTTCTTCTACGGATCCGGCGCTATTGTCCACTACCTGCTTATGCCAGAGAGTGGCAAGAGGAAGAGAGAGCCAATAATGGCGGTGACGATCGGACGACTGACCAGCCCCCCGATGTTGAGCCCCACAATGATGACGGGCTCACCGGTGGAGAGGCGGAAACCACTGATAGTGGCACCGGGGGTCCCTCAGAGAGTAGCACGACGGGAAATAAGCGTCGGCATTGAGCTCCGAACAAAGTCGGCACCGTTCGAGAGAAATTCATGGAGGTGGATCCTTCCAATGGCACGCCTGTGATGCCATTGGACCTTGTGAAGGGGTACTTCCTCCAACTTGGCGCGATCCTTCGATACGTCGTCAATATCAACGAGCCGACTCTCAAGAAGAAGCCAACTCTGCGCGCCCAACTCATCTCGAGGCTGCACGCGCGGTACGAGTTCCCTCCCCCTACAACAATGAGAATCTGAAGGGCAACCTGGTGAACAAACTCGCCCTCACTAGATTCACCAAAGCCCTGAACAATTAAAAGACTATGGTGAGGGTGATGATTAGGGACGAGGAACCATTCGAAGAGATCCAACGCCACTTCCCGCGGATTACGCCCGATGACTTCAAGACTTTCCTAGATAACCAGGTTCTTGATTTCACTAAGAATCAAACGGAATGGGGGAGGGACCTAGCGTCGAAGAACATCAGTCACCACAATCTCGGCTGTCGTGGCTACGACGGGAAGGAGCCAGTTTGGGTGAAAGAGGACCAGGCCTACATTGAAAAAGGGATTGAGAACCCTTACGCCAAGTATGCCCATGTGTAACATCCCAAGTCTGAAAAATAGCCTTTAGAATGTTTGCTCCCTGTTATTTTATGGTTTGCATCATGGCATCATGTTGATTACATTTGTTTTGTTTGTTTTCCATTTGTTTTCCTCTGTTTTCATTTGTTTTCCTTTGTTTTCTATTTGGATTTCAACTCAAATTTCAAACCTTTTGTTTCATCCTTGTGATGTTACAATTTCTAAAAAGATATTTCAAAATAAAACAATTGTTTGTTTCCATTAAAGTGTGATTTCAAAACTGTTGTGTTGTTTCTATCAAAAATTCATTGAATATCAAACCCTTTTCAAATTCAATTTGTTTCCCATTTGAAATTCCAAACCAACATCCAAATAGTTGTTTCCAAATAAAAACATTAATTGTTTCCAATTATCCCATAATGTTCAACTAATAAAATGGTGCTTTATTTCAATCAATTAATTCTATTTCAATCCAATTTCAAATCAAATGCATCAAATAGAACCACTTTTGAAGTTATAAACTTTAACAAGCCAATCAACTAATCTTTCAATCAAATTAAGCATAGGGGTTCCCCTATTCAAAGTTGTTTTTATTAAATGGGCACTTAATTAAAATACACCCAAATTTGAATTTCAAACAAACATCAAGCTAATTTAAAGTTTTCTGAAAACAAAACTTGGTTAATGTTTTCTTTTAACCCAACTAGCTTAACCAAATTTTTATGACATCTTTGCTAACCAAAATCTCATGGTTTTCTTCCTTTTCTAATTTGCTACAAAAAAAATATATAAAAGAAACAGAAAATAACAAAAGAGAAAAAGGGGGCAGCAGCTATCTACCTCCCAGCCCAGCCCACCAAATTTTCCAGTTGGCCCAGTACCTGTCGCTTTCTTCCTCCTCCTGGTGATGTCACCTGTACGACCTACAGGAGAACCATTCGATCAACTCCCCACCCCTTGGATGCCATGCCGTACAAGGTTGTCGTCCCCCTTAAAGCACCACCTCCCCCCTAGCTCCTCCCCTAACCCTAACCCTATCCTCCTCTTCCTCCCCCCGCCTCCATTTTCTCTCTTCCCTCTCTGCTCGCTGCCTTTTCTTCCTCTGAACTGAACCTGGACATCCTCACCACCGAGTCCCTCTTCAACCGGCGATCGCCGGAGCTCCGTACCCCCTCCGGCCGCGCCAGCGGCGGGAATGGAGCCGCCGCTCTGCCCTCTACGCCCCTGTGCCCTCGGCCAGGCCCGGGATGCACCGTGCCGCCGCCGCCGTGAAGCTTCTACCGCCGGCCACCTTCAGACTCTGCCCCGACCGACCTGCCCCTGCTGGCCGCATCCTTCCTGCCGCCCAAGGTGAGGCCTCCCCCGATCTCTACTCCCCTCCCTCACCTCCTTCCGCACCACGAGCCCGCACCCCCCCCCCCCCCCCCGCGGTTGGTCCCCTCCGGCGAGCATCACACCACCGCCGGCCGATCTCTGTCGAGGGAAGCCATCGTGCGTTTTCAGTCAGTTACCGATTCAGATTCAGAAAACCAACACGAAGCAGCAACACATACCCCCCGAGGCCCCCCTTCCTAACACAACAGCCGCACTAGCCCAGCTGGTTAGCTCCCTGTGCTTAGAAGCAGAGGGCTTGGGTTCGAATCCCATCCCTCCATAAAACCAAAAATTTCATGTTCAATTGTTTTTGTACATAAACATCCCAGAAATCACACCTAGGCCCCTGGCACTTATTTCTAGCCCCTGGAAAATATTTTCTAAGTCCCTAGTGCAGTAAAAATGGCAGATTTGCACCCAATTTTGGAAATTGCATAAATAAATCATCCTAACTCCAAATTCAACATTTTTAATATGTTTTCTGTACCAAATTAAATACCCTACCCAAATATAAAATTTGTTTACTGTTTTGAATATTTTAAATTGGTGCAAAATTTGAAAACTTGTCAAATTCACTTAAATTTGCAAAATTCATAACTTGTTCATAAAAATTCCAAATTCCACAAACTAAATATGTTTTCCAATCAATTTTTCATGTAATTTCCAAATATAAATTTTGTTTGCTGTTTTGAATAATTTAAATTCCTGAAAACAACTGTTTCTTGTTTATTGCATTTAAAATTGCCAAAATAATAACTTGCTCATTTTAAATCCTTTTTCAACAAGTGAAACATGTAATCCACCCAAAATCTTGTGTTCTTTTCAAATATAAACTTTGTTATCTGTTTTGAACAATTTAACATGATGAAAACAACAAATGCTTGTGTATCACCTTTAAGGCACCCAAAAATTCCCTAAATTAATAATAAAATTCTAAATTGCTACACCCTATTTTAATTTGATTCTAATGTTGTTATTTTGCTGTTTTCCTTTTGCATGCATCATACTAAACCACTAGCACCTGTTGATTAGTTGGAAAACAAATAATCGAACCAAAATCCATGGGCTTTTCATATGCAACTCAAAGTTGCATATGTGTCCATTTAAATTGTGTTATCATATCAAATAGTTTATTTTGATGCAACCATTAATTTGTCATGAATCATCTTGATTGTGCACAATGCCACGACAATGATTGTTTACATTCCTGTTTTGTTTGTTTGCTTCTTCTCGGATACACGACGACGTTGAGACCGACGACTTACGACACCCCTTCTAAGGAGTTAGCTCAGTACCAGGCTACTGGGTTTTGCAGGCAAGTTATCACTCACATGAACCATTGTGCTCCTTTCAACCTTGGTTACCGATACTTTCCGTTGTCTATTTCTGCTAGCCTTAGTAGTAGTTGTTCTGTACGAACCTATCACATGAATCCCTTAAAACCTGATATTGCCTCATCTCCTTCCTATAACCATTGTTTGAGCCAGTGTCTTACTAGCATTCTTAGGTTGTTTGCTCGAGTCTGTTACCCGTTACTTTCCGTTACATATTCCATTATGTTCTGGGGGCTCGATGTTTAATCAAACAATCATGCTAATGTTACTGTTAATAATAAATTTGATGATAAGGCACCGGCAGGAGGCCCCATGAGATGTTTTGAAGCCTGCTAGCTGTCGACCCTAATAGGAAAAGGGTCTTGTCTACTGATCCATGATGAGCGCACTACCCGCATGTGGAAGCGAGTATGGGCGCCCCCTCACTTGACCTGATTCGCATCTCGTCCAAATCGCCTCATTTAGTTTCGTGTTTTCCATTTGCCGCATGCATGTTTTTGCGAGCCCAGGCCAGGGTGGAACTTTTGTAGTCGGCATAAAGGGGACACGGTCTTAGAGTGCTATGAGGGTCCCTTTTTCTTCGGGGCTTGATTAGCCCTTGCGCCCATGGTTTCTTGGGCTTGATGCGAAGAATGGTTGGTTGTGTTGAGTGCCCCGCTTGGTGGGGTGATCTCCCATCTGGCGGGCCATTCATACGTGTACGGCCAAATTGGTGCAACCCTGCAGGGATAATCTTCTCGAGAAGCCGTGTTTTCCGCGGTTATGGATTACTTGGTGAAAGTACTGGCTAACAAGTACTGAGGACAACTTAAACATAATGATCAAACATGTTACACCCAATGATTAACAACTTGACTAGTAATAGGCTTATTGACACAATAATCTGAACCATCATTATTTCAACTGTGTGAGTTATCCTCGGATTGCTTCTTTGGATAAGGGGCGAGATCCACGAAGGGTTTGTTTGAAGTTATCTTTCAGTTGGTTACAATCCTCGATCTTATCTCCTTTCTGTTAGCCGGCAGTTGTAGTATGTTTCTGTAGTTGGTTAGCGCAGCCAGTTGCAGCATCTGTCATACCCTTTTTCTTCCGTTGAACCCAAGGCATCTGTGCTTGGTGTTGACGGGTTACACTTTGGTGAACTGTGAGTCTTGCTTGCCAGTACGTTGGTGTACTGACCCCTTTGGGGCTGTGGTTTACGCAGACGACGTTTCCGAGGATCTACATGGTGGCTAGTACGTGGAGTATGACGACGAGACTGCTGACGAGTAGATAGCGGACCCGGGCAGGATCCGAGACTTCGTGGATGGGCTCCGTCTGTTCGTTTCCGGCCTCTTAGGCCTATTTGGTTCTTGTCTGTACTCAGACATGTTGAATGCTTCCGCTGTATTGTAATGATGTATTGTTGGGGCATGTGCCCTCTGCATGATTGTATTTGCTATCTCTGCTCTAATGAGAGCCATTTCCAACGTATTTCAATCTTTTGTGTCGTAGAGATCTGTTGTGATATCAGTTGTTCAACGCCGTTGACGTACCATGTGTGTATGGTTTGAAGTACGTCGACGGAAGTGCCTTTGATCTCTAGTGGATAGTTTACATCGACGATGGAATAGCAGGGCTTGTGTTGTCGCGCATAAGCGCAGGCCTACCAGGAAGCTGGGACGTGGGAGCAGTTATGCCCCATAATCCAAGCATCTGCTATCCAGTTCGTACGGTGAGTATCCCCTAGAAATCAGGGTGCGACACCATGACCCGCAATTCCAGAAATTCATGAGGTCGAGGTACAGAAAAGTAGCTCCGGCCGGGGAACTTGTCATGGACCCTAAGATGGTGGAGAATGTTACTTTGGTCATGGACGATAGCGTGAAGAATGTTGAGAAACTAGTGGTAAGAAATTTACCATTTCATGCAACTCGTCATCATCAAGTCCATGATTTCATTCTAGTACGAAACCATTTCTAAACCGTTCATATGTTGCTTCTGCAGCTAGAAGAACAACAACTTGAATCTTCCTCGTCGCAGACGTCGACGGCCAAAGTCGTGTGGGATAAGCCTTTCATCAGGGGGTACAACAAGGCAAAGAGCCAGGGCCCGCTGAAAAAGCCGCACTTAGGCCGTATCACCGGCGGCGGACTAAATAGGAAGCACGCCAACTATGGCTTGGCTGAGCCCAGCACTAAGGAGTCGCGGGCAGCGAACAAGAGCCAGTCGAACGAGGAGGCGGAGGCACTGAAGAAGAAGGTGGCGGACTTGGAAGAAAACATGGAGAAGAAGATTAAGGAAAAGGTCGGGAAAAAGATGAATGCGCTCAGACCCGCCGTATTTGAAAAACTATGTGGCTACATCGCCGGGGGCTCACAGGGGCCGTTACCTACGATCAACATAGGCGCCGGAGGTCGACCGTCGACGTTGGTCGTGCCCGCCGTGGCCGCCGCCGGTGGTCCGTCGACGTTGGCCGTTCCTGGCGCGCCCGCCCCCGCCGTGCCCGACGCGCCTGCCCCCGATGGACCGTCGACCGTGTCCGGCGCGGCCGATGGTCCGTCGATGTTATCGTTGCTCGACGAGCCCACCATCACCTATGGTCCGTCGACGTTAGCCGAGCTCAATGCCCTCACGGTAAATTATTGACCATCTCAAGTTGTAACCAGTTCAATATAACCCTACTCTCTGACCTATCCATGCATGTTACCGCAGGCTGACGCGACGGGATGCACCTTCCTTCTAAGAGTGGGCAGCGAGTTGAAGGATGTTGCAAAGGGGAGCATCTTGCGGCCACTATCCCGCAAGTACCACTGCAGAGATATACCGGCCAACGTGCTTCGGGTTCGCGTCGATCTGGTGCTACCGGGATTCCAGGACGTGTATCCTCCTAATCAACCCGCCGATGCCGACAACGAGCTGAATCTTGGCCAACTGGACAATCAAATCGTGCTATGGCCGAAAGCCCTTATTCGGCTGAACACCACGTCAGGGTCGGCGCCAAGCCAAGGCATGGCTGTCACCACTACATCTGTTGCGCCCGCGGAAAGCCAACAAGACAAGGTCCAACATGACAAGGTCCTCTCTCCACCTCCGGTGGATCCTCCTCCTCCCGAGCACGAGACGTCAAATGAGGAGCAACATCACGAGCATGAGACCCATGAAGACTACATGGATATTGAACTTGCTCCCATTGACGATTTCATAAATCAGTTGGATGGCGAAAAGGTTCCTTCGGAGTTACCCACTAGAAATCTTAATATCCAGAAGAATGTAGATGGCAAAGAGGGCGGTTCTTCTGAGTTACCCACCAGAAAAACCGGATATCCAGAAGAAGCTAACATATTCCCAAGAAACTCCCGAGGAGCATACGGCCTTTACGGCTCCACAACCTATGCTGGTTACCCCAAATACACTCCGTGCTACGGCCAAGGAGGCGGTAAAACAAAGCGGCACTCCCATCTGCTTGAGGCCGAAGAAGCATCGGAAGTGGCCGGCAGCCAACAAGAAGAAAGGTAGTGCCTCCTCTAGTAGCCAGCCAGCGGCCGCCCGAGTCATGGACCGTTTGTCGCCCGTCGTCCCGTGGAGGAAGGTGCATGAGATAGGTCAGCCGATGATGCCGCCAGAGTTTGTCGCTGTCATGGGTGGTGACATGAGGAGCATCCACGACGGAATTTTGTTCTGAGAGAATGAACTTCTACGTGAGAAACATCCCTCCTACCCGCTATACGTGGTCAAGGTGCCCCGATCCGTGGGTTTTGTGGATACAAATCCGGCAGAGGTATTCTTCATCAGATACGAAGACATATTCAAAGTCTTCCACTTGGGAAAGCTCGACCGAAGCATTGTTCGCCTGGTATCGCTCAGCATGGCGCACGATATGGTCATGGAGAATACCCCGCACATCACGATTATGGACCCCTACTACATGGTTGAGGACTACTTGCGGTCACCTGCGGACCGGGTTGTTATCATGAACTACATAACGGGTTTTTTGATAGATAACAAAGATAAGAATGCCATTCTCATGCCATATTTTCCCCTGTAAGTAGTCCTCTCCGCTTCCCGTCGTTCCATTCTTTCTAGAATCTCCTTAGTATTCCAGTTGATGATATTGATGGCTTGTTCAAAATGTTCTGCGCAGAAACGGAGGATGCACACTCATCGTCATGGAACCGCATTGGTCGCAATGCACTTATCTCGATGCGGGTAGGGCGGTGCAGAAGGACTACAGGGACATAAGAGCTATTCTTAATAGTCCGAGGCGCCTACGTGTGCACCCACGTAACAAACTTCCCCTGCCTCAAGCAATCGGAGCAAGAATCTGGGTTGGAAGCTTGGTATGCCATCTTTCAGATGAGGGAGTACTTAAAGGATGCCCAAGAGGTATTGTTACCAAGTCATCTCCGAGACCTGACCACAAAGATGGCCAACACCCCCGAAGAATATGTGCGGGCTGAGTTCCGTCGCATCCAGCGGAGGATCTGCACGATACTTGCGTCAGATGCCATCACTCGGCGTGGCTTGTTCTTCCACGACCACGCACCACCGAGCAACCGTGACATAGAAGCACACCTAGCTACGAGAGCAACGTGACACCCGGACATTCAAAACGCTAGAAGGCGTTCGTCCGTTCACGCCGAGACCATAAGATTGACAAAATGTTAGTATACACTTGCATCATATAACTTTTAGTCCTTTATTTGTCGTGTTTTATTCATAAACCTTGATGCTTCTATTTCTTTGATAGTTATTTGCGGTCTATTATCACTTTCGATGCTAAACTCGTATTTTTGTCCTATGCACAGATGACATGGTATGTTGTGTATATCGGTAGGGTTCCCGGAGTCTACGACGATTGGGAACAATGCCGGAGACAGGTGCACGGTTTCAGGGGCAACAGCTACAAGGGGTACAAGACCATGGTGGAGGCGGAAGCTCGATACGCCACTTACCTAGCGAGAGAGAAGACGGAGAAGACGACGGCCCGGATGACCACCTTCGCCATCGCCGTGCTACTCCTTGTACTCCTTGTGTTGATGCTACTTGTTGTTTTGCTTGTCTAGCTAAACTATCGATTTGTTGAACTATCTCTCTTCGAGACTATTGTTCGAGACTATTTTAATATAAACTTGTGTATTATGTGTTGATGATCGAGGTTATATTATTTGTTGACCTATCTCTGTTCGAGACTATGAAACTTAATTCTGTCATTTTGATACTTATTTCTTTCATTTTCCTGTTATTTTGGTTTCATTTATTTTTTTGACACAGCAAAAACATACCCCAGACGAATAGCATCTAATACCCCAGGCGCATCTGTACCCCAGGCGCACAAGGCTTGTTCGCCACAGGTAAATCAGTTACCCCAGGCGCACAAGGCTGATTCTTCTGGGGTATGCTGAGTTACCACATGCGCATTTTTCTATTCGCATGGGGAAAGTGATTCCCGCTCGCGATATGGTCCCAGGCGAACTGAAATGCGCATGTGGTAGGCCTTTTCTGTTCGCCTGTGGTAAGCTTTTCTCTAGTAGTGTGTTGCTCACAATCATGTTGACAGTCTTGGAATCTTGTTCTGACTTCATGTACTTCTTTGGGCACTTCCCAGCCCAGTGTTCCAGTGAACCACAAGTGAAGCAGCCATCTTTCTTCTTATCCTTCTTGAAAGTCTTCTTAGCCTTCTTCTTGAAGTCGGTATTCTGCTGGACACCAGTCCTCGCCTTGTTCTTGTGGGAGATGTAGTTCTTCTGTACCATATTGGCTGCAGAAGTCCCTTCGTTCCCTTTTCCATGCTAGTCCTTTGCCCTCTAATTCTTCTCAACACTCAGATGGCCGATGACATCCTCTACAGAGAATTCACGCCTCTGATGTTTCAGAGTAGTGGCAAAGTTCCTCCAGGATTTAGGCAGCTTGGCGATTATGCATCCCGCGACATACTTGCCCGGTAGCACGCACTTGAGAATTTCAAGCTCCTTAGCGATGCACTTTATCTCATGAGTCTGCTCCATACAGAACGGTTTTCGACCATTCTGTAGTCATGGAACTGCTCTATACTGTACATCTCACTGCCAGCATCGGTTGCGTCGAATTTCGATTCGAGCGCATCCCACAAGTCCTTGGCAACCCGCATATGTAAATATGCGTCAACAAACTTATCTCCGATCACAGTTAGAACGCATCCAACAAAGACGACGGTGGTATCCCTAAACGACTTCTCCTGTTCAGGAGTAATCGTTCCCGTGGGAGTGACACCGGCGACCCAAAACACGTTCCTGTAAACGGGCCCTGTTTCAGTGTAGTAGCAAAACCATGAATCGAAAATTGCCTACACATATTAGGTTTTTGGATTGTGAGGAATTTAGACAATTTACAGATTAAATTAATCCAAGTATTAATCATGAACATGACGTAAACATACTGATATTTAACCATGTTCCTGCATACTAGATTTATAGTAGATAAATCTACGCAGACTACTAGTGTTATAATAAAGACAGGGATAAACGTGTTATACTCTGCAGTTGGCCAATTGGCAGTAGCCGTAGCAGAGGCGGCAGCCGCGGCGGCGGTTGCAGTAGCGGTGGCGGCGACAGCAGAAGAGGTAGCCTCGGTGGCAGCAGTGGCGGCCTCGGCGGCAGCAGTAGCACGTTCAGCTTCGGTGGACATGTCGACGAAGAGGGCAAAACGGTAGTAGTCGAAGTAGATGTACAGCAGCAGCGAGCAGTCGCGTAGGAGACGCTCCCCAAAAACCTAATCGCCCCTCTCCCGTACTGGATCTGGAGAGGAGGGGTTTCGGAGGCCTTCTCTCCCGTCGGCCGTGTACGCGGTAGACGGGATGGGATCACCGGCGGCAGCAACAGAAGGTGGAACGAAAGTGGGCGCAAAGAGAAAGAGTGTATGAGTTGTGTGTTCTATGTCCGCCCGAGCCTCCAATTTATAGGCTCGACCGAGTAGGAGAACGGTCAAATTGGCGTTTACTAAGAGCCGTTACCACGTGATAAAGGCGGCGGTTAATACGGCTGTTACGACGCAATTAGACAACAATTAATATGCCGTCTCAAATTATTGCCGTGTCTGTTGACTCCCCATTTCCGACTGCCAAAATAAAGGCATTGGCTCGGCTCATTCCCGCAACCCACGCCGCGTCGTGACGAGGCGAGGCGTGGCGAGGCGGGCGGCACAGGAGGAGGAGCGCGCGTGTGGAACACCTCCACAACTCCTCTCTCTTCATACCAACTCATACTAGTGGGGAGAAAAGCTCACTTTATAAACTGGTGCAAAACTTTCCCAACTAGCAATATGGGACTAAACTCCCACCACTTGTTATGGCTGTATGGGCCTTAGAGATTTAAATAGAAATTGCCTAATAATGGGCTAAAAGCCCATCCCAAATTTCAGCAAAATTAATAAGACAACAAGTTCACCAACATTCAATACTGCACCGGAACCAAATGCTGAGCCCAACAACTTGCCAAATAAAACAGAGATAGTTCACTACGCGCCGACGCAGCAGCAAAAACACAGAAAAACATCTAAAGATCACTCATGAGAACGCGGCGAGGCGGGGACAGCTCCTGGAAGATCTCCCTAAAACCTTGCGCCAGAAGAAGCAGCTGCATGCGGTCTGGCTCCGTTGCCAGATTTGCCCAAATCTGCAAAAATGACAGCATTTTGAACAAAATGTGAGGCAGCCCCAAAGGGACCAACAAAGCGTATAGAAGGCCAGGGAGGTGCACAATAAGGCAAATTGGGCCCGATAATATTGGCCCGCAAGAAATAGCAAGTTTTCAGGTCCATATATGTTTTTGTTTTTTTAATATAGCTGCTCACAAGCGATACGCATTGAAAATCAGATCTCGTTTTAGCCTCTAAAAAAATTCCTTTTTGCCTATCATTTCTTAAAAAGCATACGTTGTAGCGTATTCACATGGTGTATCGATTGCGGTCTTCGACGACTGCTACCATATCTTACCTACTGGCTTCGCTAAAATGCAGTTCAAGCATAATTATCACAAGGCTAATGCGGTCACTCATGAATTGGCTAGGTTAGGGCATCTCCAGTCGTTCGGCCCCTCAGGTTTCAGTCGGCGCTTTTTAGCGATAGCGCCGGCCCGCACCAAAACCTGGGGGGGGGGGGCGATTTCACCAGTCGTTGGGCGGCCCAGAAAAGAGACCGGCGATATCATTTGAAAGTTCATCTTCCCGCCCCAAAAAATAGAGACCTAGTTCGGCGATCAGCAGTCATGGTTACGGGCTATCATATTACAAAAAACGCCACAGGTGGGCGATCAAATATATTCCATATCGAATCACACAGACGGGTGCGCGCGGCGTGGGCAAACGTAGGCGATCAGGCAGAAGCGTCGGCCGGCGTCGGAGCAGGCGGCGAGCTCGGCGCAGCATCCTCCAGGTCGATGACGGCATCGGAGCGGACGGCGGGCGCGACATCCTTGTCGACGACGGGCGCGTCATTCTCCAGGTCGACGATGGGCTCGGCATCCTTGTCGACGACGGTCGCGGCATCCTCCAGGTCGACGTGCGGGCTTGTCGGCGCGGTGGTGTAGCTGGCGCCACCAGACGATGTCGGGGCCGGGGGCGTGCTGATGTCGGTCAGGATGAGGTTGCACTGCACCAGGAACCAAGCTCTCACCTCGGGGGTCATCGCGGCCGGGTCGCCGCCCGTGAGGAAGGCGAGGTCGTTGTTCCTCTTCTTCGCCGCGGTGCCAGTCCTTAGGGGGTCGATCTTGACCTGCGAGTTGGCCATGAGCGCCGCCCATCTCTGTTTGGAGACCTCCTCCCTCTTGCCGGCCTGGGCCTGGGCGTCGGCGATGCAGGTCACGATAGACGCCTGGAGCTTTGCCGCTGCCGGCGCGCTGTCCCTAGCCAGCTTGGCTTTCTTGTGGCCCATCGGTGGACGCCCTTCGGACGCGCACGCAGCCACCGCGTCGGGAACGTACTCCTTGCCCTTGCCGATCGACCGCCGCACCTCCGCCCACTTCTCGCATTTCTCGATGAGGAAGAAGACGTGGAGGAACTTGAAGTCGGAACCCTCGTCGTTCTTGTACGCCTCGAGCATTCGGACGATCTCCATCTCGCGGTTGGCGCCGCTCTGCGGCCTCATCGAGATCTCCTCCTGGATGCCGTGCCACTTGTTGCAGGACGACTGGATGTTCGCCCAATGGTTCGCCATGGCCTTCTGGCCGCGGTCGATGACGCATGGCTGACGATCGGGTCCATGCTGATCGTTTTCCACGCCTCGGCGAGGAGGGCGTCCTCCCTATCCAGCCACTTGATGCGAGGCTCGGCGGGGGGCAGGGGCACCTTGGGTTCCTTGCGGGGACGGCCAGGACCACGGCGCTTTCGGCCTTCGCCGGCCGGATTTGTCCCCTCTGGCACTACCGGCGTCTCGTCCACCTCGTCGTCATCGCCCTGCTCCTCCGTCGCCTGCGTGCCGGAGCCACCTTCGCCGTAGTCGCCACCGACCTGCGTGAAGAACTCCCCGCTGTGCTCGAGGAAGCCCGGGCTCGCCGCCGCCGCCATCGAGCCGGCCGCGATGATCTCCTCCATGTAGCTGCTGTCCTGGGGCTGAAGCCCGGCGAGAATCGCACGGCGGTGGGACGGGGAAGCTGCGTAGCCCGGCGCGGCGCCATACATCATCGGCGGGTGGAAGGGGAAGGTGAGGTTGGGGTTGAAACCTCCCAGGGAATCGCCTTCGACGAACCACGCAGGCGGCGGGTGCGGTGACATGCGTGGCGACGGCGACTGCTTCCAGCCGGCGAACATGGGGCCGAAGGGGCTCTTCTTCTTGGCGAGCGGCGCCGCTGCTGCGACCAGCGTAGGTGGCTCGTCTGGCGCGGCCTCCTCCTCCTCCTCGTCCTCCAGCTCGTCTTCCTCGGCGGTGGCCTGCTCCTCCGCCTGCAGCTGCGCCATCAGCTGCCTCTGCCGCTGCGCCGCCTCCCTCCCCCGGCGCTTGATGTTGGCCGTTTCCAGGCGCGACCTCTCGGCGATCCACTCCTTGTTCGACATGCCGGGTGGCCGCTCCTTCGTCGCTCTCGGCTTGCGCGGTTTCTTGGCCGGTTCGAAGGCCGCAAGAATGGATACTGCGGTGGCGGCGGCGCGGGGTCCTGTGAATCGGGCGGGAGCCATGGCGTCTAGATCTCGGGGGTGGGGGGAAATGGCGGGAATGGAGCGGGCGGGGGGGGAGGTACATGTGGGGGAAAGTGGAGGGAAGCGCCGAAATAAGGGAGGGAAATCGTCTTCCATCGCCGATAGGCGTGGCCCACGCGCGCATTTCGCCCCCCAAGCCGAACCCAGCGCGCTGGATTCGGCCTCGGTTCGGCGGCGCCAAACGGCGCGAAAAAACGGCGGAAAGCGGCGCTAAATCGGTTCCTGGGGGGCGACTGGTGCGAAACGGCGCGAAAAACGCCGCTTGGGGGGGCTCTGGGGGGGACGGCTGGAGATGCCCTTAGCTCAGGATCTAAGCAAAATATATGGCTGGATGAATCCCCAACTTCTGCTATACCTCTTTTGCTAAATGATGTAGCTGTTATTTCCAATGAATAAAAGAGGCATACTTTTGTCAACAACTAAAAAAATATTTATGAAAAAGTACAGAGCCGGATACAAATATAGATTAAATTCACGCACATAGTTCTTAGTCGATTTGGTAAATGTTGATAACAGTTTCATATATTAGTCTGCCTCTAGGAGAGTTGTTTTATTTTGATTTATGATAGGATCGACAATTAAACACCTAACAAGGGCCTTACATCCTTAATAACTAGTATTTTGCCCAATAAGGAGGAGGCGATTAATGCCAAGGACTACAGACCAGTTAGTTTAATGCACAATGCAGCAAAAATTCTATGTAAGATGTTTGCGAAATAGGCTTGTGCCAGAGCTGCACAACCTGGTGTCGGGTGGTCAGAGTGCCTTCATGAAAGACAGGTCCGTACAATATAACTTCCTATACGTTAAGAACGTGATAAAGGAGGCTCGCGTGAAGAAACCACCGACATCGCAAAACCCTTTGACTCGCTTAATTGGGATTTTTTGCTAAGAGTTATCAATCATATGGGTTTTGGTTGGAGATGGCACCACCTCGTATCTCTGTTGTTGGCTTCTTAATCTTCTAGGATCTTGCTCAATGGGAGTCTTGGCAACCCTTTTGTTCACCGGAGAGGTTTGAGGCACGGGGACCCTTTGTCCCCAATGTTCTTTATTTTGGCCATGCCTCTGGATTGTCTTGTTGAGCAGGCCACTCAATTTGGCGATGCCTCAGATCTTTGAAACAATTTGGAAAAATGTGTCGCCAACCCTGTCGCATGTGGTGATGTTTGTTTGGTGGATGTGCTTGCAGATTTTGGCGGATCACAGGGCTCCTTTCCTCATAGATGCCCGACCCGCCGCTGGGTTCAGAAAGACAAGAAGTGAAGAAGTACAACCTCCGTTTGACCGTGTAGTTGATCGAATGAAAGTATGGAAGGGGAAGTTGATGAACATGAATGGAAGGTTGTCTCTTATAGATAGTGTGATCACAGCCATGGCGACCTACTTCCTTATAGTTTCAACCCTAAAATGTGGATGCTAAAGAAGTTCAACAAGCTGATCAGAAATTTTATTTGGACTCTGGATGAGGATGCGAGGGGAGGAAAATGCCTAATGAGGTGGAAAAATATTTGTGCGCCAATCAAAGATCTATAAGCCTCTAGTAGGGATCAACGCTTGAGGTGGGAATGGTTTCGTTGGGGGGAGCAGGATTGTCCATGGGAAGGCACCAATACTCCTTGTGATCAGTCTGATCAGGATCTTTTTGCTGCTTGCACCACAATATCTGTTGAGAACAACGAAAATGCGAGGTTTTGTTCTAATTGTTGGCTTAATGGAAAGGATCCTGGAAAAATAGGTCCTGCCCTTTTTCCGTTGGCTTCTTGAAAGTATCTTATAGTCAAGGTGTCTTTATGTGCTGCATCGCCTTGACAACAAGGATCAGTTGGAGCAGTTTTTGTCCCTATGGACTGAGCTCCAAAGTATGGTCCTCCATGAGAACATAGACATGGTTTCCTAGAACCTCACAGCTGATAAGAACTACTCTGCGTGTTCCTCTTACAATGTCCAGTTCTTGGGAAGGCTCAAGCAGCCATTGCTTGAGCATTTTTAGAATATTATAGCGGAGGGAAAGGTCAAGTCCTTCTTTTGGCTTCTGCTCCAAAATAGAAATTTGTTTGCGGATCGGTAATGTCCCACAAGTGTAGGGGATCACAACAGTCTTCGAGGGTAAGTGTAGCCCAATTTATTAATTCGACACAAGGGGAGCCGAAAAAATACCTATAAGTCTTAGCAGGTGAGTTGTCAATTCAGGCACACCTAAGAAGCACTTAGGAAATGTTATTAGTAACACAAGGTACAATAAAAACCGTGGATGTAGTGTTGTTGTGATGTTTCTCTTCCGTCCTCAACACGCCTAATACAATGGCAATTGTAGAGATGCACTGGTTCAATGAAAAGATAGTTAACATTGTGAAATACATAGTTAAACACGTGATATTTATGATCTATAATAAACAGATCAGTAAGGAAATAAGTTGTAAAAGCATGTCAAAACAGTAGCAATAAGAGTTAAAGATGGACCGTGGTTCATAAGTTCACTAGTGGTAACTCTCCAAACAATAGAACAAGTGTTGAATAAAAAATTTATAGCTAGGAAATTGAAAAATCACGGGGTATAACAATACTATTATGATGAGATATAGTTTATGGTGTCGCATTCGAAACGCTGACACCGGGACTAACCTTCGTCTGGCTCCCTGATTTGTTCGGCAGATGAGCAGATAGGTCACTACAGTCCTAGAAATGGTCTTGGTAATCAACAGAACAGGGGAATGATCGTTCCCCGAACACATAGACGGATGCTTTACTTAGGTTCAGGCCATCGAAAGATGGAAACCTACATCTTGCATAACTGATCTGGAATTATGTGTGGCTGGTGTTACAACATGTTTTCTCCTCTCCCCTGGCTTCCTATTTATCCTCTCACGCCTGTGGGTCCTCTGGCGCGTTTGACACTTGGAGGCACATGGGTCACTTGTCCCGTGAGGCGTTAGGAGATCGTGCGCTGGGGTGACATCGGGCTCCTGGGACCGCGGCGTGTCTCTTGGTTCCTACCGTGCAGGTCACGCGGGAGCGAAGTTAGTATGGGTGGTAAGACTCCGATTGAGACTTGGCATATTAATATTCGACATTTGCGTCAATTTCTGAGAGGGTGTGCAAAAAATTTATGCGGAGAGTATAAGAAGCGAAAAAGAAAACTTGCTCCTTCTTATTGGTGAACTTGATATCAAAGATGAGACAACACAATTATTTGTAGCTGAGCTGCTAAGAAAGAAGCAGATGGGTGTCTTACTTGGCTTAGACGTGATGAAGAGGCCAAATGGGCCCAAAGAGCCAAAGTAAAGCACATCCAAGAAGGAGGGGATAATAATCGCTATTTCCATTTAATTGTAATGTAAAACATAGGGGAAAAGGGAATATTCCAAATGGAGAAAGATGAAGGTACGATAGTTGGAGAATCAAACTTCAATAATTTTACTACAAACTATTATAAAAGGTTATTTGGACCTCCCCAGCCGAATTATTTCACAATAGATGAAAAAATTACTCATGATGTACCTCAGATCTACAATGAGGAGAATGAGAGATTGGCATCTCTTTTTCGGAAAAGGACCAGATGGGTTTCCGGCGGAATTGTATCAAACCATTTGAAAATAATCAAGTATAACTTAATTGCGATGTTTGAACAGTTGCAAGAGGGGGTCCTTCCACTCTTTAGGTTGACCTTTGGGGTTATTACTTTGATTCCAAAGAATGAGGATGCAAGTAGAATCGAACAGTATAGCCCAATCTGTTTGGTAAATGTGAGTTTAGGGGTTTTTACTAAAGTTGGAACGAATAGAGTGACTTCGATTGCACAGTCTATAGTTCTGCCAACTAAGATCGCGTTTATGTTAGGTAGGAATTTTCTTGAAGGGGTGGTGATATTACATGAAACCATTCATGATTTACATGCTACAAAAAAATAGATGGGGTCCTTTTCAAGAGTGATCTTGAAATGGCGTATGATAAAGTGAAATGATGTTTCTTGGAGCAAGTGCTTCATATGAAGGGTTTTCACACTAAATGGTGTGATTGGGTGGCGAGATTTGTTCAAGGTGGTAGTGTTGGCATACGTGTTAATGATGACATTGTCATTATTTTAAGACATTAAAGGGTTTAAGATAGGAGGATCCCTTGTGTCCTGTACTTTTTGACTTAATGGCTGATGTGTTGGCCATTATTATTGCTAGAGCAAAAGAGGATGGACAGATAGGCCGCCTAGTACCACATTTTGAAGTGGGTGTTTCTATAGTCAAATCTGCCGATGATACAATTTTGTTCCTTGAACATGATTTAGACAAAGAAGTGAACATGAAGCTCATTTTGTCCTTATTCGAACAACTGTCTGGTCTCACAATAATTTTTCACAAGAGTCAATTTTTTATTTTGGGAAAGAAACCGAGACAACGGAGGAGTACCGTAATATTTTTTGTTGTGAGGTGGGTGCATTACCTTTAAAATACCTTGGTATTCCAATTCACTATAGAAACCTTCTTAACAAGGAATGGAAAATTGTTCAGGACTGGTTCGAAAAGAAACTCGCATCGTGGGCTGATTAACTTCTTTCCTATGTGGACAAATTAGTATTGATAAATTATATTCTCACTAGTTTACCAATGTTTCTATTTTCCTTTTTGGAAATTTGAGTGGGAGTTAGGAAAAGGGTGGATTATTTTCGAAGTCGTTTCTTTTGGCAAAGTGACCAGCAGAAGAGAAAATATATATTAACAAAGTGGAATATTAGTTGTAGGCCAAAGGATCAAGGTGTTTTAGGAATTGAATTGATGGAAATAAAAAATCTGTGTTTGCTAAGCAAATGTCTTTTTAAACTATTAAGCGGGGAGGTAGTTTGAAAGGAACTCCTTACCAACAAATACGTAGGAGGTAAAACCCTAGCGCAAGTAAAACACAAGCCAACAGACTCCCCTTTTTGGCGGGGGGATCTTGTGAGTTCAGCAAGACTTTCTTTCCCGGGGTTTGTTCATTATTGGTAATGGGCATAGAACCCCGATTTTAGGAAGAGAATTGGCTAGGAAATAGGCATTTGGTGCAGCAATATCCAAGTCTTTTTAACATTGCTAGAAATAATAATGTTCTTGTTGATGATGTTTTGTCCAGTGCTCCACCTATAAACCTCCAGTTTAGCCGAAACTAAACATGTGCGGAATGGGCTGCATGATTAAGTTTTGTTCAACAATTCATGTCGTTCTCCTTGTCAACGGAGGATGATTCCTTCTCCTAGAGTTTGACTTTGGGTGGAACTCTCTCGGTTAGGTCTATGTACCTTGATTACTTGAATGACCATACTTCTTTCATACATAAAGTATCTTTGGAAAATAAAAATCCCTCTAAAGAACAAAATTTTCCTGTGGTTTGTCAATCGCAGGGTAATTCTTACAAAAGATAATTTAATCAAGAGAAATTGGAAGGGTAGGAAGAAGTGTGTGTTTTCCAACCATGATGAGACTATGGAACATCTTTTTGTATCTTGTTCTTTTGCTCTCAAAATTTGGAGATTGCTCCAATTTACTTTCAATGTACAACCTCCTACAAGTTAAGATAATATGTTTGGATCGTGGCTTGATGGAATGCATAAACATATACATAATGGCGTGTGCGCTTTTGTTTGGGCTATTTGGAATAGTCAGAATGATGTGATTTTTAACAGCTTGAACATGCTCACTTTTTACGGGTTAGCCACAAGGCTATCTACTGGACTGCTTCGTGGGCTCTCGTACTACCACAAGACCAGCTAGCGGCATTATATGGAAGCTGGATGCCACCAGTTGTTGGCAATGGTGAGAGCCATCCTCACCTCCAATGGGTGGCAGTATGATAAGGATTTCTGTGGCATAGGAAGCTATTAAGTGCGACTTAGTTTACAAGTTGGCTGGGTTGTAGTCATCTGGTTTCTCTTGCGAATGATCTTGTTTTGTAATAATTTTGTTAAAACTCTAAACTTTTAAATAAAAGCCGTGTGCATCACAGCCATGCAAAGGCTGAGGCTTTATGCTGCCATTAAAAAAAAGGAGAACATAGAGTACACCTCTCTTTGCAATGGGTTGGAACTAGAACCTCAACAACCATATTAAACATGTAGAAATCCGAATGATCAGAATATGTGATTATTGCATACAACAACTAATATTTGCTACATCAAATTTAAAGATATGTTGGACGGCCGGTGAATGGAATTAAATGACCATGGCATGAGCACGAGGCTCCCTGCTCAGGCATAACCCGCCTATATATGTGCTTGGATTTCCTCACAAAATATGGACTGAGTGAGCAGGGATGGTGGCGAAAGAACCGGGGAAGCAATTGTATCAGAGATCCGGGTATTTAATTTTTGTAATATCGGGGAGTTGTGTAGTGGTGACTATGTTAGACGTTTGGAATGGAAGCTGTTGGGAATTGTATTTCCACATTCATCTCTTGAAAGAGAGGATCTTCTTACCTGACTGGTGATAGGAGGTGGCAGGGGCCATGGACCCGACAGTCGTGGTCTTAGTCCATTTGTACCCCCTCAAGCCAGTGCAGTAAAAGCGGCGGCGGGTGTATATGTTCCAGTAGGTATGAGATTTGTAAAGTTTGAAGCCTACATTCATGTTGAGTTTCTAATCTTGTCTGTCACGTAGTTTTTACCTAGTTTGGTTTGTTTCCTGTTAAAAGTTGATAGGCAGGAGTCGCACCAGTGCACTGTGTGCACGAGCCTGTTATGTCAGGTCTCGTTCTGTTTCCCGTTTTATAGCTATGTGGTTTAGCACGATTGAGTCTCGTGGGATGGCGAGTCTTCTAGATCGGCCGTAGGGATAGGATCTTTACCAGCCACGGTTTCCTTCCGTTGATGAATAAAATGAGAGAAATAAGAGAAAAGCCGAAAGGTTTACACGGCACAAAATCTTCAGAGTCCCCGTTACTGTCTCGCGGGTGTTCGTTTTTAAGTTTCAGAACCAACAATCGGGTACCAGAGCTCAACGTACGAGCTTTGGGGCCATGGCGAGCAAGGCCGACAAGGGCAAGGACGACGGCGCTAGCAAGTCCACCATGCCGCCTCCAAAGTCGCCAACGGATCGATCCAAGACTCCACCACGGTCACGCAGGCAGAGCCGTGGTCAGAGCCTGGCACGAAAGAGCGGCGGCGAGATCGTCGTCTACGAGCGCAGCATGTAGGATAGGATCTTCACCGGCGGCTCACCGCCACTAACTAAATCAAGTGGGCCCTTGTGATGTTCGAATTTATATGTGCTGCACAATGTGGCCCAACTAAGCCCAATAAATCCAGAAAATTATCATGACCCATTAATTTATGAATAATAAGTGAAGAGAGTGAGACTAAAGTTTAGACCCACATTGTTAGTTTGAAGAGGATGGCACCACCTTATAAGTTATATGGTGAGCCATTCTAACTCATATATGAGTTGGCAAGACAAGAGGAGAGGTGTGCCACACGCGCGCTCCTCCTCCGCCGCCCGCCTCATCACGCCTCGCCTCGTCACGACACGTCACGTCACGACGCGCCGCTGGTTGCGGGAATGAGCCGAGATCGTTTATTTTGCCAGTTGGGAAAACTTAATGAGTAATTAATATGGTAATTAACGGACGCATTAATACCTAAACAATTTCCACTTCTTTTGGAACGTGGAACCGAACCGACTCTGACGTGGAATCACGCCCAAGTCTCTCCCAGCCTGCAGTAAAAATACGGGCATACGGTAATCCCTAGCCGCCACTTCATCTTATGGTTTCGCGCTGTTCCAGACCACTGCGCCGCCAATCAAGACTTCTCCATCCCTCCTTCTGGTGTGCACCGGAGAAGGGACAGCAGGCCTCCGGAACCCCACCTCTTGTGATACTACACTCACGCGACTGCTGACGGCGACTACTTACCCAACAACGACTGGTTTCCAGATCTCGGCAACCTCTTCATCGACGATGACATGGGAGAAAACGACAACACCACAGCCAGTGCCGCTGTCGCTGCACCGTACAAATCTCTCTCTCATATGTACAAGATGCTACTGCAATTCTTTTGTCTAGTTATTGTTGTAGATTGTATCGGTTTCACTACTGCACTAGAATTCGATATGTGCATGCTTACTGTATTTGTTACGGTCATAATTTACTTGATACTATTTCGGATTAAATCATGTGCTAAATTGCTAATATATTCAACAATCCAAAAACCTGATTATAGGAATTTTGCTGCACCTGCACCTGCTATTATTGCGGCGACAAGGCCAAACCCTTTCGAGGGTGTGGACTATAAGAGGTGTCGCAAGAGAGAAGTGTTATGGTTTCAAACCTTGCGCTGCTATGCGGCCACCAAGGGCAAGTCTAAGGGCGATCTCAATCCAGCACAGCTGGAGGCTTTTGAGAATATGGACACTATGTTTAAAAGTGCCGTCCTCGGTATCATTAATGATTCCATTGTGGATCCTTATATGTGGTTTGATAATGGGAAGGATATGTGCGCTGCACTCGAGGCCAAATTAGGGGCCTCGGATGCTGGAAGCGAGCTGTACGTCATGGAACAATTCTATGACTACAGGATGACTGATGAGCGTTCTGTTGTTCAACAGGTTCATGAGATACAGTCACTCGCTAAAAAAGTTGAGCACTTTAAGTGTATGTTACCGGACAAATTCATGGCCAGAGGCATTATTGCCAAGCTTCCATCGTCATGGAGCACCTTTGCTATTTCTCTGAAACACAAGAGACAGGAGTTTTCCGTTTCGGACCTCATCGGATCTCTTGATGTGGAAGAGAAGGCGAGAGAAAAATATACATGTGCTCGGGTTGCTGAGGTAGGTTATGCTGCCCATGTGGTACAGAAGAAACACTACCCGCCAAACAAGACTACATATAACAAGAAGAAATCCGAGGGTGAAGGCAAACCTGATGGCAAGTTTAAGCTGTCGCACTCTACCAACTTCAAGAAGAGGAAGGGGTCATGTCACGTCTGCGGTGAACTGACTCACTGGGCTCCAAAATGCTCTAACCGTTATGAGTTGCAGCAACAGTAGAACAGCGGCAAGACCGCTAATGTTGTCATGGCTAACACTGAGATGAAGGATTCTGAGTACGGTATAGTTCCTACTATTCTTTCAGTTTGTCATTCACCAGAATGGTTAGTTGACGCAGGTGCCAATGTACATGTTTGTGCTGATGCTTCCATGTTCTCTTTTTATCAGGTCACAGCGACTTCCCCCGTGCTGATGGGGAACGGTCACATGCGACTGTTCGTGGTATTGGTCGGTCGATCTTAACTTTACTTCGGGGAAGGTCGTGCGACTGAAGAACGTTCATCATGTGACCTCCATCAATAAAAATCTCGTCAGCGCTCACGTTTAGGTCGAGATGGTTTTAAGTTGGTTTTCGATTCTAATAAAGTTGTAATTTCCAAGTATGGAAAATTTATTGGTAAAGGCTATGAGTGCGGAGGCTTGTTGCGCTTGTCGTTGTCAGATATTTGCACCAAAGTTATTAATCATGTTTGCCACAATGATGATTCCAATGTTTGGCATTCACAACTTTGTCATATTAATTTTGGTTGCATGGCGCGATTAGCAAATATGAGTTTAATTCCGAAATTAAGTAATATTAAAGGTTCCAAATGTCAAATTTGTGTTCAAGCTAAGCAACCTCGCAAATCTCATAAGACTGCAGAGGCAAGAGACTTGGCACCACTAGAACTTATAGATTCTGATCTTTGCGATATGAATGGCGTATTGACAAAAGGTGAAAAGAAATATTTCATGACACATATTGATGACTACACTAGATACTGTTATGTGTATCTTCTGAAATGTAAAGATGAAGCTTTAACTTATTTCATGAACTATAAGGCCGAAGCTAAGAACCAACTTGATCGTAAAATTAAACGGCTTAGGTCTGATCGTGGTGGAGAGTATTTTTCCGACGAGTTTAATTCTTTTTGTGCTGAACACGGTATTATTCACGAGAGGACGCCTCTCTATTCACCTCAGTCAAATGGGGGTAGCTGAAAGAAAGAATCGAACGCTGTCTGATTTGGTTAACGCCGTGTTAGATACTTCGGGTCTCTCCAAGGTATGGATGGGGGAGGCGCTAATGACTTCATGTCATGTCCTAAACCGAGTTCCCACAAAGAATAAAACCATTACTCCATTTGAGGAATGGGAAAGGAAAAGGTTGAAACTCTCTTACCTATGTACTTGGGGTTGTTTGGCAAAAGTGAATATACAAATTCCGAAAAAGCGCAAGCTTGGACCTAAAACCGTAGATTGTGTTCTTACGGGCTATGATTTTAATAGCATTGGTTATAGATTTTTGATAATAAAATATGAGGTATCCGACATGCATGTTGGTACGATTATGGAGTCGAATGATGCGACTTTCTTTGAGAACCTATTTCCTATGAAAGATATTCCTAACTCATCAAATTAGGAGAAATCTGTTTCAGCTAGTCAGGAATTAGGTGAGATTTCTGAACCCACCATTCCGATAGAACATGTTGAGAATCCCGAGGAGGATGACAATGAAGTTCCTGTAAGGAGCAAGAGACAGAGGACTGCAAAGTTCTTTGGTAATGGTTTCATTGTGTACCTCGTGGATGACACACCCAGGACTATTTCAGAAGCTTATGCATCTCTTGATGCTGACTACTGTAAGGAGGCTGTCCGTTGCGAGATGGATTCCATCTTGGCTAACGGAACCTGGAAAATCACTAATCGTCCCTATGGGTGTAAACCTGTAGGTTGTAAGTGGGTGTTCAGGAAAAAGCTTAGGCCTGATGATACAATTGAGAAGTAAAAGGCAAGACTTGTGGCCAAGGGTTATACCCAGAAATAAGGTGAAGTCTTCTTTGATATTTATTCACGTGTGGCTAGATTGAACACTATTCGTGTGCTACTTTCACTGGCTGCCTCGCACGGTCTTCTCGTTCATCAAATGGACGCTAGGACGACTTTCCGGAATGGAGAGTTCGACGAGGAAATTTACATGGAGCATCCAGGTGGTTTCATAGTACCCGGTCAGGAAGGCTCTCACCATTGGAGCGCCAGAATCAAACAGTGGTCGACATGGCTCCTAGTCTTCTGAAGGCAAGGGCGTGCCAGGACAGTTGTGGGGAGAGGTTGTCACGACGGCAATCTACATCCTCAATCACGCCACTACCAAGAGCGTCATCGGTAAGATGCCATACAAGGTATCGCTGGTACAAACAGGGGATTTTGTCCCGGTTTGTAAGGCCCATTCATCCCGGTTGTGCAACCGGGATGGGGCATCCGGGACAAATGCCCCTCCCCCATTGGTCCCGGTTGTGCCAGGACCCGGGACAAATGGGGCTGACCACGAGGCAGTTGCGCTGGAACCTGGCCAGGGCTATTCGTCCCGGTTCTTACCACGAACCGGGATGAATGCCCCTGTTGCCACGGCAGTGTTTTGCCCCTTTTCTCTTCCGCGGCAGAGTTTTTATTTTTTGCGTTTATTATTTTCCTTTTTAGGTTTTGCGATCCCCAGACCTCCCGGTGGCCCCTCCCCGGACCTCCCGGATCCCATAAGAAGAGAGGAGCCCCGGTGGCCCCTCCTTAGATCCCAGGAGAAGAGAGGAGCCCGGTGGCCCTTCCCCAGACCTCTCGGATCCCAGGAGAAGAGTGGAGCCCGGTGGCCCTTCCCCGGACCTCCCGGATCCCACGAGAAGAGAGGAGCCTCGGTGGCCCCTCCCCAGAGCTCCCGGATCCCACGAGTGAATAAGTAATACATATATATATATATATATATAGAAAAAGAAGGAACACTTACATTACAGAAGCAAAGTATATCGAGCATATTACATGACCGATGGAGTGAATTACAAAATCAAATTCAGTTCCAACCGGCGCTATAGTACTCTCCATTTACATTTAGGACCTCTGCATCTAAGAAGCCCGCAATTTCCTCCTGAATTGCTCGTATGTGGTCCCTTGGTAGAAGACCGTCCCAGCACCGTTCGATCTAATATAAATTGACTTCTAACGTACATGAAGGTTCTTTAAATCTCTGCCCTTGGGACAGGTCGTCTGACGAATGAACTCGCAGACGTAGTATCCACAAAAGTGATTCCCGTCTCCTTGTTGCAAGCACTTTACGAGAAGATGGTTTCAATCAAAATAATAATCAACCAGCCATGATAATGGTATCGACACTAGAATCAAGGAGATGCGCGGATCTAGATAGTAGTACTTACTTGCACAATATCAAATCTAAGCTCTGATTTCCATTCACCAGGATACTTTTTTGTGAACCTCTTCCAAACGTTGCCCGAGAAAGAAAAAGAATAAAAAGAGTTAGTAATTACTTGATATCCGAAAATGAAACAAAGTAATCGATATAGTGCCATGTATAAAGACTAAAATTAATAAAGATTGAAATTACCGCTGGATCATTTCCTGCATGTCCGCCCACATCGCTAGGGGTTTACGTTTTGGGTCCATTAGCATTACTTTTCTTTTGTCAACTTGGAAGATTAGCAGAATATAGTGGAAGCTGCGCACGCAGAACTCATCAATTATACACTAAACATCGAGTAAGGAAAACAGAATGGGTACAACACAGTAACACTAACCCGAAGTTGTAAGGAAATAGTATTTCCCGTCGGTGTTGGTGAAACATTATTGCCCTCGGAATATTATGTTATGTATTCTTGGGGGATAGCTCAAGAGTCTTATGATTAACAAAATGTGGGTCAATGAACCAAAAATCATAGATTCCACCTCTTTTGCATTCGAGAATCTTCATTCTACTGTATATATATATATATATATATATATATATATATATATATATATATATATATATATATATATATATATATATATATATATATGAATATGCAATGAACGAGGTGAGCTGTAGAGACTTAATTAGAGAAATAAGTACTTACAAACAATAGGCACTACCGAGAGATTTGCCGAGGGCCTGCTGCTGGAATAACTGAAACAATTTGTCAAATTGAATCAGAACCATTCCATCTCCATACCCGTAGTGCTCGTCTCTAACTGCGACACATATCCAGTCCTGAGATTTCTCAGCGGATTTCATATACCAACTATGCACTCTTCGCATTTTTGTTGGTAGATCATTTATCTCCTCGGGTTTGACGAGAGGCTTCCCGTACTGGTATTTGTTCGCACATTCAGCTTCGGGGAAGTAGTCTATTGTTTGCATATACTCACCAATGGACAAACCCGCAGCAGCTGCCCTTTTTCCGTACAGTGTTATAAACTCGGGATCAATTTGCTCGTCAGCAGTAGTGCTCGGCCCCACATGGGTATTGGAAATAACTTTGAGCGGGGAGATGGATTTTTTTCTGCTCTCCGAGTTGGGCAACTGATTTCCCCCTTTTCCCGCTTGCGCTACTACTCATCGTCGACCGCACCATTTCCTGGCGTGACTTCACAATAGAGCGGTCATAGTCAGATGACAGACTCGGCTCGGGTTGATGAAGAGTCTTCACCATTTTCCAAGATCGTTCTACATCTTCTTCGGTCTCGGGGAAATCTGCCTTTTTCTGCTCCTTCCGCTTCGATTTCCACGCCTCGTATTTGTCCCTTGTGATTTTATGGGTTTGCTCAGGAGTATAGTCGTAAGGTAACTTGGGTACCTCCTTTGGTACCTTCGGGAGGGGTGACCGTTGACGTTTGGGTGATCTTTTACGTTTCGGCAGAAACTTAGTGGGTGGAGAAGGCTGACGCGGCGGCGTAGGCGACCGCGGTGGAGAAGGCTGACACGGCGGCGTAGCCGACCGCGGTGGAGAAGGCTGACGCAGCGGCGTAGGCGACCGCGCTGGAGACGTGCACGGTGTAGGCGACCGCGCTGGAGACGGTATGCATGGCGGAGACTGTTGCGCTGGAGACTGTTGCGCTGGAGAATGGCGAGGAGTCGATGGCCATGCCGTCTGATTTGGAAGCACAATGCATTCCTTTAGCCATAGAACGGTCAAGTTCTTGGCTTCTCTGAGTTCATTCAACTCTCCGTCTTCACCTTCAGGGAAATCAAGCTTTACCCGCTCGAACCGTTGACAACTTCATTGACCCCAACAACAGCGTAGCCCCGTGGAACCGGAAGACTATGGTGACTTGGTTCGTTGCCAATTGGTAAGACATAGCCGACCGCCGCCTTGATTGTTATGTTGACGACCTGCACGTGGAGCTCATAGGTTGTCATCTCCATGATATCATCCACCGGGTGAATCATCGGCGGTGCATCATCACCCGGGAGCTGCGTGGACGCAACACTGCTTTTCCGATGAGAATGTGCAGCGCCGGTAGCCTCGACTTCACCTTCTAACATGTGTGCTACACTGGTAGACACTATATGCTGGCTAAGTTTGTTAATTTGGTCCTGCTGCTTCTTTGCGACATCGTGGGTCCGCTTTATCTGTTCTTCAAGTTGACGTCTCTAGTTTGCCTGACTCTCTGCTTCAGCTGCCTCCGCGTCCTTTTTCCGTTGACGGCTTCTATCGGGGTATTTCTTTTTGGTGTCGTCAAACCCAATACTCCACGGAGGATTGCCTTTTGTGCCTCCTGTACGCCCTACGTGTTCCTTATTCCCGAGGGCGCGTGTGAGCTCGTCGTTCTCTATTTTCTATGGGTAGAGGATTCTCTTTATGCCTTAGGTTATATATTGCTTTTCCTTCGGCGTCCAACGTGCCCCCATGCCCGTAGAACCATGACCTTGTCCGCTCGACCCACAAGAATGGCTCGGGAGTGATCCCCACCTGAAGCAGGTCGTTCTCCCATTTCTCCCACTTGGGACTGGAACCCTTGTAGCCAGCTTGCCCCATAATATGGTGATATACCTTTTTGGTGGTGTTTTTCTCATTTGTTTTTGTCCTTTCCTATGCATTCTCTGACAGCTTGTACTTCACAAACTCTGCCCATAAGGGTTTTATTTTCTCATACCCTTGAGTGAAATCTGGAGTCTTGCCCTTTTTAACATAGTCAAGGTTCAATCTTTTCTTCCAGTTTTTGAATTGCTTGGCCATCTTTTTCAGATTCCACGCCTTGAACTTTTCCCGTATCTCAATTTTCTTTTTAGTAACATCGGCCTCATTCACGTCCGCCTCATTCTCGTCCACCTCCTGCAAGGGTAAGTTGAAATTACACATGCTCTTCGAGAAAAGATGATCTTTGGTTTTATGCTGACATATGAAAATCCTTGTCTCCGCGGATCTTTTGGCTCATTCCACTCATGAACAGTGATCGGGATGTGATCCCTAACTAGCAATCCGCATTGCTTCACAAATTTTTGGGCAACATCAGCGGGAAGCTCGGCTGCGCCGTCTGCTGCGATCGTGTCGATCATATATCTTTCTGTATCTTTCAACTTCTTTGTTGCGCCTCGTTTAGTCTTTTTTCCGGTTGATATGTTTGAACCGGATGGCTAAAAATATAAAGTCTGTTAATACATGTATATAGACAACGGATGCTTCATTAATTAACATATCTATATATATGCACCTCGGAGCCGGTGTTTGTAATTTCTACGGCTCCACCGGAGCCGTCGGCTGCTCGCTTATCGGAGTCGTCGGGTTCTCCCTCACCGGAGCCTTCAACTTCTCCCTCAGCTGAGACGTCTACCCGGGTGAGCTCCGGATCTCCCTCACCGGAGTTGTTCATCCACTGGTTCACATCGGTCTCTCCGTCGGCCCCGCGGATTAAACTCTCGAGCAAGTTTTCCGCATCTTCGTCTCTTGGCTCCATACTATATATTCTGAAAATATACAAAAAGAGTAACTATATGTTCCAGATCCATTTCATCAAAATTGCTTATAGATAATAACTAATGATCCATTAATTTCAGCAAAATTGCTTATAGATAATACACAAAAAGAGCAACATATTCATGAAATATTTAAACGTATGATAATACACACCAAGAGTTACATAGCTCGGGTTCATTTTATTTAACCCTAATACATCACGATCAAATAATATCACTTATACATAGTCTCATGACATCTCTCAAACTAATTAACTCCGACCGGGTCCTAAGCCGCGGGGTGGTGAGTCGCGGGTGCTACACATCCATAGATAAGGAACCCTCACAGGGTCATAGCTCACGTGGTAAGGAACCCTCCGAATAATCGACCAACTGCTGCTATACTCCATATCGAGAAAGTACATGTAGCGACGGTCGTGCTCGTCCTCCTCCCTGATACGCTGTTGTACCAGCTCTTCAGGGGCCGGCTCTCTCCGCACCGAGCGTGGCCCACGCGATGGCCACCAAAGAATATCCGGGTTGACCACGTCACCCGGATTTCTCACCAAGCCGCGTGCCCCGGTACTAAGCAGCTCCCAGTGCCAGCCCGGCGGGGCCCAGTCCCGGACATCGCCCGGCGGGTCCAACAGAGACATGAACTAAAAACAGGCCCGAACTAAGTAAATATTCCGTAATTAAGTAAAATACCTTCGTGTTTCTAACTTAGTAAAAAATAGTAAATGGGGAAGTATGTAAGAAATAAGATGAAAGTTAAACACAAAACATGAAGACAAAGGTTTCTGAGAAACTAAAGAAAATCACAGACGTAAGTGTTTGTGAGATCCGAACAAAGTTAGACTAGCAGATCAGATCGAGTCTTGCCGAATAAAGTTGCGACTCGAACGGGACATAAGAGATGTAGCATCCCAGATTATCCATATCATGTGTGACAGATCACTTCATCTTCTTCTTCACCTCTTCTTCTTGAAGAAGAAGTGAAGAAGAAGATGAAGTGATCTGTCACACATTTTCACACATGACAGGATAATCTGGAATGATGTTATGCCCCGTTTGAGTCGCAAGTTTATTAGGAAAGAGTGGATCTGTTCTGCTAGTCATACTCCTGTCTAGACCTTCACATTTGGTGCTTGTTATGAGGTAAGTACACGTGATGGCGATCCGGAAAAGGATGAAGACAAGGATTTTTGGAAATCTTTGAAACTAAACAAAATCGTATATGTAATATCGTGAGATCCGAACAAGGTTAGACCCTTTTGTCCACGTACATAATGGGGACATTCTTCATAACCCTGAAAGGGATTTCTGAGGAATGGAACCATTACGTATGTGGACAAAAGGGTTTAAATTCGTTTGGATCTCACGATATTACATATGTGACGTTATCTAGTTCCAAAGAAATCCATACACCCTCATCTTCCTCCTTTCCCCGGATCACCACCGCCTGTAGTACCTCTTAACACGAACAAGATGGTCATTAGGCCTTGATGTGCAGTTGGACCTTCACATTTTGTGCTTGTTATGAGGTAAGTACACGTGATGGCGATGCGTGGGAAGGAAGGGTTTCTAGACATCTTTAAAACTAAACAAAATCATATATGTAATATTGAGATCCGAACAAGGTTGGACCCTTTTGTGCACATACATATCGGCGACATTCTTCATAACCACGGAAGGGATTTCTGAGGAATGTCACCATTACAAATGTGCAGTATAGGGTTCAACTTCATTCGGATCTCACGAACCATGTTACATATGTGACATTATTTAGTTCGAAAGAAACCCAGAAACCCTCGCATTCGTTCCTTTCCCCGGATCACCACCGCATGTAGTACTTCTTAACAGGAACAAGATGGTCATCGGGCCTTCACATTTTGTGCTTGTTACGAGGTAAGTACACGTGATGGAGATCTGGAGAAGGATGAAGACAAGGATTTTTGGAAATCTTTGAAACTAAACAAAATCATATATGTAATATCGTGAGATCCGAACAAGGTTAGACCCTTTTGTCCATGTACATAATGGGGACATTCTTCATAACCCCGGAAGGGATTTTTGAGGAATGTAACCATTACGTATGTGGACAAAAGAGTTTAACTTCGTTCGGATATCACGATATTACATATGTGACATTATTTAGTTCCACAGAAATCCAGAAACCCTCATCTTCCTCCTTTCCCCGGATCACCACCGTGTGTAGTACCTCTTAACAGGAACAAGATGGTCATCGGGCCTTGATGTGCAGTTGAACCTTCACATTTTGTGCTTGTTACGAGGTAAGTACACGTGATGGCGACGCGGGAGAAGGAAGGGTTTCTGGACATCTTTAAAACTAAAAAAAATCATATATGTAATAGTGAAATACGGAAAGAACTAGACCCTTTTGTACACATACATAATGGGAACATTCTTCATAACCCCGGAAGGGATTCCTGAGGAATGTCACCATTACGCATGTGCAATAAAGGGTTCAGCTTCATCCGGATCTCACGAACCATATTACATATGTGACATTATTTAGTTCGAAAGAAATCCAGAAACCCTCGCATTCGTTCCTTTCCCCGGACCACCACCGCATGTAGTACCTCTTAACAGGAACAAGATGGTCATCGGTCTGTGTGCCTCATATTTAGGGTGGACACATACAAGAAGCCTTGGTGGACCCGACGCGCCAAGTGGGATGCACAAGATCCTAACTTTGTGAAAATCACAAGTTGCACCGAACCACCAAGGCCATTATCTGAGTGTGAACCAACTCTTTCAATCATCGGCATTTATTCAAAAGATCAAACGGACATCACAAGTAAAACTGCAATAACAGCTCCAAATTTCTAACACAAAGTAAAAAAATTCTAACTTAGTGAAATTATTCTAACTTTGTGAAATTTTCTAACACTAACTTAGTGAAATTTTCTAACTTAGTGAAAATTTTCCAAATTAGTGAAATTTTCTAACTTAGTGAAATTATTCTAATTTTGTGAAATTTTCTAACACTAACTTTGTGAAATTTTCTAACACTAACTTTGTGAAATTTTCTAACTTAGTGAAAATTTTCTAACTTAGTGAAATTTTCTAACTTAGTGAAATTATTCTAACTTAGTGAAATTTTCTAACACTAACTCAGTGAAACATTCTAACTTAGTGAAAATTTTCTAACTTAGTGAAATTTTCTAACTTAGTGAAATTATTCTAACTTTGTGAAATTTTCTAACATTAACTTAGTGAAATTTTCTAACACTAACTTAGTGAAATTTTCTAACACTAACTTACTGAAATTTTCTAACATAGTAAAACTTTTCTAAGTCTAATTTTCTAACACTAAAATTCCTAAGTCAATTCTAACAATTCTAAAATTCCTAAGTCAATTCCTAAGTCAAATCTAAAATTCCTAAGTCAATTTCTAAGTCAATTAATTCTAACAATATAAAAATTCCTAAGTCAATTCTAACATTAAAATTTTCTAAAAATTCTAAAAATTCTAGTATTCCTAACATTTCTAATAATTCCTAACTAATGATTCTAACATTTCTAACACTAGTAAAAAAGAAAAAAGAAAATCAGTAAGTAAAAAAGAAAAAAAAGAACAAAAAGCCCTCTGTTTAGGGCGATGGAGGCAGTTCCTATACCTCCTCTCGGGCGCGCGAAGGAGGGAGGCGCGGGCAGTGGCGGCGCGACGGAGGGCGCCGCCGGAAGTGGCGCCGCAACGACGAGGGCCGCGCGACGGATCGAGGGTGGCGCGGGTGGCGCGACGGAGAAGGACGGCGACGGCCGGGCGCTCTTCCACGGGCGTGCGCAGACGGAGAAGGACGGCAACGGTGCGCAGACGGAGAAGGGCAGAGCAGCCTGGTGGCGTCGATTCGTTCTCCCTGCGCGCGGTTATGAATTTGGGGAAGGAGACGACACATATATATAGCCAGGGGCATCCGTTCCGATTCGTAGGAACAACCGGGACGAAAGGGTCTTCCGTGTCTCGGTTGTTCCTGCGAACCGGGACGGATGCCTCAATTTTTTTCTCGCAGGCGTACGGTTAACGCGCTCGTTGGGGGGGGGGGGGGGCATCCGTCCCGGTTGTTTGCAAAAACCGGGACGAATGCCCTATTTTTTTATATATTGTTTCCTTTATGGTTTTTATTGTTTTCCTTTATTTTTTGTTTTGTTTTATTGTTTCCTTTTTGTTTTCTCTTGTTTTATTTTCTTTTCTATTGTTTCCTTTATGTTTTCAATTGTTTTCCTTTATGTTTTCTATTGTTTTATTTTGTTTTTCTTGTATTCTTTTTGTCTTCTCTTGTTTTATTTTGTTTTCTATTGTTTCCTTTATGTTTACTATTGTTTTCCTTTATGTTTTCTATTGTTTTATTTTGTTTTCTCTTGTTTCATTTTTGTTTTCTCTTGTTTTATTTTGTTTTCTACTGTTTCCTTTATGTTTTATATTGTTTTCCTTTATGTTTTCTATTGTTTTCCTTTATGTTTTATATTGTTTTCTGTTGTTACCTTTTTTGTTTTCTATTGTTTCCTTCATGTTTTCCATTATTTCCTTTATGGTTTCTATTTGTTTTATTTTGTTTTCCATTATATCCTTTATGTTTCAAATAATAACTCCGCACATTTCAAATATAGAACAAGGTACATTAAATTTATAATAAGTGCACTTCAAACCAGTTGATCCATGCATTTACATAGTTTCGTCGCATACAAGGCATCCAGGTGATTTGCATTCGGTCGATGAACCGTCAAGGGGGATGTAGAACAACAATCGGTATCGCCATCATACAGCCCGACCGTGGCCATTGAGTGCATATATGCATATCAAAAGAACGATCGGACGTATGATGGCGAAACCGGGTGATTTGTATTTGGTCGATGAACTGAATGATGTATCAAACCTTTTGTCAAACCTTCAAGGGGGGATGTAGAACAAAACAATCGGTCTCGCCATCATACAGCCCTGCCGTGCTACTGAGTGCATATATGCATACCAAATGCATGGCAGGACGTATTATGGCGAATCCAGATGATTTGTATTTGTTCGATGAACTTAATGATGTATCAAACCTTAAAGGGGGATGTAGAACAAAACAATCGGTATCGCCATCATACAGCCCTGCCATGGCTACTGAGTGCATATATGCATACCAAATGCACGGCAAGACGTATGATGGCGAATCCTGATGATTTATATTTGGTCGATGAACTGAATGATGTATCAAACCTTAAAGGGGGGATGTAGAACAAAACAATCGGTATCGCCATCATACAACCCTGTCGTGGCTACTGAGTGCATATATGCATACCAAATGCATGACAGGACGTATGATGACGAATCCGGATGATTTGTATTTGGTCGATGAATTGAATGATGTATCAAACGTTAAAGGGGGATGTAGAACAAAACAATCGGTATCGCCAGCATATAGCCCTGCCGTGGCTACCGAGTGCATATATGCATACCAAATGCACGGCATGACGTATGCTGGCGAATCTGGATGATTTGTATTTGGTCGATGAACTGACTGGTGTATGAAGGTGGGCTATATATAGGGTCTCCTGTCTCACAAAGTGTTGGGCTAGGGTTTTGATCCAATGGTTAAGAAACACCCCTGATCCAACGGATCACAACCGCTCGAAAGAAACACACCCCTGATCCAACGACTCACAAGCGCTTGAAAGAAAAACACGATCCGTGTGACTCTTTCTGATTGGTCCGAACGAAACCCTAACCATTTTGTCCCGGTTGGTAAAACATGCCGGGACTAATGGGACGATCCGTTTCCCAACGAAACCCGAACCATTTCGTCCCGGTTGGTAAAACATGCCGGGACTAAAGGGATCTGTTTTCTTCTCACTATATATGTGTATGCATTGCCACACGATTGTCATAAACACATATAAACTCACCACTCTCTCATGGCTTCTACCGTACCCACTCTAACCTTCCTCCAGGCGGAGGCACTTTCCGCCTCGAACTACCCCTGCCCGCCAGGCTACAGCGTTCCTGCCGGTTGGATGCTGAGCGCTGGAGGAGTGCCGGTCCCTCCTCTTCCTCAAGGTGTGGCGCGTCGGGCGGCCATCACGAACCACTACTACCACGAGCTCACTCCGGAGCAGCGGAGGAATCCCAGTTGGAATCCTGACTACCGCCCTACTTGGGACGCTTTCTTCATTAATCGTCTTGAGAGTGCGCTCGCGAGGTACGAGGAGAACGGCCCGCCTCCTTCGAACTTCAACGAGGCCGGTCGTCGGCTGTGGTGGGGCGGCGGACGGACTCTTCAGAGCGTCATGAACTACATCAGGGCTGGCTTAACCCCCGCCTGCGCTACACTCACGCCCAGTCCTGGAGTCGTGATCCTCCGAGGGAGTCCAGAGCACTATCCGACGATAGTGACGACGACGGCGACGACTACGACGACTACGAGTCGGAGTACTATAGGCCTAGGCAGGAGTATGAATAGCAGATATCAGATCCATTTTTGCCATTATGTAGATCTATGCTCTCCGTTTAAGTTTAGATCCACTCTTGCCATTATGTACTGCCTTTTTTTATCTATCCAAGATGCATGTTTGTGTGCAATATGGGCACGAGCGCCAGTGCAACAATTTTTGAGAACACTTTTTCAACAAAACTATGATCATGTATTCCACGTTTATTATTACACTTCACCAACAACATCCCTATCTAGTCCATGAACCCTTGTCCCTTGCTTATGATCGCTTCAGCCGTAACCATGGAGCATCTTCATTATTTAACGGGATGATTGGTCAGCTTTCACTGTGAAGTGTGGAATTTCAATAAACATATTATAATCTTCTTACATGTCTGTCGTGTCCTCGATTCCCACGATGTTTCTTTTCACTGAAAGAACTATGTGACGCTTCGGCTCATCGTATGATGTATTTGTTTGCTTTTTTTTCTTTTCTTTTTTCGGTCTGGAGGACATGTCCTTCACATAGAAGACCCGAGCCACATAATTGGATAGGACGAATGGTTCGTCATTGTAACCAATATTGTTGAGATCCACTTTTGTCATTCCGTAAAGCGGGTCTAACTTTACCCCTTCTCCATTCAGGTTGACCCATTTGCACTTGAACATAGGGACCTTAAAAGAAGGTCCATAGTCAAGATCCCATATCTCCTCTATGTAACCATAGTATGTGTCATTTTTTCCATTCTCGTTTGTTGTATCAAAGCGGACACCACTGTTTTGGTTGGTGCTCTTCTTATCTTGGGCGATCGTGTAAAATGTATTCTCATTTATCTCGTACCCTTGACAACTCCCAATAGTCTAAGATGGTGACCCGGCCAACATGTACAGCTGATCTTCAACAGTGGTGTCATTTATAAGATGTGTTTGCAACCAACTTCCGAAAGTCTCCATGTGTTTGCGTTTAATCCATGAGTCATCCTTCCCCGGGGATGTGGAGCGTACAATATTCTTGTGTTCCTCGGGATACGGAGCCACGAAGATGGAATTTTGTAGAACCGTGTAGTGTGCTTTAGTGAAAGAATGCCCGTCCCTGGGTATCATTGTTTTCTTTCCCAGCGTTCCTTTTCCCCCCAGTCTCCCTTCATGCCGCGATTCAGGGAAACCAATCGTCTTAAGGTCAGGAACAAAGTCAACACAGAACCCGATGACCTCCTCTGTTCCATAGCCCTTCGAGATGCTTCCTTCTGGCCTAGCACGGTTATGAACATATTTCTTCAAGACTCCCATGAACCTCTCAAAGGGGAACATATTGTGTAAAAATACCGGACCGAGAATATGAATCTCTTCACATAGGTGAACCAGGAGATGAGTCATAATGTTGACGAAGGATGGTGGGAACACCAACTCAAAACTAACAAGACACTGTACCACATCCCTCTGTAATCTTGCCAGAATTTCTGGATCAATTACCTTCTGAGATATTGTGTTGAGGAATGCACATAGCTTCACAATGGGTACTCCAACATTTTCCGGTAGAAGCCCCCTCAATGCAATCGGAAGCAACTGCGTCATAATCACGTGGCAATCATGAGACTTCAGGTTTTGGAATTTTTTCTCTGCCATGTTTATTATCCCCTTTATATTCGACGAGAAGCCACACGGAACCTTGATACTGTAAAGGATTTCAAAAAATATTTCCTTCTCTGCTTTAGTAAGAGCGTAGCTGCTTAAGTAATGGCGCCCTGTATCCGTGTGCTTGTTGCTTGGGTCTTTCATACGCTGCTGGTCCTCCCGTGCTTCTGGCGTATCTTTTGACTTCCCATACACACTCAGGAAGCATAGCAGGTTGACGCAGAGATTCTTTGTCACGTGCATTACGTCGATTGAAGACCGGACCTCTAGAACTTTCCAATAGGGTAGCTCCCAAAATATAGATTTCTTCTTCCACATGGGTGCGCGCTTATCAGGGCTGTTCGGAACAGGTTGGCTGCCATCACCCTTCCCAAAGATTACTTTTAGGTCCTTGACCATATCGAATAAATCATTACCACTACGGAGGTCAGGCTTGTTCCGGTTATCTGCCTCAGCTCTGAAATGCTTTCCTCCTTACTTTTTTACGGGATGCTTGATCGGAAGAAACCTACGATGCCCAAGGTATACAGCCTTTTTAAATTTATCCAAATAAACACTGTCATTCTTCTCTAAACAGTGTGTACATGCATTGTATCCCTTGTTTGTATGTCCGGAAATGTTACTAAGAGTAGGCCAATCATTGATGGTTACGAAAAGCAACGCCCGTAGGTCAAATGGCTTTTGTTCGTTCTCATCCCACGCACGTACACCTGGTTTGCCCCACAATTGTAAGAGTTCTTCCACTAATAGCCTTAGATACACATCAATGTCGTTGCTAGGTTGCCTCGGTCCTTGGATGAGAACTGGCATCATAATGAACTTGCGCTTCGTGCACAACCAAGGAGGAAGGTTGTACATACATAGAGTCACGGGTCAGGTGCTATGACTGGAGCTATGCTCCCCAAAAGGATTAAAGACATCTGTATTTAGACCAAACCATAAGTTTCTCACCTCCCCTGTAAAGTCCGGGAAGTCTCTCTCGATCTTTCTCCACTGCGACCATCGGCGGGGTGTCTCAACTTTCCGTCTTTCTTACGGTTTTCTTTGTGCCATCGCAACAACCTAGCATGCTCTTTGTTTCTAAACAGACGTTTCAACCGTGGTATTATAGGAGCATACCACATCACCTTTGGAGGAACCCTCTTAGGGGGGGGGCAGCTCGCCGTCAACATCACCAGGGTCATCTGCTCTGATCTTATACCACAGTGCAGTGCATACTGGACATTCATCCAAATTCTCGTACTTCTCACCGCGGTAAAGGATGCAGTCATTAATGCGTGCATGTATCTTCTGCACATCTAATCCTAGAGGGCAGAGAGCTTTCTTTACTTCGTACGTACTCTCAGGAAATTCGTTATCCTTTAGAAGCTTCGGCTTCATTAGTTGAAGTAAACTCTCAAATGCCTTGTCAATCAGACCGTTATGTGCCATCCATTTTAGCAACTCCAGTGTGGTACCGAGCTTTGTGCTACCATATTCGCAATTTGGGTGCAACAACTTTTTGTGATCCTGTAACATGTTGTCTCTGGTTCACTTTTTGTGATCCTGTAACATGTACAGCTTTGTGCTACCATATTCGCAATGTTGTCTCCGAACTTTTTGCTACCATATCCAGCTTCAACCTCTCCAATTCACTTTCACAGTCTTCCCTTGCATCAGTAATAACTCGGCCAAGATCATCATCGGGCTCTTCTGATGCCCGCTCTTGATCAGCTCCTTCTTCTGCATTGTCTTCTATTGCAGTATCACCGTATTCAGGGAACAAAGGATCTTCTTCTTCTTCTTCTTCATTGTCTTTCATCACAAACCCTCTTTCTCCATGCTTGGTCCAGCAATTATAGCTGGGCATTAAACCTCTCCGAAGTAGGTGGCCGTGCAGGATTCTCGAGGAAGAGTGCTCCCTGACGTTCCGACAATCACCACATGGGCAACACATAAAGCCATTATATTTGTTCGCCTGAGCTACAGCGAGAAATGCATTCAGACCTGCCATATACTCAGAATTGCGTCGGTCACCGTACATCCATCGCTGCCGTGCATCCATCTGCATCGTATAATTAAGTTTATCAAAAAACATTACAATAACATATTCAATAGAGAAATGACCACAGTACATCGACAAATATTATTTTTTTATGTATCAATTAGAGATGAAAAAGATAAGTTTGTTAACCTCGGTCGAAGATACCATTTTCAGTGAACTTATGTGTGGCTCGGGTATTTCGTCGAACACCTCGTGTGCATAGTAAAATAACACACACTAACACCCACCTCTCTCACTCCTCCAAGCAAAAAAAAAACAGAGGGAAGGGGGGAGGCATTGGTCCCGGTTTATGCACGTGCCACGTGGCCTGTGGCGCGGCATTGGTCCCGGTTCATGCCACAAACCGGGACCAATGCCTCCTTACGAACCGAGACCGATGCCCTCAGGTGATTTCTGCTGCCTCGAGCGCACAAACCGGGACCAATGCATAGCATTCGTCCCGAATTTTGATGCAACCGGGACAGATGCCTTTTCTGGCCCTGGACGAAAGGGGTTGTTTCCACTAGTGCATGCACTGGGCGCCGCCCTGGCGTGCAACATCTGCGCACATGTCGCTGTGTCGCGCACCCAGAGTACACCTCTCTTTGCAATGGGTTGAAACTAGAACCTCAACAACCATATTAAACATGCAGAAATCGGAATGAAAAGAATGTGTGTTTATTTCATACAACCACTAATTTTGCTACAGCAAATTTAAAGATATGTTGGCCGCCGGTGAATGGAATTAAATGACCATGGCATGAGCACGAGGGTCCCTGCTCAGGCATAACCCGCCTATATATGTGCTTGGATTTCCTCACAAAATGTAGACTGAGTGAGCAGGGATGGTGGCGAAAGAACCGGGGAAGCAATTGTATCAGAGATCCGTGTATTTAGTTTTTGTAATGTCGGGGAGTTGTGTAGTGGTGACTACCGTAGACGTTTGGAATGGAAGCTGTTGGGAATTATATTTGCACATTCATCTCTTGAAAGAGAGGATCTTCTTTCCTCTCTGGTGATAGGAGGTGGCAGGGGCCATGGACCCGACAGTCGTGGTCGTAGTCCACGTGAACCCCCTCAAGCCAGTGCAGTAAAAGCCGCGGCGGGTGTATATGTTCCAGACGGTACGAGATTTGCAAAGTTTGGAGCCCATATTCAGCAAGGGTGCAGCCGCTCTCTCCGCAACTGAACTACCAGCACACACCACAAGAGAACCTTTAGTTCGCCCCACAAGACCTTTACCACTTCCTCACACAAAATCAGTTTTAGCAAGGTCGAAGGTGGTATTCTAGTGCCTCAACTACCGAGGAACAGCAACCTCTTGCAACTCAGGCTGGAGATGATAGTAAATTATATGGAGAAAACAAATAAGTTGAGTGATTTCGGTGTGGTCTCCGAGGTCACTAGTGCAGTCTTGTAGAGTAATATATGTGTGGATGTTGACTCATGCCTGAGACGCTTGCCTAGTTCTTACCATGCCGATGTTGTTTGTCAGTGTGTATGGTTATTGTCAGCAACAGCAATGCAGCAACGTCTTCAGGTGGTCTCAAGGGGTCAAAATCTCGAGCCACCGTCGGTGGTTCAGAACGTGTTGCTGCTGAAGTCTGGCTCTTTGGACATCGCACATCCGGAGGCTTCTCCAATTTGTCCTGCCGTCCGGGTTTCTATACCTCAACCAACAGTGGTGGAGCCGAAGCAAAGTTAGAGGTGTAGAAGAATGAGATTGGCGGAATATATTGGATGTATTATTGAGCCTCATGGGCGAGTATATATTGGGCTACAAACTTGGAGGGCAAGAAGCCTCGTAGAGATAGAGTAGGAGATTGATACAAATCCTAAACTACCAAATATACGTACACCTAATATAACTCTAACATCCCCCCGCAGTCGTAGCGGCAGCGTTGCGAACAACAGGAGAGTCGCGGACGGTCCGACTGGAGAGAAACCGAAGTAGAATCCAGTGGACTGACATCGTGGACGGTGTCACGGCGCTGGAGCTTCGACCGTAGAGGAAGCTGATGAGTGCTCAAGGCGAGATGATAGCCCTTTGTGCCGATGTCGAGGTAGCCGAGAGCGTAGGGTGGTGTAGCCGTGGTCGAGGTAGCCGTGCGAGGGTTGCTGAGGTCGATGTCGAGTGGGGGTAGCCGGTGTCGAGGTAGTCGCCGTGTAGCCGCGAGGCGCAAGGAGCGCCAAGTTAGACATAGGCGCAGTGGTGTTGAAGTAGTGGTGCGCCGGGAAGAAGACGGTATGGACGAGGCGTCGCGCCGGGTTTGCCAAGCCTGTGGACGCGTCGTGGACGAAGGCACGCGCTAGTGTTGCCAGCACCGGGCATGCGTAGAAGGACGAAGTCGATGTTGACGAGGCGTCGCACCAAGCTTGCCAGGCCCGAGGACACGTCGTGGACGAAGGCTCGACGACGGTTGCAGCGCCAGTCGGCGTGGGGGTAGAAGGTGCCGATGTCAACCACGGTTGTCGGAGCAGAGGAAGTGGTCGAGGAAGATGACGACGATGCGTAGAAGGACGAAGTCGATGTTGACGAGGCGTCGCACCAGGCTTGCCGAGCCCGGGGACACGTCGTGGACGAAGGCTCGACGACGGTTGCAGCGTCAGTCGGCGTGGAGGAGAAGGTGCCGATGTCAACCACGGTTGTCGGAGCAGAGGAAGAGGTGGACGGCGATGTAGTCGGCGGAACCAAAGGCAGCCCGTGGGGGGGCCATGTCGGTTGCCGTTAGGAGCGACACGGCGGCGGTAGCCCGCGAAGGGCCACGGCGGTCACGTGTAGAAGCGCGGCGGCGATGCTCGTAGTAGGGGAGGAAGAACCCAACAACTCGAAAAAGACCACGCGCGGACGGTGGGGAGGCGGCGCGGCGCATACCACGAAGAGGTCAACGCGCGGGGACGGCGAAGTGGACCGCACGTCGTGGCGCTACGGCTCGAAGAGCGACGCAGCGGTGACGTGCGTGTCGGGACGACGGCGGGAAGACCTCGGGGCGGCGACCTGGACCGCGTGTGCTGTGGCGCTATAGCCCGAAGGGGTGATGCAGCGGCAGCACGCCGTCAGGGCAACCGCGGGAACGGCCTCGTGGCGGCGGGCACCGCGTGCTGTGGCACTACGGCCCGAAGGGACGATGCAGCGGCAGCGCACCCCCAGTGAACCGCTGGAACAGCTCGGGGCGACGGCGGGGACGGTGTGATGCAGCGCTACGGCCCGGAGGAGCGACGCAGCGGCGACGCGCGGGGTAATGCAGCCGCGGTGAGAACCACGGGGCGGCGGCGCTACGGCCCGATGGGGCGACGCAGTGGCAGCCCGTTTGCTCGATCGGTGATAGACGCACACTCAGGGACGGTCTTCACGGGAACCTGCGGAGGCGTACGCAGACGACTGTACGGGTCGGCCGCGCAGCCTGGATGGAACGGATCGCGGGCGGGCGGGTGATCAATCCGCTTGCTCGCGAGGTGTAGGATATGCCGCTCAGCATGATGATGATGACGTAAGGCTGAGTGGTGGAGGCCGAGCGGCAAACGCAGCTCCGTGCCTGAGCGGCCAAGGCAGCTCCGTGCGTGAGGCAGCCACGGTGAAGACGGGGTAGTGGAGGAGTCCCGACCGGAGCAGGAGCGATGACGACCGACACAAAGCGACGGGCGGGTAGACGCGCGGAAGGCGGCCGTGAAGGCCGCCGCATCGCGCGAAGCCGCCGAGGCGGCGAAGAGGCCACATGGACAATGGTCGTTACGGCCGCCGCGTGGCGTGTGACTCCTCCGTGTCGGTGAAGAGGCCGGTAGTCGCGCCGGTGTCGGTGTAGAGGCGCGTGAGGATCGACGTTGGCGGCGGGCGACGCAAACCGATCTTGAATCGGAAAACCAAAAAAGAAAACGCCGGCCAAGCGACCGGCGGAGAGAAAGACGCTCTAGGGCAGCCGATCCACGGGACCGGCAGACGAACCCTAGGTACGGGCGGCGCGGCCCCCGGCGACGATCATAGATCCGTCCCGGGGGCGGCGCGAGGCGGAAGCGGCGGCGGCGGCTAGGGTTAGATCGTGTTTAGGCTGATACCATGTAGAAGAATGAGATTGGCGGAATATGTTGGATGTATTATTGAGCCTCATGGGCGAGTATATATTGGGCTACAAACTTGGAGGGCAAGAAGCCTCGTAGAGATAGAGTAGGAGATTGATACAAATCCTAAACTACCAAATATACGTACACCTAATATCACTCTAACAAGAGGCTGGTTTGACGCTCCCCAATGGCAGCGCGAGGCTAAACGATCACCGCAAGTGATCGACGGTATGCTCTGCACGTACGCATTCATCTGTGCATGCTTCGCCGCCGCGGGCACCTTTTTTTAAAGCACCCAGGGAAAATAAAAATGACGCTAATATTATTAATTGAAAAAAATTAAATTCAAAAAATGCTTGTGATGTGAAAAAAAAATGCCATCATGACACCCCCACCGGGGAGTGGGGGTGGGGGGTGGGGGGTGGTGGACGATCCTGACAATTTATCTATTCCGAGTCTATGAGGTATCTACAGTGGACGGTCCTCACGAATTATCTATTCTGAGACTATGCAGTATCGGCCGTGATTTAGGTGGGGTGTCCCGGAGCGTAATATGGATCATTCAACAAAAGGCATTCCAGGAGTATGCATGAGATGTTAAAGGTAAACAATTAACGACTAGAGGTAGAGGGAGAGACTCGATCTCGAGGTTGGGAAAACATATAGTTTTGTAAGATTGGATATTTTGTGGAATGGCCAACGATTATAAATTACTAGACTTTGTTTCCTTGCTTGATATAGATATATCAAATTTTTTGAATCCTTTCTTCTTATTACAAGTGGGGACTAGATTATACTTTACATTGCATACCCCACGTGGTAGGTCCGGTGACATTCTCTGTAATCGTATTTGGTTGAAAGGTTATCTCCGGTTTAGGATCAACGCTACGGGTTGAACAAGAATATATCGTATACTATAACACACACCCTCAATCATAACTTGTCTAATTTAAGATTGTTTTTATACTTGGTTTTGTAAACTCATCTGCTACTTTAAGAATATATCTATTAGTTTATGTGCAACTCTTTCTCGGATGACGTGATAATCAACTTGGATATGTTTAGATCTTGGATGGAAAACTGAATTCACATATAAGTATGTCGTTTCCATATTATCACACCGTAATTGAGCTGTTTGAGGATGCAGTATCTTCAATTCTATCAACAATGTTTGAACCCACATGATTTCTGTTGTGGCATTCGAGATTCAGTACTTGGATCTAGATATTGTTGCTTGTTTCCTTACAATCCATGAAATTAAATTCGACCCAAGGAATACAGCAAACTCCTAGTAGATCTTCGATCATCTGGACATCTTGGAAGTCAAAGTATTTCTTAAGGTCTCGAAGTAGAGGCCCTGTCGCATTTTTACATGGACTTGAAACAATTAGGTCATCGACATAAATAATCACATTAACATAAATGTTTCCCTTCAAATAGAAAAGTAATTAAGTGTCAGCTTTCGATGCACAGTTTATGGAGCTTCATATTAGCCGTGAAAATCGTGGCGTCTGTTTTCGTCCATATAATGCTTTATCGAATTTCCACACATAGTGTGTCTTTCCCTTAACTTTGTCTTGCACATTGCATGATTGATTCACCAACGCGGTTTCTCGTGCGCGACCCTAGGCTTCCGTGCCGGTTTGTCTATTTCTTCAGTTCACGCCTTGTGTTTTCTGCATAATGATCACCATGGTTGTTAGCAGGGGTTAGGAATATTAACCATTATTGGGTCATTAGTACTGATTTCTTTGACCCATGATCTATTTGGTTCGGATTTGGACGATGTGATGGAAGTAACAGAAATTTCGATAGAAGATGCATGCAAGCGTTAGAATGCAAAAGGGAGAAAGGAATAACTGTTTCATCGAATCTTCATCGATAAAAAAAATTTGCTCTAGAACGCCAAGAATCGCATTCTTCGCATCTAGTTGTAAAAGGCTCCATCCCCCGGATACAACAAAAAAAAACAAGACGAATAGTAGCTGCCTTAACTACATGACAAAATATGTCCTCATATTCAATACCATATCTTTGTTAAATCCTTTATCCACTACACGAGCCTTATACCTATCTATGCTACCATCAAGCTTTTATTTTGTATACCCATTTGCAATCGATGATGTTTCTACCTGGTTGTTTTGGTGGAACTTGATGCCAAGTCTTATTTTCCATAAGTGCTAAATATTGTTCATCCCATAGTGGCTAAGTATGCATACGTAACAACGCCATTCATATATTTACCACATTGATTTTTTTCTTGTTTGAAGTCGTGTGCCATGTACAGGTGAAGCATGTTGTTGTGGTCCTGTGTCTGCCGCAGCAGACAAATCTAGCTCGGTATTGGAGATGTCGGCCGGAGCCAATTTGATCAAAGTCGTGTGGCCGCTCGACGTAGAAGAAGTTTACACAGAAGATCCTGCGGGGGACCTACCTGTTGGCACGCCGTGAGTCCGGTATGTTTATCGCGGTGACGTGACACCCCTGGTTGATTTCTCTTTGTACGAGGTGGATCCTAGAATGTGTTTTCCCGACCGGGGCGTAGCATGGCACGTCCGGATTTGTCGCGCACATTGCAAGGTAGATTCGCCGATGCGGTTTCTCGTGCTCGACATTCTGTGCTCATTCATCGGTTAATTCAGTTCTCGGCCTTGTGTTTTATGCATAATGCTCACTAGGGTTGTTAGCAGGGTTAGAAACATTAACCATAATTGGGTCATTAGTACTGATTTCTTTGCCCCCATGATCACTTTGGTTCGGATTTTGAAAATGTGATGGAAGCAACAGAATTTCTGATAAAAGACCCGTGCGAGTGTTAGAATGCAAAAGGGAGAAAGAAAAAACTTTTTCATACAATATTACATCACGTGAGATGTAGATGTGACTAGAATTAATATCAAGGCATTTAAAACCTTCCTGAAAAACGTTGTAGCCTAGGAAGGTGCATTGCTTGGAGCGTTAATCTCATTTTCTGGCATTAAACGGTCGAAGACTGGGACAACAAGAACACCCAAAAATTCGCATAGATTTTAGTCTTTTTGACCTTTTTTCAAGAACTTCTGGAGGAGTGGAAAATTGGAGCACACTAGTGGAGGGCAGCTCTTTTGCCCAGGTTGGGGGGGGGGGGGGGGGGCTTACGCACCGGCTGCCCAACCGGGTTTCGCAAACCCGGGCTAAAGCCCCCCCCCCCCCCCCAATGACCCGGTGGTTGGTACCAATCGGGGTAAAAGGGAGCCCACGTATGCTGTGCGCAGCGTGCATGCAGACACCCTTTTACCCCGGTTGGTAACACCGACCGGCGCAAATGGGGCGCGGCCGCGGCAGAGTTTTGCGTGTTTCTCTACTGCGGCAGAGGTTTGGCATGTTTCTTTTGGGGATGTTTTTCTGTGCTATTTTTTCGGTGAGGCTGTAAATGACATATTTTTTACACATCGATAGTAATCATCATAAAAATCATTGCATGCATTGATATCATCACAATATAATTACACTGATCTCAATGAGATCATTACATCCGAATAGACTTATACACATTGAGATCTTTACATGCAGATCATTCTTTATACTTAACAATGCAATCTTCCATTTTCAGATATGACCTCCTTCAGCAGAAAACCCGCAAATTCCTCTTGAAGTGCTTGTAAGCAGTCTGCCGGCAGGAGCTCCCTCTGGAGATCGTGGAGCGTTATATTTATCCTTCTTCTTAACCGCTCATTCACGATTATCCTTATGTTCTCCATGACATAGAATCCACATAAATTTGTTCCCTGTGTCTGCTGAGGGCACTTTCCGAGAAATATAATTGAGTCAAATAATGCTCAAGGAATTAAAGAGAGATGCGTGAATGTAGCAAGTAATACATACGATGAGTGTTTCAGATCTCATATTCAACTATGTCAAATCGGGTTGTTGCTTCCTGAACCGCTTCCAAGCCCTGTCCGAAAAAAGAATATATGGGTCATCACACGATAATGATTGAACAAAAGGGGACAGTGTAGTGCGACAACGATTGAACTTACTTTGTGAGTATTGACATAATGGGCTCGTACTCCTCTTGGCCTTTATACATAGAGTCCATGAGATCAACTATTCCGGTGTCAACGTGAATGTTGAAAAGAATCCAGTGAAAACTGCACACGCGATTATATACATTGTCGTGCATAAATCGTCAATTACATTTAACAACGACTTAGCAAAATAGAAATGTGAAGGAATATGCATAAGACAGTAACACTCACTTTTGTCTGCAAGGAAATAGTATTTCACTAAAGTGAAATTGATTCCTCAAAAACATAACTATGTTATTCTCCGTCTCTTTAGCGAATTGCTTTAAAACGATATCATTGATGATATATGGGTCAATGAAGCCAATGCCACCGTTTCCATTATATTCCAGAATCTTCATCATGCATAATATATATCGTGCAGTGAGGATAATATATATAAGAAGCAATGATCGAACTAGCTGAGGTAGATATTTACAGACAACAGGTGTTGATGATCGATTTGTCGAGGGCGTCTAGATTATAGAAGGAAAAAAGATCTTCAAAATCAATAAACATCGAGTCATCGCGGAAGTAATCATGTTCTCTAAATTTCAGCATGATGTTGTCTAGCCCATATTTTGCGGTTTGGATATACCACGTATGCAGTTGGCGCTTCAATGTTGTCAAAGAGTTCAGCTGATTAGGTTTGACGAGAGACTTCCCACACTCATATTTCCATGCCAATTCCGCCTTTCCGAAGTTGTCGGGTTGGCCAAGGAGTTGGTCAACTGTTATACCACAATATCTGGCAAACCTCTCAGGTGCTTCCTGATCAACTTGAGCCTGTACAGTGTCCGACACTTTGAGCGGGGGACCGTTTGTTTTGACTGCTTCCAGAGCTGGGGAATTGTTCTCCCCGCCTTCTTGGCTTTGGAATAACTCATCGTTAATCCGTGATCATAGTCAGATGGCAGATTCTTCTGAACTTGGGACGACATCTCCAGCATATTCTTGAAGGGCTTCTTTACAGCCGGATCTATTGGTTCCTTTGGCGGCTCCGAGGTTCTCTTTACCCACGAAGCCATCTGACGTTTCGTGTCCGCAGTCACCCATTCGTCCAACTCCTGGTCATTCTTATGGTAAGGCAACACTTCTAGCAGCTTCTTTGCTTTCTTCTTCGTAGTATGTTTCTTCTTCGAGGAAGACTTAGAGGCAGCAGCCTTCTGCTTAGAGGACTTAGTGGGCGGCGGAGTCGACTAAGGAATCGGAGATCAAGCGGGACTCGGGCTGCTGACGTCGACGTGTGCTGGCGAGATCGAGCCATGCTGCGGCTTGGAGAAGGTGGCGGCGGTCGACTGCGTCTCGGAGAAGCCGGACTGCGTCTCGGAGAAGGTGGCGGCGGTGGACTACGTCTCGGAGAAGTAGTTGCTTGTGCTGGCGATGGACTGCGTCTCGGAGAAGTAGGTGGCGGTGGTGGCGTCACGCTCCTAGGGGGAAACACTGTGCCACTCTTTTTCCATTGAATGATGGAATTGAAGGCCTCTCCAAGTATCTTTACCCCGTCACCTCCGGGGATGTCAAGCCGCGTTATCCTCCAATCCGGATGAACATCATCAACGCTGACACGAGCATACCCAGGCGTAACCGGACGACCATGCGAGGTCGCTCCCTCTACACAAGGTAAAACGTATAGCGCACAACTTGTCTTCTCCTTGATTGCATCCACGACATCCGTATGTGTAAGGGCATCAACAAGCATAACTAAAGCGGAAGCCGGTACCTCCGTTGAAGCCACGATGCTCCGGTGTAGAGATGGGTCTGTTTCGTCGAATGTAGTGTCTTGCGTCTGGGAGCGACGGCCAGTAAGCTCATTAATCTGTTGTTGCTACTTCATCATTGCGGCTTCCAAGAAACCTATCCGTTCTACGACCGCTGCCTCCTTCTTTATCTTTCCTCTCTCTCGGCTTCTATATGGAAAGAGACTGTCTTCCGGCCTGAAGCCAAAGCACCACGGATATCGTCCTCAGCCTTGTGTCCAGCCGCCATGTTCTGGATTCCTGAGGGCCATTGTAAGCTCGTCATTCTCTCGATCAGGCTTGAACTCTCCCTTTCTAACATATTTGAACACTTTCTCAAGTGCCGCAAAGGGGACCTTTATTTTTTCAGTCATAATAAGGTGCCTTTCTTCGTCAAACGTCGCCCCATGCCCAAGCAACCAATTCCTTGACCTCCGCGGAAAAACCTGAGTACCTCGAATGATCCCCTTCTCTCGTAGCTCTGCCTCGAGTTTGTCAAACTTAGGCACTGCAACTCTGTAGCCACCTGAACCCATCTTATGGTGATATACCTTCCTTGCCGCATTCTTGGCTGACCTCTTCTTCCCCTTTTCTGATTCCTTGTACGCCAGAAATGCTGGCCAGTGTTCCTTCTGCTTCTCAAGCGTCCCCTTGAATTTTCGGACTTCTTTTTTCTTCTCATATTCCTTCCATAATCTTTTCTTGTAAGCATTGAACTCCTCGGCCATCTTCTTCATAGCCCAGTGCATCACTGCGTCGCGCATTTTCTTCTGTGTCTTCTCGTTATCACATTTTGGAAGACTTAAATGGTTCATCAGCTTGTCGAACATGAGTTGTTTGGCCCGGTCTGCGACAAAAGAAACTGCCACACGGTCAGGATTTTCTTCGTCCTTTGCTGGCTCATTCCATTCTTCAATACTTATTGGGATCATGTCCCTAACAATAACTCCACATTGGCTTGTAAACTTAGTTGCTGTATTGATGGGCCAAGCAGGTTCGCCTGATCGATAGACTTCATCGATTACGAGATGCACTTTCGAGCTCATCTCTTGAGCTGGGCCTCGTTTCGACCTCTTGCTAGATGATGTCCATGCAGCCTTCACTAAGGATTGTTCATCACTGGTTTTCTCCGGTTCCGTATATGTTCCTTGCAATTGCTCGTCTTCCTCCATTCTCTGACCTGATTCATTCAGGTACTGTGAGTCGTCGTCTTGATCTCCTTCACCGTCATTGGGTCCATAGGGGAGTGTACTTTCTTCTATTATCGCGGACACCTATTATTCACCCTCTCTTCTGTCCATAGCTCAGCTAATACATATGGAAGATAAAATACTTTAGTAAGTTATAAATTCTCTTGAAAAAATACACTTAGTAAGGAGTATGACTAGCAGATCAGATCTAGTCTTGCTGAGTAAAGTTGCGACTCGAATGGGATATAACATATGTAGCATCCCAAATTATCCATATCATGTGTGAAAACATTGCAGATCTCTCCCTCTTCTTCTTGATTGGTGGGATTCAGACGCCATCCAATGAAGAAGAAGAGGAAGAGATCTGCAACATTTTCACAGATGACATGGATAATCTGGAATGCTGTTATAACCCGTTCGAGTCGCAGGTTTACTAGGAAAGAGTGGATCTGATCTGCTAGCTAGTCATACTACTTCCTAGGCTCGTAGTGTTCGTCTCGGTTCCCCTCGGTTACCTCTCGGTTCCCCTCGGTTCCCACCCGGTTCCCCACGGTACCCTCTCTGTTTGTGTGCCTCATCCATATTACTTATAGCTAATGGTACTAAGAAAGAAAAAACCTAATAGCTAATGGTATACCTGATTAACAACTATTAACAACTAACAACTAAATAACAACGTTGTTATTTAGTGTTTAGGGAAACTAATAACAACTAACAACTATTAACAACTAAATAACAACTAATAAGAACTAACACTAAAAAAACTAACAGTAAAAAAGATTAACACTAAAAAAACATGAACACAAAAAAACAATCCCGGTCGGCCGGTGAGGGCGCGCACACGGGCACCGACGCGCGGTGGAGCTCCTCCCGCTCACCTCGAGGACGCCGGAGGTGGCCCGGCGGCGAGGACTCGGGGGCGATCGAGGAGCAACGGAAGGCACGGGTGTGGGCGCGGCGAGGGCACAAAGACGGCGCAACGACGATTCCCGACGGCGAGGGCGAGGGCACGGGCACGGCGGCACGGCGTGGAGGAGACTCTCCGGCGGCGGTGAAATTGGGCAACATGACGGCGTGGGGGAGGATATCGGCGCCGGTGACTTAGCCGTTCTGCGAGGGTTTGCCCCGGGCGGTTGCTCCGCCTGGGGTTATAAAGTGGGAGGCCTTTTGCCCCGGTTGGTAACACGAACCGGGGCAAAAAGGGGTCTTTTACCACGGTCCGTGTTACCAACCGGGGCAAAAAGGGGGGATAGGTGGGCCCTCGCTTGCTCGCCCACCTCTCCCCCTTTTATCCTTGTTGGCAACACGAACCAGGGCAAAAGTCCGAAATTTTCCGTTTTTTGGTTTGCTGCCGCCATTCTTTTCCCGCCCCGTTTAAATACATTTTCAAAATGTTTTTTCAAATACATTTCAAATGATTTCGAATTAGGAGAAACTTTCAATATGAAATGTGTTTAAAATTGGACAAACATTTCAAATACATTTTCTGTTTAAAAAAATAATTATTCTAACTATTTAAACTAGTAACAATTTTTGAATTTTCAATCATTTAAAAAGACCCTAGTTTATGAATGGTTTCGAATTTGACGAAACTTTCAATATGAAAAGTGTTTAAAATTGCGGAAAAATTCCAAACACATTTTCTGTTTTAAAAAATAATTATGAAAAGTCACCGACGAGATCCCCGACGACGATGAGGAGTAGTGTTCGTCTGTTTTCTGTTTTTAATAAAAGAATTTGTATTCCGGCAAACTACGGCGCGCTAGCGCGTCTGTTTTCTGTTTTCCGTGCGATTCTTCCTGATTGGTGGGATTCAGACGCCAGAAAGAAACACCCCCCTCATCCAACGACTCGCATTAGGGAGGGGGGGGGGTACATTTGGATAGATAAACAAGGCACAATACATAATGGCAAAGAGTGGATGTAAACCTAAACGGAGAGCATAGATCTAGATAAACAAGGCAGTACATACTGGCAAGAGTGATATGCTAGTCATACTCCTGCCTAGGGCAATAGTACTCCGACTCGTAGTCGTCACTATCGTCGGACGGTGCTCTGGCCTCCCTCGAAGGATCACGACCCCAGGACTGGGCGTGAGGGTAGCGCAGGCGGGGCATATCTCCGGCCCTGATGTAGTTCATGCCGCTTTGAAGAGTCCGTACGCCGCCCCACCACAGCTGACGACCGGCCTCGTTGAAGTTTGAAGGAGACGGGTCATTCTCCTCGTACCTGGCGAGCGCACTCTCACGCTGATTAATGAAGAAGGCGTCCGAAGTAGGGCGGTAGTCGAGATTCCAACTGGGATTCCTCCGCTGCTCCGGCGTGAGCTCGTGGTAGTAGTGGTTCGTGATGGCGGTCTGACGCGCCACACCTTGAGGAAGAGGAGAGACCGGCACTCCTCCGGCGCTCAGCATCCAACCAGCGGGGACACTGTAGCCGGGCGGGCAGGGGTAGTTCGAGGCAGAAAGTGCCTCCGCCTGTAGGAAGGTTAGAGTGGGTGTGGTAGAAGACATGGGAGAGTGGTGAGTCTATATGTGTTTATGCCAATCGTGGAAACGCATGCATTCATATATATAGTTAGAAGAAACAGACCCCTTTAGTCCTGGCATGTTTTACCAACCGGTACTAAAGGGTTACGGTTTCGTTGGGACCAATCACCAAGAATCACACAGATCGTGTGCTTCTTTCAAGCGCTTGTGAGTCGTTGGATCAGAGGTGTGTTTCTTTCGAGCTCTTGTCGGCCGTTTGATCACGGGTACGGTGTGTTTCTTTTAAGCGCTTGTTAGCCGTTGGATCAGGGGTGTTTCTTTCGACCGCTTCTTAACCGTTGGATCGAAACCCAGGCAGAACACTTGTTAGCCAGAGGTCCCTATATATGACCCACCTCTCGGAGTCCCTTCATACATCATTCAATTCATCCACTGAATACAAATCATTCGGATTCGCCAGCATACGTCCTACTGTGCATTTGATATGCATATATGCACTCCAGGATCCACGGTGGGGCTGTATGCGGGCGATATTGGTTGTTGTGATCTACATCCCCCATTCATGGTTTGACAAAAGGTTTGATACATCATTCAGTTCATCGACCGACTACAAATCATCCGGAGTCGCCATCATACGTCTGACCGCTCTTTCGATATGCATATACGCACTCATGAGCCACGGTCGGGCTGTATGATGGCGACACCATTTGTTCTGTTCTATATATCTACAAATCATCCAGTTCACACGCCCGACATGTGGAAAACAGAGGTGGACTAATCCAAATACATGAACCATCCAGGTTTGATACATTATTACACTATAGTCTAGCAATATTACATGTTTGTTTTCTGCGTGGCATTATGGTCTCGGGCATTTCATCGAACACCTCTTATGCATATGACGGAAAAACAAGTGAGCACACCACACAAAAAGGTGAGTGGCATGAGGAGTGGAGAACGCTGGCATGTAGTGTTTATAAAAAAAGAGAAAAAAATTGGATTTGAAGAAAAAACAATTCTATTAATTTTCATTTTCCATCTATTTGGTTAGTTTTTCTTAAGAAAATTGAAAGTATTAACTAAACGGCAATATATAGAAATAAAGAAACAACTTTTCATCTAGGTGGGGCTCATTTTCCCCGGTTGGATCCACCAACCGGGGCAAAAGACCCCCCCCCCATGACGCGCCTACACACGCCCAGCTCGTTAAGGGCCTTTAGCCCCGGTTTGTCGCTCCAACCGGGCCAAATGACCCCCCCCCCCCCCACCACGCGCCCTGCTCGGCGCGGCTCCACCTCTGCAGTCTTTCGTACCGGGGGGTGGCTGAGACGGGGTGAAAGGGGTGCTCGCCAGTGAGCAAAAGCCCCGTTTTCCACTACTGGCAATTTGCTAGGAAGACAGTTGATCAAATAAACTGCAAGAATAAAAACTTCATTCCAATACGTCAATAGCATGGAGGCATGAGCAAGAAGGAATAAACCAGCCTCAACAATGTGTCGGTGTTTTTTTTCCGAGCAGATCCATTATGTTGGTGAGAATGTGGGCAAGAAACATGATGGGCGATGCCTATTTTCTTACAGAATGAGTTGAGACTATCATATTGTCCTCACCAATCAGATTGTAAAAAAAATTATTGGCTTGAAACTAAGGAAAGATACGTAAAACTTCAAACCGATTGTCTTATCAAATAAATCCACGTAAATTTGGTGAAACCAATAATAAAGGTCACGTAGTAATTCTTGCGACCAAAAGAATCTGGGCATGGCCCCATACATCAGAAAAAAAAATGTTTATAATGGATGATGCGACACACTAGTGCATCTAGAGCAAGGCAAGATGACACTTTATCTTTTAACATGCTTCACAAACTAAAATATTATTATCTCTAGAACAATGGTATTCTTGCTAATGACTCTTTGAACTATAGAAGATGTTGGATGACCTAAGAAATGATGCCAATGATCATGCGATGGTTTATTGACACCAAAAGCTTCCTTGAGCGATGATTGGGCTGGTAGAGAATAAATAGCATTTCGGCGGGGGCCATCAAGCAAAGGTTTCCTTACGACGTGATCCTTAACACAAAATAAATTTGCATATGCGAAAATAAGCATTTTGCCAGTATCAGGTGCATGCGATACATTTTTTAGATGAAGATTCTGACCTCATGAGTTTGAATTTTACTATAACCAATTCGATTAATATCCATACATGTACTCTCGCATTGTGTACTTGATTGTTCCCCTTATATCTGTCATGATTGTGAAGCCTCTCAAGCTCGTTGGTGATATGATCAGTCAGCCCTGTGTCCATGATCTCTAGGGGTTCTCCATGGCGCCGCAGTACCCTCCTCCCTGTTAGCCACCACAATTGGTGTTGCCAAGGCCCCTACCATGGTTGTAGTAGTTTCCGCAACCAGGGCCATTGTTGTTAAAATTACCGTGGCCACCTCTGTTGCCACCGTTGCAGCCTCGTCCCTTATAGCCACCTACGTATTTTCTCATCTCTCCTTATAAAATGCAGTTTATGTTTGTATTCAACCCACATATAGATCACATACAAAATAGACGAACACGTAAAAAAAAGGTTTAATCATGGGCGCGTGTCATAACCGTGTTTTTCTTCTTTATATCGGTTTCCTCGGTTTGAACATCCTTGCACGGCTGTGTGTATATATACCTGATAATAAAACTGTTAAGAATTTCTTGGTTTGTTAGTTGGTCGATCGGTACATCAGCCAAAGTACCATTAAAGTTGTGCATAATTATCCATTTATGCCACCCATAAGTCAAAAAAAGAAAAAAAAATGATCTTCAGTGTTAAGGAGAGACTCTCTATCCATCCAGCCCTTTCTTCCATGGAGAAGCTAATGCATACGAAGCGTTTACATCACCCACGCTTCAAATATCCCACATCCAAAGATAGGAGAACAGGCTTAAGAAAACCAGCTAAGATGCTACAAGTACCAGCACACCAAATCTTCCGTGCTCATCCTCATGCGAGTCCAGGAAGGTAGGAAGTCCATTAGCAGCTCCCACGAGGGAGACTTCGAGCTCCTTCCACTCAATCCACAACACTCCGTCGCCAAGATGTGCACCGTGCTGCCCAAAAATGCGCCTAGATTTCTATTCTGGTTGAACTTTTTTCAAGAATTTCTAGAGGAGTAGAAAATTGGAGCAATTTCGTAGGAACACAAGTGATCAAATAGACTGCAGGAATAATAACATCATCTCCATACTTCAATGGCATGGAGGCATGAGAAAGAAGGGATAACCCGACCTCAACAATGTGTCGGTGTTTTTTCAGCAGATCCATTTTGTTGGTGAGTATGTGGACAAGGAACATGATGATCGATGCCTTTCTTAAAGAATGAGTTGAGACGCTCATATTCTCCTCCCCAATCAGGTTCTAAAGCAATATTTTTTTTGGAAAAACGTCATTCAACAAGAGCTTGAAACTCATGAAATATACGTAAAACTTCAGGTCGATTGTCTGGTCAAATAAAGCCACGTAAATTTACCGTAAATATTAATAAAGCTCACGTAATAATTCTTGCGACCAAAAGAATCTGGGCAGAGGCCCACACATAAAAAAAGAGTTATAATGGATGATACGACACACTAGTGGATCTATAGTATGGCAAAGATGACTCTTTTCCTTTTCACATGCTTCACAAACTAAAATTTTATTATCGATAGAACAAGAAAGTTTATTTTGCAAATGACTCTTTGAACTATAGAAGATGTTGCATGGCCTAAGAAACGATGCCAGTGATCACGTGGTAGTTTATTGAAACTAAAAGCTTCCTTGAGCGATGATTTGGCTAGTAGAGGATAAATCGCATCTCGGCAGGGGCCATCAAGCAGAGGTTTTCTCGTGACCCGATACTTAACATAAAATAAATTTGGATGAATTTCGAGAAAGGTGTGATATTTTTTTACGAATAGATTTGCAAAAATAAGATTTTTTTTTGTACTATCAGGTACATGCAATAAATTTCCTAGATAAATATTTGATCATTGATTTGAATTGTACTATGACTAATTCGATTAATATTCATACCTACACCATTTGCGTCGTGGACTTGATTGTTCCCATGATATCTGTCATGGATATGAAGCATCTCAAACTCGTTGGTGATGTGATCGGATCCAGGGTTCTCCATGACGTTGTAGTAGTTGTTCTGGTTGGCACCCGCAAAGGTCCTCTCCTTGGGCATGTAGTCAGGTTGTAACGGTGCGAGCAGTCCTTGACTACATGTACCAAGACATTTCAGAGCTGGCAACACGGGCCATAGCTATTGTTGTCAAGGACCCGAACCTGGTTGTTGTAGTTTCCGCGGCCACGACCAATGTTGTTGAAGTTACCATGGCCACCTCTGTTGCCACCATTGTAGCCTCCTCCCTATTAGCCACCACCATGGTCACCGTCAGGATTGCCATTGCCGCCGTGGTTGTACCCGTGGAAGAATCTACCGCGGTTCCGCGTCCATGTCCGCCACGGATGGCGGCGTTGATGTATGACTATGATGTGAGTCTGCTCCACCGCGCAGATGCTGGCGTTGAACCGGGGGGGGGGGGGGGTGTTAGGATTGTGAAATTTCGTGGAGAACATAGGAGACTGATCGTTTCCCTTGGGGGTCAATCGGTTGCGTGTTTATATGCCAGGAAGAGCCCCTAGCGTGGCCTGTTACATGGGGTACGTATAGGACCTGGACTCCATGTCCTATACGTAGCATACAACTCCAACACCCCCCTTAATTTAAACCTTGCAATGGTTGAGATTACTGCGGATTTCCTCATGTTTCTTAGTACACAAAGTTTTGGTAAAATTTTCGGCTATCAGATTCTTGCTAGATATAAACCTAACATCAAGGTTTTTATTAGCAACCCGTTCACGGACAAAATAAAAATCAATCTTAATATGTTTGGTCCGAGCATGGAACACTGGATTAGCTGACAGAAATGTAGCACCAACATTGTCACACCATAGACAAGGCTTCTCTTGCAAAGAAACACCAAGTGCACGTACGAGAGCCTCAACCCATATCAATTCTGCAGTAGCATTGGGCCAATGCTTTGTATACAGCTTCAGTCTTAGAACGTGGACGAAGATTTCTGAAAAGTAAGTCCAACTGTTCTAGTAAAATTGATGTATCTTAAAATCCTTTTCACTGCAGTCCAACGTAGTGTAGTTGGTGCATGGAGAAACTGACAGACCTTATTAACAGAGAAAGACAAATCTGGACGAGTTATAGTTAAATACTTAAGAGCACCAACACTCCTGTAGCTTGCAATATCCTCAGGTCCAAGAAGTGAACTAGTGTGAAGCGATAAAGTTTCAGTAGTGGAAAGAGGTGTAGGACATGAGGTGCAATCGGTCATACCAACACGGGCGAGAAGATCATTGACATATTTCTCTTGATTTAAAAACAAGCCATCATCTTGTTTGTGCACCTCAAGACCCAAGAAAAAATGGAGATCCCCAAGATCCTTTAACGCAAAATCATTGTGTAAATTCTGTAGTAGAGCTGAAATTGCTGCATCTGAGAAGCTTGTAACAATTATGTCATGAACATAGATTAGTAGAAGCATGGTGATACCAGCCTTGGAAAATAAAAATAGTGAAGTATCTGCCTTACAAGGAACAAACCCAAGAGCATGTAACTTGGAGCTAAGTCGAGAATACCATGCCCGAGGTGGTTGTTTTAACCCATAGATAGCCTTGTCAAGTCTGCATATTTAATTTGGATTAGCGGAAGACTCAAAACCTGGTGGTTGTTTCATGTACACTTCCTCGTCCAGAACACCATGTAGAACGTGTTCTTTATATCTAACTGCCTTAAACTCCAACCATTTGAAACAGAGAGAGAAAGAACAATCCTGATGGTGGCTGCCTTAACAACATGACTGAATGTGTCCTCATAATCAATGTCATATCTCTGCTTGAACCCTTTGGCAACCAAACGAGCTTTTACCTATCAATGGAACCATCTACATTCCTTTTTATCCTGTAGACCCATTTGCAATCAATAATATTTTTGTTGGAACTGGGAGGCACAAGATGCCAAGTGTTGTTGTCAAGAAGAGCATTATATTCATCCTGCATTGCATTTTTCCAATTGCTGTCTTGTAGTGCTTCCTTTAAATTTTGGGGTTCTCCTGTTGATGTAAACAACACAAAATTATTTTTTGTATAGAACCGTGCCATCTTTGTATTTTCTAGGGTGGCGGATACCTTTTTGTAGACGGGTTTGTGGACCAGGAACATAACCTGTAGTATCTTCTGGTGTGTGCACAGAAAACGATGACAAATCAGCACCGAACGAATCATTGCATGTGCGCAGGGAATCATTGTCTGCACCTGTACCCAGGTCCTGGCTCGAAGCACCACGTGGCGAAGCAGGAGAGGATGGCTGGGCCGAGGGAGACCGTGGCGTCGGGGGGAGTTCTCGCGCGCGAGTTTTAAGGGGAGACGGCGTCTGCACGCTGTCGGGCGTCCCCCCCCCCCCCCCCACCGACGCGCGCTCCCTGCTGCATGCAGGAAAATCTGCAGGCGCCGACGTGGCAGCTTCAGACTGGTGCGCCGGAGTCTATGCGCCTGACGCATAATTTTGTTCGGTAGAGGCTGACGGAGAGCGATCGGAGGCAGAATCTGCCTCAGAATCATCCTAGGTTTCATTGCTGCTTTGTCCAGATTCTGAATTTTCACTAGTTTCATTATTTTGACCACTGTTTGTGTCATTTTCTTCCAAATTTTCTCCTCTAATTATGTCCTGCAAAGGGGTAACATAGGGAACAATATGCAAACATGTATCATTAGTATGCACACCCCTATCATATGATTCCAAGGAGGATGGTTCTGTAGGAAGGAAGAGAATTTCTTCTCGAAGACGACGGCCCGCATTTGGATGAAGTGCAGCAAAAGGAAAAATATTCTTGTCAAAGACAACGTCACGTGTGATGTATATACGACCAGTGGAAACATCTAAGCAGTTAACTCCTTTGTGAAGCGGACTATACCCAAGAAACACACATTGTTTGGGACGGAAGGAAGGTTTGTGTTTATCGTAGGGGCGTAAATTAGGCCAACAAGCACAACTAAACACACGAAGAAACTCATAGTTTGGAACAATATGAAGAAGTTTTTGGGTAGGGGTTTCAAAATTGAGGACTTTGGTAGGAAGCAAATTGATGAGAAATGTGGCTGTGAGAAACGCATCATCCCAATATTTTAGTGGCATGGAAGAATTTGCAAGAAGAGCAAGACAAACCTCAACAATATGACCCATTTTGTTGATGGGCATGAGGACAAGACACGTGATGTGTGATCCCAACTTTTTGAAAGAAATCATGGAGTTTTTCATACTCACCACCCCAATCAGTTTGCATCGTGATAATTTTGCGATCAAACTTGTGCGTTTCTTAAGCAAGTAAATACAAGTAAATTTACTAAAATCATCAATGAAGCTTACATAATAAGCATGTTTGCTGGCAGAAGGAGAAGCAGGACCTCATACATCAGAAAATACTTGTTCGAAGGGAACAGTGGAAACACTAGTGGACATATTGTAGGGTAATTGATGACTCTTTGTTAGTTGTCATGGATCACATATGTAAGCATTTATTTTTGGAGTATAAGAAAGATTATTCTTCCTAAGAATTTGCTGAACAATAAACGAAGAAGGATGTCCTAAACGACGACGCCACGTGGACGATGAAGGCTTGATAGTGACAAGAGCATGCTTGGAAGACCCTGTAGAAACAGGAACAAGGGGATACAAGCCACCATGACATGGACCTCTAAACATGATTTTCCGCGTTGCCTGATCCTTTATCAAGAAAAAGAAAGGGTGAATTTCAATGAAAGCATTGTTATCCAAGGCAATTTTATGTGCAGAAAGAAAATTCATGGAAGAGTTAGGAACATGCAAGATATTGCGAAGTTGAATTGACCTATGTGAGGTGTGCAATACTGAATGACCAATGTGTGCAATGTCCATACCTTGTCCACTAGCAATGTGAACTTGATCACGTCCTTGATAATTGTCATGAACCTGAAGTTTGTTAAGTTGTCATGTGACAGTATTTGTGGCACCAGTGTCTACATACCAATTTGTATCAACTCCATACGCAGCTTTGTTCTCATGATGTGTATCATCATCATCATTATCATCTCCATAGCGCCACCAACAATCTCCCGCAGGACGACCCTCATTTTTACATATCTGACAGAACACGCCCTCCTGCTAGGGAGTAGCAACACAGTCACATTTTCCTCGACCCCCTTTTGGACGCCGGCCTTGATCCTGTTTTCCCTGCTGTGTAGGACATGGAGGGGGACGCGGAGGTTGATTGGGGAGGGCGTGGGTGCTGGTAGTAAGGTGGAGGCGCCGGCGGATAGTAAGGCACGGGAGGTGGTGGGTATACGGGCATGTGTGGCTGCGGCAAGGTGTAAGGGCAATAGGGTGGTGGTGGTGTCGGGTTGTAAGGATGTTGTGGAGGTGGTGTGTATGGATGGGATAGGGGTGTATGGATATGGTTGCGGTGAGGGTGGTGTAGGATAATTTTGTGGCTGTGGTAAAGGGAGGATAGGTGGTTTCGGTTGGATAGTACCATAGGACGGGGAACGACGAGGAATTGCATTAACTGATGAAGTGAATGTTCCAGTTCCTTGACCGGAAGCCATAACCATGTTCTCTCGGTACTCATATGACATCAATTGGGAGCACAAATCATTGAGTGTAGTAGAAGGGACCGCATTAATACAGGCAACAAGCGGATTGAAAGTACCATGAAGCCCATTAAGGATGTAGTCTTTGAGTTCATCATCATTCACATGTTTTCCTGCAGCCGCAAGTTCAGAAGCGAATCCTTTCATCTTGGAGATGAATTGTTGAGCCGTCATGTCCAGCTTTTTTGTGTTGGTGAGTGCACCACGCAGCGAGGAAACCCGGGATTTGGACTGTAGAGAAAATATCGTTGATGGCAGTCCATATTTCAGCAGCATGCTCAAGCCTATACGTGTGTGCAAGGATTTCCTGCGAGAGAGAATTCACAAGGAAGCTGACGACTTGTTGATCCTTCAAAACCCATGCATCAAACTGCGGATTGGGAATAGAAGTTTTCTTCCCACTATCATCTGTATACTCCATGAATTCAGGGGGTGCAACATCAACGCCTTCAAGAAGGGGCATCACCCAGGCGCCTCGAAGCGAAGGAAGGACCTGGGCCTTCCACGAGAGATAGTTCTCGCGGGTGAGTCCGGTGGCAGGTGGAGCACCAATAGCCGAAGAGGAGGACGCAGACGCCATGGGAACAGTTAGGGAGTTCGGTTTTCGTAAGGTTTGTGAGGAACAGAAGTGTCTAGGGTTGTAGTTTTTCGGAAGTACCCGTTGTGTCTAGGTTTTTCAGAAGTACTCACTGGTAGAAAATAGGCCTTTAGTCCCGGTTCGCAAAGTCCATTATTCCCGGCCGTGCAACCGGGACTAAATATGCGCGACTAAAGCCCCCCCTCCTTTAGTCGCGCCTCTTACGGACCGGGACTAAAGGCCCGTCCACGTGGGTGCCAGGAGTCCGTCGGGGCGGATGAGCTTTAGTCCCGGTTCTCGTGGCTAACCGGGACTAAAGGCCTCCTCCGCGGGTTTAGGGTTTTAGCCCCCCTAAACCTGGTTTCTTTTTAATTTGTTTTGTTTTATTTCTTTTATATTTTATTTTGTGTTTTATTTTAATTTTGATGAAGTTTCAGTACACATATATATTCTACGCTACTATATACATGCATATGAAATTTCAAACAAGAAGAATTCAATAGGAATATATAATATATATTCAATCTCGGGTGACCATATACAACTTCGAACAAGTTTCCATACACAATTACGATGGATGACCATACACAACTTCGAACAAGTTTCAATCTCGGAGATGCAAAAGGAAAAATCCTGCTAATTCCTCTTGAATAGGTCGTCGTCGGACGTATAGTGTTCTTCTTTAGGATTGATGACATGCCTAAGGAAAAATCCTGCTAATTCCTTTTGAATTGGTCGGAAGCGAGCTTCTGGACTAAGCTTCCTCCGCAAGTTATCCGTTGCCTTCTGCACGCTATCCTCCATCTTCCTCTCAGAGGTTTCTCTCCGTATGTTCTCACAAACATAGTATCCACATGGATTGGTCCCCGGTGGCTGCTTATCCACATTAACTAAGTTTCTAAATTCACCGACAATTACTTCTGAGAACCGTCTCCAAACTCTACAGGGCAAAGAAAATTAAATGAACAAGGGAGTTATTAGCTACTGCATATTAGGAAATGAACAAAAGCAAACCGATCGATATAGAGCGCAAATGATTTAAAATAATTACTTTTGCAGCATTTTTCTCATGTCGGCCCAACGCTTTGAATCCGAATTCATAGAGTCCATGATAAAAACTATGGAGGTGTGAAGTTCAATTTTTAGCAGAATCCAGTGGAATCTGCGGACACGTTACATGCACATGCATGCATAAATTATCGATTAGACATACCATGCATGGAGTAAACAAAAGAGAATGGGCACAAGAGAGAAACACTCACCCAAAATGGTAAGGAAATAGAATATGACTTTTGAGTTGATGCTTTGTAAGAAACTTGTACACGTCTTTCTCCTCGTCTTCGGGTATGCGTATATATACATACCTGACAGGTATGCGTACACTTTTGTATACGTATTCTAGGTATATAAGGTATGTATATACCTTGGGTATGTATACTCAAGTATATATATACGTCATACAAACACAATTTCTAGGTATTTAAGGTATCCATAATGTACACCTGTACAAATTGAACAGTATTTTGTACAGGAGCATGGGCACCATGGAGCATCTGTTAATTTACCTATATATATATATATATATATATAGTGCAGGCAATGAAGAATGAGATGAGGTAGAAATAAATCACTTATAGAACGTAGCAACTCAGGATAGATTTGTCAAGCTCGCGCAGATTGAACAGCTGGAACATTCACTCATATGAACTGTTACAGAGTACCGTTTGGTGTGATGCTGCTCTGTAACATCCGCATAAACATATTTTTTGACGGCCCATGATATGAAATTTGTGTACCAACGTAGCAGATTTCGCATTTGTGGTGGTAGACTCTTTTCCTACGTAGACTCGACGAGAGGCCCATTCGGCACATATTGTAATGCTACCTTACCTACTGGCGCATCGTCCAGGCCTAACGAGGCACGAAGAGTCAAACCCATCTCAGACGCATTTTTCATGGCACTCGCTACAGTCAATCCAATTGCTGCCGCAGCTGCTATGACCTCGGGGTCCTGTTCCGGACCGGCTTTCACTATGAGCGGGGGGATCGATTGTTTATTCTGCATCCCGAGCTGGCAACTTGTTTCCCGCTTTTTTTCCTTTCTTCTTTCTCCTCCTTCAATATTTCTGCATGCCTACGAAGTTCACTTCCATAGTCGTCAGGCATATTCAGCTCGGCTTGGGACGGTGTCGTCAAAAAACATGTAGCCCACTTCTTTGCCTTCGGAGTGTATACTTCCTTGGGCTTAGGCTCCTTTAGCGCCTTCTAATCGGCCTTCCATTTCTCATAATCAGCATTCGCGGCCAATTTGGTTTCAGCGTCACTAAGTTCCCAAGGCCTTGGGGGGTAGGCTTCAGTGATGGCTCCGGTACCAGTGTGGTGTTAGGTACATAAGGCTCCGGGTTAATAGTCCAGGAGCGGGTTTCCTTGCTGTCCACCTGCTTCTGCTTCTTCGCCGGAGGAGGATTGGGGGGCGGAGGCTGCTTACCCGCCAGAGGAGGATTGGAGACGCGGCGGCTGCTTACCCGCCGGAGATTGTGGATCGGGGGACGGCGTCGAATGGCGTGAAGGAGGTTTAGGTGAACCACCACCACCACCACCACCACCATCGGAGGGGGGTGGACTTGTTAGCCCTGGCGCCTCGCCTGGAAACACTATGTACTACTTTTTCCATAGAATGAACTGGCGCTTGACATCTCCAAGTCTTCTCTCCCCTTCGGGTGTAGCTATATCAATCTCCAGGTCCTCAAACACTTGGACTATGTCTTCCACCATGACACGAGCATAGCCATATGGAATGGGGTTGTTGTGGTGGAGTGCTCCAGCTGTACAGGATAAAGCACTGCCGGTAGCTACCTTCGTGGAAATGTTCCCTACGGGATAATGCAGATCACATTCTTTCATCTCCTTTACATCATCCATGGAGTAGTGAGGCTCCGGTGCACGAATCTCGATCATCGGTGCATTAGCACCTGCAGGCGGGGCCTCCGTGGAAGCCACGCTGCTTCTCCGCTGCTGCTGGCTTCCGAGATCCGCCACATGATCTTCATGCGGCCCTACAGGCGCCGATTTTTCTTTGACAAGTCCATGCACGGTCCGCTTCAAATCACTAAGTTCCGATGCAACCTTCGCCAAAAGATCTACATCCCGATCCGTCTTTCTCTTACGGCTTATGTAGCAGTACCGGTCATTGTCCTGGGAAAACCCTACTTTCCACGGCATTCTGCCTTTGCCTCGTACATGTCCTCTGTGTTCAACATTCCCGAGGGCTTATGTCAGTGCGTATTTCTCTCTGTTGAACGTGATCAAGCCCTGTTGAGCTTTGGTCATTGCGTCAATAAGGGCTTGGGTGGAAGCAAACGTTTTCTGCCGATGAACACACGCCCCTGTCTCCGGGTCTGGCGATCCCCCATGCCCGTACCACCAGCTTTTGGCTCTTTCGTCCCATCCCTCTGTACCTAGAGGGATTCCTCGCGCCCTCAGGCCCTCCTCCATCTTCTCCCACTTAGGCACCGAAAGGCGGTATCCTCCTGGCCCCACAACATGATGGTACTGTTTCTTATCCGCATTAGCCTAATTTTTTTCGATATTTTCTTGAAATGCTCCGATTTCTTTTGCCTCACAAATTCTGTCCAATCATCTTTCAGTTTCTCATGTTGTCCAGTGAAATTCGGAGCCTTGCCCTTGTTGACATATTCACGGGTTAAATTTTTCTTGGAGTTCTGGAATGCTTCGGCCATCTTCTGAAGAGCGAACTCTTTGACTAGCCTCCTCCTCTCACGTCCACCCGGAACCTCGTTACCGAATTCATCGACTTTGTTGTATTCCGGAAGTAGAATGAAATGTACCATAAGCTTTCTCCGGCAATCCTTTTTTGTTCTCTTGTCGACAAAACTGAAACCAAGACGTGCCTTCTTTGGCTCCTTCCATTCCTGCACGGTGATCGGGGCATTGTCTCTAACAACGACTCCGCATTGGTTGATAAACTTTGTGGTGTGCTGTAGGGGCTTGCCGGATTCACCGACTGATTCGATGGTATATGTTTCTCCTTGTTTCATCGCCTTGGATTTGCCACGCTTTGTCGTACTCGATCCGGCCGAGGGCTAAAATAAGAAAGAGAGTCGCGCGCGTTAATGCATATGTATTCACATTTCAGTAAGTTTGTATCACAAGAGGCTCAATGTATATCTATATACCTCGCCGGAGATGGTTGGTCTTTGCAATGCGAGATCGTCTTTTGTTAACGATTGACCTCCGTCGACAATGTCCGTTCCTTCACCTTCTTGATCATCGAAAATGTCTGTTCCACCGTCAAGGTTCAGAAAAGAAGAGACTACATCCTCTTCTTGCTCATCTTTTGGGCCCGGCACATAAGGGATCTCGTTGTTTATGATTCCCATTATATAACCTTCAGCCTCCTAATCCCTAAGCGCCAAGGCTCTATCATCCGCCATATGTCACTCCTGAAGACATGCATGTAGTAAAAATTAATTAAGTATAAAGGAGACTTAGCAAATATTGTCGTAGAAGGCTAGATCACCCTCCGGGTCTCGGTCTACCGATAACGAACAACACAGAAAAGAAGGAAAGCATTCAATACATGGTAACCGTGCAATGCGCAATATGTATGCATGATAAAACAATGCAAAGGATGTAAGCCCTAGGAGGGAAAACAGATTGCTAGGGTTTTGGGTGGAAGAACGATGACCACCGGAGGGGGAAACCATACTTTAGAGGTGTGTCCAAGATTAGTTGCTCAAATGACTTGGAGAACCCCATATCTAGGTTGCATTTGCTTTCCTGGTCATTTTGGTATATTACACTTAATATTCTTAATTTACTGAATTAAAACTTATTTTCATTATTTTAATGAATTTAATTCAAATTTTTTTGACTTAGAAAAAAACGAGTGCTGAAAAAAACCTGCCAGCAGCCCTGTAGCCCAGCCCAACTGCACCAGCATCCACCGCCCTGTCTAAAAAAACGCCAGCAGCCCGCTCCCCTTTCTCTCTGCCAGGTGGAACCCACCGGTGACGCCAGCGTGACGTCACCCTTCCTCTGTTCGCGTCGCTGACGGGTGGTCGCCGTCGTCCTCACCGGCGCGCGGTGGTCTAGCCCTGTTGAACGTGATCAAGCCCTGTTGAGCTTCGGTCATTGCGTCAATAAGGGCTTGGGTGGGAGAAAAACGTTTTATGCCGATGAACACACGCCCCTGTCTCCGGGTCTAGCGATCCCCCATGTCCGTACCACCAGCTTTTGGCTCTTTCGTCCCATCTCTCTGTACCTAGAGGGATTCCTTGCGCCCTCAGGCCCTCCTCCATCTTATCTCACTTAGGCGCCGAAAGGCGGTATCCTCCTGGCCCCATAACATGATGGTACTGTTTCTTATCCGCATTAGCCTTATTTTTTTTCGATATTTCCTTGAAATGCTCCGATTTCTTTTGCCTCACAAATTCTGGCCAATAATCTTTCAGTTTCTCATGTTGTCCAGTGAAATTAGGAGTCTTTCCCTTGTTGACATATTCACGGGTTAAATTTTTCTTGAAGTTCCGGAATGCTTCGGCCATCTTCTGAAGAGCGAACTCTTTGACTAGCCTCCTCCTCTCATGTCCACCCGGAACCTCGTTACCGAATTCATCGACTTTGTTGTATTCCGGAGGTAGAATGAAATGTACCATGAGCTTTCTCCAGCAATCCTTTTTCGTTCTCTTGTCGACAAAACTGAAACAAGGACGTGCCTTATTTGGCTCCTTCCATTCCTGGACGGTGATCGGGACGTTGTCTCTAACAATGACTCTGCATTGGTTGATAAACTTTGTGGTGTGCTGTAGGGGCTTGCCGGTTTCACCGACTGATTCGATGGTATATGTTTATCCTTGTTTCATCCCCTTGGATTTCCCACGCTTTGTCGTACTCGATCCGGCCGAGGGCTAAAATAAGAAAGAGAGCCGCACGCGTTAATGCATATGTATTCACATTTCAGTAAGTTTGTATCACGAGAGGCTCAATGTATATATATATACCTCGCCGGAGGTGGTTGGTCTTTGCAATTCGAGATCGTCGTTTGTCGACGATTGACCTCCGTCGACAATGTCCGTTCCTTCACCTTCTTGATCATCGACAATGTATGTTCCACCGTCAAGGTTCAGAAAAGAAGAGACTACATCCTCTTCGCTCATCTTCTGGGCCCGGCACATAAGGGATCTCGTTGTTTATGATGCCCATTATATAACCTTCAGCCTCCTGATCCCTAAGCACCAAGGATCTATCGTCCGCCATATGTCACTCCTGAAGACATGCATGTAGTAAAAATTAAGTATAAAGGAGACTTAGCAAATATTGTCGTAGAAGGCTGGATCAACCTCCGGGTCTCGGTCTACCGATAACGAACAACACAGAAAAGAAGGAAAGCATTCAATACATGGTAACCGTGCAATGCGCAATATGTATGCATGATAAAACAATGCAAAGGATGTAAGCCCTAGGAGGGAAAATAGATTGCTAGGGTTTTGGGTGGAAGAACTATGACCACCGGAGGGGGAAAACCATACTTTAGAGGTGTGTCCAAGATTAGTTGCTCAAATGACTTGGAGAACCCCATAGCTAGGTTGCATTTGCTTTCCTGGTCATTTGGGTGTATTACACTTAATATTCTGAATTTATTGAATTAAAACTTATTTTCATTATTTTAATGAATTTAATTCAAATTTTTTTGACTTTTTTTTTGACTGAAGCAGCCCAGTAGCCCAGCCCAACTGCGCCAGCAGCCCGCGCCCCTCTGCACCAGCAGCCACCGCCCTGTCTAAAGAAAAAACGGCAGCAACCCGTGCCCCTTTCTCTCTGCCAGGTGGAACCCACCGGTGACGCCAGCGTGACGTCACCCTTCCTCTGTTCGCGTCGCTGACGGGTGGTCACCGTCGTCCTCACCGGCGCGCGGTGGTCGCCGTCCTCACAGGAGAGGGTTCGTTCGTGGTCCATTTGTGGTCCGTTCGTGTTCGTTCGTGGTCCCGTTCGAGGGCGGCGCGAGGCCCGCGGGGGAACCTACAGGAGACGGCGGCGCGGGGCGGGGGCGGAGCAGGGCGGGCGCGGTGGAGAGAAGGGCGCGGGCGACGGCGGCGACGGCGACAGCGCGGTCCTCTATCAGAGTCTCTACGCGGGCGACGGCGACGGCGGAATCGGCGCGAGGAAGACGAGCAGTGCGGAGATGCGGTTGATCCTTAGAAAACTTTCGGAGCAGAGAATATATAGGGCCAGCCTTTAGTTCTGGTTGGGGACACCAACCGCGACTAAAGGTCCCCTCCGGGTACCATCCGCGGGCCTTTAGTCGCGGTTGGTGTCCCCAACCGGGACTAAAGGGCTACCTTTAGTCGTGGTTGGTGTCACGAACCGCGACTAAAGGTTTTTTCGCGGCGTTTCCTTTCCCGCGCGGAAAGAGCCTTTAGTCGCGGTACTTTTCTTTTTAAAATCTTAAAAATACAAATAATATATCGAAAAATTCAGAAAAATAAAACTAATTCTTTTCAAAATCTTAAAAATACAAATAATATATCAAAAAATTCAGAAAAATAAAACTAATTCATTTTAAAATCTTAAAATACAAATAATATATCAAAACAGTTCAGAAAAAATAAAACTACTTCATTTTGAAATCTAAAAAATACAAATAATATATCAGAAAATTCAGAAAAATAAAACTAATTCATTTTAAAATCTTAAAAATACAAATAATATATCAGAAAATCAGAAAAATAAAACTACTTCATTTCTTGCCGCCTCCTATCTTCCCGCCTCCTGTCTCCGGTTCGGGTTAATTTCGTTGGGAAACGGATCGTCCCTTTAGTCCCGGCATGTTTTACCAACCGGGACGAAATGGTTAGGGGTTTGTTTCGACCAATCAGAAAGATTCACACGCATCTTGGATATATATATAGATAAAAAAGGCATTACATAATGACAAGAGTGGATCTAAACCTAAACGGAGAGAATAGATGATCTACATAATGGCAAGACTATGGATCTGATATCTGCTAGTCATACTCCTGCCTAGGCCTATAGTAGTCCGACTCGTAGTCGTCGTAGTCGCCGCCGTCGTCGTCACTATCGTCGGACGGTGCTCTGCACTCCCTCAGAAGGTCACGACTCCAGGACCGGGCGTGAGGGTAGCGCAGGCGGGGGTTATCGCCAGCCCTGATGTAGTTCATGACGCTCTGAAGAGTCCGTCTGCCGCACCACCACAGCCGACGACCGGCCTCGTTGAAGTTCGAAGGAGGCGGACCGTTCTCCTCGTACCTGGCGAGCGTACTCTCGCGCCGATTAATGAAGAAGGCGTCCCAAGTAGGGCGGTAGTCAGGATTCCAACTGGGATTCCTCCGCTGCTCCGGCGTGAGCTCGTGGTAGTAGTGGTTCGTGATGGTCGCCCGACGCGCCACACCTTGAGGAAGAGGAGGTACCGGCACTCCTCCGGCGCTCAGCATCCAACAGGCGGGAACGCTGTAGCTGGGCGGGCAGGGGTAGTTTGAGGCGGAAAGTGCCTCCGCCTGGATGAATGTTAGAGTGGGTACGGGAGAAGCCATGAGAGAGTGGTGAGTTTGTATGTGTTTATACCAATGGTGTGGCAATGCATACATATATATAGCGAGAAGAAAACATATCCCTTTAGTCCCGGCTGTTTTACCAACCGGGACTAAATTGTTCGGGTTTCATTGGGAAACGGATCATCCCTTTAGTCCCGGCCTGTTTTACCAACCGGGACTAAATGGTTAGGGTTTCGTTTGGACCAATCAGATAGAATCACATGGATCGTGTGTTTCTTTCAAGCGCTTGTGAGTCGTTGGATCCGGGGTGTGTTTCTTTCGAGCTGTTGTGAGCCGTTTGATCAGTGCTACGGTGTGTTTCTTTAGAGCTGTTGTGAGACGTTGGATCAGGGTGTTTATTAACCGTTGGATCAAAACCCTAGCACAACCCTTTGTGAGCCAGAGGACGCTATATATATATAGCCCACCTTCATACACCGGTGAGTTCATCGACCAAATACAAAAAATCCGGATTCGCCATCATACGTCCTGCCGTGCATTTGGTATGCATATATGCACCCAGTAGACACGGTGGGGCTGTATGATGGCGATACCGATTGTTTTGTTCTACACCCCCTATAAGGTTTGATATATCATATATTCAGTTCATCGAGCAAATACAAAACATCCGGATTCGCCATCATACGTCCTGCCGTGCATTTGGTATGCATATATGCACCCAGTAGCCACGGTAGGGCTGTATGATGGCGATTCCGATTGTTTTGTTCTACACCCCCTATAAGGTTTGATACATCATATATTCAGTTCATCGAGCAAATACAAAACATCCGGATTCGCCATCATACGTCCTGCCGTGCATTTGGTATGCATATATGCACCCAGTAGCCACGGTAGGGCTGTATGATGGCGATTCCGATTGTTTTGTTCTACACCCCCCCTTTAAGGTTTGCCCCAAAACACATCAGAGATAATATAATTCACATGATCCATTCAACAAAGTTTGGTACAATAAATTATTACACATCAATTCTTCCCTTGTGTCCCCGCTTTCTTACGATTGTGCCGTATCCATGGAGCATCCTCATCATTTAACTTAATTCTTGGGTCAGCGTTCACTTTGAAGGGCGGAATTTCACCAAACATATTATTATCTTCTGATCGGTCTGTCTTGTCCTCAACTCCCACGATGTTTCTTTTCCCTGAAAGAACAATGTGGCGCTTTGGATCATCGCATGATGTACTGATCGTTTTCGTATCTTTCCGTTTCCTCGGTTTGCTACTCATGTCCTTCAAATAGAAAACCTGAGCGACATCTTTGGCTAGGACGAATGGTTCGTCAAGGTAACAAAGATTTTTGAAATCCACCATTGTCATTCCGTATTGCTCGTCCACCTTTACCCCACCTCCCGTTAGCTTGAACCATTTGCACCGGAACAAAGGGACCTTAAAGGAGGGTCCATAATCAAGTTCCCATATCTCCTCTATGTAACCATAATATGTGACCTTTTGCCCAATCTCGGTTGCTGCATCAAAGCGGACACCACTGTTTTGGTTGGTGCTCTTTTTATCTTGGGAGATCGTGTAAAATGTATTCCCATTAATCTCGTACCGTTGGAAAGTCGTTATAGTCCAAGATGGTGTCTTGGCCAACATGTACAGCTGATCTCCAACATCATTGTCATTCATTAAATGTTTTCGCAACCAACTGCCGAAAGTCCCCATGTGGGTCTTTCTAATCCAGGATTCAGGCTTCCCCGGGTTGTCCGAGCGTAAAATATTCTTGTGTTGCTCGAAGTACGGAGCCACCAAGCTCGAATTTTGCAGAACTGTGTGGTGTGCTTCAGTCATAGAATGACCGTCCATACGTATCGTTGATTTCCTTCCGATCGTGCCTTTTCCACTTAGTCTCCCCTCGTGTCGCGATTGAGGAATACCAATCGGCTTAAAGTAAGGAACATAGTCAATAGAAAACTCAATTACCTCCTCATTACCATAGCCCTTTACGATGCTTCCTTCTGGCCTAGCACGGTTACAAACATATTTCTTTAATACTCCCATGAACCTCTCAAAGGGGAACATATTGTGTAGAAATACAGGACCGAGAATGGAAATCTCTTCGACTAGGTGGAGCAGGAGGTGCGTCATAATATTGAAGAAGGATGGTGGGAACACCAACTCGAAACTGACAAGACATTGGACCACATCGTTATGTAACCGTGGTAGATCTTCTGGACTGATTACCTTCTGAGAGATTGCATTGAGGAATGCACATAGCTTCACAATGGTTACTCGAACATTTTACGGTAGAAGCCCCCTCAAAGCAATTGGAAGAAATTGCGTCATAATCACGTGGCAGTCGTGAGACTTCAGGTTTTGGAACTTTTTGTCCGCCATGTTTATTATTCCCTTTATATTCGACGAGAAGCCAGACAGGACCTTCATACTGCTCAGGCATTCAAAAAAAATGACCTTCTCTTCTTTGGTAAAAGCGTAGCTGGCACGACCTTGAAACCATTCCGGATGCCGGTCATCTGGGTCTTTCAAAAGTTGCTGGTCCTGCCGTGCTTCCTTTGTATCATTTGTCTTCCCATACACGCCCAAGAAGCTTAGCAGGTTCACGCAAATATTCTTCGTAACATGCATCACGTCGATTGTAGAGCGGACATCTAGGACTTTCCAATACTGTAGCTCCCAAAATATCGATTTCTTCTTCCACATCGGTGCGTGCCCATCAACTCCCAGCGGAACTGATTGTCCGCCAGGACTCTTTCCAAAGATGACTTTCAAATCCTTGACCATATCAAATATCTCAGCACCAGTACGTTCCGCAGGCTTCGGCCGGTGATCTGCCTTGCCGTTGAAATGCTTGCCTTTCTTTATTACGTTATGATTTCGGGGAAGAAATCGACGATGACCCAGGTACACGTTCTTCCTACAATTATCCAAAAATACACTTTCAGTCTCTTGTAAGCAGTGCGTGCATGCTTTGTATCCCTTATTTGTCTGTCCCGAAAGGTTACTGAGAGCAGGCCAATCGGTTATGGTTACAAAAAGCAACACTCGTAGGTCAAACTCCTCTTCTTTGTGCTCATCCCACTCATGTACACCAGGTCTGCCCCACAAATGTAAAATTTCATCAACTAATGGCCTTAGGTACACATCGATGTCGTTGCCGGGTTGCTTCGGACATTGCATGAGCACTGGCATCATAATGAACTTCCGCTTCATGCACAACCAAGGAGGAAGGTTGTTGATGCATAGAGTCACGGGCCAGGTGCTATGGCTGGAGCTATGCTCGCCAAAAGGATTCATGCCATCAGTACTTAGACCAAATCTTATGTTACTTGCGTCAGCTGCAAAATCTTTGAACTCTCTGTCGATCTTTCTCCATTGCGTTCCATCAGCGGGGTGTCTCAACTCCCCGTCGGACTTACGGTCCTCTTTGTGCCATCGCAACAACTTGGCATGCTCTTTGTTCCTGAACAGACGTTTCAACCGTGGTATTATAGGAGCATACCACATCACCTTGGCGGGAACCCTCTTCCTGGGTTTCTCGCCCTCAGCATCGTCACCAGGGTCATCGCCTCTGATCTTATAACGCAACGCAGTGCATACATGGCATTCATTCAAATTCTCGTATTCACCGCGGTAGAGGATGCAGTCATTAATGCATGCATGTATTTTTAGAACCTCTAAACCTAGAGGGCAGACAACCTTCTTTGCTTCGTACGTACTGGCGGGCAACTCGTTATTCTTCGGAAACATATTCTTCAACATTTTCAGCAAATTTTCAAATGATGAGTCAGCTACACCTTCCCATGCCTTCCATTTCAGCAAATCCAGTGTGCATCCCAGCTTTTTCAGACTATTATCGCATCCTGGGTACAGCGACTTCGTGTGATCCTCTAACATGCGATCCAAATTCTCTCTCTCCTTGTCAGTTTCGCAGCGTCTCCGTGCATCAGCAATGGTCCGACCAAGATCATCAGGGGGCTCATCATGTGTCTCTTCTTCACCTTCACCAAACCCTTCCCCACCTTCAGCATCATCCTCCATGAAAGTATCACCGAAAGCCTCATGATAGTTGACATCGATATCATCCCCTTCTTCATCTTCTTCCATTCTAACCCCTCTTTCTCCATGCTTGGTACAACAATTATAGCTTGGCATGAAACCGTGCCGAAGGAGGTGCATGTGAACGACTCTTGAGGAGGAGTAACCCTTCTGATTCTTACATTCAGCACATGGACAGATAATAAAACCTCGGTGCTTGTTCGCATTTGCCACTACGAGGAAATCTTTCAAACCCGTAGTGAACTCGCCGGAGAGTCGGTTACCGTACATCTATTGGCGATTCATCTGCATTATTATTACATATAAAGTATATAATTAACCGTCATGCATTTGTTAAACTAACTAGCTAGAAATAATACAAATCATGAAAGGTTCAAGTTGCTAACCGCGATCGCGGAGGAAAAATAAATGACAAAGCTGAAGTGTGGCTCGGACACTTCATATCATGTGTGTTTCATGCTCTCGGGCATTTCATCGAACACCTTGTGTGCATAGGAGGAACCAAAAGCAAACCCACCATCCCCTTGTGAATATTGTGAATAGAAGTGACACCAAATGTGGCTAAGTGCAGCGAGCTGAGTCCCATATAGGGATGTTCTTTTAGTCCCGGTTGGCCTGGACAACCGCGACTAAAGGCCTTCGGGACAGCCTGAGGACCTTTAGTCCCGGTTGGCCAGTCCAACCGCGACTAAAGCCCCTCCCGTCCGCCAGCTGTGGACCGAGCACGCTGGGCCCAGACAGTTGGTCGCGGGTCTCCTCCCTAACCGCGACTAAAGACCCCTTTGGTCGCTGTTCGATTATTTTGGGGACTAATGGGGGCGTATGGAAGGCCTATTTTCTACCAGTGACTGGTTGTGTCTAGGGTTTGTAGGTTTGTAGGTTTGAGAGGGAACCGACAGTAGCAGTTCGAGGGAGAGAACTTGCCACAGTCGAGAGGTTGAGGAGGGTCCTGGCGGAGGCGACGGGCTGAGGAACAACCGGCGACGGCGGCAGCTAGAAGGGAGGGAACCTTGCTCTTTATACCAGTGAAATTTCGTGGAGACCAGAGGAGAACGATTGTTGCCCTTGGGGGTCGATCTTGTTGCCCTTGGGGGTCGATCTGCTGCGTGTTTATATGCCAGGAAGAGCCCCTAGCGTGGCCTGTTACATGGGGTACGTATAGGACCCGGACTCCGTGTCCTACGTAGTATACAACTCCAACAAGGATCTCAACAACCATCTTAAACATGCGGATACTGAAATTATGTGGATATACTTAATTTTGATACAACCAGTACTATTCGTACGCACGAGGCTTGAATATATGTTGGCTGTTCGTTTAATGGAGTTAACTGACCAAGTGTGGGTAGAAGGCTCACTGCTCAAGCACAACCGGCCTATATATGTTCTTGGCTTTTTTACAAAAATGCAGACTGCGTGAGCAGGGATGATAGGGAAAGATGCGGGCAAGGGATTAACAATGTATTTATTTATTTTATTCTCGAAAAAAAAACAATGTATTTATTTTGTAGAGGGCCAGGGAGGTGTGTAGTGGTGATTATGGTACTTGGAAAGGAAGTTGCCGGGAATTATAGTTATACAAGCCTCTAGTGACTGGGCGGTAGGCGTCCATTCCGTGGGTGGTTGTGGTCGCACACAATTTGAACCACCTCAATCCGGTGCAGCAAACGCTGGGGGTGTACAAGCTCAATCTCGTTCAGCAAGGGGGCATTTCAGCGGTCCCACACTTATATGGATGTCCACTGTCTATCTGTTCAAGTAGGGATAGGAGAAAGCTACCAGAGCCTATAGATTCCATCGGACAAACTTTGACACTATCCGTGAAAGGCGTAACCATCTTCAAAGAATCCCCTTGCATATAGTGCCCAAAATACCATTTGATATATCTTTTTGGCTGTGAGTCACACGGCTCTTTTTTACAAAAATATGAATCCATGCATGTAATATGAATATATGGTCCAGTTTATTTTATCAATACATTACCAAGAATTTCGGGATTTATTTACTAACAGAAAATTTTGGGATTCATTATATATTTTTAATGCATGACCATATTTTTCATGCATTAACCAAACAAATTTCCATGCATTTGGATGAATATTTTTTTCTAGAACAATAAGAAATCAGATCTGGGGCAAAAAATTGAATGAACAATTTTTTAAAGATTTCTGTATCAATGCGCTACCAAGAATTTTAGGATTTATTTACTAATAGAAAATTTTGGGATTCATGTACTAGCAATAATTTTTTGAATCATGCATTAGGGATAAATATTAAACGATGCCTTAACATAAAACATTATCCGGCGGTTTTTATAACATCAGTTCATGTACTAGAATATTCGTGCATTCAGATCCATAAACAAAACATATCTCCATGCACAAAAACAAAGTCAAATTCATTTCAGCAAAAGAATAGAAAACGAGAGGAGACAAAAAATCGGATTCATGTTGACAGACATTTTGACATGATTTTTTGACTCCGGTGAGTGCCCTACAGCCCAGATTCTCACAAGAATTTGTAGAAATTTTCTTTAGTAGGTGGAATCTTTTTTATCCATGCAGATCCATCGAAAAATTATAGATCCTTACAAGATTTAATCATGCACCCATTTAGTCACGGTTCGGATATTTTGGGGACTAAAGGGGCCGTATGGAAGACCTTTTTTCTACCGGTGTTGCTAGGTCGGTTGGCTCAGGATTGTAACAGCCCGCAATCTGTATCATCATTGGACGACCACTACTGCAGAATAGCTTATAGCCGCTAACACATTAGTGACGGGCAAAAATGCGCACGTCACTGGTAACAGGTATCAGCGACAGGCGGCATTATGCCAGTCACTGGTAAAGCTCGACAGGTGGGATGTATAACATACTAGTGATAGTAGAGTATCCTCGTCTGTCACTGGTAATTTCATATAATACTAGTGACAGATCCGTACGCTTGCCCGTCACTGGTCACGTTCATACCAAACTTTTCTTCGTACACGGTGTTTTGAGTCGTAGGCCTAGACAAATCCATTATGTAAAATATATTTTAAATGCATTTTAAAATGTCAAAATATTATAGACAAAAAATCCGGATATTCTATGTTCGCACAAAACTGTTCTACATAAAGAAGACTTTTTTGTTAAGTGTGTCAAAAATACAAAAATATCGCCTCGTACAAATTTATTAGTTGAAGCACCCGAATTTGCCATTTTTACATAGGTTAAAAAAATATGTATTTCTTCCATGATTTTTTCGTGCAAGTATAGAATGTCAGTATGGGTACGCGTAACTTTATGTTTGAATTTTTTTAACTGAATAGTGAAAGCAGATGCTCCTATGACCTAAATTAGAGTTCGAGCTTTTTTCAAAGTTTTTTTTTTACGTGAGAGCTTTCTTCACAGTCCACGTAGGCTGAGAATAATAAGTAATAAGGGTAATAAAAAGAATAAGATATAAATGAAGAAACAGATCGCTGCTTGGGGCCAGCGGGGACAGGAATGTCATGTGGGAGAAAAACAAAAAAGAGTTTGGCTATCGGCCAAGGATCGGAAATCCTAGAGCCACGGACGAAATACTTATGGACAACTGTTATGGACGGACGTGTCCACTCCTCATTAGTTTACCAACCTCCCTGATTTCCACTTGGGCCCACTCCCTGATAACCTCCATGTAATCCTGTAAGCCCATCCATAATTTTTCGTCCGTAGGTGTAGCACTTCTCGCCAAGGATGGGGTGAACATATAGTGTGAAGAGTAGAGAGATAGAAGTGAATGGATCGTTTATTGAATGATTGGTCCAGGATATTTATAGGTCCTGAACCGTTGCTTACAATGTCGGTTACAGTCGCTTTGCGTCGATTCGGAACCGACGTCACGACGGTTTGCTATACAAGCGATTGGCCAAACAATTAACTGCTAGGTAGTTATTTAGCCTAAATACTAACGGCTCTATTAGCCTAATATTTATGCTATTTTTATTTCTAACACTCCCCCTTGGACAACGCTGTCATTCTGTACTTCATTGTCTTGAAAACTTCATATATGCTTGAGTGCTGAAATCTTTGTATAATCTTGATAGTCCTCAATCTTGAATACTAGAGTATTTTTGGATCTTGTATTATTGATATCCTCCAAATGGCCTGTGAAAAATATAAGGAGAAAAATATAGGAATTTGATATACCGTAGGTATAGTAATTGTCTCCATAGTACCCATATGAGAAACCAAAATCGGAAAACTCATATGGAAAGAGTACAATATATTATTATCAGATGATAATTAACAAGTTCAGATCTAGGAATTTTCTCCCCCTGAACTTTGCAAATTCCATAGTCGTCTCATACCAATGCCATGAATGCATTTTTGAAATGCAGCTGTTGGTAAAGACTTAGTGAACAAATCTGCAAGATTTTCACATGATTTTGTTTGCAAAATATCAATTTCTCCATTTTTCTGTAACTCGTGAGGAAAGAACAGTTTTGGAGCAATATGTTTTGTGATGTTACTTTTAATATATCCCATATGCATTTGAGTAACACATGCAGCATTATCTTCATAGATAATAGTCGGTGATTCTAATGAACCAATACCGCATGAAGTTTGAATATGGTTGATCACTCTGCGAAGCCATACACATTCTCGTGAAGCTTCATATAATGCAATTATTTCAGAGTGATTAGTGGATGTTGCTACTAGAGTCTGTTTCGTTGACTTCCATGAGATAGCAGTTCCACCATATAAAAACACAAAACCTGTTTGTGACCTGGCATTATGGGGATCAGAAAGATAGCCAGCGTCTGTATAACCAATCAGGGTCATTTCTTGATTTTTCTTATAGAATAAACCAAGATCTTTAGTACCATTTAAATATCTGAAGATATTCTTTACTCCTGACCAGTGGCGTTTTGTTGGAGCTGCACTATGTCTAGCCAGCAAATTTACTGCAAAGGCAATATCTGGTCTAGTACAATTTGCTAGGTACATTAGTGCTCCTATGGCACTAAGGTATGGGAATTCAGGTCCCAATATTTCTTCGTCATCATCCCTAGGTCTAAAGGGATCCTTTTCCATATCAAGGGATCGAACGACCATTGGTGTCTTGGATGGATATGATTTATCCATATTGAATTTTTCCAAAATTTTCTGAATATAAGCGGGCTGATAAACGAGTATTCCTGAGGGAAGGTGCTCAAGTTGTAAACCTAAGCAAAATTTGGTTTTTCCCAAATCTTTCATCTCAAACTCCGTCATTAAATGATTGCGTGCGATAGTTATGTCTGATGCGTTACCAATGATGTTGAGGTCATCAACATATACTGAGATGATACAAAATCCCTTTGGAGATTTCTTGATAAAAACGCATGGGCAATCATCATTATTTGAGTATCCTTTGTGGAGAAGGAACTCACTAAGTCGGTTATACCACATTTTACCCGACTGCTTTAAGCCATATAGTGACTTTTGTAATTTTACACAATACATGTTGCGATTTATGTTTGGATTCGGAATTTTAAGTCCTTCAGGAACTTTCATATAAATATCCGCATCTAGTGACCCATATAAGTATGCAGTCACTACATCCATTAACTGCATTGATAAATTCATTTGTACTGCCAATGATATTAGATATCGAAACGTAATTCCACTCATCACAGGAGAATATGTATCGTCGTAGTCGATACCGGGTCTCTGCGTAAACCCTTGTGCTACTAGTCTCGCTTTGTATCTCACCACCTCATTGTTTTCGTTCCTTTTTCGAACAAAAACCCATTTAGCTCCCACAGGGAAGACTTTATGAGGAGTAGGTATTACTTTAGAGAATACCTCTCTTTTGTTAAGCGAGAGCAGTTCTGCCTCAATTGCCTCCTTCCATTTAGGCCAATCCGAGCGCTTCAGGCACTCTTTCATAGATTTTGGCTCTGGATCCAGTTGAAGGGTTTTAGCAATTTTCGAGGAGAAATATGCGTCGACAAGAGTAGTCTTTCTATTGTATGATTCTCCCGAATCAATATAGTTTGTGGATATTTCTTTGATTCCTTCAGATACCCCTTGATTTCCCATATCAACGGGACCTGAGTGTTTCGATGTCCCAGCATTAGTATTTGTGCGCACATTTATGCTGGGCTCTTGATGTTGAGCATCAGATTGGTGTCTATCAACTTCAGGTTGATTTGCATTTACTGACATAGATTTTGATTTTCTTTGTTTCCGCGGTGGCTTTGGAGAAGCCTTTTCCCTTGTGACCAGATTTCTCCCCCTTTTATTTGCAATTGGGAGTTGAGTAGTTTTATTTGGTACCTCTACTCGTTCTGGTGCATTAGCTGCAGGGATATAAGATTTAGTGACACCTTTGTGATCAGTAAATGCGTCTGGCAGGTTGTTTGCAATGTTTTGCAAATCTATTATTCTCTGAACTTCAGATTCAGATTCTCTAGTACGTGGATCTAAGGACTGGATGCCTGTAACATTCCAATCTATTTCCTGGCATTCTTTGTGGTTTGTTTCTCCCCCTAATGCCGGAAAATGGTCCTCATCAAAAATAGAATCAGCGTACCGGGCTGTAAACAGGTCCCCTGTAAGGGGTTCTAAATATTTTATAATTGACGGAGATTTATATCCCACATAGATTGCTAGTTTTCTATGGGGGCCCATTGAGGTACGCTGCGGTGGTGATATCGGTACGTATACAGCGCAACCGAATTTTCGCAGGTGGGAAATATTTGGCTGATTGCCACGTACTATTTGAAATGGGGAAGTTTCATGATATGCAGTTGGTCTGACTTGAATCAGATCTGCGGCGTGTAAAACCGCATGTCTCCAACAAGAGGTTGGTAAATTGCAATTCTGTAATAATGGTCTAGCAATTAATTTTACTCTTTTGATTAAAGATTCAGCCAATCCATTTTGAGTATGAACATATGGTACTGAATGTTCTAGATGGATGCCTAAAGCCATACAATAATCATTAAATGCGCGTGAACTAAATTCAGCAGCATTGTCCATTCTTATTGTTTTTATCCCGTGTTCGGGATGATTTGCTCGTAATTTGATAATTTGAGCAATTAATTTGGCAAAGGCATGGTTGCGTGTGGATAATAAACACACATGTGACCATCTAGTGGATGCATCAATTAGTACCATGAAGTACCTAAATGGTCCAGATAGAGGTTGTATTGGACCACATATATCTCCTTGAATTCTTTCAAGAAAATTAAGTGATTCGATTTTTCACTTTGAGGTAGGATGGCTTAATAATTAGTTTCCCGGTAGCACATGCAGTGCATACAAAATCTGATGATTTAGGGAAACCTTTTATCGGTAAATTGTGACCATTAGAATTGTCTATAATTTTTCTCATCATACCTATTCCAGGATGACCAAGGCGATCATGCCAAGTCTTGAATTTATCAAGATTTTGAAAAATTATTTTATACGCAACATAATGTACGGGTTTAATGTATGTAAAGTATAATCCAGATGAGAACGAAGGGAATTTTTCAAGAGTTTCTTCCTCATATCCATTGCTTTTTGTTAAAAGCAAAAATTCTTTGTTATCCATCTTAACCGTTTTTAGATGGAAATCATTAGATCGGATATCTTTGAAACTTATAAGGGTACGAGTAGATTCAGGATACAAGAGTGCATTCTGAATTACAATAGTAGTACCCATAGGAAGTGTGAAAGTGGCTCTTCCTGAACCAATAATTGCTTTGTTACTACCAGTTATGGTCATAACATCTTCCTTTCTCTTTGTAAGAGTTTGGAAGTATTTTGTTTCCCTTAAAATTGTATTAGTGGTAGCACTATCCACTAAACATAGTTCTTCTTCCATCGGATTGTTTCCCGTGAAATTTCTATAAATAGAAATAGAATATTTTAGAATAAACCTTATTTTACTCATATATTCATCAAATTACATAGATGGTATTTATATTACAAACTTCCAATATAAATACATTACAATATTATGTCTGATTCACATAATATTATATACATAGTCTGATAGACTTTATTCTACTAATTGTTATACAATATAACATTTTATAGTATTTAAATGACATCAATTGTTTATGGAGATTAATTGAGGTCTCCAAAAACATCTTGGGTGTAGTCCACAAGCATGTTTTCATCGAGGATGATATTATCTTTTGGCTTGAATTCTTCAATAGAACTTTGAGATGGATCAACTTGAGAGTTGTCTTCTATGTCGTTGAAGTGAGCTTCAGCTTTGTTTCCATGGACTTGTTTCCCTTTTCCTCCATACTTCATGTATAGATCCACGAGGTGCTTGGGAATACGGCATTTGTTAGTACGATGATTCGCACATCCACACCTTTGACAAGTTTGAGAACTGTCATTACGACCATTTTTCTTGAAATGACCTTTCCCCATTGATCGACCGTTGGTCTTTTGAAAATTGTTGTTTTTCCACTTTCCTTTGAAATTCCGGAAGTTCCTTTTACGGTTTCCAAATTTCTTAGTAAAATGAGCATTAGCATGTGCTTCAGGGATTGGCATTGCGCCCGTTGGGCGAGCATTATGATTTTTCATGAGAAGCTCATCATGCTTCTCGGCCTGAAGTAGTGTGTATATAAGCTCAGAATACTTAGAGTATTTCTGTTGACGATACTGTTGTTGCAATATCCTCATTGATGGGTGGAAAGTGCATAAGGTTTTATCTATTAAGTCCTCATCTGAAACCTGCTGATTGCAAAATCTCAGTTTGGAGTTGATCTTATGCACAGCAGAATTATATGCAGCCACAGACTTAAAATCCTGGAACCTTATGAGAGACCATTCTCTCTGGGCTTCCGGCAACATTACTGCTCTTTGTTGGTCATATCTCTCCTTGAGGGAGTTCCATAAGGCTAATGGGTCCTCCTCCATCATATATTCAGTTTTTAGATCGGGATGGAGGTGGTGCCTTATGAAATGTAATGCTGCATACTTTATCACTTGCGGTATTTCTGGAGCATTTTCAGGGGGTGTGACAATGCAAGGTCCAAGGTTACAGCCAGTCAAATTTATTTTCATATCCATGGCCCATGATAGATAGTTACTTCCATCGACTTGTAGTTCTTCGAATTCTTTCTTATTGATGCCAGCCATTTTTCCTTTCTCTGTTTTTCTCTTCTACTGTTGCCTATTGCTTTGGCAGAGTCGCGTGCATGATAACGTGTGAAGAGTAGAGAGATAGAAGTGAATGGATCGTTTATTGAATGATTGGTCCAGGATATTTATAGGTCCTGAACCGTTGCTTACAATGTCGGTTACAGTCGCTTTGCGTCGATTCGGAACCGACGTCACGACGGTTTGCTATACAAGCGATTGGCCAAACAATTAACTGCTAGGTAGTTATTTAGCCTAAATACTAACGGCTCTATTAGCCTAATATTTATGCTATTTTTATTTCTAACATATAGGTCACCTTGAGGGATAAGCGTCATACGTGCCACGTAGGCTCGTACAATAGCTGCTGGGCTGTTGATTATGTATAGCGGGAATAAATAAAACTCGGGGGAAAAGAAAGAGGGGATCCTAAAATTTGGCATCTACGGTTTCTCCCGAGCCATATACCAGTCCCCTCGCCGGCGCAGCGCCGCCAGTCTCCCCTCCTTTCTCTTCGTCCCGAGAAAGGAGAGGGCCGAGGTCGCCGTCCTCTACCGCCGGCAGTTGTCGTACCAAGCCTCATCGAGCTGGAAGATCGTGGGAACAGATGCGCCACACCATCTGCACTGAAGACCAGGAGTTGGGCTGCTGGAACGTCGCCAAGGTCGCCGTCTACGTCCACGCCGACGCAGCGCAGCAAGGCCTCCCGACTCCAGTCCTTCCCGACGACGCAGCGCCGCCAGTCCTCCCCGCCTATGCCGCCGTCAGCGAGGCTGCTCCGGGTTGTCGCTGCCGTCGCCGGGACCGCTGCAGGTTGCCCATCTGCCGCCATCGGCGGAGAACTGCCACCATCGGCGGAGGATCGCCGATCTGCCGCCGTGCACAGTTTGTCCCCCTCTCCCCTCTATGCCCCTTCTTCGGTATAGACTCTCCCCGGTAACGGTCATAGGTTCGGATTATTGCTTTACCTTGTCAGGAGTGTCACTCTGCCGCCATCGATTTTGCATAGAGCCCTTTTTGTTGCCAAAAAGTATACGTTGAAGCAGCATCTACTAGTGTGCAGTGACTGATATTAGAGTGACTGAATGTAGTAGTCAATTACTGTATTTGTCGTTGAAACAGGATCTGGTATTCAGGTTTGTCTTGAATTTTAGTGACTGAATTTAGTAGTACAATGACTGTATTTTCTCTTGGATTGCGTTACAATGTATTAGTAATTCTGCTGATCAAATGCTCAAACCAGCGGTAACAATGATGTATGGAACCCTTGCTGTCAGGTACCAACCTATATATAGGTTATCTCTGTATTTAGCTAGTTAAGTTCCAGGAAATGTACTAGTCTGAAGTATTGGGTTTCTGAGATCCTATGGTTGAGTTGGTTGCCAAACGGTGATGTTGTTGACATGGTGGGTTTCTGAGATCCTATGGTTGAGTTGGTTGCCAAACGGTGATGTTGTTGACATGGAAAATACACCGAGACTAGCATTCATATGAGAACTGGTATGTATTTGTAATGCTGCTCCAATGCTTTTTCTTTAGTTCCAATACTTATGAAAAAAATTGAGGTTACCTGAACACATATATCTTGTAATTATGGTACATTTATATTATACATTTTCAAAATTTTAAATGAACTATCTAGAGTTGTGTGCTCCTGAAAGAATTGACCACGTGCAGTGTACTTTCCAAGTTGAAGCTTTCTCTTATGTGTTCTACAAAGTAAAGACAAGATAGCCTACCTTGCTATCAGTTGTCAGCAGCAGGTAGTGTGTAATGTGGCTACTATCTCAGCTACCATATTGACATATTTGTGACATCACAAGATAAACAAAGATGTAGACATTCACTTGATTGGTACTAGTCTGGTGTTCAATCCATTTGAATGGAAGAAAGAGTTTACACTCATCCAGGACATTTTCACAAAAATCATCAACATAGAGGTATCTTCGGAATCTAGGATTTTCTATGGTGGTGATGACTTGCCGGAGGTTCTTGATTCACACACAAAGGTGGCTGCAACCCAATTGATCAAGCATTCGGGATCACAAAATGAGGTATGGCCAATTTAATAGAAGAATTGAAATAAGTTGACTTAGAAGTATTCCTGTTGGTAGCATATCGTGGTATATGTATAATTCTTGAAATAGTTGTTTTATTGAGAAATATAGTCAGCAGTATTTAGTACACCACGAGACTAGCCAGCCCAATGATAAGCGTTTTTAATGTTAAATCAAGTAATCAAACCGACTTTGATCATCCAGAGACATAACTCCTTGCATTAGATACCACCCTCCTTTACTATTTGCAGTCATTTCATGTGGTTGCTTCCATGGCAATATATCTGCACGTACTACTAATAATTTGACTGATGCTGATACCGTAGTTATAAATCATATGGAGTAAAAAAAATCAGTTCGTGTATATTATCTAGATTTACCCATAAATTTATTGGAGTAAAAAATTATGTGGCAGATAAAAACTACGATGCATCTTCACTAGTGTAAAATTTAGGTTTTCTACCATTCAGTTTATTTGTTTGTATAATTCATTTTCGGTGATGTCAAATTTATAGTGGCCCTGACAACTCAGGTAAGATAACAATCGTGTTCAAGATGAATGGAGAGGATCATTCTGATCTATCTAGGGTATGACTCGTTCTAATCTATCTGCACCTTTTTTTTCATCTTTCATATCCTCTTGCAAGTGATTATGCTTCCGATCTTTTATCTTTATAACTGTAGATAATTTGGGATTCAGAGGAGGTACATACGAATAGAAGGTAAATATTAATAGAATCGTTGTTTTATCTGTTTTCTCCAACATCCCTCAATTAAGCAGATTTCTGTCAGCCAAATTGTCCCATTTGATTACTAGCTTGTAGATGGTGCTAAGTAGTGGACTGGGAATGGCTCCTTAGGGTAGTTTTTGAGGAAGGACAAATATTACATGGATATGTGCATGAATAAGGCTAGGATAGCATGGAATGAAATATATAGTAGTATTTATTGTGTTTTGTTTATGATTGTTTAGAATTATCAATGTTGTAAGACCGAGCTACAACAAGCTTTTTTCTATGAAAAATGGAGCATGAACCTCAAACCTTTGCATGTGTCCAGATGGGCGTCAGGGTTTCAGCATCGTTGGTTGGATGGACCGCAGTCAAGAAAGCCACCGATCCAAGTGTCGTGGGAAATGGTCTGGGTGACGTGTGCTAAGCTTTGTGCTATGGTCTAAGCTTCGACGTTCCACAAGGATTGGACATTGAGTTTTTAGGTGTTTATGTTGTGAAATGACATCATATTATGTTATCGATGTTTATTCGATTTTGTAGTACTTAATGATCGTATTCTGTTAGCTATGAGTATATGTGATCAAATTGTATTATCAGTGTGCAAATGGAAATATATATTTTGTATTTGTAAATAATTTTTTAATTTTTAAAGTGTATACTAGTGACGGGCAAACTATCAAACTAGCAAAGGACATGTCGCTGCTAAGAGGTAGAAGCACTACCCGTGAAACAAACTAGTGACAGGCATGAATAAGTAACTGTCACTAGTGCACAAATACTAGTGACAGGCACTTGCCTGTCACTGGTAACCTATTACTAGTGACTGGTTATCAGTGACAGGCACCTTGCCTGTCACTAGTTGGCCTTTTGAGCCCGTCACTGGTAGCCTATTCTCCAGTAGTGGACATAAAAACTGAACATTTCATCAATCAGCCCGTTTGCAATGTATTTGTGCTTCATTTATTTTCTCTTTGTTCGGTTTTCCTGCCTATGGTTCTCATAATCTCTTGGTGTCTTAACAGATTCTAACCAGCATTGCGTTGTGCTGACTTCGACATATGCTTAAATATGGATCCAAATCACACAATCTTCTTTATCGAGAGCAGAAAATTGAGATATTTGAAGTTGGCTCCGTATTCAAAGCAGGGAATCCAACCGGAGAACAGCATCCATATGGCCACATATATGGGACTGTTATTTTCGATGCACAATTGGCTATTAGTGAGCCCTACATTCAGGTAAGTTTTAAATACTGAAGTGTGGAAGATAAAGTATTTGCAGGTTTTCTAATGGCTTATTGATGCTAATTGTTAAATACTTATAATTTAATGAAATAGGAAATAATTATTTTAAGTACAAAACTTTGCCTTTGGTATGAGACAGGAATACAAATGCTGAAGCTAGGAACTTGCAAGGTGTTTCCACGACATAATGCTCATTGCTTTTCTTCATATTATTTTTTTGTATGTATTGATTACAATTATGAATGAGGTTTTTTTTTATACAAATTGTGAATGAGGTTATATCTTCTCTATCTCCCTCACAACTCATAGATGAAATAAATATATATATTTTGGAACAAATTGCATGTTACTAAATTTGAAGCCTATTCGTTTGCAATTAAGACACATATTAAAATGTTATAAGGAAAAATGAAAGACGAAACTCATTTTCAAACTAATAAGAAATATAATATTTCTCTAATTTTGCATGATGTCCGTAGCAACGCACGGGCAAATTTGCTAGTTTTAGTAAGATGGCAACTAACTTGTACAAACATAAAGTACATGAGTCTTGGCAATCAGTTGGAACAAGGATCTGAACAACCATCACTAGAATCAAATATGCGGATATAAAAATGATTTTATTTTTATACAGCCAGCGTACTAGCCGTACGACAATCACGAATATGTTAGGGCATCTCCAGTCGTTACGCCTCCCCAGGGCCCAAAATGCCGCCGTTTTGGGGCCGCCGCGGCGCCAAACGGCGCTAATCTGGAACCTGGGGGGCAGGCTTCCCAGTCGCTCCCCGAGCCCAAGATTCGGCCCAAAAAAAACTAGATTTGAAACTAGACGCATTTTATTGAATTTAGGCAAAGTTCGTACAAATTTCGACGCGAATTTAAACTAGAACGCAAATTTAAACTAAAACTAAATCTACTGAAGGCCCAGACTCTCGGCGATGGCCTGGCTATAGTCGTCGTCGGGGCCGTCGCCGGGGCGCTTGCTCGTCCCCTGTCCGGCGTCGCCGCAGCCGGAGCTGCCCCACCTGCTTGCCGCGAGGGCTCGCTGGATCTCGTCCTCCTCGTCGGAGTCGGGGTCGAGCACGACGTAGTCGGGGGCCTTCGTCGGCGGCGGTGGAGGGACGCGGCGGCGGGCCGCGTTGGCGGTGGCCTCCCGGTCTCGCGCCAGCTTGAGCTGCTCGGCCTCCGCGAGCAGGCGGCGCTGGAGCTCCAGCTCCTAGGCGGTGCTCTCCGGCAAGCTCCAGGTCGCGGCGGCATCGTCGTCGAGGGGCTGGAGCGTGTCCAGGGAGAGGTGCCCCGCGGCCTTCTGGCATGGCCACTCCTCGTCGTTGCCGGCGTCCTCGGTCTTCGGGCGGACCACGTGTTCGAAGCGTGGCTCGCCAATGCGCAGGGCGCCGCCGCTACGCCTGCGGGCTGGCGCGCCGGAGTTCAGGAAGGGGGGGAAGAAAGAGAGGGAGTGGGCGCCGGAGGAGCTCGAGGTGGCCGACGAGGAGGAGGCGCCCGTCCGGCGCGCTTCCCATGCCGGGTTCTGCCGGGGTGGCATCTCCAAGCGCGTCACGTTGCCGGCGTGGATGTAGTCCACAACCCACTCGATGGTGCGGTTATGGCCTCCCCACCAGAGGCGGCGCCCATTGGCGTTGAAGCGGCCGTCGACGGGGCCGTTGTCGCCCAGGGAGGCGAGCTCCCTGTCGCGGCGTGTGGTGAGCTCCTGCCACCAGAATTCGTCGAACCCTTCCTCCGGCAGGCGGTCGGGCAACTCCATGCCGGCGCGCACCTCCATGCCGGCGCGCACCTCGTGGATTGCACGCCGGAACTCCGCGTCCGTGCTCGGGAGCGGAGGCACGGGCACCCCGCCCGTGCTGAGGGCCCAGCACGGCTGCCCCGCGGCAGAGCTCGTTTGGCGGCTGTCCGGCGGGCACGGGTAGCCCGCGCGGTACAGCGCCATCGCCTCGCTCCGGCGAAGGTGGCGGCGGGGGAAGCCGTTGGCTGCGGCGTCGTCCTTGTAGCTCGCCATTTTCCTGCGTGGAGGACGGGGGAGAGGAGAGGAGAGCGCCGAGGGAAGGAGAGGACCGAGGTGGAAGAATGGCGAGCGCGGCGAGCGGCGGGGGATTTTATAGGCTGCCGGACATTTACTGCGTGCGCGTCCCCCCGCTGCCGCCCGCCACGCCGTTACGCCGGCAGCCTTTGAACGGGCGCATGCACTGGGCGGCCGCCACGCCATAAACGCCGGCAGCCTTTTGACCGACGCGGGAGCCGAGAAGATGATCACGGGGCGGTTCTGTTCCCGCGCTTTTTCGTCGCGTCACTGACAGACCTGGCCCGCGCGCGCTGCCGCGCAGTTTCGCCCCCCCAGGCCGAACCCAGCGGGCTGGGTTTGGTCTGGGTGCCGCGGTGCGAAATAGCGCCGAAACGGCGCTATTTGGGCTTCTGGGGGGCCGACTGGTGAGGAAACGGCGCTATTCGCCGCTTCCGGCGCTAAAAAGGCCGCCTGGGGGGCCTCTGGGGGGCGACTGGAGATGCCCTTAGCTGGCGGTGAATGGAGTTAATTGTCCATGGCGTGAGTAGGAGGCTGCGTGCTCAGGCACACCCCTCCTATTTATGTGCTTGCCCTTCCTTAGAGAAAGGCTAACTCTGTGAGAAGGAATGCTCTAGGGAAAGGAGCGGGGAAGCAATATGGTATCAAAGAACGGTATTGTCCCAGAGACTTTGTGCTTGCTAGGGGTCGGTGCTATGAGGGCATCACGGACCGAGACTATGGAACTGCTAGCATGTCGAGATGCGATGCAGATAGTTGCCGAGTGAGGCATACAAAAATTGGTGGTGGAAACGGACTGCTCAAATATTCAGAAATTGTGGGAGTCCCAGGCGGGGGAACGCACAGCTAATGTGCATATCTTTAGCGAGATGAGGTGTTTAGTCAATAATTTTCAGGGATTCAAGCTTCTTTCGGTAGCCGTACCGCGAACAAAGTGGCCCACTGTACGGCCAAAGAAGATCTTTCTTCAAACTCTAGTTTGATCTTTGATGTAATCCCTGGTCATCTGCTTGCGCTTGTGCAAGCAGAGAAGCTCCAGCTATTTGAATAAATGAAGTGTGATTGAGTTGTCAAAAAAAAAGGGTATTGTTGTTTAGAGTAGGGAGGTGTGTAGTGGTTATTATGGTAAACATTTGTCAACGACCCACCACCAAACCCACCTGCTGGCCCAAGTAAGAGGAAGCCCAGTACACGCGTGCGGCAAGTTCCGGCTCGTCTAGGTAACTAGTTGTCATCGTTCTCGCTGGAGTTGTATAAGAGAGGAGGGGATGAGAACTTAGACCTTTGGCTTGGATGTATCGGCTTCGGCCGCCACTCTCAGACGCTACGGCGTATCTGTAACCGAACTTATCATTTGAATCACCGAGTTCATCCAATAGCCCCGAATACCTCCTGTCGTAGTTAGCACCTAACATTCTGGTATCAGAGCCCGATCTGATCTCAAGCTCGAACCCCCGGAATCGGCTCCAAAAATTCCACCGCTCCAGGTGCTGAATACTACGGTAATTCGGCTCGAAATCCTGCGCGGGGTTGGAGCTGACAAGGGAGAGTTTCGATCTGGATCTATTGTTCCCCCCACCCACCCACCATCGCACCCGCCAATTCACGAGCAACCGCGCCATGGAGGTAGAGAATTTTGTGAATAAGGAGATGTGCGAAGCCATGCACAAACTCAACGAAGAGGAGTGTCTCGCTACGGCAAAAGTGCTCGAGGAGCAGCGTCTGACGACGTCAAGGTCGCTCGAAGAGCAACGGATCGCGCTCGAGGAGCAGCGTAAATCCACCAACGAGGCGCTCGGCGCGCAACATCGCATCACCATCAAAACGCTCAACGAGCTGCAGCCGGACTTCGGCGACCTTCAGATTCGCCTCGAACGCACCGCCGCACCTGTTGTTGCCGGATCCAAGGTGGCGTCCACTCCCTCTACGCCACGGGACGGTGATAGCAGCCCAGTTGGGCACATCGACGACAAGTTTCGCTAGTGGAAAGTGCATGATACTGTAGGTATCTATGTGCCTCCTCCGGCAAGAGGTGCGCAAACCGGACGACACTCCAATTCCATTGTTGTTGATGAATCCCCTTCCTATTACAAATCCATTCCTAAGATAGATTTCCCCGATTTGACGGCACTTGTCGTAAGCTTTCCACCTGTATGGTACCCATCGCACGATGTGGATCACCATTGCTACCATGCAATTTGAGGGCACAGCGGCACGCTGATTACAATCTATCTAGCGCAAACTGACGTCCGCTATTTGGGAAGAGTTTTGTAGCTGGATTGTTATTCGTTTTCGCCGTAATCAACATCACCCTTTGCTTAGACAGTTATACCACATACACCAAACTAGTACTGTAGCCGACTATGTGGAGCGTTTTTCTGAGTTAGTGGACAATCTATCAGCTTATGAATCCACAATAGATAATATCCATTACACTACTAGGTTTCTAGATGGTCTTAAAACCCACATAAAAGCTGTGGTTTCTATTCAATACCCTGTCGAACTGTATACTGCGTATTCTCTGGCTCTGTTGCAGGAAGAGATGGGTGACATTAATACCCGGGCATTTCATCGCCAAGCTGCACCCGCAAGAAGAGCAATGCCTCAGCCCACCACCTCCTGTTACTCCACTCCTGATGGATAAGCCATCCACTTCAACACATCGAGCACAACACACCAATGCTACATCAGAAGAAAAGTGGTTGACTCTGCGTAATTACAGGCATGCTCGTGGGCTATGTTTCACTTGTGCTGAACGATGGGGCCATGATCATCAATGTAAATGTACTGTGCAATTGCATGTGTTGCAGGAAGTCCTTGAGTTGCTCCATTCCAATGAGGACAGTGAAGAATCGACATCAACTTCCTCATCGACAACTGAGCTACATATCTTGACATCTATCACTACTGTGAGAAACCCCGGTACGCTCACATTCCAGTTAGCTGCAGTTGTTCAGAATCAAAAGGTGCAGTTGCTAGTGGATTCAAGAATCACACATTCCTTCTTGAACAAGAAATTTGCTCCAGTACTTGCTAACATCCAATCACTCAAGGCAGCTTGGAATGTGAAAATTGCTGATGGTGCTATGTTACAATGTGATCAGGGTTTGACAGATTGTCTGTGGACTTGTGACAGTAATGAATTTCAAACAAATTTAAAATTCTTATCTATGGGAGTTTATGATGGCATTTTGGGTTTAGACTGGCTTTCACAACATAGTCCTATGCATGTTGATTGGAATGGGCAGTGGATGTCCTTCCATCATCAACGAGAGATGATTACATTGCATAGCTAGATACCTGTGCATTTTTGCATGCACTATGGTAGAATTATCTCTGATACAACCTGTTGAGAAACCTACTGTACAACATCCTCCAGAAGTTCAGCAACTACTTGATGAATTTGCAACTGTATTCTCTGAACCCGTGGGGCTGCCACCCAGAAGGATGTGTGTGACCATTCAATCCCTCTCGTACCTGGAGCTCAGCCAGTCAACAAAAGGACGTACATATATACTCCTCAACTCAAGTCAGAAATTGAGAAACAGATCAAAGAGATGCTTTCTAGTGGTATGATTCAAATCGGTAATAGTGCCTTTTCATCACTAATTATACTGGTGCGCAAAAAGGATAATACTTGACGCATTGTAGTTGACTACCGCCACCTCAATGCATTGTAGTTGACTACCGCCACCCTAACCCAAAAATTCGGCAAAGTATCCTCCGGTTCAATTTTCTTAGACCAGGTCTCAACTGTCATCTTACATGGACTATTGGGTACACAAAAAGTACCAAACACTTGCGGTCTCAAAAGCTCCTGTTTAGAAGAGGAATTAACTTTGATATATTATGACCAACTCTAGTGACATTTCACGGAAATTGTTCTCTAAGAACCAACCTATGAAATTGTACAATAATTTGACGAATGCTAATTTCAGCTCTGGTTACCACCAGTGAAGCCAAGCGATGGTTCATCAATTTTGTTCTATAAGTCTCAGAAGATTTCACACCGAAGAACATTAGCCCTTCATGAGCAAAACCATACTGGACCAGCGACGGCTTATGTGCTGCCAACAGTTGACAAAGCCCTTGACTATGCTGACGACCGTCACAAATAGCACACATGGTAGTAGAGCAGTCTCCCAATGAATGACCACTCAGACCACACCGAAAACATCTATTTTGGTCTCCACTCTTAGCCTTCAATAAAGCATCAGAAAGTTGATCCGGACAAACCCCTGCCTGCCTCCATCCAACATTTGAGAAACAACCGCCCTAGATGAACTAGCTCCCGACTGAATAACTGCAGTTGCATTAGAACTAGGTACTGCCCCCTCAGCCACACAAGCGACCACCACCACTGAATTGACAACCAGAGCAGTCTGAGATACCACCGGCGGGACTACACCCACCGGCAATTGAACAACCGGAACAACGCGAGGTTGGTACCCTCCTCTCGGAAATCTGTTGTAGCCAACATCATGACCTCCCCCTCTCCCTCGTGTAAAGCCTCTACCTTGATTCTCATATCTTTGTCGACCTATACCCCTATAAAATCCATTATTCTGGTAGTTGTTCCGCTGACCCTACTGATTCTGCTGAGCCGCCGCCTCGTTGAACACAAACAGCGCCACCTGAGCATCGACTACCCCTCCAATCATCGCTCCCCCATGATGCACCTGACCATGATGGCCTTGAGCAAAACCAAAAACACCTGCATCACCGTGCCTAACATGGCCACTCGGCCCACCAGCTTCAAAGGAACCACCAAACCCTGGTGATGGCTGACCAGCATGGACACTCGGTCCACCAGCTTCAAAGGAACCACCAACCCTGTCGATGGCTGACCACCGTTGCCTAGTGGGGTCCTCTTCCTCTCGTCCCTCCACGTTTCTACCTCTACGGACACACCCAATGGAGGCGGAGATGGCGGCACTCTTCCTCAGAACCCTAACAGCGAACGAACTCCATGTCCTCTCGGATTAGGATCAGAAAACGACACAATACGAGCTTTGACCCCGTGCCCCAAACCTGTATTGTTTTGAGAAAAACACCATTCTGAAGAACCTGATTGAAGGCCCAATGGCCGAAATTTTGCACTTTACGAATAGGAGATCGAGAACCAACGTTCCGATTTCAATTAAAAATACTTTTTAACTTCGACTTTACCAGCGCAGAACGACACTCCGGCGAGCCCGAATGCCTAGCTGCTGTCGCAACCCTCCTACGTCCTTGAATAAGCGTCCAAGCTTCAGCGTCCAAACCATCATCAATGGTGGTAGCACCGGGAGCTTGAACCTTGCCGCTCCAAACGTAGGTCCCCTCACCTGCGTAAGATCAAGAGGAGACGTCGGAGAACGCACCTGAAAACACACTGCAGCTGCGCGTTGAGCCTTGATCTTAGCCACCCTCTTCAACGCCGTCCTAGTGAACGAGCTTGCCAGACCCCGGCCTGGCGAAGATGACTGTGTAGCGCAGTATGCCGGAAATGAGCCACACTACAAGAGAACCGGTCTCTTGCAACGAAATTTGTAGCTACGGTTTTTTTTCGTTGCGATATAATCACAAATTACCACGACCTCTCAGGTTGTGGTGATAGGGCACTCGTATTTCCACGACTCATTTTGGTGGCGATAAATTGTCGTTCTGTTGCGGTAGAGGCCTCCTATTGCCACGATTTGTACTGTTGTTGGAATACAAGCGCGTTGTTGCGATAGAGTATTTTCGTTGCGCGAGGCACTCCTTTTGTTGCCTTAGAGACATGGTATTCCAACGAAATAAGCATTCGTGGTGATATTCAGTCATATATTGCAACATCTGTATTTGTGTTGCGGTAGTTACAAATATTGTTGCAAAAAAAAAAAGCTAACTATTGCAACCAAATTTTTCGTGCGGCAGTACCATATGTTTTTCGCCTCAAATTTATTCTGCGGCAATACCTATTGTTTACTGCGACAATTTGGGTCGTATGATAATAGGTTAAACTTAAAGCAACAATCACCGTACTGTTGCGAAAATGAACAAGTTATTTTGCAACGACCATTCATAGACTAGCTTAATGGGCCTCATGGGCCGTGCCCTTGATCACTATTGCAATTTTCTTAGGACCACAATTCATTTTTGGTCCAGTATCTCAGTTTGGTGAGCACATTATTTTTTTTAAATATTGTTTGCAACTGAATTTCTGCAGCACTTAGCATTTTACTAATGTTGCAACAAGTGACAATACTTAATAATCAATCAAGAACTCATATAAGACGCAATTTCACTAGTACATTTATCATGGAAATTCAAAATTTCCAAACACTGGAACTTTGGAATCTTTAAACAAAAATTATGTTATTACACGATCTTTCATCCATGCATGTTCATGGCAAAACATTTAAGCCAAACAGTGCAGAGACAGCCTACACAAAGAATCCATGGTCATCATCCAATTCATCTTGTACCAAAGGAGCAACATGACCACATCATTTATGTAAGCCTCGTCATCATCAGTATCAGCATCATATTCGACTTGGTCTTCGTCAAAATCAGCAGGTCTTAAATTATTTATGACTGAAACATCAACGTTGGTTCCTTCATCATCATTTCTGCACCAACTAGTAATATCGTCAGGTAAAGTAAATTCTGGAACTGTAATTCCTACATCGACGACATCCTGTACATCTGCATCACCACGTTCATCTCCTTCTGCAAGATCATCTAGGTCTGCACCATTTAAAACCGAAGGAGCAAACAAATTGCGTGGATTCATTTTTATAGCACTTGCCCAATTAGGGCTCTTCACATCTCTCACATAGAAAACCTGTGCAGCTTGGATGCCTAGAATGTAAGGGTCTTCCGTGAATCGGTGTACACTAGTGTCAAGGTCAATAATTCCATATTTGTCCCTCCTATACCCCTTACTATGATTTCTATTGGCAGGAGGCACGTCGAACCAGTCGCACTGCAATAGAACAACCTCCTTATCAGGAGGAAAGTCAAGAAATATGATTTTCTTTATCACCCCATAATAATCAGTACTGCCGGCGCTTCCTTGCGCGTTGACTACGACGCCACTATTTTGGGTACTCAAGTCAAGCTCTATTTCGGTATTACGAAAGTAATATCCATTCAGTACTGTACGGTTGAACACACGAGCAATTTGATCAGGCCCTTTAGCTAGTGTATACAACAGACTGTTGACCTTCCCATCTTTATGGAGTTGTGTGATCTGTTTGATGGAATAGAATATGTGTGAGTGTACTATACACCATTGTTTTTTTATTACGAGAAACATTTATGAAAATGCTAAAGTACCTTACCCGTCTTTCGAACCAGCCAACAAAATCTTCCTTGTGTTTCTTTTTAGAATTAGGACAATTGTTCTTTTTGAGCTCGTCAATATGTTCCCTTCAAAAAGAAATGATATATGGTTACTTCATAACCAAAGTGTTAATGCATATCATGATATGAAACAAATACATAAGTTTCCTCACTGAATCCATGGCTCGGTTTCCTCGCAGTTTGTTATTATGTAGTGCCTCATTTGATTAAGAGCTTCCAAAGACAGTGATTCACGGGAAAAACCTTTCTTGGAGTAATCAACTGCACTCATTATGCTAATCCCTGTTGGTGCCTCATCTGTAGCTCCATCTGCATGGCGTTCGGACTGACTTATTTTTGTAGGCGAGCCTTTAACGAATCGACTGCAGAACGTCATGCACTCTTCAAGTATGTACCCCTCTGCAATTGAACCTTCTGGATGAGCCTTGTTACGTACATATCCCTTCAACATACGCAGGTATCTCTCAACCGGATACATCCATCTATACTGTACAGGCCCTGCAAACCATGCTTCTCGAGCTAGATGAATTGGGAGATGCATCATAATATCAAAGAAAGCTGGTGGATATATCATCTCAAGCTGACATAGAATTACTGCAATTTGTTGGTCCAAATTCAAAAAATCCTCATCCCTTAACTCCTTGGAGCATAAATCGGAAAAGAATTTACTGAGCTGAAGCTATGGGGTAAGGACATTCTCCGGCAGAAGCTTGCGCAACGCAATAGGAAGAAGTTTCTGTAATATAACATGGCAGTCATGATTTTTGAGTCCACTAAACTTGCACTGCTCGAGGACCGCACATCGCTTAATGTGTGAAGCATAGCCATCAGGCATCCGTATGCTCTGCAGAAACCTGAGCAGCATTATCTTCTCTTCCTTTTTTAAAGCATACACGCCTTTCTTAAGTTTGTACTTATCCTTACCGGCGGGCTTTGCGTGCTGATCCTCCCTAATTTTCAAAAACTCTAAATCTAGGCGAGCCTTCGTACCATCCTTTGTTTTCCCATCCATCTCAAGTAAAGTACCCAGAATGCTGTCACAAATGTTCTTCTCGATGTGCATAACATCCAAATTGTGCCTCACGAGCAAGTGCTGCCAATACGGGAGCTGGAAGAACACACTTTTCTTCCGCCCATTGTGCCAGGGATTAGTTTCCGGTCGCTTTCTCTTATTTGACCGCCCAAATGGTTCATGCTGAATGCTATCAAGCTCCTTTAGAACTTCAATGCCTGTAAGTGGCACCGGGGCGTCTCTATGGTCTGGCTTGTTGTTGAACATAACCTTGTTTCGACGCCATTTGTGTTGTTTCCGTAGAAAACGTCGGTGTCCCATGTAGCAATGCTTTCTACCATACCGGAGCTATAAAAAGTCTGTATGCTTGTGGCAGTAAGGGCATGCTAGCTTGCCTTTTGTGCTCCAACCACTCAGCATTGCGTAAGCCGGGTAGTCATTGATGGTCCACAACACGCATGCATACAACGTAAAATTTTGTTTAGTTGCAGCATCATATGCTTCAACACCATCCTCCCATAGAACTAACAGTTCATCAATCAAAGGCTGTAAGTACACATCAATGTTATTTCATGCTGACTTTGGTCCTGGAATAATCATTGACATTATCCAGTTCTCTTGTTTCATACACATCCATGGTGGCAAGTTATATGGGATCAGATTGACAGGCCATGTAGTGTGTGATATACTCATGAGCCCAAAGGGGTTGAATCCATCTGAAGCAAGGCCAAGCCGAACACTGCGAGCATCTTTTGCGAATTCTTTCTGACTATATCTTTCATCAAGGCTTTTCCAGGCCTTCGAATCTGCAGGATGCCTCATTATGCCATCATCTTTACGTTTCTCCTTATGCCATTTCATATCAGTTGACATATCTTCTGTCATGTACAGCCTTTGCAGTCTTTGAATGAGTGGGAAATACCATAGAACTTTCTGTGGCACTTGCTTCTTTGATTTACAGATCGATGAATCAGCTTTGTCTACGGTTGGATTTGATTTCCATCGAGACGTATGACAGACAGGGCATTCTTGGGCATCAGCATGCTCATTACGGAATAGCACACAATCATTATAGCACGCGTGTATCTTCTTGTAATCCAGTCCAAACTCTCGAATGACCTTCCTTACTTGTGCGAGATTAGTAGGAATGCAGTGACCCTTTGGCAGCACCTCCGTGAACATCCGCAACATTAAGTCACATGCTCTGTTGGTCATCCCAGACACGCACTTGATTTGGTAAAGCTTCACAATGAAAGATATCTTTGTGACCTCCTCACAACCTGGGTACAACGATGTTTTTCCCTCTTCCAATAGTTTGTAGAACGCCTTTGCAGATGCATTTGGCTCCTGTTTCATTCCATCACCGCTCGTGTCTCCTGCATTACTTCCCACTTTTGTGGCCCTTATCAGAGTATCGAGCATGTCACATATCCCTTCACCACCACCTGCATCGTCTTCATCATCAGAATCTTCAGACATGTTGTCCTCCTCGGGTTCACCATGGAATACCCATTTTTTGTAGGACGGATCCATCCCATTCTTAAGCAAGTGCATATGGATCTCCTTTTTAGTTTTCTGAGCATTATTCAGACATTTCGTACACGGGCAAAAGTTTCTTGCGTCTGGTTCAGCACCATCAAAACTAAGTTCCAAGAAACTCTCGATGCCACTTTGCCACTCCACATAATCTCTATCCTTCTCCATCCAGCTCTTGTCTTGTGACATTTTGCGTTATCTCCATTTAGCCGGTCTTGTAAAACAAAAAGGAGCAGCATTAGTTCACACAAAAGTATTTCGAAACAACAAATACATCAGAGAGACAGGCATACTGGTCTTTCAAGTCAGTAAGAATTGCAGGGGATTACTATTAGACATTACTTCACAACACAGCGTTCGATTGAAACTAACACTTACACCTGAAACTGACATGGCTATGAAAATATAAAACCTAGTTCGTACATGAATTCCTGACATTGCTATGAATATTAAACTAACACTTACAACTGAAACTGATAAAACAGACACGCATATGTGAACACAAGCAGCTAGTCTATCTAACAGCAATTGCAATCGCCATTAACTTCATCGAACCGGTAGGATGGAAACCAAGGATTTCATCTGTATTGGTACAAACCTTGTAATTGCGTCTGACGAGCGGCGGAAGCAGCGGTTGAGTACAAGTCGGCGGGGCAGCGTTGGCGGCAGTTCAATAGTTTACGCTAATCGAGTTCGGATGGCGGCGAGGTAATAGTGGCGGATTGATCGGTCGCGCAGGGCCGATACGGCGGCGAAATCGCCTGAGAACGGATAGAGCGGCGTTGTCGTGTGGGGGCAGGGCAGTTTGGAGGAGACTGGGCGGACAAACGTAGCCCTTTCGCTCGCCCAATGGCCCAACCGGAGTATGGGCCTATTAATTGTATAATTTGTCTTCACAGCCCATTTGCCTTGTGAACAATATGTTTTTCCCTTGGCAATAACGTTCAAGTATTATAAATGCTCTATTAAGTTTTACTAGTTTCATTTTATGATTAAATTAATTCATTTCGAAATGCATTGTTGTGTTAATATTCAACACTAGTCGGAAAAGCCCTGTTATTGGTGTGGTTTTTCTTCAGTTCTGGCATGAAACTCGTACGTCCCTGCTATCTAGGTGTCCACTGGCGTGTTTCTGGAATCGACACAGGTTATACTACATGATCATTGGCGTTGATGTCATAGTCCACATCACTATCCTATAGAAATCGGTAAATAAAAAGGGTATGTAATATTGACTAGAAGCGCACAAATGGTATTCAATTATGAGATAACATAACAAGCATTAAAAAAAACCGCATAAACATTCAAAGATTCAACCAGATAGTACTCAACATTAACATGTAATCTAAAAGTTCGCATAAAGCTAGAACTCTCAGCTACAACCACGATACCTACTCATCATCTGACTGAATAATGACAACATGTGTATCCTCAGTAGGGAGCTATGGGAACATCATCTTCGGTGTCTTCAGCATCGTCAGGTCGATCGTAGAGGAAGTAGGTGGACACATCACCTTCATCGAGATAGAATGTCAATCTCCCTGTTGGATCCATCTCGTAGCGTTCCACAAGCTGGCCCCATTGCTAACCACTGAAGTATGTTTTTCCATCCTCATGTGTGACTACAACTTTGTGCTGGTGGTCTGGCACTCTCAAGCTCACCAAGTTCACCTCGAGAGTTCTAGGGTGGTCCCAAATTGCAACTTGAATATGCTCCAAAAAGTCACGCCTGAATCTGCAAGGTATGATCTGTAAAAAAAAAGAAGTACACATTTTTAGTACAAATTTATTGTCAGTTTTCAAAAAGTAGATTGACCGAAAGTATATACCAATCTGTTTTCAAACCCCTCTGGTAGAACAATGGTAAATTTCTTGTTCATGCACTCCTTGTAGCCACACTGTTCACATACATCCATTGCCTGCGGTGGTGCGTTCCATACACTGAATTCAGATACACATCTAACCATTTACCATTCAAAAACCAAGTTAAATCTAACAATGTACATCTAATTTTGGTGGCTGAATAAACTTAAATCTAACAATGAAAATCTAATTTCTAAGTCGATCTACATCTAAAATCACAATAATCATCTAACATATGACTCAATCTACATCTAAACCTAACAATGAAAGGTACGGCGGCCGGGGAAACTTACCGGCGGCGCGACGGCTGGACGGCGCGAGGACGACGGTGGCGGTTGCGGCGGCGTTTGTCGCGGCGTCGTTCCGCCGGGTGTCGGTGGGGGATCTGGGGGCGGAGAGGGCTAGCAGTGGCGGCGGTGGGGAATCGGGGGGTGGAGAGGGAGAGGACTCGAGCTCGTGTGTGTAGCAGTTGGTGTGCGTGTAGCAATCGATTAAATTAGAGTATAAACGGTTTTCCTCAAAATTTTCATCATGTGAACGTGCCTCCACATTTGATCTTTCGTAAATTGGTCCTTAATGATGAAGCCAATGATAAACCGTGCCCACCACATTTGATTCCCTCATCCTGGTTAAATGTTGTTGCACCGTGGTGTCGCATGCTGGTGGTCGGTTCATCCGGTGGTTGCGAGGCACCTAGGCGACGGATCGTCAAGGATGGTGGTGAGGGTGTGTTTGGGAGAAATCCTTGTCGGAGTACCGATATTAGAGAGGTGTCGCCATCGGGTGGCATCCTCCCTTCATGAAGGGCATCGCGTCTACCCTGCATCCGCCGCCCCGATGTGCCGGGGGAAACCCTAGAAGCGCGACTATCCATGTTGAAGGTGTTGATTGGTATTTGACGTCCCGATGCTAGCAGCTTGGTTGTAGTTTGTAGGTGGGCGCAGTGGTCGTTTCTTTGATCCACTTGCGTCTCCTTTTCTTTTCTTCTTTTGCGTTTATTGGTTGTCGCCTCAGCCGGCGTTGTATCAAAACTGTTGCACCGGGTGGTTGCTATATTAATATAGCGGTGATTCAACCTATTTCGCCAGAGCATGGGGAGAATATCCTGTGATACTAGCCCTCTTGCATGCTACCATGGTACCGTTTCGAATAAATGAAGTTTTGGTGATTCAAAAAAATCTAGGAAAAATCACGAGTAGAGTTACTACAATGTGTAATAATTTTATGTCCAGATACGAAAGTAATATTGACTAACCAAAAAGACAAATCCAAATGTGAATATATAGTGCATATTTGCTGATTTGTACTTTTTGTTTCTCAATGTGTAGGTCGAATTTGGACCTGGTTTTTTTTTACATTATGTACACAAATTCTTTGGGAACATTAATAATTTTTTCCGGAATTTTATGAAACATCTATAGTTGATTTTTTAAAATGGTAGCATGGGATAACAAGGGGCTAGTATCACTGGATACTTTTTCCATTGAGCATGTGTGGTTTGCACCCTTGTTTACATTTTTATGAGTCATAAAATCCAATATGGTAAAGCAAAAATGGTAAAGCTCAGCATAAAAAACAAAATGACATCATGAAAGTAGTAAAACTAAAAGAACATAACATTTAAATTGTGTGAGAATTCAAAAATCTAATATAGAGTCTTAACACGGTTTTTATATTGTAGCAACGGGGCTGCATGCATATAGTTGCACACAGAAACCATCAATGTCACTGCATTCCTATTACAGACCAACTTCAGGGACATGGGTAGCAAACAAGTAGAGCCCTTCAGCGCACTGGTAGAGCAATAACAGCATCTTGTCACCCTGTTTGAGATGACTTTCCTTCGCCATGAACTCTTTCCACCCGCTGACGCACAAGCGACCATCAAGATCAGAAATTGAATATGTCGATGTCACCTCAGTTCTGGGGTAGCAAACAATAGTGATTGTACCATTTCTTGCCATATGTGCAGGAATCAGACGGCTTGGGATTTTCTGTTGCATGCAAAGACTTATAGTCAAGAAAAAAGCTATCGGGAAATAATCATGTTAAAAGAAAGGAAATTAAATAGAACAAGTGTACACGTATTACTTTGCGCATAAGAGAAGATGTGTTCTTAAAGATTTACCACGTGTTTATTGAAGTTCTCACTGTTTGTCCAATTCAGAGTATGCAACACCCCGACAACCAATTCTGCTTCCTCGTACTCTCCAGCTCTGTGGAATAGAACAGTGTAATCCAAGTTTTCAACAGCGTCGATCACCGTCTCCATCATCCTCCAGTTAATCATGGTCCCATCAGTGCTAGAGAGTGAGTCAACAATGTGACGCCTCTCAGGGGACATGTGGTAGTATGCTGTAAAAATGTAATACGCCTGAAATTAGTGGATTACACATGCCGCAACCAAGTAATATATTAATGTTTATGTGCACAACATAATTTTTTTTGTATTAAGTAAGAACTTACACGGATGGATGATTGGGTCATTTCCGGTTATGACCTCAGTTTGGCCTCTTTGTGTGTCGGTCTTGAAAACAAGCTCCATACCAACTTCAAGTTTGTAAACCCTACTAAATTCTTTCCAGTAATTTCCCTTCAGAAAGGTTATCCTGTTGATGTTGCTAAGCTCAACTATAAACGAGAATCCTTCCTTGGTAATCAGTGTGGCTTGAAAATTTCTGTCCTCCATAGGGAAAACATCATGCATTCTTAAGAAATATTGTCTGATGTAGCAGGGGATCACCTAAATAAGAGCATGTATTTTATTAAATTATGAGCTAGTAGTAAATTGGACTTACTAAAAGTAGATATATCCTACAAGAGTAGCTATTTGTACTTTTTCCTATAATTGGACATTGAAGCAATAGTCCTGTACTGCAAATAACTGAACATGCACTCATAGTTTCAGAATGGTACCCTTCAAGTATTGAAATTGCATGTAGATAGTTAATAAAAAAACACGTCCATAACTACTAGAGATCACAGTCCCAAAAAATTTGCTAGCTAGATCAGCTACGTATATTACATCAATGATTAACACATGACACAATGAGTACTAGCTAGGACCGGTAGATATGCTACGTATATTACATGTGAATAATCACGAAAAATCCAAATCCAATTTGTACATGAGTAGATTAGAATCCTTACCGTCTTCTCCTCAAATCCCTCTACAAGGGTTATGACGAAATAATCAGTCGTCATGTCATCACTGCCACACATCACTAGTTTGTCAAAACAAACTGGACACTGCGAGAAAAAACGAACAAAAACGATCAGATCTGGTGTGATAATCACGATCAAAGATGCAAAATGATGCGTAAGATCAAGTTGGCACGTCTTTGGTTGGCTTCATGATCGAAGTGGAGGGTGCGCCGGCCGGTAGACTAAAAATTATAGGTCAAACTTGTGCGGAAGGGCAGGCGGCGGCGAACACGTGGCGAGGGAGGCGTGTGAAGTCGGCGGTTTTCTGCGGGAGAATGATTACACGCACGCTGCCTTAGGTCAGGCCGTAGACTAGCTGTTTTGATGGGACAAATCGTGGGCCGCGCTGGCCATTGTGTAGGTTTAGTAGATTAAAAATAGGCTTATTAGTTTAGGCCCACAAACAAGTGAGTACTATGGGACAAATCGTGGGCCGCGCTGGCCATTGTGTAGGTTTAGTAGGTCTATGTACACACACGGCACAGGTGCTTCCCAATTTTTTCTATCGATTTCACACGGAAACCACTTCGAGTCTGCTCCGTATAGAATTAATATTAATACTCCCCTGTACTTCCATTCGTATTCACCACTGCATCTCTTCCAACCGCTGCACTCCAGTCTCTTCTTCTTCCATCCGCTCCCCTCTCTTCTTCTTCCAAGAATGGACGAACAGAAGTATTTCTGCCGCACGATTAAGGTCCCCATCCATGGCGAGGAAAGCATCGACGTCACGTACACCAACGACCCTGCCGAGGTGCAGCGTGTCGTAGACATGTACGAGCAGTGGATTGATAGCGGAGAAGAAAGGTTCATGGGGCTCGATTTCGAGTACACATCCCACAAGGTTGATATCGAGAAGAAGGTCGCCGTCCTTCAGCTTGCATTACGTCGCCACGTCCTGGTGTACCATCACTCCAGGTTAAAGTCATTTTTCCTCTTGTTTTCTGCAACTAGTACTCATCTGCTCCGCCGCCATGTTCTTGTGATTGCTATTTGGTTATTCCTGGTTCTTGTGATTGGTGTCAATACTACTTTTTCCTCTTTTTTCGGCAACTAGTACTCATCTAGATTTTCTGCAACTAGTACTCATCCAGACATGCATGCGTACCAGTTTTCTCACGCACTTTTTTCGGATCGGAGGGAGTAGTACTTTTCTAAACTCTTGTTACTTGTGTACTTCAGTGGTGACTGGTGGCAATCTGCGACGCTGGCTGATCTTTTTCGTTTTGGCGGCGTCAAATTTGCAAGTGTTGACACCAACAATGACAAGAAAATGTTTGCGAGAACCTGGAATTTTTTTATTCCAAAAGAAAATTATGAGGATATCCAAGATTTATACTTTCATGTGTTCAAAGAAAAGAAAGTTGGAATGGCTACCATGGCAGCAAAATTTATTGATCCTGTCTACAAAAACATGAAGAAGAAGGATTACCGGTGGCACAGCTACTGGGACAACCAAATGCTAGACATAGAACACATCACCTATGCTGCAATTGATGGGTTCCTCTCCCTAGAGTTGTACCGTAAGCTCAAACCCATGAGTGACGCCAAGAAGGCCGAAGAGGGAGGCAGATCAAGGAGGGCGAGGGCGACCCACACTTGGCACTAGATCACCTGCTGCGGCGTAGTATATATGCTACTTTTGTTCTTTGTAATTAGAGTATATGTAAAATTATTCGAGTAGTATATATGCTACTTTTGAGCTATGGATTAATCTTGGTACTTTTGTTCATATTGCAAGTGCTATATCTAACTAGTAGTGCAAATTATGCTACGTCAAGTCTGGTTTGAACTCAATGACAACTCTCCCTCGCTGGCGGTGTTCGAGTAGTTCCCTCCTCGAGGCAGAACTAGTCATGCCGCCATTCTCCTTTGGGTGGTTCGACGACTAGGGATGTCAAGATGGAGTTTGTTATTCCTAAGAGGCACCAGCATCTGTGGCGACGCGGCTCTGATCTTTGTTTAGGAAAGGCCTTCTCTTGTGTTTGGTTTTTGAGTCTGTGGGACAGTTCTCGGACTAGCCGGTGTGGAGTGGTGTAAGTGATAGTGTTGCTCGCAACGAACTGTCAAGTTCATCTACTCAAACCACTATCTCCTATAAAAATCAGGTGCCAATTGCGTGCCCTCCAAAAAAGAAACAACTCTTTAACAATATTAATAAGCTCTGCTAAACGATAACATAAAAAGGACATAATGTTTCACATAGTGCATCATGCAGGAGTACTGGAAGCAACACATAGTTTAAACAAAAGAAACATTGTCTTCACAGGCACAACTTAGAAGATCTTGTGAACTAGGCCAGCTTCCATGGGATCAGGTATGAGTGGAATGAGTCTATTCACCTTACGGAAGGTGACTTGTTCTCCCTCCCACTCGTACCTCTTCCCGTGACACCTTAGCACTTCCTGTCTACGCATCTTGATGTAAAGATACGCGGAGTCTCCCTCTTCGTGAGACTGGACAATGCGCCAGTTGGTAGTACCCAACTTGCTAAGGAGTACACGCGAAACCATGAAAGACGATGGTCGCTGGTTCGGCTTTACCACAGCTTGAAGAACAAAGTCGGTGTGCACCCCCTTTTGCTCCTTTAGCTGAAGTATCACCAGATTGGAGACATGGACGTTGCAGGCTGATTTTTCATCAACATTTGGTGATGTTGGAGGTACTTCTTCAACATCTTCATCATCTTCTCCAGAGCCTCCATTCCCAGAACCATGACCATCTGACAAGTCCAGTCCGCCATCAGATGACTCTTCTTCAACTCTCGGCTCCTAAAATGCAATAAGCCAATATGTTAACTGAAAACTGAAGTTGCTCATTCGTTTTTAACTTTTATATCATTTATTGCCGAAGAATTCAAATGGATATGAAATGTACAACCTATACTAAACTTAGTATATCATAACCAAATCAGATAATTAGAATCCATGTAGGCATGCACATTTACTTAACCTAAAAGCTACTGTGTACAATTATTACAAAATGAGATATGAAATTGCGGTTGAAATAATTTGAAGATTAACCCAAAAAAGTTTGTAACACCATAAATAGGAGAATCTAGGATGATAACACGCTACACAATTATTTCAACATTAGATATGAAGTTGCAGTTATAATTATTACATGATGAGATATAAAATGGCATTTGAACTAATGTAAATAACAGTTGAGAAATAACAGAATAATATTTGAAAGCAAAATCGATCTACTACCTCTTTCTTTGAATACAAGGCCACTATCAAAAATACAATTTCTATTTATGCTAGACCGCTAACTCTTGCAATGAGGAATTTTTTTCGATTCTACCACATAGAATGGTGCTCATTGATGTCAATGTGCCATGCAACCATAGAGTAATATGCCCCAGTATTTCATAGCAAAAACTGATACTCCCTCCGATCCATATTAATAGTCGCTAAATCGGATGTATCTAGCACTAAAATATGTCTAGATACATCCGGTTTAGCGACCATTAATATGGATCGGAGGGAGTAACTAAAATCTTGCGCATCAAATTACCCAAGCTATATTAATTGAATTTTATTAAAACATAGTACAGATTGTACAATTATTAGAAAATGAGATATGAAATTGAAGTTGAAATAATGTGAAGATTATTGCAACCCAAAATAGGTTGTAACATCATAAATAGGAGAATCTAGGACGATAACACACTGTACAATTATTTGAACATTACATATGAAGTTGCAGTTGTAATTATTACATGATGAGATATAAAATGGCATTTGAACTAATGTAAATAACAGGTGAGAAATAAAATTGCCTAGCCACACACGTGCATATATACCAGGTTGTGCTCCAATCCATCAAAAAATAAAAGAAATTTCCTAGGCACACACGTGCATGCAGTACCATCAGGTTGTGCTCCAATCCACCATAGAACAAAATAAATTTCCTAGGCACACACACGGTACCATCAGGTTGTGCTCCAATCCACCATAGAACAAAATAAATTTCCTAGGCACACACACGGTACCATCAGGTTGTGCTCCAATCCAGCCAAGAACAAAAAAGAGTAAGGTAGCAAACAGCACACATAGAGGTTTCTATCTTAGTTCTCTCAACTCACAGAAGTCACAACTCACAACCAAAATAAGTGGCAAACATGAACAACCACATAGTGCAAAGCAAAATCGATCTACTACCAGTCTGTGAATACAAGGGCATTATCAAAAATACATGGCAAGTTCACTAAAAATAGATCTACTACCTCAGTCGGCGCAGCGGGCGGCGCGGCGGTCGGAGCGTTGGTCAGCTTAGCGGAGATGGCCCCCCAAATGGCGTATTCAGCTGATTGGTCGTAGCTTTCGTCAATCTCCTTGTACGCCGCCTCGAGGTCAGATGGCACGGCGGCGTGGGATGGGCCATCTTCTCCGTCCCCGCTCTTCGTCTTCTTCCGATCTATCTCCGAAGAGACATCACGGAGCGCCTCCTCCACCGGCGTGACCTCGCCGGAAGCAGCAGCCACTGTACCAGAGCTGGCCGCGGCTGGGACGAGAGCAGAAGATGGCTCGCCGACGACGGACGCCACCTCATTACCTTCCTCGGCGTCGAAGCTTTCGCGTGATCTCTTCATGGCGGATGGGAAGGGCAGGGGAACCGTCGAGGGTTTTGCGGTGGAAGTGGAGGGGAGGATGCGTTTTTTGGGGAAAAGTTGATGCAGAGACGGAGGAAGGAAGGAAGTGGATATGCGTCAAACCGTGTATTTATGGAGTTTCCCTTTTGCTCTCCCTCTGACGCAATGTGCACGCGTGAATCTAGGGTTTCTTTTTGTATAGTTGTTTTTCCATATTTTTTGCACAAAAATGGCTAAAATTGAAGACTAAAATTGAAGAAAAAAATGGCTTACATTCTCATCTCTGCTGTTTTCCAGGCATCCTAGGTGGAAGGGAACACTGTTCTGGACCGAAAGTGCCCGGAAACGGCTACGACATAAGATTGGTAGGCAACTTGAGAATGGAAGCGGCTTTTTGAGATCCCACACGTGCAATGTTGCTGAAATGAAGCGAGGTTCTTGGAATGCATCATGATTTCGACTTTGGGCATGGGAAACAACAAGTTGGCCAAGGAAATCCCCGTTTTCGGCCGTTCCTTCCGCTTTCGAAGGCAATATAAAACCAGATCACGCATCGCCCACTCATGGACAGGGGTAACAAGGTGCAGTGTTGCATGTGGAGTGAGTTGCTTGGAGTGGGTTGTAAGGATGCCCCAGGTGTCGAGGCTGGCATGCAAGAGCGAGAAGCGGCGAGAATCGTCCCGGTTAACGTCCGTGCTTCGACGCCACCCAGCGCAACGGCGGCACCATACAAGTCCTTCAATGGGGTTCAAGCATTTTGTGTGGGCCCACATTGCCAAGTGTGGCTTACATTCTCATCTCTGCTGTATTCCAGGCATCATACGTGGAAGGGAACAATATTCTGGACCGAAAGTCCCCGGAAACGGCTACGACATAAGATTGGTAGGCAACTTGAGAATGGAAGCGGCTTTTTGAGATCCCACACGTGCAATGTTGCTGAAATGAAGCGAGGTTCTTGGAATGCATCATGATTTCGACTTTGGGCATGGGAAACAACAAGTTGGCCAAGGAAATCCCCGTTTTCGGCCGTTCCTTCCGCTTTCGAAGGCAATATAAAACCAGATCACGCATCGCCCACTCATGGGCAGGGGTAACAAGGTGCAGTGTTGCATGTGGAGTGAGTTGCTTGGAGTGGGTTGTAAGGATGCCCCAGGTGTCGAGGCTGGCATGCAAGAGCGAGAAGCGGCGAGAATCGTCCCGGTTAAAGTCCGGTGCTTCGACGCCACACAGCGCAACGGAGGCACCATACAAGTCCTGCAATGGGGTTCAAGCATTTTGTGTGGGCCCACATTGCCAAGTGTGGCTTACATTCTCATCTCTGCTGTTTTCCAGGCATCCTAGGTGGAAGGGAACACTGTTCTGGACCGAAAGTGCCCGGAACGGCTACGACATAAGATTGGTAGGCAACTTGAGAATGGAAGCGGCTTTTTGAGATCCCACACGTGCAATGTTGATGAAATGAAGCGAGGTTCTTGGAATGCATCATGATTTCGACTTTGGGCATGGGAAACAACAAGTTGGCCAAAGAAATCCCTGTTTTCGGCCGTTCCTTCCGCTTTCGAAGGCAATATAAAACCAGATCACGCATCGTCCACTCATGGGCAGGGGTAACAAGGTGCAGTGTTTCATGTGGAGTGAGTTGCTTGGAGTGGGTTGTAAGGATGCCCCAGGTGTCGAGGCTGGCATGCAAGAGCGAGAAGCGGCGAGAATCGTCCCGGTTAACGTCCGGTGCTTCGACACCACCCAGCGCAACGACGGCACCATACAAGTCCTGCAATGGGGTTCAAGCATTTTGTGTGGGCCCACATTGCCAAGTGTGGCTTACATTCTCATCTCTGTTGTTTTCTAGGCATCCTAGGTGGAAGGGAACACTGTTCTGGACCGAAAGTGCCCGGAAACGGCTACGACATAAGATTGGTAGGCAACTTGAGAATGGAAGCGGCTTTTTGAGATCGCACACGTGCAATGTTGCTGAAATAAAGCGAGGTTCTTGGAATGCATCATGATTTCGACTTTGAGCATGGGAAACAACAAGTTGGCCAAGGAAATCCCCGTTTTCGGCCGTTCCTTCCGCTTTCGAAGGCAATATAAAACCAGATCACGCATCGCCCACTCATGGGCAGGGGTAACAGGGTGCAGTGTTGCATGTGGAGTGAGTTGCTTGGAGTGGGTTGTAAGGATGCCCCAGGTGTCGAGGCTGGCATGCAAGAGCGAGAAGCGGCGAGAATCGTCCCGGTTAACGTCCGGTGCTTCGACGCCACCCAGCGCAACGTAGGAACCATACAAGTCCTGCAATGGGGTTCAAGTATTTTGTGTGGGCCCACATTGCCAAGTGTGGCTTACATTCTCATCTCTGCTGTTTTCCAGGCATCCTAGGTGGAAGGGAACACTGTTCTAGACCTAAAGTGCCCGGAAACGGCTACGACATAAGATTGGTAGGCAACTTGAGAATGGAAGCGGCTTTTTGAGATCCCACACGTGCAATGTTGCTGAAATGAAGCGAGGTTCTTGGAATGCATCATGATTTCGACTTTGAGCATGGGAAACAACAAGTTGGCCAAAGAAATCCCCGTTTTCGGCCGTTCGTTCCGCTTTCGAAGGCAATATAAAACCAGATCACGCATCGCCCACTCATGGGCAGGGGTAACAAGGTGCAGTGTTGCATGTGGAGTGAGTTTCTTGGAGTGGGTTGTAAGGATGCCCCAGGTGTCGAGGCTGGCATGCAAGAGCGAGAAGCGGCGAGAATCGTCCCGGTTAACGTCCGGAGCTTCGACGCCACCCAGCGCAACGACGGCACCATACAAGTCCTGCAATGGGATTCAAGCATTTTGTGTGGGCCCACATTGCCAAGTGTGGCTTACATTCTCATCTCTGCTGTTTTCCAGGCATCCTAGGTGGAAGGGAACACTGTTCTGGACCGAAAGTGCCCGGAAACGGCTACGACATAAGATTGGTAGGCAACTTGAGAATGGAAGCGGCTTTTTGAGATCCCACACGTGCAATGTTGCTGAAATGAAGCGAGGTTCTTGGAATGCATCATGATTTCGACTTTGGGCATGGGAAACAACAAGTTGGCCAAGGAAATCCCCGTTTTCGGCCGTTCCTTCCGCTTTCGAAGGCAATATAAAACCAGATCACGCATCGCCCACTCATGGGCAGGGGTAACAGGGTGCAGTGTTGCATGTGGAGTGAGTTGCTTGGAGTGGGTTGTAAGGATGCCCCAGGTGTCGAGGCTGGCATGCAAGAGCGAGAAGCGGCGAGAATCGTCCCGGTTAACGTCCGGTGCTTCGACGCCACCCAGCGCAACGCAGGCACCATACAAGTCCTGCAATGGGGTTCAAGTATTTTGTGTTGGCCCACATTGCCAAGTGTGGCTTACATTCTCATCTCTGCTGTTTTCCAGGCATCCTAGGTGGAAGGGAACACTGTTCTGGACCGAAAGTGCCCGGAAACGGCTACCACATAAGATTGGTAGGCAACTTGAGAATGGAAGCGGCTTTTTGAGATCCCACACGTGCAATGTTGCAGAAATGAAGCGAGGTTCTTGGAATGCATCATGATTTCGACTTTGAGCATGGGAAACAACAAGTTGGCCAAAGAAATCCCCGTTTTCGGCCGTTCTTTCCGCTTTCGAAGGCAATATAAAACCAGATCACGCATCGCCCACTCATCGGCAGGGGTAACAAGGTGCAGTGTTGCATGTGGAGTGAGTTTCTTGGAGTGGGTTGTAAGGATGCCCCAGGTGTCGAGGCTAGCATGCAAGAGCGAGAAGCGGCGAGAATCGTCCCGGTTAACGTCCGGAGCTTCGACGCCACCCAGCGCAACGACGGCACCATACAAGTCCTGCAATGGGATTCAAGCATTTTGTGTGGGCCCACATTGCCAAGTGTGGCTTACATTCTCATCTCTGCTGTTTTCCAGGCATCCTAGGTGGAAGGGAACACTGTTCTGGACCGAAAGTGCCCGGAAACGGCTACGACATAAGATTGGTAGGCAACTTGAGAATGGAAGCGGCTTTTTCAGATCCCACACGTGCAATGTTGCTGAAATGAAGCGAGGTTCTTGGAATGCATCATGATTTCGACTTTGGGCATGGGAAACAACAAGTTGGCCAAGGAAATCCCCGTTTTCGGCCGTTCATTCCGCTTTCGAAGGCAATATAAAACCAGATCACGCATCGCCCACTCATGGACAGGGGTAACAAGGTGTAGTGTTGCATGTGGAGTGAGTTGCTTGGAGTGGGTTGTAAGGAATCCCCAGGTGTCGAGGCTGGCATGCAAGAGCGACAAGCGGCGAGAATCGTCCCGGTTAACGTCCGGTGCTTCGACGCCACCCAGCGCAACGGCGGCACCATACAAGTCCTGCAATGGGGTTCAAGCATTTTGTGTGGGCCCACATTGCAAAGTGTGGCTTACATTCTCATCTCTGCTGTATTCCAGGCATCGTAGGTGGAAGGGAACAATGTTCTAGACCGAAAGTCCCCGGAAACGGCTACGACATAAGATTGGTAGGCAACTTGAGAATGGAAGCGGCTTTTTGAGATCCCACACGTGCAATGTTGCTGAAATGAAGCGAGGTTCTTGGAATGCATCATGATTTCGACTTTGGGCATGGGAAACAACAAGTTGGCCAAGGAAATCCCCGTTTTCGGCCGTTCCTTCCGCTTTCGAAGGCAATATAAAACCAGATCACGCATCGCCCACTCATGGGCAGCGGTAACAAGGTGCAGTGTTGCATGTGGAGTGAGTTGCTTGGAGTGGGTTGTAAGGATGCCCCAGGTGTCAAGGCTGGCATGCAAGAGCGAGAAGCGGCGAGAATCGTCCCGGTTGACGTCCGGTGCTTCGACGCCACCCAGCGCAACGGAGGCACCATACAAGTCCTGCAATGGGGTTCAAGCATTTTGTGTGGGCCCACATTGCCAGGTGTGGCTTACATTCTCATCTCTGCTGTATTCCATGCATCGTAGGTGGAAGGGAACAATGTTCTGGACCGAAAGTGCCCGGAACGGCTACGACATAAGATTGGTAGGCAACTTGAGAATGGAAGCGGCTTTTTGAGATCCCACACGTGCAATGTTGATGAAATGAAGCGAGGTTCTTGGAATGCATCATGATTTCGACTTTGGGCATGGGAAACAACAAGTTGGCCAAAGAAATCCCCGTTTTCGGCCGTTCCTTCCGCTTTCGAAGGCAATATAAAACCAGATCACGCATCGTCCACTCATGGGCAGGGGTAACAAGGTGCAGTGTTGCATGTGGAGTGAGTTGCTTGGAGTGGGTTGTAAGGATGCCCCAGGTGTCGAGGCTGGCATGCAAGAGCGAGAAGCGGCGAGAATCGTCCCGGTTAACGTCCGGTGCTTCGACACCACCCAGCGCAACGACGGCACCATACAAGTCCTGCAATGGGGTTCAAGCATTTTGTGTGGGCCCACATTGCCAAGTGTGGCTTACATTCTCATCTCTGTTGTTTTCTAGGCATCCTAGGTGGAAGGGAACACTGTTCTGGACCGAAAGTGCCCGGAAACGGCTACGACATAAGATTGGTAGGCAACTTGAGAATGGAAGCGGCTTTTTGAGATCCCACACGTGCAATGTTGCTGAAATGAAGCGAGGTTCTTGGAATGCATCATGATTTCGACTTTGGGCATGGGAAACAACAAGTTGGCCAAGGAAATCCCCGTTTTCGGCCGTTCCTTCCGCTTTCGAAGGCAATATAAAACCAGATCACGCATCGCCCACTCATGGGCAGGGGTAACAGGGTGCAGTGTTGCATGTGGAGTGAGTTGCTTGGAGTGGGTTGTAAGGATGCCCCAGGTGTCGAGGCTGGCATGCAAGAGCGAGAAGCGGCGAGAATCGTCCCGGTTAACGTCCGGTGCTTCGACGCCACCCAGCGCAACGCAGGCAACATACAAGTCCTGCAATGGGGTTCAAGTATTTTGTGTGGGCCCACATTGCCAAGTGTGGCTTATATTCTCATCTCTGCTGTTTTCCAGGCATCCTAGGTGGAAGGGAACACTGTTCTGGACCGAAAGTGCCCGGAAACGGCTACGACATAAGATTGGTAGGCAACTTGAGAATGGAAGCGGCTTTTTGAGATCCCACACGTGCTATGTTGCTGAAATGAAGCGAGGTTCTTGGAATGCATCATGATTTCGACTTTGAGCATGGGAAACAACAAGTTGGCCAAAGAAATCCCCGTTTTCGGCCGTTCGTTCCGCTTTCGAAGGCAATATAAAACCAGATCACGCATCGCCCACTCATGGGCAGGGGTAACAAGGTGCAGTGTTGCATGTGGAGTGAGTTTCTTGGAGTGGGTTGTAAGGATGCCCCAGGTGTCGAGGCTGGCATGCAAGAGCGAGAAGCGGCGAGAATCGTCCCGGTTAACGTCCGGAGCTTCGACGCCACCCAGCGCAACGACGACACCATACAAGTCCTGCAATGGGATTCAAGCATTTTGTGTGGGCCCACATTGCCAAGTGTGGCTTACATTCTCATCTCTGCTGTTTTCCAGGCATCCTAGGTGGAAGGGAACACTGTTCTGGACCGAAAGTGCCCGGAAACGGCTACGACATAAGATTGGTAGGCAACTTGAGAATGGAAGCGGCTTTTTGAGATCCCACACGTGCAATGTTGCTGAAATGAAGCGAGGTTCTTGGAATGCATCATGATTTCGACTTTGGGCATGGGAAACAACAAGTTGGCCAAGGAAATCCCCGTTTTCGGCCGTTCATTCCGCTTTCGAAGGCAATATAAAACCAGATCACGCATCGCCCACTCATGGACAGGGGTAACAAGGTGTAGTGTTGCATGTGGAGTGAGTTGCTTGGAGTGGGTTGTAAGGAATCCCCAGGTGTCGAGGCTGGCATGCAAGAGCGACAAGCGGCGAGAATCGTCCCGGTTAACGTCCGGTGCTTCGACGCCACCCAGCGCAACGGCGGCACCATACAAGTCCTGCAATGGGGTTCAAGCATTTTGTGTGGGCCCACATTGCAAAGTGTGGCTTACATTCTCATCTCTGCTGTATTCCATGCATCGTAGGTGGAAGGGAACAATGTTCTAGACCGAAAGTCCCCGGAAACGGCTACGACATAAGATTGGTAGGCAACTTGAGAATGGAAGCGGCTTTTTGAGATCCCACACGTGCAATGTTGCTGAAATGAAGCGAGGGTTCTTGGAATGCATCATGATTTCGACTTTGGGCATGGGAAACAACAAGTTGGCCAAGAAATCCCCGTTTTCGGCCGTTCCTTCCGCTTTCGAAGGCAATATAAAACCAGATCACGCATCGCCCACTCATGGGCAGCGGTAACAAGGTGCAGTGTTGCATGTGGAGTGAGTTGCTTGGAGTGGGTTGTAAGGATGCCCCAGGTGTCAAGGCTGGCATGCAAGAGCGAGAAGCGGCGAGAATCGTCCCGGTTAACGTCCGGTGCTTCGACGCCACCCAGCGCAACGGAGGCACCATACAAGTCCTGCAATGGGGTTCAAGCATTTTGTGTGGGCCCACATTGCCAGGTGTGGCTTACATTCTCATCTCTGCTGTATTCCATGCATCGTAGGTGGAAGGGAACAATGTTCTGGACCGAAAGTGCCCGGAACGGCTACGACATAAGATTGGTAGGCAACTTGAGAATGGAAGCGGCTTTTTGAGATCCCACACGTGCAATGTTGATGAAATGAAGCGAGGTTCTTGGAATGCATCATGATTCGACTTTGGGCATGGGAAACAACAAGTTGGCCAAAGAAATCCCCGTTTTCGGCCGTTCCTTCCGCTTTCGAAGGCAATATAAAACCAGATCACGCATCGTCCACTCATGGGCAGGGGTAACAAGGTGCAGTGTTGCATGTGGAGTGAGTTGCTTGGAGTGGGTTGTAAGGATGCCCCAGGTGTCGAGGCTGGCATGCAAGAGCGAGAAGCGGCGAGAATCGTCCCGGTTAACGTCCGGTGCTTCGACACCACCCAGCGCAACGACGGCACCATACAAGTCCTGCAATGGGGTTCAAGCATTTTGTGTGGCCCACATTGCCAAGTGTGGCTTACATTCTCATCTCTGTTGTTTTCTAGGCATCCTAGGTGGAAGGGAACACTGTTCTGGACCGAAAGTGCCCGGAAACGGCTACGACATAAGATTTGGTAGGCAACTTGAGAATGAAGCGGCTTTTTGAGATCCCACACGTGCAATGTTGCTGAAATGAAGCGAGGTTCTTGGAATGCATCATGATTTCGACTTTGGGCATGGGAAACAACAAGTTGGCCAAGGAAATCCCCGTTTTCCGGCCGTTCCTTCCGCTTTCGAAGGCAATATAAAACCAGATCACGCATCGCCCACTCATGGGCAGGGGTAACAGGGTGCAGTGTTGCATGTGGAGTGAGTTGCTTTGGAGTGGGTTGTAAGGATGCCCCAGGTGTCGTGGCTGGCATGCAAGAGCGAGAAGCGGCGAGAATCGTCCCGGTTAACGTCCGGTGCCTTCGACGGCCACCCAGCGCAACGCAGGCACCATACAATTCCTGCAATGGGGTTCAAGTATTTGTGTGGGCCCACATTGCCAAGTGTGGCTTATATTCTCATTCTCTGCTGTTTTCCAGCATCCTAGGTGGAAGGGAACACTGTTCTGGACCGAAAGTGCCCGGAAACGGCTACGACATAAGAGTGGTAGGCAACTTGAGAATTGAAGCGGCTTTTTGAGATTCCCACACGTTCTATGTTGCTGAAATGAAAGCGAGGTTCTTGGAATGCATCATGATTTCGACTTTGAGCATGGGAAACAACAAGTTGGCCAAAGAAATCCCCGTTTTCGGCCGTTCGTTCCGCTTTCGAAGGCAATATAAAACCAGATCACGCATCGCCCACTCATGGGCAGGGGTAACAAGGTGCAGTGTTGCATGTGGAGTGAGTTTCTTGGAGTGGGTTGTAAGGATGCCCCAGGTGTCGAGGCTGGCATGCAAGAGCGAGAAGCGGCGAGAATCGTCCCGGTTAACGTCCGGAGCTTCGACGCCACCCAGCGCAACGACGACACCATACAAGTCCTGCAATGGGATTCAAGCATTTTGTGTGGGCCCACATTGCCAAGTGTGGCTTACATTCTCATCTCTGCTGTTTTCCAGGCATCCTAGGTGGAAGGGAACACTGTTCTGGACCGAAAGTGCCCGGAAACGGCTACGACATAAGATTGGTAGGCAACTTGAGAATGGAAGCGGCTTTTTGAGATCCCACACGTGCAATGTTGCTGAAATGAAGCGAGGTTCTTGGAATGCATCATGATTTCGACTTTGGGCATGGGAAACAACAAGTTGGCCAAGGAAATCCCCGTTTTCGGCCGTTCCTTCCGCTTTCGAAGGCAATATAAAACCAGATCACGCATCGCCCACTCATGGGCAGGGGTAACAGGGTGCAGTGTTGCATGTGGAGTGAGTTGCTTGGAGTGGGTTGTAAGGATGCCCCAGGTGTCGAGGCTGGCATGCAAGAGCGAGAAGCGGCGAGAATCGTCCCGGTTAACGTCCGGTGCTTCGACGCCACCCAGCGCAACGCAGGCACCATACAAGTCCTGCAATGGGGTTCAAGTATTTTGTGTGGGCCCACATTGCCAAGTGTGGCTTATATTCTCATCTCTGCTGTTTTCCAGGCATCCTAGGTGGAAGGGAACACTGTTCTGGACCGAAAGTGCCCGGAAACGGCTACGACATAAGATTGGTAGGCAACTTGAGAATGGAAGCGGCTTTTTGAGATCCCACACGTGCTATGTTGCTGAAATGAAGCGAGGTTCTTGGAATGCATCATGATTTCGACTTTGAGCATGGGAAACAACAAGTTGGCCAAAGAAATCCCCGTTTTCGGCCGTTCGTTCCGCTTTCGAAGGCAATATAAAACCAGATCACGCATCGCCCACTCATGGGCAGGGGTAACAAGGTGCAGTGTTGCATGTGGAGTGAGTTTCTTGGAGTGGGTTGTAAGGATGCCCCAGGTGTCGAGGCTGGCATGCAAGAGCGAGAAGCGGCGAGAATCGTCCCGGTTAACGTCCGGAGCTTCGACGCCACCCAGCGCAACGACGACACCATACAAGTCCTGCAATGGGATTCAAGCATTTTGTGTGGGCCCACATTGCCAAGTGTGGCTTACATTCTCATCTCTGCTGTTTTCCAGGCATCCTAGGTGGAAGGGAACACTGTTCTGGACCGAAAGTGCCCGGAAACGGCTACGACATAAGATTGGTAGGCAACTTGAGAATGGAAGCGGCTTTTTGAGATCCCACACGTGCAATGTTGCTGAAATGAAGCGAGGTTCTTGGAATGCATCATGATTTCGACTTTGGGCATGGGAAACAACAAGTTGGCCAAGGAAATCCCCGTTTTCGGCCGTTCCTTCCGCTTTCGAAGGCAATATAAAACCAGATCACGCATCGCCCACTCATGGGCAGGGGTAACAGGGTGCAGTGTTGCATGTGGAGTGAGTTGCTTGGAGTGGGTTGTAAGGATGCCCCAGGTGTCGAGGCTGGCATGCAAGAGCGAGAAGCGGCGAGAATCGTCCCGGTTAACGTCCGGTGCTTCGACGCCACCCAGCGCAACGCAGGCACCATACAAGTCCTGCAATGGGGTTCAAGTATTTTGTGTGGGCCCACATTGCCAAGTGTGGCTTACATTCTCATCTCTGCTGTTTTCCAGGCATCCTAGGTGGAAGGGAACACTGTTCTGGACCGAAAGTGCCCGGAAACGGCTACGACATAAGATTGGTAGGCAACTTGAGAATGGAAGCGGCTTTTTGAGATCCCACACGTGAAATGTTGCTGAAATGAAGCGAGGTTCTTGGAATGCATCATGATTTCGACTTTGAGCATGGGAAACAACAAGTTGGCCAAAGAAATCCCCGTTTTCGGCCGTTCTTTCCGCTTTCGAAGGCAATATAAAACCAGATCACGCATCGCCCACTCATCGGCAGGGGTAAAAAGGTGCAGTGTTGCATGTGGAGTGAGTTTCTTGGAGTGGGTTGTAAGGATGCCCCAGGTGTCGAGGCTGGCATGCAAGAGCGAGAAGCGGCGAGAATCGTCCCGGTTAACGTCCGGAGCTTCGACGCCACCCAGCGCAACGACGGCACCATACAAGTCCTGCAATGGGATTCAAGCATTTTGTGTGGGCCCACATTGCCAAGTGTGGCTTACATTCTCATCTCTGCTGTTTTCCAGGCATCCTAGGTGGAAGGGAACACTGTTCTGGACCGAAAGTGCCCGGAAACGGCTACGACATAAGATTGGTAGGCAACTTGAGAATGGAAGCGGCTTTTTCAGATCCCACACGTGCAATGTTGCTGAAATGAAGCGAGGTTCTTGGAATGCATCATGATTTCGACTTTGGGCATGGGAAACAACAAGTTGGCCAAGGAAATCCCCGTTTTCGGCCGTTCATTCCGCTTTCGAAGGCAATATAAAACCAGATCACGCATCGCCCACTCATGGACAGGGGTAACAAGGTGTAGTGTTGCATGTGGAGTGAGTTGCTTGGAGTGGGTTGTAAGGAATCCCCAGGTGTCGAGGCTGGCATGCAAGAGCGACAAGCGGCGAGAATCGTCCCGGTTAACGTCCGGTGCTTCGACGCCACCCAGCGCAACGGCGGCACCATACAAGTCCTGCAATGGGGTTCAAGCATTTTGTGTGGGCCCACATTGCCAAGTGTGGCTTACATTCTCATCTCTGCTGTATTCCAGGCATCGTAGGTGGAAGGGAACAATGTTCTAGACCGAAAGTCCCCGGAAACGGCTACGACATAAGATTGGTAGGCAACTTGAGAATGGAAGCGGCTTTTTGAGATCCCACACGTGCAATGTCGCTGAAATGAAGCGAGGTTCTTGGAATGCATCATGATTTCGACTTTGGGCATGGGAAACAACAAGTTGGCCAAGGAAATCCCCATTTTCGGCCGTTCCTTCCGCTTTCGAAGGCAATATAAAACCAGATCACGCATCGCCCACTCATGGGCAGGGGTAACAAGGTGCAGTGTTGCATGTGGAGTGAGTTGCTTGGATTGGGTTGTAAGGATGGGCTGGCATGCAAGAGCGAGAAGCGGCGAGAATCGTCCCGGTTAACGTCCGCTGCTTCGATGCCACCCAGCGCAACGACGGCACCATACAAGTCCTGCAATGGGGTTCAAGCATTTTGTGTGGGCCCACATTGCCAAGTGTGGCTTACATTCTCATCTCTGCTGTTTTCCAGGCATCCTAGGTGGAAGGGAACACTGTTCTGGACCGAAAGTGCCCGGAAACGGCTACGACATAAGATTGGTAGGCAACTTGAGAATGGAAGCGGCTTTTTCAGATCCCACACGTGCAATGTTGCTGAAATGAAGCGAGGTTCTTGGAATGCATCATGATTTCGACTTTGGGCATGGGAAACAACAAGTTGGCCAAGGAAATCCCCGTTTTCAGCCGTTCCTTCCGCTCTCGAAGGCAATATAAAACCATATCACGCATCGCCCACTCATGAGCAGGGGTAACAAGGTGCAGTGTTGCATGTGGAGTCAGTTGCTTGGAGTGGGTTGTAAGGATGCCCCAGGTGTCGAGGCTGGCATGCAAGAGCGAGAAGCGGCGAGAATCGTCCCGGTTAACGTCCGGTGCTTCGACGCCACCCAGCGTAATGGCGGCACCATACAAGTCCTGCAATGGGGTTCAAGCATTTTGTGTGGGCCCACATTGCCAGGTGTGTCTTACATTCTCATCTCTACTGTTTTCCAGGCATCCTAGGTGGAAGGGAACACTGTTCTGGACCGAAAGTGCCCGCAAACGGCTACGACATAAGATTGGTAGGCAACTTGAGAATGGAAGCGGCTTTTTGAGATCCCACACGTGCAATGTTGCTGAAATGAAGCGAGGTTCTTGGAATGCATCATGATTTCGACTTTGGGCATGGGTTGGAAGCGGCGCGGTTATTACAAGCGGGCAATGCGGTTGTTTACCAAAATAATTAGGAATGGAATACTTTTGTACCAACATTTCTAAAATTGAACACACCATTGGTCTGACATCCATTAATTACAAAAAAAAAGTGCAAAACTTGTCTGGCTGCTCCATGGCGTGGAGTAGGACGAAGATCGTCAGTGGAGAAACAGAGGAGAAAGCAGGGGAGGGGAGGGGAGACGCTCGGTGGCACTTCAGATAGGAACCATAAAAATGGCAACTGCCCCGCGGAAATGTACCCACCATTTGTGGTAACAGACTTACAGGTGGGCCCAAGTATCATCTTCCTCTCGTATTGTCACGTCAAGTTCGCAGTCCTCCTCTTTGTGTACCTACAGTTATTTGCTCCGAGAAAACCCTTATTCCGCAGTTCACCGACACCGTCGCCGCCGCCGCCATCCATCTCTCGACCTCGCCGCCCCTCGATCAGCATCCCTCTCTGGGCCGCCGCATTCTCGCGACCGCCGTCGTCGCCAGTCTCTTCATCGCGCTGTAGATTGACCCACGGCGCGTCGATTCACCACTGATCCATCGCGGGCGACACTCAGGTTAGAACTTCACCTCTTGTGGATGCATTGCAGAACGATTTAAGTTCAAACACTCATTTTCTATAAGGTAACTAGTGTCCTACTTGTCTAGACAGGAAAGAAATGTGAAATCTTGTGCTACATATAGATGGTAGCACGTATTTATGTTCGATGTCATTCATGATTGATTTGTCTTTTACACGTTTATGACTAAAGTAAATGGTACTTACATGCATCTGACTGAGATGTTGCACTATACCTTCATGTTAATTTTGATAGTTCCAGGTGCCCAATTGATGTTGGTAGCTGTTGTTGTGTGTGTGCCTTTTTCTAGGTAGGTAATTAGTGATGTTGAAAGTAAGACCTCTGGTACTCACACTGGCATATCTAGGACCAGTACCTACTTTTAGTAATTTCCCTTTTTACTATTCACAAGTACAGTTGACTTTACCCCTTTTTAGGTTCACTAGCTATTTTTAGTAATTTTCATTTTTAATCTTCAGCAGGACAATAGATGTGAGCCATTTTTTAGGACCAGTAGCTATTTCAATTAATTTGCTAAAGCAGTACAATTGATTGTCGGCACACCATTTCCTTGACATACTAGTAGATTTTCTTTTCTGAAGTTCCGTACTTCCATGAAATTCTTGAATGCATGTCAAATTTAAATTGCACCTGTGTATGACTGTCTCTGAACCATGATGCTGCTAGACTGCATTTAGTCCTAAATTTGTACACTGGTAGAAAAAAGGCCTTCCATACGCCCCCATCAGTCCCCAAACGTTGCGCATCGTGACTAATGAGTCTTTAGTCCCGGGTCGGGAGGAGACACGCGACAAAAGGTCATACGTCGCGGGTTGGGAAGCGCGTTGAGGCGCGTGGAGGGCATTAATTCCGGTTGACCTGGCCGCCCGGGACTATTGGTCCTTTAGTCCCGGTTGGCGTGGCCAACCGGGACTAAAGATCAAACTGCTCGCCTCCCGCGCGGCGGTTTTTATTTCGCGAGCGAGGCAGAAGGGCGCCATTCCACAGTGCGCGTCGAAGTCTCTCTGTTTCTTCCTCCTCTCTTCTCTGTGTCTTCCATCTCTTCGATCTTCTCCAAGCACACCACCATGGCTGAAGTTTGGGAGACATACAGTGGTCCGACACCATGCGGCAAGCTTCTGAACGTGTGCTACACCAACAGTTGCGATCGGCTGGCCGGTGCTCTTGGTTATTTTACCAATCTCTACTCCTCCTCTCCCGATGAACACCGGTTCTTCGGGCTTGATCTGGAATATACGGCGGATCAACGGGATCTTGCCGTCATCCAGATTGCGTACAAGGAGTCAGTTTTGATCTTCCAATGGTCAAGGTAACGCACACGTCCAATCTTGCATGCATCTTCGATTTCTTTGTTGCATGTGAAGAATACATGTGTTGCAACATATCTAACACATTGATATTTTTGTTGTTGCAGTAGTTCGAAGCATTCTCCGGCCCTTGTTGATTTTCTTGTCAACAAGGGATATGACTTTTGCAGCGTTGACATTACGCAAGACCGTCCGAAGTTGAGGCGCTTGGGTATTGTGATACCTGAAGATCACTACATTGATCTTCAGGATCTTATCCAATTGAACGGGCCAAAGACCGGGATGGCTCGCATGGCAACTGCCCTCATCCACGAGGGCTACGAATCCATGAAGTCTGGTTTCCCCCGAAGCAATCACTTCTATTGGGAGAAGACCCCACTGGACATGACGAACGTCAAGTATGCAGCCGTAGATGCATATGTCTCCTACGAGTTGTTCCGCATCTACTCGACGGAGCCATAGATGTAGGCGTTCGATATATATGCATGTAATGGGTATCTTAGTATATATATGTAATGGATATCTTATTAGTATTGACTTATGTTTGTGTGTTATGTGTGATATCGTAAGACTATGTTATGAATGTGTGATTGTGTTGTATTCTATATTAATTCCTAGCAAAAACACATCAAGAAAACAAACAAAAACACATCAAGAAAACAAACAAGCAAAAAACAAAAACACATCAAGAAAACAAACAAAAACACATCAAGAAAACAAACAAGCAAAAACAAAAAACACATCAAGAAAACAAACAAAAACACATCAAGAAAACAAAACAGAAAAACTACAGTTTCTATATATCTGTTCATCCAGTATTAAAATGAATTAGTATTATTTTTCTTAATTTTTTGATATATTATTTGTATTTATAAGATTTTAAAATGAATTAGTATTATTGTTCTTAATTTTTTGATATATTATTTGTATTTTTAAGATTTTAAAATGAATTAGTATTATTTTTCTTAATTTTTTATATATTATTTGTATTTTTTAAGATTTAAAAATGAATTAGTTTTATTTTTCTTAATTTTTTGATATATTATTTGTATTTCTAAGATTTTAAAATGAATTAGTATTATTGTTCTTAATTTTTTGATATATTATTTGTATTTTTAAGATTTTAAAATGAATTAGTATTATTGTTCTTAATTTTTTGATATATTATTTGTATTTTTAAGATTTTAAAATGAATTAGTATTATTTTTCTTAATTTTTTCATATATTATTTGTATTTTTAAGATTTTAAAATGAATTAGTATTATTGTTCTTAATTTTTTGATATATTATTTGTATTTTCTAAGATTTAAAAATGAATTAGTTTTATTTTCTGAATATTTTGATATATTATTTGTATTTTTTAAGATTTAAAAATGAATTAGTTTTATTTTCTGAATATTTTGATATATTAATATTATTTTTAGAAATAATACAAATTAAAAAGTTAATGTTTATTTATTTATTCAAAATTATTAATTACATCATTACTTTTGTTTATTAAAAGATTTATTTGAAATTCAAACAATAAAGAAATGTGGCATCGACCAACATGTTAATAAGATTGATATGATACTACTATCACATACATTCGTGCAAAACACTTGGATGCGGGACGGTATGGAACTCGGAAGTTAAGCGTGCTAGTGCTAGAGCAGTGGGAGGATGGCTGACCGAGCGGGAAGTTTGACCATGAGTAAGTAATTCGACTAGAGATAATTGTAGTTAGACAGTAAGCAAATAATACAAATTCTGAAGAAAAAAAAGGGAGTGAAAAAAGGGAGTGAAAAAAAGGGAGAGAAAAATAGGTGTGAAAAATAATTAGAAACCCAAATGAATTATGGAAATAACAAAATAAAGTCTAGTCCCGGTTCAGGTGGCCAACCGGGACTAAAGGTCCTCCGCCCCCCGGCTCCGCCACCCGCCCACGTGGCCGGGCCTTTAGTCCCGGTTCGTAAGCGGCGCGACTATAGGGGGGGGGGTCTTTAGTCGCGCATAGCTAGTCCCGGTTGCTCGGTCGGGACTTTTGGCCCTGGCGAACCGGGACTATATGCCTATTTTCTACCAGTGGTAGTGAACCTTCATGTTTCTTAACCTCTGCTGTTTTGGCACGTCTGCTAAATATAACTGAAGTCATACTTTTTAGTACGATCTACAGGCGGGTTTGCATACGATGGACTACGAGTTCCTCGCTTACGTAGATGATGCTTCATCGGACAAACAGGTATTGTACTCATTTTACTTGTCATTTTAGTCAGATAGGTGGAATGATGTTCATGGTTTGCTCTATCCTCTGCTGCAGTCACTGCCTAAGAAGTTCGCAGAGTTGCTAGGGGACCGTAAACCCCGTGCACTGAAGCTGCTTGAGGTCGGCCATCGCCGTAGCACCACGTGGGACGTTGATGTGTGGTTCGACAGCACTGGCCGCATGTTCCTCAAGCGCTGCTGGGAGTGTTTCGCCCGGACCTACAAACTGCAGAGAGGCTTTATTCTGATCTGCAATTACGACGGCCGCAATGTCATCACAGTAAATATGTTCGACCTACGGAGTTGCCGCTTGCAATACAACGCGGCATTCAGTACGTGGACTGTATCACCAAAATGTTAATTCCCGATTATATATGTAGCCGGAAATTGATTTGCATTTCTATTATATGATGAACAGAGGGATCTGTTAAGATGGAGTTGGCAGACTTTGAGTTCTACTCCCTCGTAGTAGACGCTACATCGGACAAACTGGTACGCTTCATCGACCCACACCACCACTTCAGTTATTTAGTCTGACATAGTGTCTGAGCTATGATCCTGTAGCTAGTTAAATTTGTGAATCAAATTAAGGTCTAGTAGATGGGTTGTAGTAGCTCAATTGCTCTACGTGAATATGTTCACTCGATATGGTACATTTCAGCTCCCACTGAAAGTTCATCTTTTTGAATTAATGTGGCAAACACCCTCATTGCTCAACTAAGATTTAGTATAACTGATTACTAGGTACTACTTGTTTACATTTTCATAGTACTCATCCATCATCAAACAGTAAACTTATTTCTAGTAAGCACTCTTTTCTATCTATTTAACTTTCATATTGCTGCAGGTGCTGCCTAAGAAGTTTGTGGAGTTGGTGAAGGGCCGTGAACCACGTGAACTTAAGCTACGTGAGGCGGACGATCCGAGTAGCAAGAACTGGGACATGGATGTGCTTTTCGATGAAGCTGGCCGCATTTTCCTCGGGCACGGCTGGGACCAGTTCGCCCAATATTACTTCCTGCAGCGCGGCATGTTCCTCCTCTTCAGTTACGACGGCGACGCCTTGCTCACCGTCAAGGTGTTCAAGTTCGACATGTGCCGCAGGCACTACTTGTACGACCACGACGCTACTACAAGCAATGAAACTGACCCAGATCCCAGGACTGATGAGGAGTCCACGGACGAGGAGTCCACGGATCAGCAGTCCATGGATGAGGATGACCCATTCGACTCTTCCATCATCTTCTCCCAGAGAGCTGATCTTGATGACGATGAGAAGGACCACGTTCGTGAGCTTCTACCCACAATAGATGAGTACATTGGAGTGCCATACGTGACTCGTTTGACGTGGACAAATGTGGCCAGATATGAGATGGTACGTAAGGTGCCAATGCTATTTATGTTTTTCAACACAATTTATGCTTACAACGTTTGCCTTACTATGACCTACTTCTTTTTGTATGTCATCCACACGCTCGAAATCCAGAAACTACCTCAGTCCATAGCGGACAGTGCTGGCATTCCGTCTTCAGGCCATGCTGGGCTATGCCTCGGATCATCAGAGGCGTTCACCACCGTTCCATACAACACTGACAGGGACAGCCGCATTATGTTTGGCAGGAATGCATGGCGGGAATTCCTTGAAGGCAAGCATTTATATGAAAAGCAAGCTATTCTTATTACACTTAGGAGCACCCGTAACCGCCACTTGGACGTGAAGATCGTGATGCGGGCGGTGTCGCCCTGGTTGTAGTATGTAGTCTGCCAACTTGGACATTCTCATCGGATCATGAACGTATGGATGTATGTAATTATCGTACTGCCATCAGCGATGTGCTTCAGTGGTTTGATCACCCAAACCTTCATCTGCAGTGAAGATTACTTGTCCTGTTTATATTTTCAGTGGCAATTTCAAGTTTGCAGAAATAAACAAGGCGGCGGCAGCTAATAAGTTGCATGAAATAATTGTTCAGTGACATTACATGACTCATGCGAGACTTCCAGATGTTTTCAATCCTACGTTGTAAGCTCTAGGGAATAAATCCGATTAGTTTTCCCTCGATAGTTAAGAGCCTGACGCCTTGAAACTCAATGCGAAATATGCCTTCTAGGCAGCCTGCGATTGCATGCATTGTTTAACTGCTCTATTAGCGCCTATATTGTCGACAAGGCGTTGTGGTTGCTCGAATACGATGTCCCACCAAAAAAAAATTAAATCCTCTCGCTAAAACGCCAAGTGTAGCGAAATTTTGTGTTCCCACCAAAAAATAAAAGCAGTCACTTTAAATTTCCCGCTAAAGTGTATGTAGAAGTGCACGATGCCCCTCCTGTTTCGCCATAGCATAATCTACGGGCCACCTCTTTCGCCATTCCAGATTAGATCTCATCTCGCCCTCATCACGTTCAGAGCTCTACACATGTCGATGTCGCGATCGGACTCCATGGAACGCGAATCCTCTCAGGTTTTCCAGTCTAATCTGCTTCTCGTCCATCTCCGTGATCTCGCCATCTCTTATATGGTCTCGATATTGGTTGTTATTCTCTGTTCTTCCTCTGGTTGAAGCGTTAATCCGTGTATGAACACCTAGTCGATCATATGTGTATCTGGTTTTCTATGTGAATAATGCCATGTAACTATTTTTTTTATTTCAGATCTGCTAACTCACTGATTATTTGGGTTCTCATTTTTTCCTTCTGTAACATCCCAAGTCTGAAAAATAGCCTTTAGAATGTTTGCTTTCTTGTTTATTCAAGTATTGCATCATGTCATCATATTGTTGCATTTGTTTCTGTTGTTTTGCATCTGTTGTTCTCTGTTTTCACAACTAAAAATCAAACAATTTCAAATACCATGTTTTCATACTTGTGCTGTTACAACTTTTGGAACCAAAATAACAAATAAAAACAACCCTTTTATTCCTTGTTTTCCACTTCTCAAATTGTTGCTTTAATCAAACCAATTATCAAATCAATTAATTAAATCATTAACTCCTGAATCATTTTCCATTTCAAACCAATTTTCAAATCAGCACTCTTTTGAAAACATAACAATTCACCTTATGCTTGTGATCCTAAAAGTCAATTTTAATCTAGGGGTAACCCTATTTTTATACATGTTTTTATTAATGAGATACTAAATAAAATTCCTCTAATTTGGTTTCAAATACAACTATCATTTTCCAACTCAATTTTTGAAATCCAAGCTTGCAATGTGGTTTCTAATTAACTAAATAACTTAACTAATTTTTTCTGGAATTTTTCTTACATAAAACCTTAACACTTTTCTTCCAAAAGCATTTGCTACAAAAAAAAAAAAAAATAATAAAACAAACAAAAACAACAAGAGAGGAGAGAGGCAGCAGCTAAGGGCCCAGCCCAACCCCTTCTTTTCTCCTGGCCCAGTACCTTCCCTGTCCTTTCTTCCACCTCCTGTCGCTGTCTGCTGTCGATCACCACACGATCACCTCCTCCCCCCTCCAGATTGCTGCCGTACCATAGCCCTCCTGCCCTATAAACTACACCCCTCCCGAGCTCCTGCAACCCTAACCCCCCTAGCTCCCTCCACGCCGCCGTCTCTCCCATCTCCTCTCTCTCGCTGAACCCATCCCCTCTCTGTTCCTCTGCTTACCTGAACCAAACAACCACCGAGACCCTGCCTCCTCCGCGCGTCGATGATCTGACCACCTCGAGAAGGCTTTGGTGGCGGGAATGGACACTGGGTGGTGCCCTGAGGCTCCCCGTACCATCGCCTCGAGCTGGGAGTGCCCTAGTACGCCGCGCCGTCGCCGGAGTTCCTCCACTGCCCCTGTTCTGAACGACGACACCGACAGCAGCGAGGTGAGCTCGCCCGCTACTCCCTTCCCCTGCCCTTCTATCTACTCCCGCACGGCAACCACGCCACAGCACCCATCAATCGAGCACGCCCCAGTCGCGATCCCTCCTCCCCATCGCCACCGCAGTCGCAGGTCGCCGGCGACAGACGTGCTGTCTGACGGAGGTTCAGTTCAACTGAACTGAAAAATTCAGTTAGCCCGTTTCTGAATAATACCCTCAGCCGCACCCTGTATCTGTCACGATTCGAGCGATAGCGCAGCGGTAGAGTCCACCCGTGCGCACGGCAGAGACCCGGGCTCGATTCCTCGCGGGCGCAAAGCCCCTCCTTTTTTACCTGGCCACGCAAGCACTTTGGTCCCACATGTCATCGGCCCCTGGAGCCACCTCAGACCCCAACCACGCCAGCAGGGCTTGGCCCACGGGTCAGTGGCACAAGCTAGCTCACCCCTGCGTGACAGAAACCCTAGGGGCTATTTTTAAACTCTCTGCTTTCTTTTAAGTCCTCAGAAAATAACAGTTTGGTCCCTGACCTTCAAACCCTAATAACTTTTGTTTTATAATTCCAAACTACAAAAATAAAATATGTGCACTGGTCTAAATTCAAATACCTACCTTTTGGTATCAATTGTTTTCTGTTTTGAATTTTCAAAATGCAATTTAAATTTGAATTCAAATCATTCCATTGCAATTTGCTAAAATCAATAACCATTTCATTATTAATCCAACAAATGCAAATAAAATATGTTTTCCATACCATTTTGAATAACCTATTTAAATATAATTTTTGTTTTCTGTTTTGAATAATTAAAATTGCCCAAACCATTTAAATCTTGTTTAATGCAATTAAAAATTGTTTAATATTGTTTAATTCATAACTAAATAACCCAAAGTCCAATTTCAAATTGTGAAACATGTAACCCAACTAAAATTTGATAACCTTTCCAAATATAAAATTTGTAAATTGTTTTGCACACTTTAAATTGGTGATAACAACCTTTACTTGTGTGCCATGTTTAAGTAATCAAAAGCTTCCAAACCTAATCAATGTTTTCCAAACTTGTTCTATTCCTTTTCAATTGATTCCACTCTTGTTATTTGTTGTTATTTTGTTATCATCATCATGCATGCATCATGCTAACAACTCTCACCTAATAACTAATGTTGAATCATTGTTTCTACTTATTTTCAATGGATCTTTCCATGTGCAACCCTTGCACATGGGTCCATTTAAATTGTTCTACCTTGTCAACTAGTTACTTTGATGCAACTATTAAACTTGTCATGCATCATGTTTGATTGTGCACTATGCCATGATAATGATTGCTTATCTTTCTGCAATGTTTGTTTGCTTCTCCTCGGATACACGACGACGTTGAGACCGACGATACTTACGACATCCCTCCTAAGGATTTAGCTCAGTACCAGGCTACTGGGTTTTGCAGGCAAGTTATCACTCACATGAACCATTGTGTTCCTTTCAACATTGGTTACCGATACTTTCCGTTGTCTATTTCTGCTAGCCTTAGTAGTAGTTGTTTCTGTTGCGAACCTATCACATGATACCCTGAACCCTGATATTGCCTCACTTCCATACCTATAACCATTGTTTGAGCCAGTGTCTTACTAGCATGCTTAGGTTGTTTTGCTCGAGTCTGTTACCCGTTACTTTCTGTTACTATTTCATTACGTTGTGGGGGCTCGATGTTTAATCAATCAATCATGCTAATGATATTGTTAAATAATAAATTTGATGATAAGGCACCGGCAGGAGGCCCATGAGAGGTTTTGGAGCCTGCTAGTGTCGACCCTAATAGGAAAAGGGTCTTGTCTACTGATCCATGATGAGCGCACTACCCGCATTTGGGAAGCGAGTATGGGCGCCCCCCTCAACTTGACCTGATTCGCATCTCGTCCAAATCGCCTCATTTAGTTCGTGTTTTCCATTTGCCGCATGCATGTTTTTGCGAGCCCAGCGCAGGGTGGAACTTTTGTAGTCGGCATATAGGGGGACACGTTCTTAGAGTGCTATGAGGGTCCATTTTCTTCTGGGCTCGATTAGCCGTGCGCCCAAGGTTCTTTGGGCTTGATGCGAAGAATGGTTGGTTGTGTTGAGTACCCCGCTTGGTGGAAGGGCCTTTCCATCTGGCGGGTTATTCATGAGTGTACGGCCAAATTGGTGCAACCCTGCAGGGATAATCTTCTCGAGAAGCCGTGTTTTCCGCGGTTATGGATTACTTGGTGAAAGTACTGGCTAACAAGTACTCAGGACAACTTAAACATAATAACCAAACATGTTTCACCCAATGATTAACAACTTGACTAGTAATAGGCTTATTGACACAATAACCTGAACCATCATTATATCACCTGTGTGAGTTATCCTCGGATTGCTTCTTCGGATAAGGGGCGAGATCCAGGATGGGTTTGTTTGAAGTTATCTTTCAGTTGGTTACAATCCTCGATCTTATCTCCTTTCTGTTAGCCGGAAGTGGTAGAATCTCTGTAGTTGTTTAGAGCAGCCAATTGCAGCATCTTTTATATCCCTTTCTTCCGTTGAACCCAAAGCATCTGTGCTTGGTGTTGACGGGTTACACTTTGGTGAACTGTGAGTCTTGCTTGCCAGTACGTTGGTGTACTGACCCCTTTGGGGCTGTGGTTTACGCAGACGACGTTTCCGAGGATCTACATGGTGGCTACTACGTGGAGTATGACGAGACTGCTGACGAGTAGATAGCGGACCCGGGCAGGATCCGAGACTTCGTGGATGGGCTCCGTCTGTTTGTTTCCGGCCTCTTAGGCCTATTTGGTTCTTGTCTGTACTCAGACATGTTGAATGCTTCCGCTGTGATGTAATGATGAATTGTTGGGGCGTGTGCCCCCTGAATGATTGTATTTGCTATCTCTGCTCTAATGAGAGCCATTTGCAACTTATTTCAATCTTTTGTGTCGTAGAGATCTGTTGTGATATCACTTGTTAAACGCCGTTGACGTACCATGTGTGTATGGTTTGAAGTACGTCGACGGAAGTGCCTTTGATCTCTAGTGGATAGTTTACATCGACGATGGAATAGCAGGGCTTGTGTTGTCGCGCATAAGCGCAGGCCTACCAGGAAGCTGGGACGTGGGAGCAGTTATGCCCCATAATCCAAGCATCTGCTATCCAATTCGTACGGTGAGTATCCCCTAGAAATCAGGGTGCGACAAATGGTATCAGAGCCTGTCTGCCTGTAGGATCCCTTTTTACTGGTCGCAGTTGAGTCTAGAAACTATTTTGTAGCTATATAGGAAAAATGAAACGTGAGAGTAGGAATTCTGTTCTTTTTCTTCTTTTCCCCACCCTCCCTCCCTTTTCTGGTAAGGAAGTGCAACGTTGATTTCTCCCATCTCATCTAAACTTTCAAGTTAGGATTTCACGAATTCTGGTTTCTCTGGGATAGTTATATCTACTAGTCCATAGGAATGGAGGTGGTTGTGACATGATTTATCATGTTGCCTACTCACGATTGAGAACGGTGGCAAATAGGCCCCGGAAGCAGATCCTCTATTCCTTAAGCAGTAGATATTGATCCTTTAGAAGCCCGGATGGGTTTATCCGTAGTACCTCAGGAATCTTGTTCTCGTTTTCCCGGTGTTGCTTCAATATCATGTTCTTCTAAACATTTCATTTTCGTCCGTTGAAATCTTGTTGTTGTTTCCACTTAAATTCTTCTACCGGCGTCAAGTTAACTTCCCAAATATCAAATCTATCTGTCCAGAAAGGTTCTTGTTGTTGTTGTTGTTTTCAATCCTCAAGCACCACATTCCAAATAGTCTATTCTCCATATGGATCAAGTTCTATTCTAATCAAAATTTCACCGTTCATCTGCTAAACTCTATTCCAGTTAAAGTGTTATTTGATACCGGAGCATCAAATTCCTTTGTGTCAACAATCTTTTCCACAACATACAACCCAATTCTGGTTCCACTAAGCAATCAAATCTCTGTTCACCTCTCGGGATCTCAAATGTTGACTTCCAAGATAAGTAAGAACAATCCAATTCTAATGAGAGGCCACATTTGCTGATTCTGACATTGATGTCATCCTTGGTGTTCCATTCATGTCAATAACTCTGTTCCACCATTCTAGCCAGATAATCTATTCTACAAATGAATCAAACTCTACTCAGCTTTACACCCTCCATACAAAACCTCTCCCTTTACTTGAAAATGTTCCGGTGGTTTCCAAATTCCCTGACGTCTACCCAAGAAGTTTCCGGACCTTTTCTTTTCTCAGTAGGAATCTCGGGGCGCGATTCCTTCAAGGGGGGGCGTTTTGTAACATCCCAAGTCTGAAAAATAGCCTTTAGAATGTTTGCTTTCTTGTTTATTCAAGTATTGCATCATGTCATCATATTGTTGCATTTGTTTCTGTTGTTTTGCATCTGTTGTTCTCTGTTTTCACAACTGAAAATCAAACAATTTCAAATACCATGTTTTCATACTTGTGCTGTTACAACTTTTGGAACCAAAATAACAAATAAAAACAACCCTTTTATTCCTTGTTTTCCACTTCTCAAATTGTTGCTTTAATCAAACCAATTATCAAATCAATTAATTAAATCATTAACTCCTGAATCATTTTCCATTTCAAACCAATTTTCAAATCAGCACTCTTTTGAAAACATAACAATTCACCTCATGCTTGTGATCCTAAAAGTCAATTTTAATCTAGGGGTAACCCTATTTTTATACATGTTTTTATTAATGAGATACTAAATAAAATTCCTCTAATTTGGTTTCAAATACAACTATCATTTTCCAACTCAATTTTTGAAATCCAAGCTTGCAATGTGGTTTCTAATTAACTAAATAACTTAACTAATTTTTTCTGGAATTTTTCTTACATAAAACCTTAACACTTTTCTTCCAAAAGCATTTGCTACAAAAAAAAAAAAAATAATAAAACAAACAAAAACAACAAGAGAGGAGAGAGGCAGCAGCTAAGGGCCCAGCCCAACCCCTTCTTTTCTCCTGGCCCAGTACCTTCCCTGTCCTTTCTTCCACCTCCTGTCGCTGTCTGCTGTCGATCACCACACGATCACCTCCTCCCCCCTCCAGATTGCTGCCGTACCATAGCCCTCCTGCCCTATAAACTACACCCCTCCCGAGCTCCTGCAACCCTAACCCCCCTAGCTCCCTCCACGCCGCCGTCTCTCCCATCTCCTCTCTCTCGCTGAACCCATCCCCTCTCTGTTCCTCTGCTTACCTGAACCAAACAACCACCGAGACCCTGCCTCCTCCGCGCGTCGATGATCTGACCACCTCGAGAAGGCTTTGGTGGCGGGAATGGACACTGGGTGGTGCCCTGAGGCTCCCCGTACCATCGCCTCGAGCTGGGAGTGCCCTAGTACGCCGCGCCGTCGCCGGAGTTCCTCCACTGCCCCTGTTCTGAACGACGACACCGACAGCAGCGAGGTGAGCTCGCCCGCTACTCCCTTCCCCTGCCCTTCTATCTACTCCCGCACGGCAACCACGCCACAGCACCCATCAATCGAGCACGCCCCAGTCGCGATCCCTCCTCCCCATCGCCACCGCAGTCGCAGGTCGCCGGCGACAGACGTGCTGTCTGACGGAGGTTCAGTTCAACTGAACTGAAAAATTCAGTTAGCCCGTTTCTGAATAATACCCTCAGCCGCACCCTGTATCTGTCACGATTCGAGCGATAGCGCAGCGGTAGAGTCCACCCGTGCGCACGGCAGAGACCCGGGCTCGATTCCTCGCGGGCGCAAAGCCCCTCCTTTTTTACCTGGCCACGCAAGCACTTTGGTCCCACATGTCATCGGCCCCTGGAGCCACCTCAGACCCCAACCACGCCAGCAGGGCTTGGCCCACGGGTCAGTGGCACAAGCTAGCTCACCCCTGCGTGACAGAAACCCTAGGGGCTATTTTTAAACTCTCTGCTTTCTTTTAAGTCCTCAGAAAATAACAGTTTGGTCCCTGACCTTCAAACCCTAATAACTTTTGTTTTATAATTCCAAACTACAAAAATAAAATATGTGCACTGGTCTAAATTCAAATACCTACCTTTTGGTATCAATTGTTTTCTGTTTTGAATTTTCAAAATGCAATTTAAATTTGAATTCAAATCATTCCATTGCAATTTGCTAAAATCAATAACCATTTCATTATTAATCCAACAAATGCAAATAAAATATGTTTTCCATACCATTTTGAATAACCTATTTAAATATAATTTTTGTTTTCTGTTTTGAATAATTAAAATTGCCTAAACCATTTAAATCTTGTTTAATGCAATTAAAAATTGTTTAATATTGTTTAATTCATAACTAAATAACCCAAAGTCCAATTTCAAATTGTGAAACATGTAACCCAACTAAAATTTGATAACCTTTCCAAATATAAAATTTGTAAATTGTTTTGCACACTTTAAATTGGTGATAACAACCTTTACTTGTGTGCCATGTTTAAGTAATCAAAAGCTTCCAAACCTAATCAATGTTTTCCAAACTTGTTCTATTCCTTTTCAATTGATTCCACTCTTGTTATTTGTTGTTATTTTGTTATCATCATCATGCATGCATCATGCTAACAACTCTCACCTAATAACTAATGTTGAATCATTGTTTCTACTTATTTTCAATGGATCTTTCCATGTGCAACCCTTGCACATGGGTCCATTTAAATTGTTCTACCTTGTCAACTAGTTACTTTGATGCAACTATTAAACTTGTCATGCATCATGTTTGATTGTGCACTATGCCATGATAATGATTGCTTATCTTTCTGCAATGTTTGTTTGCTTCTCCTCGGATACACGACGACGTTGAGACCGACGATACTTACGACATCCCTCCTAAGGATTTAGCTCAGTACCAGGCTACTGGGTTTTGCAGGCAAGTTATCACTCACATGAACCATTGTGTTCCTTTCAACATTGGTTACCGATACTTTCCGTTGTCTATTTCTGCTAGCCTTAGTAGTAGTTGTTTCTGTTGCGAACCTATCACATGATACCCTGAACCCTGATATTGCCTCACTTCCATACCTATAACCATTGTTTGAGCCAGTGTCTTACTAGCATGCTTAGGTTGTTTTGCTCGAGTCTGTTACCCGTTACTTTCTGTTACTATTTCATTACGTTGTGGGGGCTCGATGTTTAATCAATCAATCATGCTAATGATATTGTTAAATAATAAATTTGATGATAAGGCACCGGCAGGAGGCCCATGAGAGGTTTTGGAGCCTGCTAGTGTCGACCCTAATAGGAAAAGGGTCTTGTCTACTGATCCATGATGAGCGCACTACCCGCATTTGGGAAGCGAGTATGGGCGCCCCCCTCAACTTGACCTGATTCGCATCTCGTCCAAATCGCCTCATTTAGTTCGTGTTTTCCATTTGCCGCATGCATGTTTTTGCGAGCCCAGCGCAGGGTGGAACTTTTGTAGTCGGCATATAGGGGGACACGTTCTTAGAGTGCTATGAGGGTCCATTTTCTTCTGGGCTCGATTAGCCGTGCGCCCAAGGTTCTTTGGGCTTGATGCGAAGAATGGTTGGTTGTGTTGAGTACCCCGCTTGGTGGAAGGGCCTTTCCATCTGGCGGGTTATTCATGAGTGTACGGCCAAATTGGTGCAACCCTGCAGGGATAATCTTCTCGAGAAGCCGTGTTTTCCGCGGTTATGGATTACTTGGTGAAAGTACTGGCTAACAAGTACTCAGGACAACTTAAACATAATAACCAAACATGTTTCACCCAATGATTAACAACTTGACTAGTAATAGGCTTATTGACACAATAACCTGAACCATCATTATATCACCTGTGTGAGTTATCCTCGGATTGCTTCTTCGGATAAGGGGCGAGATCCAGGATGGGTTTGTTTGAAGTTATCTTTCAGTTGGTTACAATCCTCGATCTTATCTCCTTTCTGTTAGCCGGAAGTGGTAGAATCTCTGTAGTTGTTTAGAGCAGCCAATTGCAGCATCTTTTATATCCCTTTCTTCCGTTGAACCCAAAGCATCTGTGCTTGGTGTTGACGGGTTACACTTTGGTGAACTGTGAGTCTTGCTTGCCAGTACGTTGGTGTACTGACCCCTTTGGGGCTGTGGTTTACGCAGACGACGTTTCCGAGGATCTACATGGTGGCTACTACGTGGAGTATGACGAGACTGCTGACGAGTAGATAGCGGACCCGGGCAGGATCCGAGACTTCGTGGATGGGCTCCGTCTGTTTGTTTCCGGCCTCTTAGGCCTATTTGGTTCTTGTCTGTACTCAGACATGTTGAATGCTTCCGCTGTGATGTAATGATGAATTGTTGGGGCATGTGCCCCCTGAATGATTGTATTTGCTATCTCTGCTCTAATGAGAGCCATTTGCAACTTATTTCAATCTTTTGTGTCGTAGAGATCTGTTGTGATATCACTTGTTAAACGCCGTTGACGTACCATGTGTGTATGGTTTGAAGTACGTCGACGGAAGTGCCTTTGATCTCTAGTGGATAGTTTACATCGACGATGGAATAGCAGGGCTTGTGTTGTCGCGCATAAGCGCAGGCCTACCAGGAAGCTGGGACGTGGGAGCAGTTATGCCCCATAATCCAAGCATCTGCTATCCAATTCGTACGGTGAGTATCCCCTAGAAATCAGGGTGCGACACCTTCTATCTAGTTGTAGATGACCGAACCCATTTGGAAAGTTAGACTTTTCTATGAGGATGGTGATAAAAACAAAAAAGTTGTGGAAGCAGCCATGGAACCGGAGGAAATCTGCTCTATGGAATTCATCAATTTGATTGAAAACGTTGGCTTCATTGGCGCGCGTGATTACCTGTACTGCAGGCTAAATAATGGCCCTGGCAAAGGAAAACTTGTTCCAATAGACCATGGTAGTGATTTGGAGCAATTGAAATGCATACACTCTAATGATAAGAAGATCTCCCTCTGTGTGTTTAGGGAGAAGGCCACGGCGGTTGATATTGCAACAATAGAGTCTCTGCTTGATGATGCAACTCGATCCACCAGAAAAAAGCGACCGATCACTATCACAGGTTATACTTTCATGCCAAATCTCCAACTCGCAACTCCTTCAATACAGACTTTAATAAATATTTTCCCCGGTAACTATTTTATGCATTCCTTACCTAATCCACAATTTTGATAAACATGCAGTTAGGGATGCAACCGAAGAGGAACAAGCTTCAAACGAAGAAGAAGATACAGATTACTCCTTTGGGAATGGTACACAAGTTCATTAATTCTTAATCAGCTTTCTGAATTATGCACAATGCTAATGCTTTGTCCATTTATTGTTAACATTTTCAGTAATAAAGAAAGGATCTGTCTGCATGACAAGGGTTGAAAGTATACTACAATATAAAAAAAGTCAGGGAAAACGTAGACGTGATAATTTTTTTTTGACATTTAAGCTCTGTCTAATATTTGTTTTAATGGATAAAATCTACGATTGCTGATTCAGTACAAATGTTAACCCTGAAACAGGAACTGAACCTAACACTGATGTGTCTGAAACTGACATGTGTTCCGTTGATGATTGGCCTTCCCATGCACGCTGCTATCGCCCGAAGCTACAACTACAAGAAGGTACTAGCTATTTTTTTTACCGTTGTGTCCTAATTTCTTTCAATCAACTACAAAATAAATTGTTTCTTTGTGTGTGTTTTGGGATGTAGGTGATGACATACCGAAGAAGAAAGGGCGAGGTGTACTGAAAGGTTTGAAAGCCAATAAGAAGCGTCATGCCAATGGAGCTGCAAAGCTAGGTGTTGATTTCTCTGAAACATTGGGTGGTCCAGTAGGAATGAACAACCGTTCATTCAAGGATGACGTGGTAATCACAATGAAAAGAAGGTTACCAATTATTGGAGTGAGGAGGTGGTCAGACATTCACCCTAACATCCATCGCATGATCGTCACAGATATGTTGGTGAGTACGACCTTTCTCACATGTGTTGTCTGCTTTTTTCGTCCATAATTAATGTACTACTACTAAACTAAGTCTATCTGTTTGTTCTACGCATTACAGGACAGATACGATATGCCAGATACAGGTGAAACACACGGAAAAATTCTTAAAATTGCAAAAGAACGCTACAGAGGCTCGCGAGGAAACCTAAGCAGCACTTACAAGGCATACAAAACAGATGATGCCAGAAGGGCAGTTGTCCCAGAAGATTTACAAAAAGAAGAGTGGGAATGGTTGATCGAGTACTTTGGCACTGATCCGAAATTCCTGGTTATTTCTATACTACCTGTTTGTGCATTTTGTACTATCATCAAATGGCTTGTCTGACAAGTTTTTTTTTATAATTGAATGAGCAGGAACTCAGCCAAAAGAACAAGGATAACAGTACTCAGATGAAGACAAAACACAGAGTAGGATCAAAATCTTACTCTCAACTCAGTTTTGAGAATGTATGGGCCTACTCACTATGCATGCGTCGGTGTTCACTTTGCTTTAATGTTTATAGTATCTAATTGTTGCACTACTTGCAGAGGGATTCGGAAACTGGAGAAGAGCCAGACTGTGTTTCTCTCTGGAGACTGACCCTAACAAAGAATGAAACATGGACTACAGAAGAGTCCAAGGATGTTTACGTGAGTTAACTGACTTAGAAGCTACTCTAAACATATTTACTGTTCTCCATCTTGGATGTTTCTTCATCTGATTTGAGATTTTTTTTCGTAATCTGGAAACAGCATGTAAAGAGATTGAAAACAGATTAAAGCAAACTTGTGTTCCATTGTGAGCTGAACAAAGAATCAATATTTTCCAGAAAGCATATAAATCTACCGTTCAATGCAAGTCATCGCAGCCTCGTGGGTTCGGATACATGGCCCAGGTGCAAACTAGTTCTCAGCGGTCTAAGTTGCTGTTAGAGGAGCAAGCTCGGGCTACGGCAGAGGCCCAAAAAGTTAACTCCCAGCTCACCACGAAGGTCAGTACTTTAGAACAGAAGTTACTAGATGAACGTGCAAGCATGGAAGAGAAGATTAATGTAGAGCGGGCTGAGAGAGAAAATCTTGAGAAGAGATTAATGGAAGAGCTTGCTCAAAGGGAACAACTGATGGAGTCGGAGAGAAACTCAAGAAAAGAATTTGAAAATAACTTGGTTGCACAGTTCAACTCACGGTTCCAGGCAAAGTTTGACGAGCTCTCCGCACAGATGGAAAAGCAGAAGACGACTACACCTCAGGTGATGATAGTCATACAATTGCAAACTAGTAAGATTTAGTTGTTTACTTACGTTGCTAACAGTGCACTTTGTTTTTGCAGACGTCTAAGAAGTCGAACCAGCAACCATCACTTACCAACAGTCCTGCTAATAAAATAGTTCCTCCGCACAGCACGATACAGAAAAGTCGAATGTATAAAGCACTTGTAAGTCGCAATCTTGTACAGTTTGGTACTTGTACATTCTGTTTTTGCTTCACCCACACTATAGCGTTGCTGCACCCACCCTATACTTGCTGCAGTTTATGTTTCACTATGGGTTGTGGCTTCGTTGAGTTACAACAACTGTTTTTGCTTCATCCACACACTATAGTCTGCTGATTCTTATGTTTCAGCATGTGTTATTGCTGACTAGACTCACACCTTTTTTTTTACAATTGATTGCAGGACGGCAATCAAACTTCTGATGGAAACAAATAGCTGCACTGGATATTTCAGTTTGATTTGATCTTGATTTGATCCATGTTGTACGAGAATTTCATTTGTATATATTAAAAATAGCTATGAGAACTATTATTTTATGTAAATAAACATATTTTACGTACCGTTTTGAACATTTTAATTCAATGCCCGTATTATTTGTTTCCTTATTTTTTTTTTCTATAACGTGGCAATAGGTAGTTTACCACGATAATTGTAGTGTTGCGTGAAGCCTCAGTCGCCACAACAAAGTGTTTTGTTGAAATAGACTCTCACCACCATGAGGGAGACATCGTCGCAATAGATTTTCTCCACCAAACTAACTTTGTTGCGATAGTTCATTCACGCCACCAAACTATGTTCGTTGCAATAGAGAATTCCCATACTTCTCGCCACGAAACTAAAGTTTGTAGAAATAGAAAGGCGCAACGAATAGTTGAAGTTGTCGCAGTTGTTTCTAGCTACTAAAATTTGTACGTTGAGAATAGTACATGTCGCCACGAAAATAAAATTTGTCGAAATACAATGACGCCACGAAAAGTTGTTATTGTCGCAGTTGTTTCTAGCAACATAAAATGTGGATGTTGCGAATACTACATCTCACCACGAAACTAAAATTTGTAGAAATAGAAAAGCGCAACGAATAGTTGAAGTTGTCGCAGTTGTTTCTAGCTACTAAAATTTGTACGTTGCGAATTGTACATGTAGCCACGAAAATAAAATTTGTCGAAATACAATGGCGCCACGAAAAGTTGTTATTGTCGCAGTTGCTTCTAGCAACATAAAATGTGGATGTTGCGAATACTACATCTCGCCACGAAACTAAAATTTGTAGAAATTGAATGGCGCCACGAATAGTTGAAATTGTCGCGATTGCTTATGGCTACTAATATGAAGGCCGTAGCGATTACTATTTTAAAATCATCTTACCACGATTGATTGTGTGTGGCAAAACGTTATTCCCACGCGTATAATGTTTGTTGCCATAGTTTTTTGCCACACAATTGGGCGTGGCAAATAAACTCGACTTTTGCAACGAAAGAACAAGCGCAACGGAACACTCGCCGTTGCCACATTGGTCACTCGCCACGTTTGGGTATTTGTTGCACTAGAGATGTACCAACGAAATACGTACGTTGCGTTATGGGCGAGACGCGACGGAAAAGTGCGTGGCAATTGGCCTAGGAAATGGTTGCAACTGGATTCTTTTTTAGCGACGAATCTAAGTGCGCGGAGACAGGCTTCTACCACGGAGGTTTTCGCGACGCCTCCCAACGAAACCGATTTCGGTGCAACAAAACCCTATTGCGACGATAAGTCACTTTTTACAACGACTATTTTCGTTGCAATAGACCGATTCCGTTGTAGTGCCACGACCCGCCTAATCCAGTAGGGTCTCCGGCGAAACTCGCCGTCTTCCCTCTCCTCGTTAGTGGAGAGCACCCAAAACCTCACTTGATACCCCGGGATCAGCCCCCGCCGGTCACAGGCACAATCTCCTGTCTAGTCGCCATTATCACCCTGATTCGAAATTTCCCAATACACACGAACTAGTATGCAGTAATCTACATGCGTACATGCTAGTAGCGATGATTACCATCGGGTTAACGGACTTGTGGAAGGAGCGTAACACATCTGCATGGACAGATGCATTCACATGAGAGCTATTTTCCTGGCCTCGACCAATCAGTTATAAGCACACTGATTGTGCGCTGGATTGGAGTTGCTGGAAGTCATAGGATAGGCAGGAATCTTCATCAAATGGTGGTTATTCATAAAGGCATAGTTGTGGCAGGCACGCACAAGGTAGCTATAGGAGGCTCATGACTGCAGCTCCCCAAACGGTCCGTTTTGGTCCCCGCGGACCGGTTTGGGTAAAAAACCCCATCCCAACGAGCCCTCCCCCAAACGGATCCAGGAGTGGGGAGGAAGGACCGGCCGAGTTTTCCCCAAACGTGGCCCAAGTTTGGTCCATGTTTGGGGTGGTCCGCAGACGCGAGCATTGTCCTGTCTGGCCCACTTGGTAGCGCGCCACGTTGACGTGTCGCCCTTGGTGGTCCACCTAGCAGCGACAGCGCGCCCTCTCGCCTATCTCGTCGCGTCCTTTTTAATGGGACCTGTGCGCATCCCATCTGTATCCCCACCACCCCCAAACCATAGCCCACACAAAACCCCACCGGAGCAAGCACCCCGGCGACAATGCCCTCCCCCCCCCCCCCCCCGCGCTGATGAGAATCTCCGCTGACATCCAATGACGTTCTACCGTGCCCGGCAGCCATTTCTGTGGGAGCAGGTGCACCTCCCGCCTGGTTGGCACCTCATCACCACCCGATGCCACTGCCGCTCGGCATCCACGACGTCATAGACGTCCACGGCGACTCTAGCGACATCGACGGTGGCTCTCTCTTCGACTACCTCTACAAGCTCGCCGCGAGGGAGTCGGAGGAGGAGGCCGAGGCGGAGGAGGACCAAGCCATGAAGGTGGAGGAGGAGGATTAGGTGGAGGAGAAGGAGGCCGCGGACCTCCGCTGCGCCATCGAGGCCTCGCTGGAGGCATAGGCCGAGATGTGGCCAAAATCTGGCGGCAACCATCGAGACATCGGCGGCCGAGGTGCCGTGGTCACCGTGGCATGCCCGTGAGGCGAGGCAGCCACGGGCTCCCGCGCCTGCAGACCCCTCCTACGCCTCCCGCGCCAGACACAACGACCCCGAAGCAGTCGACGGCCAAGGACGTCGATGACGACGACAATCAGGCGCTCCGTCCAACATTAGGCCTCAACGACGGCGGGTGGCACACCAGCGAACCCTAGCCGTTACCTATTGTTTTTTTGTTTATATTATTATGTATGTAGTAGCCTTTGGGCCAAACTTTATGCATTGGCTTTCGGGCCATATATGAAATTCATCTTAGTTTAAATTAAATTCATGTTTTGTTTTTATTTTCAAATTTAATTTGGGCCGGTGCGTTGGGATGGTTTGGTCTCAAATCGAGGGTCCAGCCCAGCGCGCGTCCGCGGACGACCAAATCAGAACCGATTCCGGTCCGATTTGGGGGGGGGGGGGGGGGGGGGTCGTTGGGTACGTATGCCCTAATACAAGTCTATCACTGTTCGCATCTTTACCATGGATGATCAAGCACTATCATAAGTGTACCTATTTAATTCATTAGCAAGATAGCAGCTTTTTTTTTTTTTTTTTTTTTTTTTTTAGAAATGGGGAGAACCCCGGCCTCTGCATCGAGTGATGCACACAGCCTTTATTGATTATTAAAATTCATAGTATCCAAAAGTTTACACCACTTATTAACCCTTACATGGAACAGGACAACTCCCTTATTCCGAAAAACAGCCAAAACAAAGGAACTACAAAATCCTATTATGATGCTGCCACGTATATTGGGAGAAAAACTCCTGTGCCACCGTAAGGAGACGCGTGCAGCCATCCACCATAAGCTTCCTCTGGTCTGGAGGCAGAAGAATAGCCCATAGTTGGATCCAATGAGCTGCTGAGTGAAAAACCTGTAAAACATGGAAATATTTCTTTTTGTTAAAAACAACATTGTTTCTACAATTCCAGATAGCCCAACAAATTGCGGATACACCAATCCTAATCCTTTTCTTAGTTTTCACATCAATCCCATTTAGCCAATTCCCAAACATATTAGTCACGTTGGAGGGGGGGGGTAATATTAAAAGTGCAAAAGATCACTCGCCAAATAAGTTTAGCCAAAGGACAAGAAATAAATAGATGTTCTACTGACTCATTACTCCCACAAAAGGAACAATTCATATCACCTTTCCACCCTTTTCTTGCTAAATTATCCTTAGTCAAAATCACTTTCCTATCCAAAAACCACATGAAGATCTTGATCTTGAGTGGTAATTTTAGTTTCCATAAGTAAGTTTTGAGAAAAATAGTGTGTCCATTCATCATATCCTCATACATAGATTTCACAGAGAAGTTCCCATTCTGTGTAAGTTTCCAAACAAACTTATCATTATCCGAGGACAGAGAGACATTCATAAGACGCAAGCATAGATGAGACCACATATCCCAAGTAATGCCTACTAAATTCCTACGAAAGGAAATATTGATTGGTGGTGCATTCTGAAAAACATCCGCAACCGATACATTTTTAGACTGCACAATATGATATAAAAGAGGGTATTGGTCAGATAGAGGGGTTTGGCCTAGCCAAATATCCTCCCAAAATCTAGTTGTTTCACCATTACCAATTCTAAAGGAACCTCTACTAAAGAACTCCCTCTTAACTTTCATTAAACCCTTCCAGAAAGGAGAATCAGTGGGTTGTGCCTCAACTTGAGCTAAAGGTTTACTATGTAAGTATTTATTTTGTAACAATTCCTGCCAAATACCTTCCTCATGAAGTATTTTAAACAGCCATTTAGCCAATAAACACTTATTCTTAAGCTCTAGCACTTCCACACCTAAACCACCTTGATCTTTGGGTCTACAAATGATATTCCATTTTGTTAATCTGTATTTACGCTTGGTTTCATCACTCTGCCAGAAAAAACGAGATCTATAAAAGTCTAATCTCTTACGGACGCCCTTAGGAATCTCAAAGAAGGAAAGCATAAACATGGGTAAACTTGTTAACACGGAATTAACAAGAACTAATCTATCCCCATAGGATAATAATTTTCCTTTCCAACATCCAAGTTTGTCCTCAAAACGGCACTCCACAGGGTGCCACAGGGTGTCCTCAAGCAAGATAGCAGCTAGTAATACAAGTCTATCATTTTATTCCTAGCTATACTATCCATCAATACGCATAAGTCTAATTAACTTTCATATGTGTATTTGTGGTCCACACAAATAAAGGACATACGTGTGTGTGCTGCGCTGTGTGCATGAAAGGGAGAAAGAGAGTGGGTGCGACATGTATTGGTTTATTAGAAGCGTGTTGGTCAGTTCACATGCTTCCACTGATCTAGAAATTGAAAATACCTCTCAAGATCAAAATTTTCATGTGGTTTTTGCACAAACGTGTAATTTTGACTAAGGACAATCTTTTAAAACGTAATTGGCATGGTTGCACAAAGTGTGCTTTTTGTAATCATGATGAGACTATTGATCACCTATTTATTTCTTGTCCTTTTGTGACTAAAATTTGGAGATTGCTCCATTTCACCTTTAATATCCCCCCTCCTGAGAGTCTGCACCATATGTTTGGTGGATGGCTGCTTGGCATTCACAAAAATGATAGACGAAGAATTCGGATTGGGACTTGCGTCTTCTTGTGGGCGGTGTGGAATAGTCGCAATGATGCGGTTTTTAACAAGGTTCACAATATTCATTTTTTGCAGGTTGTGCACAAGGCTTCTTATTGGATTTCCACCTGGTCTCACCTTCTGCCACAGGACCAGCGCCCATTTATGGAGGCTGGATGCAACCGGTTAGTGGCCTTAGTCCGGGCCATCCTTTCCCCCAACGGGTGGCAGCATGACTACAGAATTAGCGCTTCTTAGGGGGACAATGGTCCTTCTGTTTTCATGTTATTTCGTTTTGGATGTACCTTTGATGACTTCTACTTTGTAAACGCTGTTTGAGTTTATTAATAAAAGCCGTATGCATCTACCCGATGCAGAGGCTGGGGCTTTGCCTCCTTTTCTAAAAAAAGTTCACATGCTTCCACTGATCTAGAAGCAGTGTTCGTGAGTTCATATGCTTCTACTAAGTCGTGCTGCGTGCGAGCTGGTGCCTGGTGCCACTTTATAGAAGCGTGTCCTCCATCTGACACGCTTCAAATAACACATAATAGCAGAAACTTGTGATTTTTAGGTTCGATGCTAGTAGATTGTCTCCTATAGGTTTTTTCTACTAGTGCGAGGCTCCCTCCTCAGGTACCACCTGCATATATATATGTGCCTGGCTTTCTTCACATGAACCGCAAGCATGTAGTCTGAGTGAGCAGGGACGTACGGTGGCGAAAGAGGTGGGGAAGCAATGGTATGAGAGAATGGTGTATTTATTTTTCAGAGGGTTAGGGAGGTGTATAGTGGTGTAGAAGTTCGGAATGGAAGTTACTGGGAATTATATTAGCACAACAATCTCCTGCAGGAGAGGATCAACCCAACTCTCCGGTGATAGGAGTTGGCAGGGGTCGTGGTCCCGGTGGTGGTTGTGGTCGCAGTTAATTTAAACCCCATCAAGTCAGCGAACTTAAAGCTGGGGGTGTACTGGTTCAGTCCAGTGCGGGCTTTGCGCAGTTTGGATCTCCGGTTCGGCAATTGGTCCTTCTGGCGGAGATCGTACCTCTGCTCTCTCGGCAATTGGTTGTTCTGGCGGACATAACGTTTAGGCACACCTCGCTCCGCGACTGTTGTGGACCCTACCACTTGCCACGTCAGCGCAATGCGGGGCCATACGTATCCAGGACCGTCCGTGGACACCTTAGGCAACATCGAGGACCGTACTGACATTTTCTGACATCAAGAACTAATTTCCACGCTGACCGTAACATCAAGGATCATACATGCATTTTACTTCACTGTCCAGCTACTCTAAATTGCAATGCGGCTAAATTAGGAACGTGTACACGTGAAAGCTGCCTACGTGCGTGGTTGCTTGCCGGGAAAAAAATCTTTTTGGTTTGCCATGTCTTACAAATGTCAAGTCATTGTGAACAAGTTATAAGTTACACTTACCAGTTGACCCAGGGATGCTTACCGGATAAACTACTCATATAGTTGCCACATTGAAGTCACATAATAAAAATTCCGCTGACATAGCATGGTTATAGGATAGGCTGTGAAATCCGGGGCTCCTGTGCGAAAATCTAAAATGGGGCCCTATCTCACTTTAAAAATTAAAATAATTAATAATTGTAATATCTATCTATCTATTCTATCTATTATATACTAAAAGCAATATACTGATGTGTAATAGAGACACCACGTTAAGCCACATCATCTTAATTTTTATAGTAGTTAGATCTAGAATTAACGGACATGATTTAACGGATAGGATTAACAAAAATTTATTAGTTACGTTACATATTAGACACGGTCAAGGTTGAGAAAAAACGTGCCGGGACTGGAGTCCCCTAATAAGGCGAACAGAGGTTAACAACAGCGTGTCCGTCGTGGAGTAGCTAATCAAGCGCGTTCAGCCACCCTAGATAAAACGTGAAAGTTGTAAAAAAGAAAATAAGAACGAGCCAGCTTGGAACGTGGTGGCAAGGGCAAAGCACTGCAAGGACGTGCATCGTTTTGCAAAAAATAAATAAATAATGGAACCTTACGTTGTATCCACGCTTGAGTAGTTCAGAAAATTATAACTCTAATTTTGTACCATTGGACCAACCCAAAAGCCCTAGAAAATTTTGGACGAGCTGAATTTCAAGGTTAATGGAGTCATCGCATTGCCCATGAAAAAAAGGAAATCTTCACATTAGAAGAACTATCCATGAAAATGTCCCTCACACCGAAAACATTATGCCTTAATGGTACGCGAGCTTCGAAATCGCAACATATTTTTCACGAGCGATGAGAAATTCTCTACACTATGGAAATAATAACTTTATCCAAATGACCTAAAAGGCATACAATCTTAATTTAACAACATATTGTTTTGTTTTTGTGATAGACATCTCTGGAATAATTTATATGTTATTTGCAGGCGTGATAAAATCAAAATAAGAGGACATGTCATTCCAATTGTACAATAAAATTTATGATAGATACAGAGTATTATACTATATATGTTTTCCAACATGCGTAGCATGTTGCATATCACAAAAAATGTGGTCGAGTCGGTCTAAGCACTCGACTAAAAAATCGCAAGGACATAGAGCCATTTAAGCAAAAATAGTCAGATATAACAATAGATAGTGTTCTAAAAGCTTAGAGTCATGCTTCCCAAGCTTAGAAATGAATTATACACATGTTAATGAATATGCCTAGATTTTTTTATTTTTAGGAGCATATTAATATACCAAATTGTCGCCAAAGTTTCATCGCAATGACAATATTAAATTCTCTAACAAATAGAAACCGTCGATATGGAGTAGGTAAATTGGAGAAAGCAAAAAACCTAAACATACGAATTCTCGGAATTTATGTGGCGTAGAAATTAAGGACGGTCGTCCATTGCCCTTCCAGTTCATCATTGTTTATTACTGATCTAACATTTATATAAAAACTATTGTTCTACTAATTAATAGACAGATGACATAATAATGATTGTCACCCACAAATTAGAAATGATCAAATGTGGTACTGACATACGTGATATTTTGTTTATCAAAATATTTGAGATATTTCTAGATTATCCTTTTTTTCTATCACATAAGGGAAAATATATAATTTAATAGATTGGTATTCCGAATCTTTGTTAACGAGAGGTAAACATGTAAACAAATACACCGAAATAAAAATGGTGTAATTGTCATCGAGAAAAATGGTGTAAGTACAATCAATGTATTTCTCACAATAATGTGGCCTAACTATATATTCATCATGATAGAACATTTGCCTTTTAGTTTATCCGTTGTTTTCAAATTTATCTAACCTCCCATATTGACTCAAGTCCATGTAAAAACATTATTTCCATTTTATGTTCTACTATCGCATACAAAGAAAAGAACAAATGGGGTTTCCACACAGTGGTCCAAATTTAAGAGTGCAAATGATGTTATTCGCATATGTGCTATTTTGTTAACCACATAGTTATAGATTTTCTCCTATAGGTTTTGTTTCTAATTAGCACGTGTGAGGCTCCCTCAACAGGTACCACCTGCATATATATATGTGCTTGGCTTTCTTCACATGAACAGCAAGCATGACGTACGGTGGCGAAAGAGGTGGGGAAGCAATGGTATGACAGAATGGTGTATTTATTTTTCAGAGGACTAGGGAGGTGTATAGTGGCGATTATGGTAGAAGTTCGGAATGGATGTTACTGGGAATTATATTAGCACAAGAATCCTCTGCAGGAGAGGATCAACCCAACTATCCGGTGATAGGAGTTGGCAGGGGTCGTGGACCCGGTGGTGGTTGTGGTCGCAGTTAATTTAAACCCCATCAAGCCAGCGAAGTAAAAGCTGGGGTTGTACTGGTTCAGTCCAGTGCGGGGTTTGCAGTTTGGATCTCCGGTTCGGCAAGTGGTCCTTCTGGCGGAGATCGTACATCTGCTGTCTCGGCAACTGAATTACCAACATACACCACATGAGCTTCTGCATTTCGCCCCACAAAAGCTTCTGCAGTTCGACATACGACATCATTTTAGGCATGTAGGTTGGGTAGTGCCTCAACTAGTCATCCAGCCGCAACTTATGCCGCAGCAACACCAGTATCTGGCGCAACAGGTTAACGAGGGGGTGGCCAAATCAGGTGGAGCTGGAGATGACTCGGTGGTCTACGAGATCACTAGTGCACATATCTGAGATGCGGCTGACTCTGGCCTGAGATGCTAGGTTGAACCATGTGGAGTTGTTAATTGTCAGTGTGTATCGGTATGGTGAGCAATGCCGCGACTATACATCGCTCTTTGCGAGTTCTATATTCGCCTCGCCTGCGTCCGGTTTCTTCTTGGGCTGGCTCAACTAGGTACACGTTCGATTCTTTCCATCTTCTTCGGAAACAAGCAGGCCGACGCCTTGACCGAAACTCACGATAGCCTGAATCCCACTATACTCGATCGTACATGCAAGGGACATGTTGCACTCGCTTATGCAACGCGCCCCATGCCCGTAGTGTTTTGTCTCAAAAAAGAAAAAAATGCACGCAGTGCTAAAATAAACAAACATGCATGCGTGATTAACACGAAAAGAAATTAGAACAAGATTACACGACGAGGCTCAGTTTTTACCAAGATTTCTTCCCTTATCTTTTCAGTTTCCTTGTCAAATTTTTGTTCCTATTTTCTTATCTCCTTTTGTTTTATTTTTCGAAAAAATATGTGATATATATATATATATATATATATATATATATATATGCACGTAACACATGAACATAATTTAAATCTTTCTTCCGACAAGCAAAGTTTACTAACCCTTTGAACAATTCTTTTGAGTTCTAGAAGATTCTTTGTGTACGGCCAAACGGTCATGCTGCCGTCTTGACTTTTCTTGAAATGTCCAGAAAATTCAAATCAACCCAAACTGATGCAAGACTTTCGCGTGGTGTCATTATATATGTCCTAATATCCACTAAAAATAATAAACTTGGAATACGATAGTTCTGTTGAAAATGTGTTCACAAAAATAAGCTATCTTCTCAGAATATTCAACGGTTTCGGGCCAAATGACATGTGTTATGGCAAAATTCATGACATAGTTTGTTTAAATGTGCACATATTCAACACAAACATGCATATTGAAAGCACTGACAATGTTGACGGAGGAAGATTTCCTTTTCAATGAATAAAAAAATCATTTTCCATTTTCTAAGTGTAAAAAATGGGTTTTTTTGTGAAAGACCTACCACAAATATGTTGCAAAACTTGGGACATGCATTTTTTGAAAATACTAGACCATTTTGTATGCACAAATAACAAAAATTTCTCTATGAAAAAGTTTTCATCCACCTGTTTAGAAAAACACAAGTTCTGTCGATTCAGCTAGAAACGGGTCAAATTTGAACTACATGTGCCCCGTAGTTTCCTCATGACTATCAGGAAAAAAAATAAGTTACACAACTAACTATTTCATAATAGATACACCAAGAGTTTCTCAATATTCTACCTCTAGTCCTGCCGGAGAAAAAACCAGGTTATAGGTCTACACCGGGTAACCGTTAACCTTTCTTTTTTGTTCCTTTTTTCTCATGGAGGTTTTTGAAGAATGTAGCTTGAATAATATGCATAATGATATAGATCTGTTTCTCCTTTTAGAAACGAGTTAAAGAACGTCGAAATCCGAGTTCGAATGCAAAAGGTATGCTTAAAATGGTGTGTAAGTAAACAAAAAACTAGGTTACGTCGACGGTCAGTGTAGCCAAAAAAAAAATAGGCCGACGGGGTAGTCGTCGGCGTATCCCAAATTTTTTCATTATGGGCTAGCATGTCGGGTCTACGCCGACGGCTCGATAATTGGCCTTCGGCGTATAAAAAGGCCGTCGGCGTATAAAACTTCTCCCGTAGTGGTCTTGTTCGATTTTCTCCAGTTTAGAGCTCGTATTGGGTGCGGTAAAAGGTAGTGGTGCAGTAAAAGCTGGGGGTGTCCAAGTTCAATCCGGTGCAGGGTTTGTGCAGTTTGGAGCTCATATTCAGCAAAACACCATTCCGCGGTTACGGCACAGCAGCTACCTCTGCAACTGAAATACTAGCACGCACCACAAGAGCACCATTGGCAGGTCGTCACACAACATTAGTTTCAGCAAGGACGTGTTCTTGTGCCTCAAATACCAATCTGGGAGCAAGTTATAACGCAGCAACAGTAGCCTCTGGCGCAAGCGCACGAAGACGCTGCCTGATGGTATATGCTTGATTCGTGTTTAACAATTTCTCAGAGTTTAGTTAAAAGCTTATACGTGATTTATAATTTTCCTATATACTGAAAAAATTCGATGGATATTTGTAGATGCGCATCAATCAGCCTATTCAAGATAATGAGAATAATTTGTGTTTCTTTGGAGTTCCTCGTGTGATAATTTGTTTAAAAAAATTACATGCTTTGTACCGATATCATAAGTCGAATTGATTGAATACTACCATCGGAAAATACTTGTCAGTCTCTATAAGATACATGCATCCTCGAGAAACTATATGATCATGAAAACGTATATTTTGATATCTCATTCTTCTTCGACCGAACGCATATCTATTTTATTATATAAACATGCGACTAATGCCTCATGGCATTGATATTATAAATATATGTTTTACCCATACCTCTAAATTGTGCTACGTTATTGAACTATTAGAGTGAGGTTTGGGCGTATTTTTATCTTTATTGATGAGGTGTCACTAGTAGAAACAGGGACAAAGGATTTTACCTTTGGTACTCGATGTAGTGGCTGGAGTCATCCCCATTTTGAAAAAAAACCGGCTTGTATATCTAGAACATAACATATGCCTATCTTTGCAGTGGGTTGGAACTAGGATCTCAAAACCTATATTAAACATGCGGATAGCCACGTGCCAATGCAAGGTTCTTAGCGCGCTTCCATAGGAAATTTTCTGACGCGACATAGAATTAATAAAGAGAGTGTGAGATCGTATCTTAGCTAAGATACAAACTTTGCACGTGGCCATAGGAAAAATTAGTTGTTAGACTAATCTATATCTCTTATAAAGCAAAACCCCACTAGAGATCAATTATGATTTTTCTATCTTCACATGCAGCCTATCCACATCATCACCTATTCACAACCATCCGATCTTAATCATATACCGTTCATTTTTTGTTCGTAAGCCTAGACTGCATGTTTGATGCGTCTGTTACATTTCTGTCATGCCGAACAAGTAAAAAGGCACGACACGTAGACCGCTGCTCCGGCCTATATGTAGCCCGTCTCCAATGGCCCACAAAATGTGATGGTTGGACCTTAATCGCACCGTGAGATTGGAGTAGTTTAATGGACGCACTCATGTCCTCTTCACTCCCCACTAACTCACCGTTAATCCCGTGGCTTATTCGTATGACGGCTCTTTCATATACCCTTGATGGAAATATATTGGTCGAATCATATTTCTCGCAGCTCAAAATCCGCCAGCACCCGACCTTTCATCTTACCACCAGGTTATATCTGTAGTCACTGCGTTACAGCGTCGCCGTTTCCTAAAAAATATCCTGCACTGTCTCTCCTCATAGCAGTAGCGATCTAGATGGATGGAAGTGCATACATATACAGATGTTCTTCGAAGATCTCGACGGCCTCACCCATCACTATCGTAAGGTATTTCCTGCCATCTGTGGGATTTCTTTTACCCCAACAGTACCACTTTTTGGGATTTCCGTAACCTATCTATGGATCTGGTCTCTTTGTGGAGTGGCAGAGAGGTGGCTTCCTATTTGATTTGTATCAATAATCTGGCAAGAAAACTGTTTGCATGCAGGAAGATGGATGGTTAATCGCACCGGAAGAAGCATAGAATGACAAGAGTAATGGATCCCCCCTTGCTTGCAATTGCATATTGCTACCTTTCGGAGAAGCACGGTGCTCAGGATTTTCAAAAATACTAGGTCAGTTAAAATGTCAAATGTTACACATTAGTATCTCAACCAAATTGTTTACCGAATTGCATTATTGCACGTACTTGTTTCAGTGTAATCTCTAGAGACACCTTGCCTGATCATTGACGTGTCTGTTCTGAATTGTTTCTCTAGAGAAAAATAATGCGGTGGATAGACAATATCGAATGGACTAGCTAGAATAGAAGCCAGCGGTCCCCAACAACGCTTTGAGTCTGATTCACCGATTCCAACATTAAACGTACAAGGAGGGAAGGACTCGCTTTCTCTATTATGCATTCGAATCAACCGGTGTTACTGTTAGTCAGCATTACATTACATGTAACAGCAGTTCCTGTTAGATTATGATTGAGTCCACTAAAAGATGTAAATTTATACAATACACAATGGGATTTTTTTTTGTTATGTAGGTGCTCCTGGAGGTTGGAAAAATGCTCCTGTTTACAGTTGTCAAGGAAGATATTTTAGATTATATAGCTGCTCACTGGAAAAATATGTTGTCTTAAGAAAATAAAATTACAAAGCAACAATACTTAACTCAGGCACGTGTTTGATTTTCATGTTGTTTTGTTTAATTAAAACGGAACAATCTTATTACATACAATCTATATTGAGCTAATATATCTTTTAATCTAGATGGGTTTTTAAGTTATAATTAATCTTACATGATACATATGGATGATTCACTTGATCGTTTATGACTGCTTTTTTTTTATTCCATCTCCCTTATATACATTTCTTTAATAAAACTTATTAGCACACGATTCACAACAATGATCCACATCGTAAATTATTTTAGACATCAAATTATCCAAGATATTTCTTAGTGTTCAATTTCTAAGATCACACTATCCAATCATCTATGTCATTAAATTTTAGCCGGTCAATCTCTGAGATCACTCCACCATGCTATACAATTGCACAATTAAATAAATTTCATCTTCTAGGCATCTTATATCATTTCAAGTTTCTAAATAATTTTCTAAAAATATTCCGCAGCAACGCGCGGGGTATCCTTCTAGTTATATACATGCATTAGCCGAAAAGTATTAAATTTAGATACAACAGACAATGCATTGTACTTGTTGTTTCTTATATATTTGTTACTCATATGATACCGTGCTAAGAAACGGTGCATTGGAACAGGCATAAGAGTAGTCGGAATCGTGTGTTTATTTGATACAACAAGTAATATTCCTACAATTTTTTTTAAATATATCTTGGTTGGGTAGGTGAGTGGAGTTATTATGAGGCTCCCTGCTCAGGCACAACCCGCCTATATATGTGCTTGGATTGGCTCACAAGAATGTAGACTGAGTGAGCACGAGTGGTGGCGAAAAACCGGTGAAGCAATGGTATGAGAGAATGGTGTATTTATTTTTGGAAGGTCGGCCGGGAGGTGTGTAGTGGCGATTATCGTAGACGTTCGGAACGGAAGTTGTTGGGAATATTATTTGCACAGCCATCTGTTCAAACAGTGGATCGTGTCACCTATCTAGTGATATGAGGTGGCAGCTGAGGCCATATACCTGGCTATGGTCGTCGACGCGGTCGGTTTGAAGAACCTCAATCCAGTGAAGTAAAACCTAGGGGTGTACATGTTCAATCTGGTGCGGGGTTTGTGCAGTGTAAAGCGCCTATATTCAGCAAGGGTACATTCTGGCGGTAACGGTACATCTGATCTCTCGGCAACTTAACTACGAACACGCACCACAAGCACTTCTGCATTTCGCCCCACAGGACGATCGGCAGTTCATCACACAACATCAGTCCAAGCAAGGACGTGTTGTAGCAGCCTCTGGCATAGCAGGTTGCCGAGGCGGCCGCGAAAACAAGTGGGGCTGGGAATGATACTTAAGATGGACCAAGAAATTAAGTTCGGTGCTTAAAAACATATCTATAGAAGTTAAAAATACCTCTCAAAATAAAAGTTTTATATGGTTCGTGTATCCAAAAGTCTTGCTTACAAAAGATAGTCTTATGAAGACAAATTGGCATAGTGATACACATTGTTACTTTTGTGGGAGTAATGAAACAATTCATCATCTATTTATCTTTTGCCCTTCTGCATTGCTGGTTTGGCGTAAAGTTTTCTGTACCTATATTATCTCACCACCCTCAAACTTTACTAATACCTTTGGGAATTGGTTCAATGGGTTGGCTAAAAAGACCAAGAGTAGGATTTGAATTGGCGTCTCTGCTATTTGCTAGTCTATTTGGAAGTGTAGAAATAATCTTATTTTTAATAGGAAAGAAATTTTTAATGTCTTACATGTTATTCATATGGCGATAAGCTGCATCCAACTATGGGATTTCCTTCTACCTTCGGACCAGCGGGATCCTATGGTGGCTCGATGCAAGCGCCTCATGGCAGTGGCACACGGTTTTTTCTCCCAAAATATGTCGAAACATGTTAGGCACATTTCTTTACGTGTGTGTCTGTGCTGTTTTCTGCCTCAATCCTTTGTGATATTTGCGATGTAAATGTTAAGTAATACTTGTGAATTGATCAATAAAAGCTCTGTGTATCACTTGAAGCAGTGGCTGGAGTCATCCCCATTTCGAAAAAAAAGATGGCTTGTATATCTAGAACATAACCTAAGCATATATTTATAATTGGTTGGAACTAGGATCTCAACAACCATATTAAACATGCGGATAGTCATGTGCCAATGCAAGGTTCTTAGCACGCTTTCGTAGGAAATTTGCCGACGTGGCATAGAATTAATGAAGAAAGAGTGTGAGATCGTATCTTAGTTAAGATAAAACCTTTGCACGTAGTCATAGGCAAAATTAGTTGTTAGTCCAATCATATACATGCATTAGCCCAAAAGCATTAAATTTAGATACAACCTATAAGATACAAAGCATTGTGTACTAGTTATTTCTTAAATATTTTTCACTCATATGATACCGTGCTAAGAAACGGTGCATTGGCCCATGTCTAAGATTAGTCGGAACGTGTGTTTATTTGATACAACAAGTAATATTCCCTATAGCAATTTTTAATATATGTTGGCTTGGCAGGTGAGTGGAGTTAGTATGAGGCTACCTGCTCAGGCACAACACGCCTATATGTGTGCTTGGATTTGCTCACAAGAATGTAGACTCAGTGAGAAGGAGTGGTGGCGAATGAACCGGGGAAGCAATGGTATTAGAAAATGGTGTATTTATGTTTTTTAGAGGGTCAGCTGAGAGCTGGGAGTAGCGATTATCATAGACGTTTGGAATGGAAGTTGTTGGGAATATTATTTGCACAGTTATCTCGCCAAACAGAGGATCATGTCACCTATATAGTGATATGAGGTGTAAGAGGAAATAGACCGGGCGTCGTAGTCGTGGTCGATTTAAACAACTTCAATCCAGTTCCTTTGGAGATGCAGTTCTCGTTTCTCATGTCTCGAGTTTCTCCTTGGGTTGGGGTTATTGGGGCTGGGCACCGTGCCACTGTTGTTTTCTGCTGCCGCCCAGGCTGTGTGTGGAAGTTTTGTCCTTTTCCTGTTTGTTGGTGTGTTGGGTACCTGTCACGTTATCCCCATGCAAGCCGCATGTCGAGGTGTTCGAAAGGAGCTGCAATTTGTTGGTCTCCTTCGGTTGATCGCTAGTGTCTCAGTTTCTTTCTCTTGTTGTGTTTCTTTGTGGCCTGTCTTATTTCCGGTTATTACCTTTTATTTTTTTGCTGATGCTCTATCCCAACGTGTGATTTAGTTCGTGTCTTGAGTGATGGATGACATGCCAGTTGATGGGTTTCGTATGCTCTTTTTTGTTTTAATTTTCAGGGTGTTTCCTGTTAGCTGGTGGGTTTCGTATGCTTGATTCGTTGCAGTGGACTGTGCGGTCGTATGTTGCTGTTCTCTTCCGGGTCGTCGTCCTGCGGCTTTTACTTATGAGCCTCCTTTGGCTTCTGTGTATGTGGATTTTCCCGTCTCCTGACCACATGGTAGAGGTTTTCTTTTAGCCTTTTTAGGTTTTGTATGTGCTATTTTAAAAATATTTTTTAGGTTGGTATTGATAGTGGATCAAATTAGATAGTTTAAATATATTTTTATGTTGGTATTGATAGTGGCTCAAATTAGCTATTTTCTGAGATGAATTATCGATATATGTTGAATGGATACATGTAAGTACGTTTTGTTTTCAGAATGTGTATATACGCGGTGTTGGGGGCGTTGGTCACGTGGCTTAGTATGGCAACATTGATGTGTTTGGTCTCTTTATGTCTATGACAATGACATAATATATTGGTCTATTTTTTTCTTTGTACTGTTTGTTTGAATCATCTATATCGACTTAGTTTTTTGTACACTTAGAGAATTTTTATATTTCGTTGTTACCGTAGGTTTGCTGTGAACAAGAAGATCGTGCTTGTAGTCCTAAAACCAGAAAGGCGGCATGCCATAAATATGTTATTTATTTTTTTAGGTTTTGTTGGCACAACAATTAGGATACACAAGGCAAATAAAATTAGGAATTTATCAAGTGTTTTGATGTAGCATACGTGTTAGTTACGTTTTGGTTTACCTTACATAGCATTTTTTAAATGGATATCACGGATAAGGGTATAAACTATATATTTGTTTATCCGCCGCTTCATCTATGTAAGCTAACCGAGGAGTCGGCTCCACATCTAATGTTCCAATGTCTCTTCTCCCTCCGTATTTGGAGTATATGGTGAAGGATTTGTTAGGCCTCTCTTGGTTGGATACGACAGCTTGGGCGAATTTTTCTTGCGTCCAAGATCGATGGATTCACATGGCTTTCAAAGAATCTGCTAGGCGAAAGATGATTACATCGCTCACAATGATTATCTCATGGGAGCTATGGAGTGAGAGAAATGCTAGGGTTTTCATGGGTAGATGCACCCTCCAATCGAATATTTTGGATCAAATAAAGGACGAGTCTCGTACTTGGGCTATAGCGAAATCTAAGCACTTGGAGTTTCTATGACAAGGAGATTAGGCCTTAGGCCGGTGTTGTAACCTATGAAAAAACTCTAACTCCTTCTTAATCAATAGATTGAGTCAAATCTTTTTCTTCGATTTCTTTGAAAAAAATGTTTGTGTATATAGTAAGATATCCTAATCAGTACAAATGTATATTTTTCCATCTTATTATGCTGGTTTTATTTTGTCATATATTTGTAGGTGATCAAATTATCTCGCATGGTAGTGACGTTAACATGATCGATCAACTCGGCCCAAGTTTGGTCCATGTTTGGGGTGGTCCGCGGACGCGAGCCTCGTCCTGCCTGGCCCACCTGGTAGTGCGCCGCGTTGACGCGTCGCCCTTGGTGGTCCACCTAGCAGCGACAGCGCGCCCTCTCGCCTATCTCGTCGTGTCCTTTTTAATGGGACCGGTCACTAGTAGGAAACATGTTATAGCAACCTCCATACCGATGGCGAACCGGATTCAGGCTTTTCCAGCGCTATTACCGCTCGCGAACACCATTATCAGTTCGCCAGCGCTAAGTGGGCTACCGCTGGCGAACAGGCCAGCGCGTTCGCCAGCGCTATGGGTGGGACACCCCTGCGCGCGCACCGGTCCTCCCTAAAACTACCGCTGGCGAACCAGCCCCTATGTTCGCCAGCGCTAAGTGGGCTACCGCTGGCGAACATCTCTGCCTGTTCGCCAGCGCTAACCTGTGGGCCCAGTGCGCATGTTAGCGCTAGCGAACAGGCAGAGATGTTCACCAGCGGTAACCTGGCAGATCTGCCATAAGTGGGACCACCACCCCCAATTTGCCCTACACTCCCTTCTCCACTGTGTCCCCTCTTCTCTCTCTAGCTCGAATTTATGCCAATTTTATACCCTCCTACTCTCTTTTGAACAAACTAAAATTATTTTAGTTGGTATATATAGTTTTATCTCCCTCCTAACACCATTTCTACCCAAAGTTTTCCGTTCCTAGGCATCTAGATCTAGAATTACCCCCTCTTTCTCCAAAGCTCCAAAATTCTCCGGATATCATCTCGTGTAGCCATCTATTCATTTGAGGTGGGATGAATGCTAATATATATTTAAATGAGTTTGTATATGAATTTTGTCCGGATACACGCGATATGCAATATGTGTGAAATTTCACCGGATACAAATATGGTCGTGTGATGGAGACGTTAAATGTGTGCAATTTTTTATGGAATTAAATTGAGTAGCCAACTATTGCCGGAATGTTGATTCATTTCCGTCTCGGCATAGTTAGGCACTCCCTAATAACCTCCTATTTGTAGGAAGGTCATGCCGAATTTTTTCGTGAATACGACATGAAGTGAAATTTTGGATATTCAAATGAGTTGCCACTTTGCTGAAATGTTGATTCATTTCCGTCTCGGCAAAGTTTGGCACTCCTCTAACCTCCAATTTGTAGGAAGGTCATGCCGATTTTTTTTGTGAATATATATATATATATATATATATATATATATATATATATATATATAATGTTTGGTTCTAATAATATATTGGCGCGCTCTCATGCAGTCGACAAATAATGGTGGTCGTTAAGACTGAACGTGTCGTGAATAGTTACTTGAGAGACGCGACAGAAGACATGTTACAAAATGGCCGCAAAGAGATACAATGTCCATGTCGAAAGTGCAAATTAGGGGGCTTGCTCAATCCCTTTACCGGAGACTTGCTCAGTCACCTCCTCATGTATGGTTTCATGGATGGGTATAATAGTCAGTGGATAAGTATGATGAAGATTATGAAGTCCATGGGGCGGCGGTGGTAGGAAATGATGTGCAACATAAGAATAACAATGATCGACAAGAATTACAATAGGTACAAGATCAGCCTCATGATCCCGCACATGATCATGGAGAAGACACTACTAGGGAAAAGGCTACCACAGGGGCACCAAATTAGTCTACCGCAGGCGAATTGCGGTTCGCCTGGGACCACATCACCAGCGGTAATGACTTACCATAGGCGAACTTCAAAGTGCGCCTGGGGTAACTTGACATACCCCAGGCGAACTGGCCCTGTGCGCCTGGGGTAAGTCTTTTACCTGAGGTGAACAGGCACTGTGCGCCTGGGGTACAGATTCGCCTGGAGTATGATTTCTTATTCGCCTGGGGTATGGTTTTGCTGTGTCAAAAAATAAAAGAAATGAAAATAACAGAATTACAGCAAATTGACAGAAATAAATATGAAAATGACAGCAAAATGACAGAAATATTCTCGATCATCAACACATAGTCTCGAACAATAGTCTCGATCATCACCAAATAGTCTGGAAGCGATGGTTTAGTTACAAGCATAGTTCAAACACTAGGAGTACACATAGTTCAAACAAATCGATAGTGTAGTTATCTAGACAAGCAAAACAACAAGTAGCATCAACATTAGGAGTACAAGGAGTATAAGCACGGAGATGGCGAAGGTGGTCATCCGGGCCCTCGTCTTCTCTGTCTTCTCTCTCGCTAGGTAAGTGGCGTATCGAGCTTCCGCCTCCACCATGGTCTTGTACCCCTTGTAGTTGTTGCCGCTGAAACCGTGCACCTGTCTCCGGCATTGGTCCCAGTCGTCGTAGACTCCGGGAACCCTACCGACATACACAACATACCATGTCATCTGTGCATAGGACAAAAATACGATTTTAGCATCGAAAGTGATAATAGACCGCAAATAACTATCAAAAAATAGAAGCATCAATGTTTACGAATAAAACACGACAAATAAAGGACTATAAGTTATATGATGCAAGTGTATACTAACATTTTGTCAATCCTATAGTCTCGGCGGGAAAGGACGAACGCCTTCTAGCGTGTTGAATGTCCGGGTGTCACGTTGCTCTCGTAGGTGTGCTTCTATGTCACGGTTGCTCGGTGGTGCGTGGCCGTGGAAGAACAAGCCACCCGGAGTGATGACATCCGACGAGAGTATCGTGTAGATGCTCCGCTGGATGCGACGGAACTCAGCCCGCACATATTCATCGGGGGTGTTGGCCATCTTTGTGGTCAGGTCTCGGAGATGACTTGGTAGGTGGACCTGTTGGGCATCCTTTAAGTACTCCCTCATCTGAAAGATGGCATACCAAGCTTCCAACCCAGATTCTTGCTCCGATTGCTTGAGGCAGGGGTAGTTTGTTACGTGGATGCACACGTAGGCGCCTCGGACTACTTTCTCCCTTTTTAGGGGCTTGCCTAAATCGGCGGCAAAACCGTTGAGGGCACTATTAAGAACTGCTCTTATGCCGGTGTAGTCCTTCTGCACCGCCCTACCCGCATCGAGATAAGTGCATTGCGACCAATGCGGTTCCATGACGATGAGTACGCATCCTCCGTTTCTGCGCAGAACATTTCGAACAAGCCATCAATATCATCAATCGAAATACTGAGGAGATTCTAGAAAGAATGTAACGACGTGAAGCGGAGAGGACTACTTACTTGGGAAAGTATGGCATGAGAATGGCGTTCTTATCCTTGGTATCTATCAAAAACCCCGTTATATAAGTCGTGATAAGAACCCGGTCCGCATGTGACCGCAAGTAGTCCTCATTCATGTAGTAGGGGTCCATAATCGCGATGTGCGGGGTATTCTCCATGACCATATCGTGCGCCATTTTGAGCGATACCAGGCGGACAATGCTTCAGTCGAGCTTTCCCAAGTGGAAGACCCTGAATATGTCTTCGTATCTGATGAAGAACACCTCTACAGGATTTGAATCCACAAAGCCCACGGATCGGGGCACCTTGACCACATATAGCGGGTAGGAGGGATGTTTCTCACGTAGAAGTTCATTCTCTTTGAACAAAATCCCGTCGTGGATGGTCCTCATGTCACCACCCATGACAGCGACAACCTCTGGCGGCAGCATCGGCTGACCTATCTCATGCACCTTCCTCCACGGGACGGCGGGCGGCAAACGGTCCATGACTCGGGAGGCCGCTGGCTGGCTACTAGAGGAGGCACCACCTTTCTTCTTGTTGCCCGGCCTCTTCCGAATCTTCTTCGGCCTCAAGCAGATGGGAGTGCCGCTTTGTTTTACCGCCTCCTCGGCCGTAGCATGAAGTGTATTCGGGGTAACCAGCGTAGGCTGTGAATCCGTAAAGGCCGTCTGCTCCTCGGGAGTTTCTTGGGAATAGGTTAGCTTCTTCTGGATATCCGGTTTTCTGGTGGGTAACTCAGAAGAACCTCCCTCTCCGCCATCTACCTTCTTCTGGGTATCAAGAGTTCTGCCGGGTAACTCCGGAGGAACCGGCTTCTAGCCATCCAACTGATTTATGAAATCGTCAATGGGAGCAAGTTCAATATCCATGTAGTCGTCATGGGTCTCATGCTCGTGATGCTGCTCGTCATTGGACGTCTCGTGCTCGGGAGGAGGAGGATCCACCGGAGGTGGAGAGAGGACATTGCTATGTTGGACCTTGTCTTGTTGGCTTGCCGCGGGCGCAACCGGTGTAGTGGTGACGGTCATGGCTTGGCTTGGCGCCGACCCTGACGTCGTGTTCAGCCGAATAAGGGCTTTCGGCCATAGCAAGATTTGATTATCCAGTTGGCCGAGATTCAGCTCGCTGTCGGCATCGGCGGGTTTATTAGGAGGATACAAGTTCTCGAATCCCGGTGGCACCAGATCGATGCGAACCCGAAGCTCGTTGGCCGGTATATCGCTGCAGTATTACTTGCGGGATAGTGGCTGCAAGATGCTCTTCTTTGCAACATCCTTCAACTTGCTGCCCACTTTTAGCAGGAAGGTGCATCCCGCCGCGTCAGCCGGTGATAACATGCATGGATAGGTCAGAGAGTAGGGTTATATTGAACTTGCTATAGCTTGAGACGGTCAATAATTTACCGTGAGGGCATTGAGCTCGGCTAACATCGACGGACCACAGGTGATGGTGGGCTCGTCGAGCAACGGGGTCATGGCCGCGCCGGACACGGCCGACGGTCCATCGGGGGCAGGCGCGTCGGGCACGGCGGGGGCGACAGGCACGGCCGACATCGACGAACCACCGGCGGCGGCCGCGGCGGGCACGACCAACATCGACGGTATGTTGAACGTCGGTAACGGCCCCTGTGAGCCCCCGGCGATGTAGCCACATATTTTTTCAAATACGGCGGGGATGAGTTCATTCATCTTTTCCCCCACCGTTTTCTCAATCTTCTTCTCCATGTTTGTTTCCAAGTCATGGACCTTCTTCTTCAGCGCCTCCTCTCCTCGCTCTTCTTCGCCGCCTGCGACTCCTTAGTGCTGGGCTCAGCCAAGCCATAGTTGGCGTGCTTCTTATTAAGTCCGCCGCCGGTGATACGGCCTAAGTGCGGCCTTTTCAGAGGGTCTTGGCTCTTTGCCTTGTTGTACCCCCTGATGAAAGGCTTATCCCACGCGACTTTGGCCGTCGACGTCTGCGACGAGGAAGATTCAAGTTGTTGTTCTTCTAGCTGCAGAAGCAACATATGAACGGTTTAGAAATGGTTTCGTACTAGAATGAAATCATGGACTTGATGATGATGAGTTGCATGAAATGGTAAATTTCATACCACTAGCTTCTCAACATTCTTCACGCTATCGTCCGTGACCAAAATAACACCCTCCACCATCTTCGGGTCCGAGACAAGTTCCCCGGTCGGAGTTACTTTTCTGTACCTCGACCTCATGAATTTCTAGAATTGCGGGTCATGGGCATACTTGGCGTAAGGGTTCTCAATCCCTTTTTCAATGTAGGCCTGGTCCTCTTTCTCCCAAACTGGCTCCTTCCCGTCGTAGCCACGACAGCCGAGATTGGTGACCGATGTTCTTCGACGCTAGCTCCTTCCCCCATTTCGTTTGATTCTTAGTGAAATCAAGCGACTCGTTATTTAGGAAAGTCTTGAAGTCATCGGGCGTAATCCGCGGGAAGTGGTGATGGATCTCTTCGAATGGTTCCTGGTCCCTAATCATCGCCCTCACGATAGTCTTGTAATTGCTTAGGGCTTTGGTGAATCTAGTGAGGGCGAGTTTGTTCACGAGGTTGCCCTTCAGATTCTCGTTGTTGTAGGGGGGAGGGAACTCGTACCGCGCGTGGAGCCTCGATATGAGTTGGGCGCGCAGAGTTGGCTTCTTCTTGAGAGTCGGCTCGTTGACATTGACGACGTCTCTAAGTATCGCGCCAAGTTGGAGGAAGTACCCATTCACAAGGTCCAATGGCATCACAGGCGTGCCACTGGAAGGGTCCACCTCCGTGATATTCTCTCGAACGGTGCCGACCTTGTTCGGAGCTCGCTTCCGACGCTTGTTTCCCGTCGTGCTGCTCCCTGAGGGACCCCCGGCGCCATTATCAGTGGTTTCCTCCTCGCCACCGGTGAGCCCGTCATCATTGTGGGGCTCGACATCGGGGGGCTGGTCAGTTTGTATCCGATCGTCACCGCCATCATTGGCTCTCTCTTCCTCTTGCGACTCTCGGGGCATAAGGATGTAGTGGTCCAATAAAGCCGGATCCTTAGTAGAAGAAGACATGCCTAGCTAGCAGTAGACAAAACGTATACGGTTAGTCACCGGAAAAATTCGTCATGACCTCGGCTATAAATGGTCATGCCGGAGTGCCAAAAATTCGCCGGAACGGAAATGAATCAACGTTCTGGCAAAACATTGGCACTCAATGTACCTGCAACATAAATTGAATGCACACATGGCCACAAAAACAGTTTCTTGCATTGCTGTCATCACATGGCACAAAAACTCCCAGGAAATTCATATATCATGCCAAAAAAAACTTCCATATTGGCTACAGTAGCAGATCAAGGTAGAATACTGCACTTAATTAATAACAAATCACATAGAATTCTAGCAGTGGCACTACTTAATTTCTTCTTGGAGGGGTGCAGTTGTACTTAATTAGTACTAGATCACAGCGAATGAAGCAACTCAATCATAGACAGAGCACAATAACCATCATTCTTTCTAAATTTCTTATCTTATCACTATCATTTCATACCGAAAATACCAAAATATGATGATAGGTTTAGCTACTTAAGTTAGTATCTGACGCTATCATGCAATGGAAAATACCAAAATATGATGATAGGTTTAGCTACTTAATGATCAGAACTGACCAGAAAAGCTTAAAATACTTGAGCAGCCAAAGGCTACTGGAAGGAATACAACACAAGCTAATGTTGAAATTACTGGAGTTTGATTATGCAATTGAATGCAAAAAAGGGACTGAAAATATGGCAGCAGATGCATTGTCAAGAAAATCACAGCCAAGCAGGGAAAAATGCACAGCCATATCAGCAGCCATTCCCACTTGGATGCAAGAAATTCAAGACACTTATTCCAATGATGCCAAATGCACCAAGCTCCTTCAAGAATTAGCTCTAGATTCTACCAGCAACCCAAACTATACCCTGGGTTCGTCGTGGGCGTGGGCGACGGCGGCGTGGGTGACGACGGCCGGCGTGGACGACGACGATGAGAGGGACGGCGTGTGGCGTTCTCCCGCTCCTCCTCACCTGCTGCTCCCGCGCGCTCCTCCTCCCCTGATGCTCCTGCTCCTCCTCCTGCTGCTGCTCCCGCTCCTCCTCCGTCTGCTCGACAACGATGACGGCGGCGTGCGATGAGAGAGACGAAGGCGGCGTGCGGTTTGGGGATCGAGAGGAAACTGCCGATCTGTTCTGCGCGCAAGAGAGAAAGGAAGTGTGCGGGCTGGGGGTTAGCAGAGCGAGGACTTACCCCAGGCGCATAACGAGTGATATGCGCCTGCGCTATCCTTTATACAGGCGAACAAAACCAAAATACGCCTGCGCTAAAGTTCGTAGCGCTTCGTTATGCGCGGGCCCATAGAGCCATACCCTAGGCGCATAACCTAGAAAATGCGCCTCACAAACCGGTCCTAAAGGCCTTGCGGCCATTTGCTGCAGGGAGGGGTGCCTAGGGGACAGAGCCTTTAGAACCGGTTTGTATCACAGACCGGTTCCAATGTGCTTGGCTCGATGCCCTGTTATGTGCGGGCCCACAGAGCCATACCCCAGGCGCATAACCTAAAAATGCGCCTGCGCTAAAATTCGTAGGGTTTTGGTTTGCGCGGGCCCACATAGCCTTAGCCCAGGCGCATGTTCTGTTAAAAGCGCCTGTGATAAAGATTACCCCTGGCGCATATTCTCGCAGATGCGCCTGTGCTAAGATTTTCTAAATTACACAGCCCACCCCGGTCCGGGACACATCGAGCAATACGAATGCTATTATATGGGGCTCCCACATTGTTTTTTACTTAAAAATTACATACATATGAAAGTTAACATGTGCAAAAATATTTAGTGTCGCATCGAGCGTAAATAGAATGATTTAGCGAGATACCACAAGTGTTTCTCTCTGAAAACACATTGTACATAGTAGCTATAAGCATGTTATATCGCACATATCGCGAGTATTTCCCTCTCTCAACCTTTCGTCACAATCTTACTCTTGCCTTTCTTGGTCGATGTTGAATACGTGACCGCCATAACGTGACTTCTTCTTGTGAATGGAAGACCTGCCCTAGGTAGTGTGGTCCTGCTTCTTCTTGTGGTGTATGGTGCATCGTCTTCACCGGGTTCTTCCATCATCGGGTCTTCGACTAAGCCGTCGAAGTCCTTCTCATTGGCGACTCCATACATTCCGACGAGGGCCCTTTTTCCTCTCCTTACGACAACACGACTAGGCTTTGCCGGGTCGGTTATGAATAAGCATTGCTCCACGTGCTTAGCCAATACCCAGGGCTCATTTTGCGTGGTGGGGTTCTTGGACTTTTGTTTGTTGGCTTCAGACATTGACATAGTGGTGAAATATTCGTCTTATTTCGTGACGTTTGTAGCCCATCTGACATGGAACATCGGCAGCTTTACCCCAACGTAGTCAAGCTCCCAGATTTCCTCGATCTTTCCGTAGTATCTTCTAATCTCTTCGCCCGTGTAAGATTCCATCTTTATAGACGAGTTTTGATAGTCGCTACTTTTGTCTCTTTCCTCCGTGTAGAATGTGTACCCATTGATGTCGTATGCTTGATAAGTCATCAGATTGGGCGCGGGGCCATATGACAAGGCCAATACAATTTTATCTTTCTGACATGTCATTGGCGGGGGATCAGCATCAATCTGCTTCTTGAACAATGTCGCGAAAGAGGAGTTGTGTGCTCTAAATATCTCATCTTCCGTCATCGGCCTGCGAGCACTGTTTTTTATCGCGGTTTTGTGCTCTTCTATCCAAGGGTCGACATCGCCGATGTGTTGTAACAGTACTAGGTGGGCCCTTTCAAAGCCGGCTCTCCGACCACAGGAGTCCGCGTCCATTACCCTTTTGCCAGTGTTGTGGCCTACCCCCATGAACCTGTCAAGGTGCTTGTTTGCGGGCAAACCAACAGCTGGCTTCTCATCGCCTAGAAAATTCTTGCAGAAAGAGATGCATTCTTCGGTGAGAAATCCCTGGACGATGCTTCCATCCGGGTGTGCCCTGTTACGAACGAATGATTTGATGATCCTGTTCATTCTTTCTAACGCCATCATGTTGTGCAAGAATGCCGGCCCAAGATTGGTGATATCGTCCACGATATGGACCAAGAGATGTACCATAATATCAAACAAGGCATGTGGGAAGTACATCTCAAGCTCACATAGGATGGTGACGATCTCTTCCTGCAGCCTTCCGAGTTTTTTCACGCTTATCGACTTCCGAGTGATGACGTCAAAAAAGTTACGGAGGCCAATGAGCGTTTGACGGACGTGCGGTTCCATTATCCCTCTGATTGCAACCGGAAGTATCTGCGTCATCATCATGTGACAGTCATGAGACTTCATCCCACTGAATATTTTTTCTCCGCGTCTAGGTATCTGCTTATTAGCCCCGCGTAACCTAAGGGAAATTTCACTCCGAGGAGGCATGTGAATATTTGTACGAGCTTGTCGGGGCTTAGAGTGAAGGAAGAGGGTTTCAGGCGGTGAGTTTGGTGTTTCTTAGCCCTTTTCCGCTTGCGGTCGTCCATCTCCTCCACCTCATCCCCGTCCTCCTCCGTCTGTTCACGCGTAGAAGGCGGTAAGTGAAGCTCGCTCCTGATATTCAGGACCATCAGGTCGTATCTTGAATTTGAACCGTCTTTGGTCCGATCTGGCATGTTGACCAGGGTACCAAGCAAGCTCTCACACACATTCTTCGTGATATGCATGACATCAAGGCAGTGAGGCACTCCGAGGATTGGCCAGTACCGCAAGTCCCAAAACACGGACCTCCTTTTCCATACCCCCAAGAGCGGTCCTTCTGGCGGAGGACACTTTTTCTCTCCTCGCTTCCGCTTCTGTACCTTTCCCGACGGAGGACACGTTTTCCAATTCTTCAATAGAGTATCGATCTCTTCTCCTCTTCTCTTGCGTGGAGGTAGATCGAGCTCATCTTTACCGTTGAACAAGTCTCCGTGCTTTCTCCACGGGTCGTTCTGTGGTAGCCACATTCGATGCCTCATATATACGGTTTTAGAAGATCCGGGATCCTTGTGTAGCTATAGAAACGGAGTAAATTCCATGCACCTGACACAAGCCTTGTGTCCATGGCACACCTGACACGCAATATATCCGTATCCGAGATAGTCCTGCACCGTCTTGATCAGTGTGGCTCTCATACGAAAAGCTTCTTCTTTCAAGGCGTCCCATGTTTCCACCCCTTCCTCCCACAACGTGTCTATCTCCTCCTTCAATAGCTCGAGATACAGGTTGATATCGCTCCCTGGCTGGGTCGGCCCTTGAATCAGCATACTCATGTGTATGTACTTCATCTTCAGACACAGCCACGGGGCGAGGTTGTACATCCATACAAACACGGGCCAGGTGCTATGTTTGCTCCTCAGGTTGCCAAACGGATTGAGACCGTCGGTGCTCGCACCAAGCCTGATGTTCCTTGGGTCGTTCCCGAATTCTTCATCGAATGCGTCTAATGCTTTCCACTGACGTGCATCCGAAGGGTGTGTTAGCACTGTTTTTTCAACACGTTCTGGATCGCTCAGCACCGCCTTCTTTCTGTCCTCGTGCCAGCGCATGAGCTTTGCTTCCTTGGGGTCCACGAAGTACCGCTGCAGACGGGGAATGAGTGGAAAGTACCACACAACTTTCCTAGGAGGTTTCTTCGTCACCCTCTTGTAACGATCAGCACCGCACACCGGACATTTGATATGGTCCGCGTGCTCGTTACGATAAATTATGCACTCACGGACGCAAGCGTGGTATTTTGTGTGCAGTAAATCGAGGGGGCACACGATTTTCTTGGCCTCCTGTAGACTACTAGCACATGTGTTCCCTTCAGGTAAGTGCGTCTTCAGGTATCGCAGAAGATCGTCCATGCTTGTTTCGCTCCATCCGTGTTTTGCCTTCATCTCTAGAAGATCCAGAGCTACTCTCAAGCGTGACTCCTCCGCCCCGCGACTTGCGTCATACAACGGAGTTGCGGAGTCTATCTCTAGTTGCGTGATCTTAGATTTACGTCTGGCATCGGTCGATGTGTTCTTGAGAAGATCTTGAACATGAGGGTCCCGCACGACTGAAGTTAGTGGAGTGTTCATGTCCTCGTCTTTATGTTGTTGATCACCATGACTCCCTTCTTCGTCATTATAGTCGTCTCCGTCTACAGCCTCTTCGTCCTCTCCATTGCCATGTTCAGACTCCTCCTGATCATCTTCACATGTCGCCGCCCAATTGGTCTCGACGTGATCATCGTCTTCATCATCATCCATCCACTTAGTGTGGCCCTCCATGAAACTATACCTGAGCAGGTGCTTCTTGACATTACCAGAATCCGGTTTGAACAAAGACCCCAGCTTGCATTTCCGACACGGACACTCTATCTCGGGTCGGTTGTTTCGATGCATCTCGGCCGTCGCGCGTCGCACGTACCTATGCACCACGCTTGTCCTCATCGCAATGACCATTGCTACAAAATGCAAGAGAGAGAGAGAGAGGTTTCATTAACTAGATCCGGTTTTCACGGAAAATTTCGGCATGACCTTCCTACAAAAGGTGTAACGCGGAGCGCCCGAAATTTGCCGAACAGGAAATGAATCAACATTTCGGAAAAACATTGGCAACTCATCCTCATGGCAACACAATAAAATGAAAAAGAGAACGAATTCTCATCCACCGATCAATCCCACGCACCTATTAAGATGACACACAATGCAAAATACATAGACGCGATGACGACGTTGAAGATCACCGGAGAGACGACCGATAAGAGAGTGATAGATCTAGAAGTAGATAGTGGTGCATTTGTGGTGAGATCTAGTGTCCGGTTAGTAGATCTAGTGGAGAGATTTTGAAGAGGGAAAGTGGGGTAGCATACTAGCTAAAATATAACAAACATGATTGGTTAAATTAGCTAAAAATGGTGGAGGGGTGTGGGGGATTGAGCTAGGAGCAGTAATGGGTCGAGTTTGGACTAGTGAGTGAGTGAGTGGGGTGGATAGGGGTGGTGGTGGGTGGCTGGCCGCACTTATTGAGGACAAATATTACCCCAGGCGAATATGGCATGAGATGCGCCTGCGCTAAGTGGTGCTACCCCAGGCATTTCTTTATCCCAGGCGAACAGAGATGCGGTGCGCTTGCGCTAAGGGGAGCTACCCCAGTCCACTTTTTACCCCAGGCGCTTCTGTCAAAGTTCGCCTGGGGTATCTGTTATACTGCAGGAGAACAGATATGCTATTCGCCTGGGGTAAAGGAAGAGTGCCAAGGGCGGCGGTGGTGGCCCTGCCACACTTTACCCCACGCGCTTCTGGGTTTGGTTCGCCTGGGGTAACAGACTTACCCCAGGCGCACTGTTCGCCGGTTTGCCTGCGCTAAGTAGCCCAGGCGCATCGATTTGCGTGTTCGCCTGTGGTAGGATATGCTGCTATAAGAAAATCTCTAGTAGTGAGATGCTGAACAAGACGTGGAAGAAGACGAGGACATAGGGACACGCCCTCCTTCGCGCCGCCGCCGCATCGACGCCGGCGCCCCCCTCCACACGACCCCGCGCGACCCCCTGCTCTCCCGCGCGACCCCCCGCTCCTATTGCTCGGCTGCTTCTCGCAGCACCACCACGCCCTGAAGGTATTCGATAGAAGGTCTGCAAGAAAAAAAAATTGTTACTGTTTTTTCTACTGTTTATGTGTATGTGTATGTGGATGGTAGTGGTGGATGATGTGCTGTGGATGATGTGCTGTGTATGTGGATGGTGGTGGTGGATGATGGTGGCGGTGTGTGGATGTCGTAAGGGGTATGGTGATGGTGGTCGATGATTGACGATGGTGGGTGTGTGGATGTGTGATGGCAGTGAGATGGTGTGGTGATGGCGGTGTGGATGTCGTGGGTGTGTGGTGATGGTGGTGTGTGTATGCCGGTGATGGTATGGTGATGGCGGTGATGGTGCGGCGGTGTGGATGTCATGGATGCCGGTGATGGTGTGGTGATGCCGGTTATGGTCTATATGCATGTGTGGGCCCTCCTTTGTATGGATGTCGAAATTTGGGATGAAATTTGGGGTGGGATTTTATGTGTAGGTACCCCCATGAGGCCCTATTTGCCGGAATGTTGATTAATTTCCGTTCCGGCAAATTTTAGTTCTCTATTGGTAATATTTTTAGCAAAGGTCATGCCGAAATTTTCCGTGAATTTTGGCGTGATCTTTGCTAAAAATATCACATATTAGAGTGCCCGAGAAATTTGGACTCATATGGGGTGTATCGTTTAAATTGCAGGATTTGTTGAACTAATTTCGGCTTTTCTCTCCTTAATTAGATATGGCTCACAACGACGAGGCGGGTGGTTCTAGGATCGGACGCAGGGACGACGATGTGTGGCTTTCTATGCTTAGCGCCGGAGGAGGACCCATAGATCTGCAATCGGAGCTAGAGACGCAAGGCGATGCAGACGACGAGATGGACGAAACCATTCGTCAAGAGCTACAGCCACGCACCGATACATCGGGCGGAGAAGGTCAAACCGGTAGTGGCATTGGGGATGCCACCTCCGTTAGCGAGGCGTCGCGTAAGCGCAAAGAAATACGGCACAACATGCTCGCCACCATCCGGCAATAGTTCACGGAAGTGGAACCCAAAAGCGGTGCTCCTGTCGAGCCAGAGATTTACTCTAAGGGGTACGTATGGAAACCAGATAGGATGCATAGCTCGAGACTTTGGCAACGTTAATACGGGCCAGCTCATAGATAAAGAAAACAAGCCTATGGCCGCCCTGCTGATGCACTGGTAGAAAAAAGGTCTTCCATACGCCCCATTAGTCCCCAAAATAATCGAACCAGGCCTTCCATACGCCCCCATTAGTCCCCAAAATAATCGAACCGCGACCAAAGGGGTCTTTAGTCGCGGTTCGGGAGGAGACCCGCGACCAACTGTCTGGGCCCAGCGCGCTCGGTCCGCAGCTGGCGGACGGGAGGGGCTTTAGTCGCGGTTGGCCTGGCCAACCGGGACTAAAGGTCCTCAGGCTGGCCCGAAGGACTTTAGTCCCGGTTGTCTAGGACAACCGGGACTAAAATACCATCCCTATATAGGACTCATCTCGCTGCACTTAGCCACATTTGGTGTCACTTCTATTCACAATATTCACAAGGGGGTGGTGGGTTTGCTTTTGGTTCCTCCTATGCACACAAGGTGTTCGATGAAATGCCCGAGAGCATGAAACACACATGATATGAAGTGTCCGAGCCACACTTCAGCTTTGTCATTTATTTTTCCTCCGCGATCACGGTTAGCAACTTGAACCTTTCATGATTTGTATTATTTCTAGCTAGTTATTTTAACAAATGCATGATGGTTAATTATATACTTTATATAATAATAATGCAGATGAATCGGCAATGGATGTACGGTAACCGACTCTCCGGCGAGTTCACTACGGGTTTGAAAGATTTCCTCGTAGTGGCAAATGCAACAAGCACCGAGGTTTTATTATCTGTCCATGTGCTGAATGTAAGAATCAGAAGGGTTACTCCTCCTCAACAGTCGTTCACATGCACCTGCTTCGGCACGGTTTCATGCCAAGCTATAATTGTTGGACCAAGCATGGAGAAAGAGGCGTTAGAATGGAAGAAGATGAAGAAGGGGATGATATCGATGTCAACTATCATGAGGCTTTCAGTGATACTTTCATGGAGGATGATGTTGAAGGTGGGGAAGGGTTTGGTGAAGGTGAAGAAGAGGCACATGATGAGCCCGCTGATAATCTTGGTCGGACCATTGCTGATGCACGGAGATGCTGCGAAACTGACAAGGAGAGGGAGAATTTGGATCGCATGTTAGAGGATCACACGAAGTCGCTGTACCCAGGATGCGACAATAGTCTGAAAAAACTGGGTTGCACACTGGATTTGCTGAAATGGAAGGCACGGGAAGGTGTAGCTTACTCATCATTCGAAAAATTGCTGAAAATGTTGAAGAATATGTTTCCGAAAAATAACGAGTTGCCCGCCAGTACGGACGAAGCAAAGAAGGTTGTCTGCCCTCTAGGTTTAGAGGTTCTGAAGATACATGCATGCATTAACGAATGCATCCTCTACCGCGGTGAATACGACAATTTGAATGAATACCCTGTATGCACTGCATTGCGTTATAATATTAGAGATGATGACCGTGGTGACGATATTGAGGGCGAGAAACCCAGGAAGAGGGTTCCCGCCAAGGTGATGTGGTATGCTCCTATAATACCACGGTTGAAACGTCTGTTCAGGAACAAAGAGCATGCTAAGTTGTTGCGATGGCACAAAGAGGACCGTAAGTCCGACGGGGAGTTGAGACACCCCGTTGATGGAACGCAATGGAGAAAGATCGACAGAGAGTTCAAAGATTTTGCAGTTGGCGCAAGGAACATAAGATTTGGTCTAAGTACTGATGGCATGAATCCTTTTGGCCCGTGACTCTATGCATCTACAACCTTCCTCCTTGGCTGTGCATGAAGCGGAAGTTCATTATGATGCCAGTGCTCATTCAAGGTCCGAAGCAACCCGGCATTGACATTGATGTGTACCTAAGGCCATTAGTTGATGAACTTTTACAGTTGTGGGGCAGACCTGGTGTACGTGTGTGGGATGAGCACAAAGAAGAGGAATTTGACCTACGAGCGTTGCTTTTTGTAACCATCAACGATTGGCCTGCTCTCAGTAACCTTTCGGGACAGACAAATAAGGGATACAAAGCATGCACGCACTGCTTACATGAGACTGAAAGTGTATTTTTGGATAATTGTAGGAAGAACGTGTACCTGGGTCATCGTCGATTTCTTCCCCGAAATCATAACGTAAGAAAGAAAGGCAAGCATTTCAACGGCAACGCAGATCACCGGCCGAAGCCTCCGGAACGTACTGGTGCTGAGATATTTGATATGGTCAAGGATTTGAATGTCATCTTTGGAAAGGGTCCTGGCGGACAATCAGTTCCGCTGGGAGTTGACGGGCACGCACCCATGTGGAAGAAGAAATCGATATTTTGGGAGCTACAGTATTGGAAAGTCCTAGATGTCCGCTCTGCAATAGACGTGATGCATGTTACGAAGAATATTTGCGTGAACCTGCTAAGCTTCTTGGGCGTGTATGGGAAGAAAATGATACAAAGGAAGCACGGCAGGACCAGCAACTTTTGCAAGACCCAGATGACCGGCATCCGGAATGGTTTCAAGGTCGTGCCAGCTACGCTCTTACCAAAGAAGAGAAGGTCTTTTTTTTTTAATGCCGGAGCAGTATGAAGGTCCCGTCTGGCTTCTCGTCGAATATAAAGGGAATAATAAACACGGCGGACAAAAAGTTCCAAAACCTGAAGTCTCACGACTTTCACGTGATTATGACGCAATTGCTTCCGATTGCTTTGAGGGGGCTTCTACCGGAAAATGTTCGAGTAGCCATTGTGAAGCTATGTGCATTCCTCAATGCAATCTCTTAGAAGGTAATCAGTCCAGAAGATCTACCACGGTTACAGAACGTTATGGTCCAATGTCTTGTCAGTTTCGAGTTGGTGTTCCCACCATCCTTCTTCAATATTATGACGCACCTCCTGCTCCACCTAGTCGAAGAGATTTCCATTCTCGGTCCTGTATTTCTACACAATATGTTCCCCTTTGAGAGGTTCATGGGAGTATTAAAGAAATATGTTCGTAACCGTGCTAGGCCAGAAGGAAGCATCGTAAAGGGCTATGGAAATGAGGAGGTAATTGAGTTCTGTATTGACTATGTTCCTGACCTTAAGCCGATTGGTGTTACTCAATCGCGACACGAGGGGAGCCTAAGTGGAAAAGGAACGATCGGAAGGAAATCAACGATATGTATGGACGGTCATTCTATGACTGAAGCACACCACACAGTTCTGCAAAATTCGAGCTTGGTGGCTCCGTACTTCGAGCAACACAAGAATATTTTACGCTCGGACAACCCGGGGAAGCCTGAATCCTGGATTAGAAAGGCCCACATGGGGACTTTCGGCAGTTGGTTGCGAAAATATTTAATGAATGACAATGATGTTGGAGATCAGCTGTACATTTTGGCCAAGACACCATCTTCGACTATAAAGACTTTCCAAGGGTACGAGATTAATGGGAATACATTTTACACGATCTCCCAAGATAAAAAGAGCACCAACCAAAACAGTGGTGTTCGCTTTGATGCAACAACCGATATTGGGCAAAAGGTCACATATTATGGTTAGATAGAGGAGATATGGGAACTTAACTATGGACCCTCCTTTAAGGTCCCTTTGTTCTGGTGCAAATGGTTCAAGCTAACAGGAGGTGCGGTAAAGGTGGACTAGCAATACGGAATGACAATGGTGGATTTCAACAATCTTGGTTACCTTGACGAACCATTCGTCCTAGCCAAAGATGTCGCTCAAGTTTTCTATTTGAAGGACATGAGTAGCAAACCGAGGAAACAGAAAGATAAGAAATCGATCAGTACATCATGCGATGATCCAAAGCGCCACATTGTTCTTTCAGAGAAAAGAAACATCGTGGGAGTGGAGGACAAGACAGACATGTCAGAAGATTATAGTATGTTTGGTGAAATTCCGCCCTTCAAAGTGAACACTGACCCAAGCATTAAGTTAAATGTTGAGGATGCTCCATGGATACGGCCTAATCGTAAGAAAGCGGGGACACAAGGGAAGAATTGATGTGTAATAATTTATTGTACCAAACTTTGTTGAATCGATCATGTGAATTATATTATCTCTGATGTGTTTTGGGGCAAACCTTAAAGGGGGGTGTAGAACAAAACAATCAGTATCGCCATCATACAGCCCTACCGTGGCTACTGGGTGCATATATGCATACCAAATGCACGGCATGACGTATGATGGCGAATCCGAATGTTTTGTATTTGCTCGATGAACTGAATATATGATGTATAAAACCTTAAAGGGGGGTGTAGAACAAAACAATCGGTATCGCCATCATACAGCCCTATCGTGTCTACTGGGTGCATATATGCATACCAAATGCACGGCAGGACGTATGATGGCGAATCCGGAAGTTTTGTATTTGCTCGATGAACTGAATATATGATGTATCAAACCTTAAAGGGGGTGTAGAACAAAACAATCGGTATCGCCATCATACAGCCCCACCGTGTCTACTAGGTTCATATATGCATACCAAATGCACGACAGGACGTATGATGGTGAATCCGAATGTTAAGTATTTGGTCGATGAACTGACCGGTGTATGAAGGTGGGCTATATATAGGGTCCTCTGGCTCACAAAGTGTTGTGCTAGGGTTTTGATCCAACAGTTAAGAAACAACCTGATCCAACGTCTCACAACAGCTCGAAAGAAACACACCGTAGCCCTGATCGAACGGCTCACAACAGCTCGAAAGAAACACACCCCGGATCCAACGACTCACAAGCGCTTGAAAGAAACACACGATCCGTGTGATTCTATCTGATTGGTCCAAACGAAACCCTAACCATTTAGTCCCGGTTGGTAAAACAGGCCGGGACTAAAGGGATGATCCGTTTCCCAACGAAACCTGAACCATTTAGTCACGGTTGGTAAAACAGGTCGGGACTAAAGGGATATATGTTTTCTTCTCGCTATATATATGTATGCATTGCCACACCATTGGCATAAACACATACAAACTCACCACTCTCTCATGGCTTCTCCCGTACACAACATTCATCCAGGCGGAGGCACTTTCCGCCTCAAACTACTCCTGCCAATTGGTCCTTCTGGCGGAGATCCGGTTCGGCAATTGGTCCTTCTGGCGGAGATCGTACCTCTGCTCTCTCGGCAATTGGTCGTTCTGGCGGACATAACGTTTAGGCACACCTCGCTCCGCGCCCGTTGTGGACCCTACCACTTGCCATGTCAGCGCAATGCGGGGCCATACGTATCCAGGACCGTCCGTGGACACCTTAGGCAACATCGAGGACCGTACTGACCTATTCTGACATCAAGGACTAATTTCCACGCTGACCGTAACATCAAGGATCATACATGCATTTTACTTCACTGTCCAGCTACTCTAAATTGCAATGCGGCTAAATTAGGAACGTGTACACGTGAAAGCTGCCTACGTGTGTGGTTGCTTGCCGGAAAAAAAATCTTTTTGGTTTGCCATGTCTTACAAATGTCAAGTCATCGTGAACAAGTTATAAGTTACACTTACCCGTTGACCCAGGGATGCTTACCGGATAAACTACTCATATAGTTGCCACATTGAAGTCACATAATAAAATTCCGCTGCCATAGCATGGTTATAGGATAGGCTGTGAACTCCGGGGCTCCTGTGCGAAAATCTAAAATGGGGCCCTATCTCACTTTAAAAATTAAAATAATTAATAATTATAATATCTAACTATCTATTCTATCTATTATATACTAAAAGCAATATACTGATGTGTAATAGAGACACCACGTTAAGCCACATCATCTTAATTTTTATAGTAGTTAGATCTAGAATTAACGGACATGATTTAACGGATAGGATTAACAAAAATTTATTAGTTACGTTACATATTAGACACGGTCAAGGTTGAGAAAAAACGTGCCGGGACTGGAGTCCCCTAATAAGGCAAACAGAGGTTAACAACAGCGTGTCCGTCGTGGAGTAGCTAATCAAGCGCGTTCAGCCACCCTAGATAAAACGTGAAAGTTGTAAAAAAGAAAATAAGAACGAGCCAGCTTGGAACGTGGTGGCAAGGGCAAAGCACTGCAAGGACGTGCATCGTTTTGCAAAAAATAAATAAATAATGGAACCTTACGTTGTATCCACGCTTGAGTAGTTCAGAAAATTATAACTCTAATTTTGTACCATTGGACCAACCCAAAAGCCCTAAAAAAATTTGGACGAGCTGAATTTCAAGGTTAACGGAGTCATCGCATTGCCCATGAAAAAAAGGAAATCTTCACATTGGAAGAACTATCCATGAAAATGTCCCTCACACCGAAAACATTATGCCTTAATGGTACGCGAGCTTCGAAATCGCAACATATTTTTCACGAGCGATGAGAAATTCTCTACACTATGGAAATAATAACTTTATCCAAATGACCTAAAAGGCATACAATCTTAATTTAACAACATATTGTTTTGTTTTTGTGATAGACATCTCTGGAATAATTTATATGTTATTTGCAGGCGTGATAAAATCAAAATAAGAGGACATGTTATTCCAATTGTACAATAAAATTTATGATAGATACAGAGTATTATACTATATATGTTTTCCAACATGCGTAGCATGTTGCATATCACAAAAAATGTGGTCGAGTCGGTCTAAGAAGTGGACTAAAAATCGCAAGGACATAGAGCCATTTAAGCAAAAATAGTCAGATATAACAATAGATAGTGTTCTAAAAGCTTAGAGTCATGCTTCCCAAGCTTAGAAATGAATTATACACATGTTAATGAATACGCCTAGATTTTTTTATTTTTAGGAGCATATTAATATACCAAATTGTCGCCAAAGTTTCATCGCAATGACAATTTTAAATTCTCTAACAAATAGAAACCGTCGATATGGAGTAGGTAAATTGGAGAAAAAACTAAACATACGAATTCTCGGAATTTTATGTGGCGTAGAAATTAAGGGCGGTCGTCCATTGCCCTTCCAGTTCATCATTGTTTATTACTGATCTAACATTTATATAAAAACTATTGTTCTACTAATTAATAGACAGATGACATAATAATGATTGTCACCCACAAATTAGAAATGATCAAATGTGGTACTGACATACGTGACATTTTGTTTATCAAAATATTTGAGATATTTCTAGATTATCCTTTTTTTTCTTATCACATAAGGGAAAATATATAATTTAATAGGTTGGTAATTCCGTATCTTTGTTAACGAGAGGTAAACATGTAAACAAATACACCGAAATAAAAATGGTGTAATTGTCATCGAGAAAAATGGTGTAAGTACAATCAATGTATTTCTCACAATAATGTGGCCTAACTATATATTCATCATGATAGAACATTTTCCTTACAATCAATGTATTTCTCAAAATAATGTGGCCTAACTATATATTCATCATGATAGAACATTTTCCTTTTAGTTTATCTGTTGTTTTCAAATTTATCTAACCTCCCGTATTGACTCAAGTCCATGTAAAAACTTTATTTCCATTTTATGTTCTACTATCACATACAAAGAAAAGAACAAATGGGGTTTCCACACAGTGGTCCAAATTTAAGAGTGCAAATGATGTTATTCGCATATGTGCTATTTTGTTAACCACATAGTTATAGATTTTCTCCTATACGTTTTGTTTCTAATTAGCACGTGTGAGGCTCCCTCCTCAGGTACCACCTGCATATATATATGTGCTTGGCTTTCTTCACATGAACCGCAAGCATGACGTACGGTGGCGAAAGAGGTGGGGAAGCAATGGTATGACAGAATGGTGTATTTATTTTTCAGAGGACTAGGGAGGTGTATAGTGGCGATTATGGTAGAAGTTCGGAATGGAAGTTACTGGGAATTATATTAGCACAAGAATCCCCTGCAGGAGAGGATTAACGCAACTATCCGGTGATAGGAGTTGGCAGGGGTCGTGGACCCGGTGTGGTTGTGGTCGCAGTTAATTTAAACCCCATCAAGCCAGCGAAGCAAAAGCTGGGGTTGTACTGGTTCAGTCCAGTGCGGGGTTTGCAGTTTGGATCTCCGGTTTGGCAAGTGGTCCTTCTGGCGGAGATCGTACATCTGCTGTCTCGGCAACTGAATTACCAACATACACCACATGAGCTTCTGCATTTCGCCCCACAAAAGCTTCTGCAGTTCGACATACGACATCATTTTAGGCATGTAGGTTGGGTCGTGCCTCAACTAGTCATCCAGCCGCAACTTATGCCGCAGCAACACCAGTCTCTGGCGCAACAGGTTAACGAGGGGGTGGCCAAATCAGGTGGAGCTGGAGATGACTCGGTGGTCTACGAGATCACTAGTGCACATATCTGAGATGCGGCTGACTCTGGCCTGAGATGCTAGGTTGAACCATGTGGAGTTGTCAATTGTCAGTGTTTCTATATTCGCCTCGCCTGCGTCGGGTTTCTTCTTGGGCTGGCCCAACTAGGTACACGTTCGATTCTTTCCATCTTCTTCGGAAACAAGCAGGCCGACGCCTTGACCGAAACTCACGATAGCCTGAATCCCACTATACTCGATCGTACATGCAAGGGACATGTTGCACTCGCTTATGCAACGCGCCCCATGCCCGTAGTGTTTTGTCTCAAAAAAGAAAAAAAATGCACGCAGTGCTAAAATAAACAAACATCCATGCGTGATTAACACGAAAAGAAATTAGAACAAGATTACACGACGAGGCTCAGTTTTTACCAAGATTTCTTCCCTTATCTTTTCAGTTTCCTTGTCAAATTTTTGTTCCTATTTTCTTATCTCCTTTTGTTTTATTTTTCGAAAAAATATGTGATATATATATATATGCACGTAACACATGAACATAATTTAAATCTTTCTTCCGACAAGCAAAGTTTACTAATCCTTTGAACAATTCTTTTTTGTTGTAGAAGATTCTTTGTGTACGGGCAAACGGTCATGCTGCCGTCTTGACTTTTCTTGAAAAGTCCAGAAAATTCAAATCAACCCAAACTGATGCAAGACTTCCGCGTGGTGTCATTATATATGTCCTAATATCCACTAAAAATAATAAACTTGGAATACGATAGTTGTGTTGAAAATGTGTTCACAAAAATAAACTATCTCCTCAGAATATTCAAGGGTTTCGGGCCAAATGACGTGTGTTATGGCAAAATTCATGACATAGTTTGTTTAAATGTGCACATATTCCACACAAACATGCATATTGAAAGCACTGACAATGTTGACGGAGGAAGATTTCCTTTTCAATGAATAAAAAAATCATTTTCCATTTTCCAAGTGTAAAAAATCGGTTTTTTTGTGAAAGACCTACCACAAATATGTTGCAAAACTTGGGACATGCATTTTTTGAAAATACTAGACCATTTTGTATGCACAAATAACAAAAATTTCTCTATGAAAAAGTTTTCATCCACCTGTTTAGAAAAACACAAGTTCTGTCGATTCAGCTGGAAACGGGTCAAATTTGAACTACATGTGCCCCGTAGTTTCCTCATGACTTTCAGGAAAAAAATTAGTTACACAACTAACTATTTCATAATAGATACACCAAGAGTTTCTCAATATTCTACCTATAGACCTGCCGGAGAAAAACCCAGGTTATAGGTCTACACCTGGTAACCGTTAACCTTTCTTTTTTGTTCCTTTTTTCTCATGGAGTTTTTTGAAGAATGTAGCTTGAATAATATGCATAATGATATAGATCTGTTTCTCCTTTTAGAAACGAGTTAAAGAACGTCGAAATCCGAGTTCGAATGCAAAAGGTATGCTTAAAATGGTGTGTAAGTAAAAAAAAACTAGGTTACGTCGACGGTCAGTGTAGCCAAAAAAAAAATAGGCCGACGGGGTAGTCGTCGTCGTATCCCAAATTTTTTCATTATGGGCTAGCATGTCGGGTCTACGCCGACGGCCCGATAATTGGCCTTCGGCGTATAAAAAGGCCGTCGGCGTATAAAACTTCTCCCGTAGTGGTCTTGTTCGATTTTCTCCAGTTTAGAGCTCGTATTGGGTGCGGTAAAAGGTAGTGGTGCAGTAAAAGCTGGGGGTGTCCAAGTTCAATCCGGTGCAGGGTTTGTGCAGTTTGGAGCTCATATTCAGCAAAACACCATTCCGCGGTTACGGCACAGCAGCTACCTCTGCAACTGAAATACTAGCACGCACCACAAGAGCACCATTGGCAGGTCGTCACACAACATTAGTTTCAGCAAGGACGTGTTCTTGTGCCTTAAATACCAATCTGGGAGCAAGTTATAACGCAGCAACAGTAGCCTCTGGCGCAAGCGCACGAAGACGCTGCCTGATGGTATATGCTTGATTCGTGTTTAACAATTTCTCGGAGTTTAGCTAAAATCTTATACGTGATTTATAATTTTCCTATATACTGAAAAAATTCGATGGATATTTGTAGATGCGCATCAATAAGCCTATTCAAGATAATGAGAATAATTTGTGTTTCTTTGGAGTTCCTCGTGTGATAATTTGTTTAAAAAAATTACATGCTTTGTACCGATATCATAAGTCAAATTGATTGAATACTACCATCGGAAAATACTTGTCAGTCTCTATAAGATACATGCATCCTCGAGAAACTATATGATCATGAAAACGTATATTTTGATATCTCATTCTTCTTCGACCGAACGCATATCTATTTTATCATATAAACATGCGACTAATGCCTCATGACATTGATATTATAAATATATGTTTTACCCATACCTCTAAATTGTGCTACGTTATTGAACTATTAGAGTGAGGTTTGGGCGTATTTTTATCTTTGGTACTCGATGTAGTGGCTGGAGTCATCCCCATTTTGAAAAAAACCCGGCTTGTATATCTAGAACATAACATATGCCTATCTTTGCAATGGGTTGGAACTAGGATCTCAAAACCTATATTAAACATGCGGATAGCCACGTGCCAATGCAAGGTTCTTAGCGCGCTTCCATAGGAATTTTTCTGACGCGACATAGAATTAATAAAGAGAGTGTGAGATCGTATCTTAGCTAAGATACAAACTTTGCACGTGGCCATAGGAAAAATTAGTTGTTAGACTAATCTATATCTCTTATAAAACAAAACCCCACTAGAGATCGATTATGATTTTTCTATCTTCACATGCAGCCTATCCACATCATCACCTATTCACAACCATCCGATCTTAATCATATACCGTTCATTTTTTGTTCGTAAGCCTAGACTGCATGTTTGATGCGTCTGTTACATTTCTGTCATGCCGAACAAGTAAAAAGGCACGACACGTAGACCGCTGCTCCGGCCTATATGTAGCCCGTCTCCAATGGCCCACAAAATGTGATGGTTGGACCTTAATCACACCGTGAGATTGGAGTAGTTTAATGGACGCACTCATGTCCTCTTCACTCCCCACTAACTCACCGTTAATCCCGTGGCTTATTCGTATGACGGCTCTTTCATATACCCTTGATGGAAATATATTAGTCGAATCATATTTCTCGCAGCTCAAAATCCGACAGCACCCGACCTTTCATCTTACCACCAGGTTATATCTGTAGTCACTGCGTTACAGCGTCGCCGTTTCCTAAAAAATATCCTGCACTGTCTCTCCGCATAGCAGTAGCGATCTAGATGGATGGAAGTGCATACATATACAGATGTTCTTCGAAGATCTCGACGGCCTCACCCATCACTATCGTAAGGTATTTCCTGCCATCTGTGGGATTTCGTTTACCCCAACAGTACCACTTTTTGGGATTTCCGTAACCTATCTATGGATCTGGTCTCTTTGTGGAGTGGCAGAGAGGTGGCTTCCTATTTGATTTGTATCAATAATCTGGCAAGAAAACTGTTTGCATGCAGGAAGATGGATGGTTAATCGCACTGGAAGAAGCATAGAATGACAAGAGTAATGGATTCCCCCTTGCTTGCAATTGCATATTGCTACCTTTCGGAGAAGCACGGTGCTCAGGATTTTCAAAAATACTAGGTCAGTTAAAATGTCAAATGTTACACATTAGTATCTCAACCAAATTGTTTACCGAATTGCATTATTGCACGTACTTGTTTCAGTGTAATCTCTAGAGACACCTTGCCTGATCATTGACGTGTCTGTTCTGAATTGTTTCTCTAGAGAAAAATAATGCGGTGGATAGACAATATCGAATGGACTAGCTAGAATAGAAGCCAGTGGTCCCCAACAACGCTTTGAGTCTGATTCACCGATTCCAACATTAAACGTACAAGGAGGGAAGGACTCGCTTTCTCTATTATGCATTCGAATCAACCGGTGTTACTGTTAGTCAGCATTACATTACATGTAACAGCAGTTCCTGTTAGATTATGATTGAGTCCACTAAAAGATGTAAATTTATACAATACACAATGGGATTTTTTTTTGTTATGTAGGTGCTCCTGGAGGTTGGAAAAATGCTCCTGTTTACAGTTGTCAAGGAAGATATTTTAGATTATATAGCTGCTCACTGGAAAAATATGTTGTCTTAAGAAAATAAAATTACAAAGCAACAATACTTAACTCAGGCACGTGTTTGATTTTCATGTTGTTTTGTTTAATTAAAACGGAACAATCTTATTACATACAATCTATATTGAGCTAATATATCTTTTAATCTAGATGGGTTTTTAAGTTATAATTAATCTTACATGATACATATGGATGATTCACTTGATCGTTTATGACTGCTTTTTTTTTTATTCCATCTCCCTTATATACATTTCTTTAATAAAACTTATTAGCACACGATTCACAACAATGAGCCACATCGTAAATTATTTTAGACATCAAATTATCCAAGATATTTCTTAGTGTTCAATTTCTAAGATCACACTATCCAATCATCTATGTCATTAAATTTTAGCCGGTCAATCTCTGAGATCACTCCACCATGCTATACAATTGCACAATTAAATAAATTTCATCTTCTAGGCATCTTATATCATTTCAAGTTTCTAAATAATTTTCTAAAAATATTCCGCAGCAACGCGCGGGGTATCCTTCTAGTTATATACATGCATTAGCCGAAAAGTATTAAATTTAGATACAACAGACAATGCATTGTACTTGTTGTTTCTTATATATTTGTTACTCATATGATACCGTGCTAAGAAACGGTGCATTGGAACAGGCATAAGAGTAGTCGGAATCGTGTGTTTATTTGATACAACAAGTAATATTCCTACAATTTTTTTTAAATATATCTTCGTTGGGCAGGTGAGTGGAGTTATTATGAGGCTCCCTGCTCAGGCACAACCCGCCTATATATGTGCTTGGATTGGCTCACAAGAATGTAGACTGAGTGAGCACGAGTGGTGGCGAAAAACCGGTGAAGCAATGGTATGAGAGAATGGTGTATTTATTTTTGGAAGGTCGGCCGGGAGGTGTGTAGTGGCGATTATCGTAGACGTTCGGAACGGAAGTTGTTGGGAATATTATTTGCACAACCATCTGTTCAAACAGTGGATCGTGTCACCTATCTAGTGATATGAGGTGGCAGCTGAGGCCATATACCTGGCTATGGTCGTCGACGCGGTCGGTTTGAAGAACCTCAATCCAGTGAAGTAAAACCTAGGGGTGTACATGTTCAATCTGGTGCGGGGTTTGTGCAGTGTAAAGCGCCTATATTCAGCAAGGGTACATTCTGGCGGTAACGGTACATCTGATCTCTCGGCAACTTAACTACGAACACGCACCACAAGCACTTCTGCATTTCGCCCCACAGGACGATCGGCAGTTCGTCACACAACATCAGTCCAAGCAAGGACGTGTTGTAGCAGCCTCTGGCATAGCAGGTTGCCGAGGCGGCCGCGAAAACAAGTGGGGCTGGGAATGATACTTAAGATGGACCAAGAAATTAAGTTCAGTGCTTAAAAACATATCTATAGAAGTTAAAAATACCTCTCAAAATAAAAGTTTTATATGGTTCGTGTATCCAAAAGTCTTGCTTACAAAAGATAGTCTTATGAAGACAAATTGGCATAGTGATACACATTGTTACTTTTGTGGGAGTAATGAAACAATTCATCATCTATTTATCTTTTGCCCTTCTGCATTGCTGGTTTGGCGTAAAGTTTTCTGTACCTATATTATCTCACCACCCTCAAACTTTACTAATACCTTTGGGAATTGGTTCAATGGGTTGGCTAAAAAGACCAAGAGTAGGATTTGAATTGGCGTCTCTGCTATTTGCTTGTCTATTTGGAAGTGCAGAAATAATCTTATTTTTAATAGGAAAGAAATTTTTAATGTCTTACATGTTATTCATATGGCGATAAGCTGCATCCAACTATGGGATTTCCTTCTACCTTCGGACCAGCGGGATCCTATGGTGGCTCGATGCAAGCGCCTCATGGCAGTGGCACACGATTTTTTCTCCCAAAATATGTCGAAACATGTTAGGCGCATTTCTTTACGTGTGTGTCTGTGCTGTTTTCTGCCTCAATCCTTTGTGATATTTGCGATGTAAATGTTAAGTAATACTTGTGAATTGATCAATAAAAGCTCTGTGTATCACTTGAAGCAGTGGCTGGAGTCATCCCCATTTCGAAAAAAAAGATGGCTTGTATATCTAGAACATAACCTAAGCATATATTTATAATTGGTTCGAACTAGGATCTCAACAACCATATTAAACATGCGGATAGTCATGTGCCAATGCAAGGTTCTTAGCACGCTTTCGTAGGAAATTTGCCGACGTGGCATAGAATTAATGAAGAAAGAGTGTGAGATCGTATCTTAGTTAAGATAAAACCTTTGCACGTAGTCATAGGCAAAATTAGTTGTTAGTCCAATCATATACATGCATTAGCCCAAAAGCATTAAATTTAGATACAACCTATAAGATACAAAGCATTGTGTACTAGTTATTTCTTAAATATTTTTCACTCATATGATACCGTGCTAAGAAACGGTGCAGTGGCCCATGTCTAAGAGTAGTCGGAACGTGTGTTTATTTGATACAACAAGTAATATTCCCTATAGCAATTTTTAATATATGTTGGCTTGGCAGGTGAGTGGAGTTAGTATGAGGCTACCTGCTCAGGCACAACACGCCTATATGTGTGCTTGGATTTGCTCACAAGAATGTAGACTCAGTGAGAAGGAGTGGTGGCGAATGAACCGGGGAAGCAATGGTATTAGAAAATGGTGTATTTATGTTTTTTAGAGGGTCAGCTGAGAGCTGGGAGTAGCGATTATCATAGACGTTTGGAATGGAAGTTGTTGGGAATATTATTTGCACAGTTATCTCGCCAAACAGAGGATCATGTCACCTATATAGTGATATGAGGTGTAAGAGGAAATAGACCGGGCGTCGTAGTCGTGGTCGATTTAAACAACTTCAATCCAGTTCCTTTGGAGATGCAGTTCTCGTTTCTCATGTCTCGAGTTTCTCCTTGGGTTGGGGTTATTGGGGCTGGGCACCGTGCCACTGTTGTTTTCTGCTGCCGCCCAGGCTGTGTGTGGAAGTTTTGTCCTTTTCCTGTTTGTTGGTGTGCTGCGTACCTGTCACGTTATCCCCATGCAAGCCGCATGTCGAGGTGTTGGAAAGGAGCTGCAATTTGTTGGTCTCCTTCGGTTGATCGCTAGTGTCTCAGTTTCTTTCTCTTGTTGTGTTTCTTTGTGGCCTGTGTTATTTCCGGTTATTACCTTTTATTTTTTTGCTGATGCTCTATCCCAACGTGTGATTTAGTTCGTGTCTTGAGTGATGGATGACATGCCAGTTGATGGGTTTCGTATGCTCTTTTTTGTTTTAATTTTCAGGGTGTTTCCTGTTAGCTGGTGGGTTTCGTATGCTTGATTCGTTGCAGTGGACTGTGCGGTCGTATGTTGCTGTTCTCTTCCGGGTCGTCGTCCTGCGGCTTTTACTTATGAGCCTCCTTTGGCTTCTGTGTATGTGGATTTTCCCGTCTCCTGACCACATGGTAGAGGTTTTCTTTTAGCCTTTTTAGGTTTTGTATGTGCTATTTTAAAAATATTTTTTAGGTTGGTATTGATAGTGGATCAAATTAGATAGTTTAAATATATTTTTATGTTGGTATTGATAGTGGCTCAAATTAGCTATTTTCTGAGATGAATTATCGATACATGTTGAATGGATACATGTAACTACGTTTTGTTTTCAGAATGTGTATATACGCGGTGTTGGGGGCGTTGGTCACGTGGCTTAGTATGGCAACATTGATGTGTTTGGTCTCTTTATGTCTATGACAATGACATAATATATTGGTCTATTTTTTTCTTTGTACTGTTTGTTTGAATCATCTATATCGACTTAGTTTTTTGTACACTTAGAGAATTTTTATATTTCGTTGTTACCGTAGGTTTGCTGTGAACAAGAAGATCGTGCTTGTAGTCCTAAAACCAGAAAGGCGGCATGCCATAAATATGTTATTTATTTTTTTAGGTTTTGTTGGCACAACAATTAGGATACACAAGGCAAATAAAATTAGGAATTTATCAAGTGTTTTGATGTAGCATACGTGTTAGTTACGTTTTGGTTTACCTTACATAGCATTTTTTAAATGGATATCACGGATAAGGGTATAAACTATATATTTGTTTATCCGCCGCTTCATCTATGTAAGCTAACCGAGGAGTCGGCTCCACATCTAATGTTCCAATGTCTCTTCTCCCTCCGTATTTGGAGTATATGGTGAAGTATTGGTTAGGCCTCTCTTGGTTGGATACGACAGCTTGGGCGAATTTTTCTTGCGTCCAAGATCGATGGATTCACATGGCTTTCAAAGAATCTGCTAGGCGAAAGATGATTACATCGCTCACAATGATTATCTCATGGGAGCTATGGAGTGAGAGAAATGCTAGGGTTTTCATGGGTAGATGCACCCTCCAATCGAATATTTTGGATCAAATAAAGGACGAGTCTCGTACTTGGGCTATAGCGAAATCTAAGCACTTGGAGTTTCTATGACAAGGAGATTAGGCCTTAGGCCGGTGTTGTAACCTATGAAAAAAGTCTAACTCCTTCTTAATCAATAGATTGAGTCAAATCTTTTTCTTCGATTTCTTTGAAAAAAATGTTTGTGTATATAGTAAGATAGCCTAATCAGTACAAATGTATATTTTTCCATCTTATTATGCTGGTTTTATTTTGTCATATATTTGTAGGTGATCAAATTATCTCGCATGGTAGTGACAGTTAACATGATCGATCAACTCGGCCCAAGTTTGGTCCATGTTTGGGGTGGTCCGCGGACGCGAGCCTCGTCCTGCCTGGCCCACCTGGTAGTGCGCCGCGTTGACGCGTCGCCCTTGGTGGTCCACCTAGCAGCGACAGCGCGCCCTCTCGCCTATCTCGTCGTGTCCTTTTTAATGGGACCGGTCACTAGTAGGAAACATGTTATAGCAACCTCCATACCGATGGCGAACCGGATTCAGGCTTTTCCAGCGCTATTACCGCTCGCGAACACCATTATCAGTTCGCCAGCGCTAAGTGGCTACCGCTGGCGAACAGGCCAGCGCGTTCGCCAGCGCTATGGGTGGGACACCCCTGCGCGCGCACCGGTCCTCCCTAAAACTACCGCTGGCGAACCCGCCCCTATGTTCGCCAGCGCTAAGTGGGCTACCGCTGGCGAACATCTCTGCCTGTTCGCCAGCGCTAACCTGTGGGCCCAGTGCGCATGTTAGCGCTAGCGAACAGGCAGAGATGTTCACCAGCGGTAACCTGGCAGATCTGCCATAAGTGGGACCACCACCCCCAATTTGCCCTACACTCCCTTCTCCACTGTGTCCCCTCTTCTCTCTCTAGCTCGAATTTATGCCAATTTTATACCCTCCTACTCTCTTTTGAACCAACTAAAATTATTTTAGTTGGTATATATAGTTTTATCTCCCTCCTAACACCATTTCTACCCAAAGTTTTCCGTTCCTAGGCATCTAGATCTAGAATTACCCCCTCTTTCTCCAAAGCTCCAAAATTCTCCGGATATCATCTCGTGTAGCCATCTATTCATTTGAGGTGGGATGAATGCTAATATATAATTAAATGAGTTTGTATATGAATTTTGTCCGGATACACGCGATATGCAATATGTGTGAAATTTCACCGGATACAAATATGGTCGTGTGATGGAGACGTTAAATGTGTGCAATTTTTTATGGAATTAAATTGAGTAGCCAACTATTGCCGGAATGTTGATTCATTTCCGTCTCGGCATAGTTAGGCACTCCCTAATAACCTCCTATTTGTAGGAAGGTCATGCCGAATTTTTTCGTGAATACGACATGAAGTGAAATTTTGGATATTAAAATGAGTTGCCACTTTGCTGAAATGTTGATTCATTTCCGTCTCGGCAAAGTTTGGCACTCCTCTAACCTCCAATTTGTAGGAAGGTCATGCCGATTTTTTTTGTGAATATATATATATATATATAATATATATATATATATATATATATATATATATATATATATAGAGAAAAGAACTGGTCTGTCCAGACTTGCGCGAGGACGTTTTCGTTGCCATCCGATTGTTGGAGATTCGCACTTTTGGTAAACCTGCACCCATTTCCCCCCCTTTAGAAATTTCTTACAAATTACTACTTCGGGCAATTTTGCTACAGTCCCCCTGACCATCTACAGTAGAGATGCTACAGTGCCCACCAGCTTTATTGGGATGCGTTCGGCAGAGATGAGCATCACGGGGTCACGCCCCCTCTGTAGCTCTCACACGTTTGACTCTCCCATTTAATCCCCACTCGCTCTCTCCAGTTCGTGTCGTCGCCGTCCGCCCGTCGCCACCCCAGGTCCTCCATCCTCTCGTCGCCGCCTCCCCCCTCTCTGTCCATTTCGTGTCGCCGCCGTCCTCCCGTCGCCGGCCCAAATCGTCAATCCTCTCGTCGCCGCCTCCCCCGCTCTCTCTCCTTCTAGTGTCGTCGACGTCCTCCCGTCGCCGCCCCAAATCCTCCATCCTCTCATCGCCATTCTCCGGTTGCCGCACATCTTCTCCATCCGCACAATCGACGCTGCCCTCCTCCAGTCTCCGGCCAATAATCCCAAAGCCGGCGCGCCCGATGGCATCTGGGTCGTCTGGTTCCAGGAGCCTCGGTGTCCTCGCATTCGACGGGGGGTCAACGGGAGAGCCACAGCTCCATTGTGCGTGCGGCCACCCTACAGCAACGTACGTGACCAGCAAGCCCCCTCACGAGGGGAAGAAATTCCGAAAATGCAGGTGGTCTCAGGCAAGTATTTTATCCCCCATCACAAATTGAGCTCATCGCATTTTTCGTCGTCGTAGATAACATAGAAACTATAATCCCATCCTCCTAGATGTTTACCCAGCTTAAGAGAGAATTTATTGCCTGTTTTGTTAGATCTAATCACATTTCCCCTTTTTCTCATTTCGGTCGATGCAGTGCTACACATGGATCTGGGATGAGCTGCTGGATGATTTCGTCAAAGCTGTTGTCGCAAGGCGTACTGCTTTTCTTGAGGACCAGCTTAAAGAGGTGATACAGCAAGCCGAAAGGGATACGAGGGAGAAGGATAACAAGATCTTGGCGACGCAGGAGGAACTCGTTGTAGCTTGTGCTGCGCTTGTTCGATCAGAGCGCGATCTTTCTCGTCTGGAGGCAGGTTTGAAGAATGGCCAGTGTAGTTTGTTAATGAAACGTGTACTGCTTGTAGCATTTCTCTGTTGTTTCGTAGTGTGGAACTGTGTGTAGTGTTTCCTTAGATGGCTATACGCATATGTGTTGGTTCTGTAGTCATCTTCCAGAGGTGTTCTTTAGATATCAGGGTTCATCCACTGATTGTAATGGGTCTTTCCAGGTGTGTTCCTCCCCCACCTGACAACAAACCTGATGAAGGAAAACTGTACTGTATTATGGCATGTATCTGAAATCATGTTTCTTAGACATGTTTGCCAGCATGTTTTTTTTCAGGTACTTAGCCATTGAGGGTGAGGGTACTTTGATCTATTTTGTGTATAGAGGGAGAGCTTAGTTACCTCCTTGCATCATAAAACAGTACGTACACTTTTCTTCCCACTGTGTAGTTTCATGGGGCAAGTTTAAGTCAGAGCCTATGTTTAAACAGACACATATTATATGTCAAAGCATAGATGCAGGAGTTGTGGCAGCTAACGGATGCAAAAACAACCTGTAAAGTTGTCCATTGTTTCAGATGGCCTTATCTCAATATATACAGAATTGAAAAATGCATTATGACTGGGTTCCAATACTGTGTGTATATAAGGCTTGTTTGATCCAGTTGTTACAAAACAAGATAACCACATAATTTGACTCCACCTAGAGTTCAATATAAGGGTGAGGGTACTTAGCCATTGAGGGTGAGGGTACTTTGATCTATTTTGTGTATAGAGGGAGTAGTTACCTCCTTGCATCATAAAACAGTAGGTACACTTTTCTTCCCACTGTGTAGTTTCATGGGGCAAGTTTAAGTCAGAGCCTATGTTTAAACAGACACATATTATATGTCAAAGCATAGATGCAGGAGTTGTGGCAGCTAACGGATGCAAAAACAACCTGTAAAGTTGTCCATTGTTTCAGATGGCCTTATCTCAATATATACAGAATTGGAAAATGCATTATGACTGGGTTCCAATACTGTGTGTATATAAGGCTTGTTTGATCCAGTTGTTACAAAACAAGATAACCACATAATTTGACTCCACCTAGAGTTCAATATAAGAGTGTTAAGTATCTGCCAGTGTTATCACTTTGTATTTTTTCGCCACTCAGTTTAGACAGAAACAACCTGTAAAGTTGTCCATTGTTCCAGACGGCATTATCTCAATTTATACAGAATTGAAAAATGCAATATGCCTGGGTTCCAAAACTATGTGTATGTAAGGCTTGTTTGATTCATTTGTTACAAAACAAGATAACCACATTTCTTGACTCCACCTAGTGTTAATTATAAAGTGTTAAGTATCTGCTAGTGTTATCACCTTGTAGTTTCTTAGAGTTGTTTTCTAGCACACTCCCTTTGATGTTGTACCTATGCCATCGGATTTTTTTTTGCAGATATTTGATGGCAACCAGTGGCGGTGATCGCAGAAATCTATGACATTTTGCAGCATATCGACATGAGTTGTATCCCATTTTCACGGTAATCGCGGCATAAAATCATTTTTCCTGTATTATATATAGCAAAGGCCAAATAATGTTGTCTTCGTTATAAAAATGTAACGTTTGTTTCGAGTGCTACACAAACTTATTACGGTTTAAGCAAAGTGATGTTTTTTGTACATCCGCGTTTTTAGCTTCATCGTCCATATCGTAGCAAATAAAAAAGTATGCATAGTTGTTTGGCCAAGTAATGTAACTGCAGCCCATTGTTAATAAGCCCATTTGTATATAAGTTGCCATATAGGCAGCTATACACGCGGGGGCCATGTAATAAGTAATAGGGGTTGAATGACTGTTATTCACAACCTCAAAATCAGGGAAGATAATGATTACAATAGATATAGTCTCAGAGGCAAATAATAAGGTCTCTCTTGCCAACATAGGGATAGATTGTTCATAATACATTTTTTGAAGAGTAGTCTCCCCTAATGCAAATCTCTCGCTAGCCAGTTTTTCGGGGCTTAAGGAAAGGCTACTTTTGGCAGCGAAGTCTTTCAGCACAGATTCAAGGAGTGTCCACAGGATCGGGCACACCTGTTAAATGAAGTCATAACATATATACAGTCACTTTTAGTAAGACATGAAAATAACTGAAGACTTAATTCATTTTCAATACCTCCAATATGGTAGCTGTTGTAAGGGAAGAGTGTTCTACCATTTGTTGCACCCATGATCTTCCTGGCCGTCATCTTGACGTAATCAAGAGCATACACTTCTTCTGGAGTGCGTATTATCAGCACGCTCTGCTCCTCAAGAACGCAAGAAATCCTGAATTTGGGGCGGGCCTGAGACTCAATAAGATCCCACTTGAAATCAATAAGAGGATGCCAAGGGATTGTAGATGATAACACCCATGAAGAGCTAGTGTCGTTGTCCACAACGCGTGACCAGATCCGGATGTCATGACAATTTATTGCTGCTACACCGAGTCCATCTTTGCCAACCTTTATCACATTGACGTTGCGGCTGTTCATGTTAGCTGTCTCTTCAGGTAAGCTGATAGGATGTAGTGTGTTATACTTATTGTTGTACCCAATTATGGAGTTATTGCTTAGATGCCAGTAGCAAACATGTCCAACTAGCACACTCGGACGGAACTCAACATGACCGACAGTAGCAACATAAGGTGCCCACTCCTCCCATAGGCGAGTCACTGATGACCAGCGTCTAGCAAAGGTGTAGTTTGCAGAGCTGGAGACCCACACGATGTACCACGGTGAAGAGTGGCAATGTCCATGTACGTGGTTGGCGGCGCACAACACAGTCCCGTGGCTGGTGTCCAACCTGATTGGGGCGAAAGTCGAGGAACGCTGGCCAGTTACTGGATCCCATGCCATCAGCGTACCGGAGCAGCCATGAAGTAAAAGCACCTTTCCATGACGAGATGCTAGGACCTCCCATCTGCTAGAGTATGCTTCTCCGCCCTGTCCACAATACGGGAGCTCAAACCTTGACATGGAGACGACGATTGGGTCCATGTCGACGGGAGTGAAACGAGGCTCAACCATCATATTGGAGAAGAAACCAAGTAGGGGTGCTGGTCCATGGCGTTTCATCATCTTCTTCAGAAAGAGTGGTGACATGACGATACGGCGCCACTCACCGCAAACAGCAGCCACCCTTCCGACAGTGACAGGATGAGGGTTCACGCGGACGAGGACAAGACGAACAATGTCTTCGTTGATGGCATCCCAGGGATACACCATGCGGGAAATTGAGTTCATGATGCTACAAGCAAACAGGAATATTTTTGTTAGATCTATACTCCTTTGCAGTAAATAGTAACAGTGAATGAACTAGTTATGGTAATTATCTACCATAATCACTGCATCCTATCAGGTAGTGTGTGTTTTTTCAAAACCGGTTATATTATACGGTAAGAGTTTTTTTCTACAGGTCGTCATCAGACACCTATCTGAAGATCTTTGCTGTATTTTTAGGATTTGAACCAATCATATGTAAACAGACATGCCTTCTGAAGGACATGTCAATGTATATGCTGGTAACTGGTATCTGAAGTTCTGTTGGTGAAATCTAATAAGGCGAATCACTGCTGATAGGAGGAAGCATATACTATGGAAGATAAAACACCTCAATATTTGTTTGTCTCTAATGTGGTGCATAACATACAAGTCTACTGTTTTATACCTCAAAAGCAGGTAACTATGCACAAGCAGAGGAGTTATCTTCTACTGAAAACAGAGTTTTAGCATGGAAAAACAGACTAGTGCTCGTCTATAGTTTAGCTATTTTTGATACATAATATACATGGGTGTCATTTTTGCACCTCTTTTTGATTTAACCATGCTGAAACAGATCAGTTGGTTTCCATCTATAATAGATTTTAGCATGCTAAAACTGTTGAAAAGATTGAATATAATTGGGATCCCATGGTAAGCTAATGTGGTGCAGGACACAGAAGTGAATGATATTCTACATCAAAATATATTTAACCATGATAAACCGGTGAGGTGTTTCCTACCTCAAATAGGTTTTAGCGTGCCGAAAACACATTAGAATATTGAATGGCATGGGGATACATGGTTAGCTGATGTACAAGACAACATCCTCTAACCCACCAAGAAAGTGATAAGCTTCAGATAACAGAATGAATCTTTTAGGAAAGGTAAGGGTACTGACATTCTACTAACCTGCTTTAGGATGGAAGAACCGGCTTCAAGAGCACACGCTGCCCTGTTGGAGAAGATGAAATGGTGATGTTGTAGCAAGAGAGCAGAGCGAGGATTGAATGAAGCGGGGTTGGGTAAGGACACGCATATAGTTTTCAGCTAACTACTGTAATAGCTGTAACTATCTAATTTTAGATTGCCTGTCGCTGCCAAAAGCCATACGGCCAGGCATGCGTATAGGTTTCACCTACAGATCAGTGTAATAGGTGACAGTCAAACTACATGGGACACCATGCTCCTACAGACGTAGGGTTTGACATGTGACAGCACGTTTTTTCAAGAAGACGTGCCATGCATGTCTCTATGGATGCTGCTCAGGAACCCAGTAGCATCCGTGACTGATGGATTTCAGCCGTCCGGGAAAACAGCGCTTGAAAGCTGGTAGATGCAGTGGCGTCCTCAACACACACATTTTGAAGGAATCCGCAGGGTGCAGAGTCCCTCCATCTAGCACGTGACGGCAGAATCATCGAGCCGGTGGATCTATGAAAGTACGGAGCTAGAACCCGCGCGGTGCGGAGTCGTTGCACCTAGCACGTGATGGTACCAATGGGGGGCTTATGTACATCACTTAGTCTGTTTCTACCTCACTTGCCCGAGCGAGAACAATCGAGATTGTGGATCGATGGAAGTACCGAGCTAGAACCCGCATTGTGCCACCTAGCTCGTGAGGCCACCGGGGGGCTTTATATCTCACCGAGTGGGTTTCTACCTCACTTACCCAAGCGGTAATAATCGAGTTTGGTGGTTATATGGAAGTACCCAGCTAGAACCTGTGGGGGTGCTGATTCGTCCCGCTAGCACCCGAGTGATTTTGCGAAGGTACTTAGCTACAACGCATAGGGTGCTAGGTGGGGTTATTCCACACACACTTAACATAGAATCATGAACCATCAACCCAACGGATGTATGAAAGGTACTGAGTGAGAATGATCTAGCCGGTGGATATATGGAAGTATCGAGTTAGAATAAGCGGGGGTGCGGAGACGTTTCAATTAACACACGAGTGAATGAAAGAAGGTACCGAGGTGGTATACACGTTGGCGCTGAGTGGGCTTCTCCACGCACGCACTCGAGAGAGAACTATCAAAGACGGGTGTCATGTGAAAGTACCGGGCTATATGTCGCGGCGTTTAGAGTAGATCCACCTAGCACATGACTGATTTTCCGAAGGTACCGAGAGGTAGAATCGTGGGGGTGCTAATTGGTCTTCTCCCGCACCGACCAGAATGAGAAACACCAAGTCCGTGGATACGTGAAAGCATCGAGCTCGAATACGCGGGGTGCAGAGTCGCTCCACATAGCACGTGAGTGTACCGAGATGTCTTTTATATCTCACCGAGTGGGTTTCTACCTCACTTACCCGAGCGACAATTGACTTAAAAAAACTAAAATTATACTGGAGGTTAACAAAGTGTAAATACTAGAGGAAACACGGAATACTCTAGCATGTTCAAATACAGAATACTCAAGCAATCACAAAATACATTGGTTCATTGTAAACCTTAAATAACATAGAGTACTGGAGCAAACGTAGAACACATTCCATAACACAAACTCACATAGGTTCCATAAAATTACATAGGTTCAAAAGCATAATACACTAAGCACAAACTGAAATAGGTCCCATAACTGACAGACACATCACATAAATCTAGACACAACCGACATAAATTTAGACACAACCTGACATAAACATCTTATCAGTTCAAAAGCATCAGGCACATGGTTTCAACTTAAGCTTATTCACACAGCCCTCCACATGGCGCCAGCTTCTTCACAACCAGCTTGAGACCTGAAGTGTTCTTGAGGGTGCGGCGAAACCAGAAGAAAAGGATATCCCCCGCTTTGAACTTATCGCCCCATCTGTTCACCACGGACATCCACTGCATTGTCATTACGGCCCTGTTGTCACCTTTGGCTTTTCCAAGCATGATCTTGACATCACTTTTGTAATTTCTGCGATGATAGACCTTAATGGTAGCTTCCTTGCTAGGAAGGTGCCTTAGGTGCTTGCTGAGGTGATCCTTGGTATATTTCTTCGTGAAATACTGCAAGAAAAATGTAAGCAATTAGACACTGTGCAAAAAGATATCAACATAGATGAAGAAAGTGTGGTACAGGTCAATCTACCATTTTTCCTTTGATATTGATGGTGTGTGACTTCCGCAAAGTGCAGACGTAGAATGGCTTGTGTGGTTTGTTGTTGGCACAGAACTCCTTGAGCATTGACACCTGTCGGTGGTCCATCGCAACTTTGTTGCCAAACTCGCAATGTGGTGCATACGTGTCACGGCCCTTATTACCTGGGCCTACATACAAGTATCAAGAGATTTAAATACAAAACTGAATCAGCACTAAAAGAAACCAGAAGCACGAGTACAAGCCATACCTCTGATGGTCTTGGTCCTAGTGCACAATTCGTCGTCACTAATGTCAACTGCGTCAACGGCAATTGCGTCAACTTCCTCCTGTTTCACCTCCATTGTGGCCTAATAAAAAAAACAGTAAATTACACACTACTTTTACATGTATTTCAACTAACAGTTTATCATATCTAACAGATACCAACAAAAACCACTATAAATAACCAACAAAAATCCTACCTCTAACAGCTACCAAGCAAGCCATGTATCATTGCACAAATGTATAATATTCATACAAAGTTCACAGCAACAGAAGCAGTGCACAAAAATGAGTTACAAGGAAACATAGGCAAGAGGCCCCGTTCTGGCTAATTTTTCTGTCAGAGTGCATTATAAACAGTAAGTGCCATATGAACACTAATATGTTGCTGCTAAAGAAAGCGCTACAATGAATGAGTAAAGATAACTCTAGGCTACAGCAGCAGCACTACAATGTCACAGTACAAGCTTGTTATTTTTTTATACATCTAGTCATAATTCAACTTGTTCTGATAGGATTCGGTAGACATGCTTGGTTCCATGTATTAGATATAGGGTTTTATCTTGTAATGGTGCATGAAATGCTTTTAGCTAATCCTTTGAACAGGTCCATGAGCCCAGCATGAGGACATAACTCATACAGAAAACAGATTTGAAAAAGCCCTAATGTGTTGTATGATTAACTAAGAAGATGGAGGTAGCACAGATTTTGTTACTAATACTCTAATTCAGCTGGTCACAACAACTTATATGTGCCTATTAAGCTCATCTCAACGACCTGCCAATCAGCTAGTAAATTAAGTGTCCTCTTCACTCATGAGTATGTAGTTGGAGGTATTGGGATCCATAGAACTTGGGAACCAAATTAAAATCATATGGTGACAAACTAATTTAGAAAGAACACATATTTTAGATGAATAAAGATGCACATGTTATTTTTATTTGTTGAGATGTCAGGTCTTCTAAGTAATCTTTCAGTGTTCTTACGTTAAAAATATATAAAATATTGTTCATTTTCTTTAATATGGCCGTAGCAACGCACGGTCTTTCTGCAAGTTAGATATAGTTTTTTAACTGGTAATGGTGCATGAAATGTTTTTAGCTACTCTTCTGAACAGGTCCATGAGCCCAGCATCAGGACATAACTCATACAGAAAACAGATTTGAAATAGCCTAATCTACTGTATGATTAACTAAGAAGATGGAGGTAACACACTATTCGTTAGTGGGGGGATTACTCGAGCATTTGGGGAATACTTAAGCAGTTGTAAACCAGAAACTTTTACAAGTCCACTTGAGCAGTTGGGGAATTACTCGAAAAAAAGGAGAAACGGCGGTGGATAGGGAGAGGCAAATCCACACGCGAATGTTAGGTGGGACACGAGGAAACGGCGGCGATGGTCGACGTTGCTCTAAAGCTAGCAGAAACGGCGGCGGAGGAGGTGCACGAGGAGATTGCGGCGATATGGTTATCTTTGCATTGCCCTAAATCTAGCAGAAACGGCGGTTGAGGAGGGACACGAGGAGGGTCATGAGATCTCACCTTCAGTGGTATGTTTTCTCCGGCGCGGGCGCGGAATCGGTGGCCGGCGCGGGCGGTGGACGGCGCGGACGACGGAATCGGAACTGACGAGGGGAAGTGGGGAGGCGAAGTGGCGAGAGTGGAAGTGGAAAGGTGGGTGGGGGGAATTGAGTAGGAGGTGGACTCGAGGAGGTGGACTCGAGGACCTCGACTCCTCTCTGCTCTACGTGACCTCACTGACGCGGGGATCCCACATACACGGGGCCAACATGTAAGCGCTACAAATTGTGTTCCCGGTGACGGATTTTGAGAGGCTCTGAAACGGTGACGTGGAGGCATTTTTTCTTAAGCTCCGTTTGGCATCAAATTATTTTTGAAGTATAAATGAAATAATTTGTTTTCTGAAAATACCGAAGCATCGAATACTTTAAGGTGTTTTAGATGCTTTAAAAGAAGTGTTTGTAATATTGTAGTACGCTCCAAAAATGCAGTTTTTTTGCAGTATTAGATGAAGAGACCTCACCCTCTTTTTTCTAAACTGAAGTTTTTTCCAAAACTGAATTGTTGCTTAGCCTGGCAACTAAATACTATGATTTTGCAATACTCTGCTTTTGAAAATACTGAGGTGCCAAACTAGGTCTTAATCACATTTTAATAAATGAAAATTTCAAAAATAACCAATATCTCTAGGGAGCGGGGGGGGGGGTGCTGAATTGGACCATGTCCCGCTACCGAGTGCATAAACGGAGGTGCTTAGACAAAACCCGTAGGTCTACCACCCGAGCGCATAAATTAGGTGCTTAGGAAAAACACGCGGGGGTGCCGAGATGTTACACAAAGCCACGCTAGTGAATGCGCCGAGGTACTTAGGTAGTAAGGGGGGGTGCTGAATTGTACTACCCATCCCATCGAGTGCATGAATGAAGGTTCTTAGATAGATCACGCATGGTGCCTAGCCGTCCCCCCACTCCAAGCGAATGAGCGCATGAACGCGTGGTGCCGAGTCGCTACACCAAGCCACGCGTCGGTAGTACTTAGGTAGGGAGCGGGGGGTGCTGAATTGGACACTGTCCCTCTACAGAGCGCATAAATGGAGGTGCTTAGACAAAACACGGGGGGTGCAGAGTCGTTACACCACGCATCGTGGTTTTAGTGCGCCGAGGTACTTAGGTAGGAAAGGCAGGGTGCTCAATTGTACCTCCCACCCCTCCACCACCCGAGTGCATAAAGTAAGGTGCTTAGGCAAAACACGCGTGGTGCCGAGATGTTACACCAAGCCACCCTAGTGAATGCGCCGAGGTACTTAGGTAATAAGCGGTGTGTGCTGAATTGCACCCCCTAGGCCACCGAGTGCATGAACGAAGGTTCTTAGATAGATCACGCATGGTGCCTAGTCGTTTCACCACTCCACGCGACTGAGCGCATGAGCGTGGGGTGCCGAGTCGCTACAACAAGCCACGCGTCGGTAGTACTTAGGTAGTCAGCGGGGGGGTGCTGAATTGGACCCTGTCCCGCTAATGAGTGCATAAACGGAAGTACTTAGATAAAACACGCGGGGTGCCGAGACGTTTCACCACGCCACGTGGCGTTAGTGCACCGAGGTACTTAGGTAGGAAGCGCAAGGTGCTGAATTTTGGACTATTCAATGTGCTTAGACAAAACACGTGGGGTGCCGAGTCGTTACACCACGCCACGTGGCGTTAGCGCGCCAAGGTACTTAGGTAGGGAACGCAGGGTGCTGAATTGTACCTCCCACCCCTCTACCACCCCGAGTACATAGTCGTTGCCGAGACGTTTCACCAAGCCACGCGGTGTTAGTGCGCCAAGATACTTAGGTGGGGGAAGCGTGGGGTGCTGAATTGGTCTATTTAATGTGCCTACACAAAACACGGGGGGTGCCGAGTCGTTACACCAGGCCACGTCGCGTTAGTGCGCCGAGGTACTTAGGTAGGAAACGCAGTGTGCTGAATACCCCCCCCCCCTCTACCACCCAAGTGCATAAAGTAAGGTGCTTAGGCAAAACACGCGGGGGTGCCGGTATGTTACACCAAGCCACGCTAGTGAATGCGCTGAGGTAATTAGGTAGTAATGGGGGAGCTGAATTGTACCTCCCCCATTCCACCGAGTGCATTAACGAAGGTTCTTAGATAGATCACGCATGGTGCCTAGTCGTTTCACCAATCCACGCGACCGAGCGCATGAACGCGGGGTGCCGATTCGCTACACCAAGCCACGCGTCCGATTGCATTAAATAGTAGTACTTAGGTACGGAGCGGAGGGTGCTGAATTGGACACTGCCCCGCTACCGATTGCATGAAAGAAGGTTCTTAGATAGATCACGCATGGTGCCTAGTCGTTCCACCACTCCACGCGGGTCCTGAATTGGACTATTTAATGTGCTTAGACAAAACACGGGGGGTGCCGAGTCGTTACACCGGGCCACGTGGGGTTAGTGCGCCGAGGTACTTAGGTAGGAAACGCAGGGTGCTGACTATTTAATGTGCTTAGACAAAACACGGGGGGTGCCGAGTCGTTACACCAGGCCAGGTGGGGTTAGTGCGCCGAGGTACTTAGGTAGGAAACGCAGGGTGCTGACTATTTATTGTGCTTAGACAAAACACGGGGGGTGCCGAGTCTTTACAACAGGACACATTTCGTTAGTGTGCCGAGGTAATTAGGTAGGAAAAACATGGTGCTGAATACCCCCCTCCCCACAAACCACCTGAGCGCATGAAGTAAGGTGCTTAGACAAAACACGCTTGGTGCCGAGATGTTACACCAAGCCACTCTAGTGAATGTGCTGAGGTACTTAGGTAATAAGCGGTGTGTGCTGAATTGCACCCCCCCATGCCACCGAGTGCATGAACGAAGGTTCTTAGATAGATCACGCATGGTGCCTAGTCGTTTCAGCACTCCACGCGACTGAGCGCATGAACACGGGGTGCCGAGTCGCTACACCAAGCCACGCGTCGGCTAGTACTTAGGTAGAGAGCGGCGGTGCTGAATTGGACCCTGTCCCGCTAACGAGTGCATAAACGGAGGTACTTAGACAAAACACGCGGGGTGCCGAGACGTTTCACCACGGCAAGTGGAGTTAGTGAACCGAGGTACTTAGGTAGGAAGCGCGAGGTGCTGAATTTGGAATATTCAATGTGCTTAGATAAAACACGCGGGGTGCCGAGAAGTTACACCACACCACGTGGCGTTAGCGCGCCGAGGTACTTAGGTAGGGAACGCAGGGTGCTGAATTGTACCTCCCATCCCTCTACCACCCCCCGAGTGCATAAAGTAAGGTGCTTAGGCAAAACACGCGTGGTATCGAGATGTTACACCAAGCCACTCTAGTGAATGCGCTGAGGTACTTAGGTAGTAAGCGGGGCGTGCTGAACTGTACCCCCCCCCCCACGCCACCGAGTGCATGAACGAAGGTTCTTAGATAGATCACGCATGGTGCATAGTCGTTTCACCACTACACGCGACTGAGCGCATGAACGCGGGGTGCCGAGTCGCTACACCAAGACACGCGTCGATAGTACTTAGGTAGGGAGCGGGGGGTGCTGAATTGGTCTATTTAATGTGCCTAGACAAAACACGGAGGGTGCCGAGTGGTTACACCAGGCCACGTCGAGTTAGTGCGCCGAGGTACTTAGATAGGAAAAGCAGGGTGCTGAATACCCCCCCCTCTATCACCTGAGCGCATAAAGTAAGGTGCCTAGGCAAAACACGCGTGGTGCCGAGATGTTACACCAAGCCACTCTAGTGAATGCGCCGAGGTACTTAGGTAATAAGCGGCGTGTGCTGATTTGCACCCCCCCCCCCGATGCCATCGAGTGCATGAACGAAGGTTCTTAGATAGATCACGCATGGTGCCTAGTCGTTTCAGCACTCCACGCGACTGAGCGGATGAACGCGAGGTGCCGAGTCGCTACACCAAGCCACGCGTCTGGTAGTACTTAGGTAGGGAGCGGGGGTGCTGAATTGGACCCTGTCCCGCTAACGAGTGCACAAACGGAGGTACTTAGACAAAACACGCGGGGTGCCGAGACGTTTCACCGCGGCACGTGGCGTTAGTGAACCGAGGTACTTAGGTAGGAAGCGCGAGGTGCTGATATTGGAATATTCAATGTGCTTAGATAAAACATGCGGGGTGCCGAGTAGTTACACCACACCACGTGGCGTTAGCGCGCCGAGGTACTTAGGTAGGGACCGCAGGGTGCTGAATTGTAACTCACACCCATCTACCACCCCGAGTGCATAAAGTAAGGTGCTTAGGCAAAACACGCGTGGTGCCGAGATGTTACACCAAGCCACTCTAGTGAATGCGCTGAGGTACTTAGGTAGTAAGCGGGGTGTGCTTAACTGTACCCCACCCCCCCCCCCCACGCCACCGAGTGCATGAACGAAGGTTCTTAGATAGATGACGCATGGTGCATAGTCGTTTCACCCCATCCACGCGACTGAGCGCATGAACGCGGGGTGGCGAGTCGCTACACCAAGCCACGCGTCGGTAGTACTTAGGTAGGGAGCGGGGGGGTGCTGAATTGGACTATTTTAACGTGCCTGGACAAAACAGGGGGGGTGCCGAGTCGTTACATCACGCCACGTGGCGTTAGTGCACTGAGGTACTTATGTAGGAAACGCAGGGTGCCGAATACCCCCCTCTACCATCTCAGAGTGCATAAAGAAAGGTGCTTAGGCAAAACACGCGTGGTGCCGAGATGTTACACCAATGCGCCGAGGTACCTAGGTAATAAACGGGGTGCTGAATTGTACACCCGCACGGCACCGAGTGCATGAACAAAGGTTCTTAGGTAGATCACGCATGGTGCCTAGCTGTTCACCACTCCACGCGTGGTGCTGAATGGGACTATTTAATGTGCTTAGACAAAACACGGGGATGCCGAGTCGTGGAGCTAGTGCGCCGAGGTACTTATGTAGGAAACGCAGGGTGCTGAATATACCCCCCCCCCGGTACCACCTAGTGCATAAAGTAAGGTGCTTAGGCAAAACATGCGGCGTGCTCAGATGTTACACAAAGCCAAGATAGTGAATGCGCCGAGGTACTTAGGTTGTAAAGGGGGGTGCTGATTTGTACCCACTATTCCACCGAGTGCATGAACGAAGGTTCTTAGATAGATCACGCATGGTGCCTATTCGTTTCACCACTCCACACGTTGGTAGTACTTAGGTAGGGAACGGGGGGTGCTGAAGTGGACTATTTAATGTCATTAGCTAAGTAGTTGTGCTGAATTGGACCTTATCCCGCTACCGAGTGCATGAACGGAGATGCTTAGACAAAACACGCGGGGTGCCGAGACGTTCTAAACAAGCCACACGGTGTTAGTGCTCCGCTGTACCTACTAGGGGTGCGCGGTGTACCAAGCCAAACGCCGAAATGACATTTTTATCTAATAGGGTTTATGATTATAGATTTCACGGTTGCTTAGTTGACCGCCCAAGAAACCTAAACCCTAAACCTCTAACACCGAATGTCACAGTACATAGCTAGGATTCTAAAAATTACGTTGTTATTTTAGCAAAAGGTATATAGCAATTTGAGAAAAATCGTGAATGTGCTGTCAACTTAATTTTTTTTATTAATCGAAATGTCAATTTTTACATATGCACCGGATAAATTCATTGAAGCGACATATAAGCTAACTGGCCATTCTAGCAATTCATTATAGAGACCAATACGTGACTTTTGCCGTAATATAGTATGCGATAGCGTTGCTTCAATATGGGTTCATAGCCCCGCGTGCTCCACACCTGACTCGCTATGAACCTATATCCACAGCTACACAATGTGGTTCATAGCACCAGCAATAGAGTGGCAGCTAGCGGCTTCAATTCAACGGTAGAGACCTGAAGCATCTCGGTCACATTGAAAATTCCGAAGCATATCCTTCATATGCGTGCCCGGATAACCCGTGTCTCCAACATGGTAGCAAAACGACTGCCTGGAGCAGCCTGAAAAATTCAGTACTGGCCTAACCACCCACCCCTTAACCAAGCTCCTCCACCACTGCTGCCATGTCTTTGGCAATGGCGCGCGTCCTGGAAGACGGCGATCTCCTCCAAGACATCCTATCGTGCCTTCCTGACGTAGAGTCGGTGGTCGCAGCTGCCATCGTTTCCGAGCACTGGTTTGAGACTGCATCGCATCCATTGTTCTTGAGGCGCATGAGGAGGCCTGGTTTCGAACCCCCTATTTTAGGGTTCCTAACCGAGTTCGAGCTCTTGGACTATTCATTCGTCCGCCTCGTCCCTGCGTCAGGTCTCCGCCCAGGTCTTGCGGCCAGGGCCGCGGATGCGGCAGCTTCCTTCACTGGGCCTGGCGCTCACGGTCCAGTCGTCTACTCCCACGACGGAATCGTGATCGCGAGGCAGGCCTTTGGAGAAGACAACTACACCTCCCGCTGCCTGCTCGGCTGGCGTCCATCTTCTTTGATCCCGCCGCTGCCCAGTCCAGCCGAGTCTGGCATCTCGCCGGGAACTAGGTGCGCCCGCTTCGCCATCATTGGTGGCGATATGGCGTTCTTCCATGGGGAGCAGCAAGTGGACGCCTCGAGCTTCGCCATCACCGTCAGCATCCTGCAAGAAGGTCTGTGGACTACAAAGGTATCCCCCGTCGAGCCTCGGATTCCCGCTGTGAGGCACGAGAAGCCGTACGCTATTGTAGTGGATACAGAAATATTGATCATGTACGCAGTGGGGTTTGTTGTTAAGTTCAGTCTAACGTCGTCTGCTTTCTCGCCCCTCCCCCTCCCACCATGCTTCAATGGAGCGCAAGATAAAGAATATATGGTGTGTAGGTCAGGGGAGAAAAAGATCTGTGTTCTTCGTGTGAAGAGGGCGGAGATACAACACTGGGTATGTGCTCTGGGATCTTCTTCTGCAGAATGGAACTTGAGAAGAACAATTGATCTACCTAGTATACTTGAAGGAAACATCGGTTATTCGTTTTGGGTACCGATAGCGGAGGGCCCTCCATTCCCACTTGGAGATGGAAGTTTCTACCGCATTAAGATCTTAGCTGCGGGTGACTTCGGTCTATCGGCGATACTGTCTTTCGCCTTCAATCCGTGGGTGTTCTATCTTGATTTGGAAGCTTTCAGATCAGTTAGAATCATTAACACCATCGACCAAGAGCTTCTCCGGTCCGTACACTTTGCAACCATGCCGTGGCCTCCATTCTCACGGCGAATACCCCAGTGATATGAAGCCGATGCCAGCTGCAACAGTTAGAGATCCGAAGCCAGAATGATATTGTTAGGTTCATGATTTATTTTAGTCTAAGAAATGTCAGAAGCCACCATGTAATTTTTTTTTCACAACACTAAGGATTTGATATGTAATATTATGTTGAACATCGAGGTTTCGTTCTTAACGATGCAGCTTTATTATTATTTATGCGCTGGTATAAACGGATCTAAAAACGGATTAAAAATCTTGCTAATGCGTACACATGCTTTTTTCACCGAGATGTGCACGATTTGTTTTTGGTTTGCACGGATAAATTGACTACGAGGAATGAAACATACATGTTTATCATATAGAATCTACTATGAGTGTGCTTGATAAAAACATTATATTAGGTTCTGTGGTACAACAATCTGTTGCAAGCAAAAAATAAATATGAGTTTGCCCCTACCAGAGAAGTAGTATACACAATAACATAAACACGGCACAAGTTAGCTTAGATATATATTTCTGTAAAGGTTTAATAAATCTCGATTCTAAAGTTTGTGAGGCGTGTAATCCACCCAGAATATCCTGCATCGGGTTTCTTATTATATGATTTCGATCTTAAAATAGGTGCTATGAGATGTGACAGACAGACAACACGGGAAACCATCATACCAGCCGGATTTTCATGGCACGCCGTGGCCTATGTACGATAGCGCGTACAGTAACAGCGGACCCCACAATGGTGACGGCAAGAACCCATTGCCCCCTTCGCACAAACAGCAGAAATACCCATTGCTCCCTTCGCTCAAACCTTGCTTCCCTCTCCCGCACTCGCAACAATGGCAACGGCAAGAACCCACTCAATTGCTGCTGTCGTCGACGACGACAATCTCCTCAGAGAGATCCTCGCCCACCTAGACACTATCAAAACATCGTGTAGCACGGCCTTGGTGTCAAAGCAATGGCTGTCTGCTGTGTCCGACCCTGCTGTGCTAAAGAACATCAGGTCCCGTAGCTCACCGCCGCTACTAGGGTTCATCACGGTGTGCGTAAGGGCGGACTGGACGTATGTCCGGTTCATCCCTATGCCCGAGCTATCGGCGTCACTCGAGGCCGAGGCAAATCTCGTCGAACACACCTTCCCAGAGGTTGAGGACGTCATGGCAGCTCAACACGACGAGGTGCTCTTCTGCCGTGACGGTGAGATGTTCGTCCGCGACGACACTCACGGCGGGCGGTACGCTCTCCGTACAATCCACGACAGGGATCCGATCTTCATCGTCACGCAGCCAGCCATCCCTGCAGTCGAGGATGCAGTGATCCCCGTCGAGCCGACGGGGGCTTTCATCGTTATCGGCGAGGAGGTAACTTTCTTCCAGCACTACCACCAAGATGCACCTGTGCTGTTTGGTGGCAACACTGTCGTCATCAAAATATTCATAAACGGTGGATGGGAAACTGTTGCTTCTCCACCCCTCGGTTTCAGTTATCCCTCGGTGCTGCACAGCAGGCCATATGCCATACTGGTTGATAGCGTGCTTTTCATGGCCTATGAAACCAGTGGTTTTATATCATATGATATATCGTCAGGTGTTTTCACAGTGCACCCGCTCCCTAATGGGTTCGAGTTTCTGTATGATAGCGATTACATGATCGCGAGACAAGGAAAGAAGGGCTTGTGTATCATCCGGATGAACGGTCTGGATCTTGAGCACTGGGTACTAGAGGACCCCATGGGGGGTTCTGAATGGATACTGCGTAGAGCATTCTACTTACCTAGCATTCTTGGTGCAAGCATACCCTGGAGCTTCTGGGAGTTAGTTGCTGACGGCGACGAAGTACTCGGAAACAACGGTGCTTACACTGGAATCAAGGCAGCCGGCGACAATGGAGACTGGACTGTGCTCGTTTTTGGTGCGTCTTCCTACATGTTCTTCGTCGACCTCACCACTGAAGATTACAAAGTTCTGCCGAGCCCAGTTGATCACGAATTGTTCAATTCGGTGGTGCCTGTTAGCAAGGCTCAACCGGCGTTCCCTTTGGCTCTGTAGTTCATTATCAGTAGTGCGTTCATTGTATAACTGTCGGAACCAGTATCAGATTCCATTGTATCAGGTTCCACTTGTATCAGTACTGAGTTATTTGTATGAGTAGTTAGTCCACTGAATCACGGGCTTATTGGTGTAACCAGTAGGTCATTCCATCGGTATTTAGCTCTTTTTATCCGCCGTGCATCTGTTTTTAGATTGTGTCATGTAAAAGCATTATCTAGCAGTCTTCTAATATTACTAATTGGATCCACCTCCAATTTTCATTGCTATGTTTCCAACACATTGGATGTATGTAAGCAGAGATAAATGAAAATGTTTTTCCCAGTAAGCCAGGAGATATAGAATGGTATTATTCTCTGCTATAATACATATATATATATATTAGCATGAACGTGTAGCTGTCAACATGACAGAAGTAACAAAAAATCAAATGCATTCACAGCCAGAGGACCCAACAAGGTAGAGATCCTCTTTGTCGCATCAACTAACTGTAGCATTCGGATGTTTTTTTAGAAGTTTTTTCGACGATAAATATAGGGCCAAGCATTCAAAGGTGTAGCACCAGTACGCATCAACATAAATCAATCACAAAACAAACTATTGTTTAACAACTTTTAAAGGGAGAAGTCATGCTTCAATCCTAAATCATAGTACACACCATCAACACTGACAACTCAAAGTTCCAAAGTTTCAAAGCAACTCCTGTCTTGATGAAGTTTGATCCACCGCCGAACCTCACATCTTCACTGGACACCGTTGGCAGCTACACCTTCATTATTCACAAAAAATGTTGTCAGTTTTTTCTAAACGACAGAAATGCCATCAAACGTCTTGACGGGCATCAATAATATGCAACTAACAAGTAGAACCTCACAGCATTAACATACCTGCAACGTAGAAGCTATGGTACGGGCATAGTGTCCTTCCCAGCATGCCATCAAACATCTTGGCGGACGTCTTTTTGACATAGTCCACGCCATATACTGCTCCATTAGTGCGTAGAAGGATCACACTTGCCCCCCTAGCACGCCGGCGATGCTGCACTTTGGAACTTTTCCAGTTACAATATGATCACACTGGAAGGGGATGATTGTGCGCCAAGGTATCTTCGAGAACAGATTCCACGCTGCCCCTGCCGCTAATCCGCCAACTCTTGACCATATAGTTATTTCATTGCTGTCCAGAGCGGCAATTCCAAGCCCATCACCATTTACAGGCACCACAGTGACATTGTGACGGAAAATGTTGTGTGATTCTTCCGGCCCTTTGATGTTATGAAGCATGTTTGTGGCGGTGTCGAAGGCAAGAATGTAATTGTTTGTAAGATGCCAGTAGCACACCCATCCGATCACAATGCTTGGACGGAAATCAACAACTCCGACTGTCGGAACACCAACAGCCCATTGCTCCCATGTACGAGTTCTAGACCACCAACGTCTGGCAGTGGTGAAGTTGCTTCCACTAGTTACCCACACTATGCACCACGGTGAGGAATGGCAGTGGCCATGAATATGATCCTCTGCACACACCAGAACACCATGACCGTAGCTACCGACAGGAGGCAGACGGGTTAACATACGCTCAGCGGTTATTGGATTAAACACCATTAGAATACGGCGTGGAATGCTCAGTAGTAGAACCTTTCCATGGTTGCACCCAAGCAGCTCCCAGCGGCTTCCATTGATCAAGATGGAGTTGTCCTCCAGAGGAAGGCCAAACCTGACACTTGAAACTCTAGCTTGGCCAACGGGCATGAAACGATCGGATGACAAAGCATTGGAGTACAAGCCAAGCAGGGGAGCAGATCCATGATGCTTCATCAGCATCACAAGGAACTCTCTTGTTCTTACAAGCCGCCGCCAGTCCCTGCTTACACCGGCAAGCCTTCCGGTGCACACAGGGTGAGGAGAGACAAGGACGAGAACACACAGAGCGAGCTCATCAGGCAGGCGCTCCCACTGACTGAGAAAGCGCGACACTGTGTTCATGGCTACCTAAGATATACAGGGTTAGCAGTGAATTAACATGAAATGAGTTATATATATACACACAAACAAGAAAAAATAAAGGGCATGAAGATGAACCTGAAGGCTTGGTCACCCTCACTTCTCAGCTCGTCAGACAAATATGGGATGGACGAAGGCCTGCTTCCCGCGTGCTGCATAGTTTGGCTTGGATTCAGAGTAGCCTCGTTTGTAGTATTGCATTGACCAAATGAAAGTAGCCTACTAGATGTGACAAACATTTCTTTTGTCATGTAATTGGTGTCTCGTCCCGTTGGCAAACAGTCGTCAGAGGTCTGATGGACACACCCAGGTTATCAGGGCATGCGGATGAAGACACAGTGTGTAAAGTGTTGGAGCACAGGCTGACAGCTGTGTTCTGTCTGCATTTACTTACATAGAGGGTAGTGTGAAGCACCACGCCTAGATTCCTGAGTCTTTGCACATCGTCCTTTGCAAAACATGTACATTCAGCCTTGCTTCATCTTCCTTGTTCACATCCAGCGTGTGTGTTTGACATTCTTCATCTTCCAGCAGAAAACAAGCATACCATGGCCACCCACTCAAAGATCTCGTACTCCGGGAGTGACAACTCCATGTCGCGCGTAATAGACGACGACAACCTGCTTAGTCTAGTGCTCTCTCGCGTCAAGGAATTGAAGCTCGTTCTAGCGTCCTCCGCTGTATCTAAGCGTTGGCTGGTTACTGTATCATCTCGACGGTTCATGGATGAACTCAGGTCCAGGTGCTCCCCACCGGTCCTGGGCTTCATATCTGTGTTCCGTCGCTTTGATTACACTTACATCCGCTTTGCCACACTGCCATGGCTAGTTGTACCCCTCGATATTGCGGCTTCGCGAGTTGCTGCAACCTTCAAAGGGCATGCTTCCTCAAGACATGAGCCCGTGCTCTTCTGCCGATACGACCAGGTGGTCGTTCGTCAGGAAAATCAGGGTGGCTGCTACGCTCTCAGAAGCGCTAGCGACGAGATGCCATCATCGCGTGTTCCTCCTGTTGACGTAACCGTGCCAGCATGGGAGGGCAATACTTCCAGGACGACGGCCAGCTTCATCGCCATTGGCCAAGATGTGGCCTTCTTCAACGAGCTTCAGCAGACGGCAACAGACGCTCCGCCTGGCATGTACGTCAGTGTGAGCCAGTTCATTGATGGAGCGTGGCACACCACTGCATCACCAATCCTTAAGGTCAGGTACCCAGAATTCATTATCAACAGGCCATACGCATTGACAGTAGATGGTACTCTCTTCATGATGTATGCTTTTGGCGTGATTATCGCCTTCAAGTTTGCAACAAGAGAGTTCTCTTTGATCAAGCTCCCAGACCTGTTTGAGTGCCTTGTCGAAACAGAGTACAGAGTGGCAAGATATGGCAAGAGAGGGCTCTGCATTCTCCGTGTCCGGGGACCCGAGCTGATTCAGTGGTGCCTTGATGTTGCCAATGACAACACACTGTGGCGCCTGGATAGAACAATATGGCTTCCAGACATCACGCACCTGAAGATTGGGAAGCCATACTGGGAGCACGCCCGTCAACGAACTGACAACTTCTACTCGATCAAGATTCTGTGGGCAGGAGACAACGGAGCGAACGCCGTCCTAACTTTCGGGTTCTCAGCTTGGTTCTACTACATAGATTTTTCTGCAGGCGACAATGGGAGTTCGACAGAATTGAACAACAGCATCGACCAGGACTGGCTAGCATCAGTATATCCGGTCACTCTACCCTGGCCTGAATTCCCCAAGGCAGATTAGTATGATGCAGTATGCATTACAACACATGGATCATACTGTTTCCGAACCTGTTACCGCTATTGCCTACCATTTGTTTCCAACAAATGTATTCGATGCATTTTCATGCCACCTATGTAATGTTGTATCTTTGACTAGTTGTCTATTTTAAGTGTGGAACTATTCTTTTTTTCCTGAAAGGCACGCCGGTCATTGTAAGGAATTCATTTATTCTAAAATAGCACTTCTATCATTGCTGATAAGTTTGTTTGCCAGAACCATATGTAATGATGTATCTCTGACTAGTTATCTATTTTCATGCAACTGTCAAACAAGATACACCTGGAGTTTCCAAACCGAGGCAGTGCGAGAGGCACAACTCTTTTCTGAATCTACACAAAATGTTTTAGGTTTTTATAGTTTCAACCACGCTTTTATAGTTTCAACAATTTTTTATTAGTGTCATGACAATAACAACCACACCCCACATCTACTGTGTTCTAACACTACGCAAAAAATAACAATTGACACACATGTAATTGCGCTGATCACGGGAGCTATCCAAGGGCGCAAGATTATCTTAAGGATGTGCAGGGAAACCTCGCTGTCACCAAGGCTTTGAACAACTATTCCTTTTTTTGCACTATATTGGAATCTTGCTGAAATTTATAATCAAATTCATGCTAATCTTATTAAAAAAATTCTAGCACTTTACCTTGTTGTCTCAAGAAATCTTAGATCATCAGACACTTAATTTTCAGTAGGCTCGTAAATCAAAGGTACAAACCACTGAATATAATGTACACCTGAAACAAGCTTACTATAAGTCATCACCACTAATACATGTATGCCAAGTTATGTCATATGCAAATTCAGAAACCAGATTACAACTTAGGTTGGTAACAAAACAACTAAGCTAAATGGTATATGTTTAAGTTGCTAGTTTTTACACATACACTGGCAACAATATATTTTTACTGTGGTAAAGAGATAAGGTCAAACTGTGCTACAACTAGCTACCAGGGCTGAAGTGCTGAATGAACATGTGCTAAGTCCCTACTATAACAGGAAGTCTAGCTATGGTGGCACGCTCTGAGCTAAAAAGATAAACAGGTGTGTAACGGGTGCGCGCGCGACCTCGATAACTGGGCGCCTGACAGGTCCAGTCCTCATGCACTGTCTATTGCCCCGAAGTTGCTAAGGATGCCCCCTTCATCACCGTATGAAATAGACGAGAGGCCACTATCCACTTCTACCTCTCAATCAAAGTTTTAGCTCCTCCCAACATCACTCCCACGTACACCAAGCCCGGACTTCATCCCTACTAGAAGAAGCAAATCAAGCAGAGAAGACGAACACCCTGGGCATCAGGTAATATCACAAAATCGATCTGTTTCCTCCCCAGCAGTTTCTCTTCGTTACTTTCCCAACTTCTCCAATCCAAGTACTGTCATTTATTTACTTGTATATAGCAATGCCCAGACGATTAGATTCTAAATAACCATAGTTGTTGGCTGTGGACAGTTTACAAATTCTGCAATTTTTTCCCTGTTCATGCCCTTGCATGTTCTCTGTCAGCCAGTGCACCAAAAAATCAGCAATTTTTCCATTTCATGTACCACTCAGTGTACAAGATAGTCAAGCGTATTAACTAGTTGAGCTACTCGACCAACACTGCCTTCTCTATGTCATATATAGACTGTACTAGTGTAAAAAAAATTATAGATAAGTATTGTAAACAATCAGCACAAAACCTTGCACTTCACATGTTCTTGAAAACACTAGGTCTAACTAATGAGCCTAAAAATTACTGTAAACATTACAATTTATATGTTCCTGTATCACTTGACGATACACATGACTTAGAGTCCAAGTGTAAATTTTCCATTTATATGTTTTCTATATCACTCATTGTGCAAAAAAAGTCAAGCGAATTACCTAGTCTAGATACTTTAAGCAACGTTGTCATTATTATGTTCTATCTATACTGTTTATGTAGCAATCAACAAAAGGGTCATACAGAATAAATAACTCCAATCACTTTCATATCTAAGAGTAGTTTAAACTTGATAACCATTGCCCTTTTTATGTTGTCATTTCAAATCCCTCACACTCTGATTTGTTTTTTTTGTCTAAGCCATGGCAAGGGGTGGTCCTCCTTTTGTGGCTCAGATTGACATTTCTTCTGGTTCAGAAGACGAAGACAAGGAGGAAGATGTAAAAGTTCTAGCTAGGGCAGGCAATTTGGACAATGGAGGCCAAGAGAAGGAGAAGGCAACACAATACATCAATTCAAGATGCAGCATGAAGAAGATGCACCACATTGTAAACCACCCGAACTTTGATGAGGAGAAGAAGCTACTTGCCATTGAGACAGGTTTTGGAGCCATGACAAAGATTCACAAATGGCCTTTGATAAACAGAGTTTTCTCGGTGTGGCTTATGGAGAGGGTGGACAGCGTGCTTAGCTCCATCATAGTAGGGCCTAGAAGGGATGTGCCTTTCGGGGACAATGACTTTGAACTTGTCATGGGGCTTCCTAGGGGACCTGTCGAGCTAACTAAGTGTTGTACCTTAGAAGAGACCGAAGAAATAAGAAGAATGTTAGGCCTATCAAGCAAAGAGCACCTTCAGAAAGAAATAGATAACATTGTCCTAAAGAAGCATGAGAGGGGTATGAGCATCCAGGAGAAGAAAGTTTTCAAAGTTGCATTTGTAATATGTGTCGTCACATATGTGCTAGCACCGGGCAGGAAGCACGGACACTACACAACAGACTATTGGGGAGGTCTAACAGATCCTGAGTTGATTCACATGTACAATTGGTGCGGGTTTGGTAGGAGAGAGTTGCTTTCATCGGCTGCACGTGTCAAGGGTGAGCTTGTAGGAGGCGGCGACAGGTCAAACCTATCTGGTTGCATCCCATTTCTCCTGGTACCGTCTGTATACGATTTTTTGCTTTTCTCTGTTGCTGTGTTTAAATGTTGCTGATTTCATTACTCGTATCTGTAGGTATACTACATAGACAATCTGGATTTCAAAGAGCACACCATCCCCCACAATGACCTTCCAAGGATATTAGCCTATGATATGAAAACATTGAACAAGCTTATAGATATGGATAAGATAACATTCAGAGGAGCCGACAATGTAGTATACGGAAAATCAGTGGTGAGTTTGCTGGATGTGAACGTTTTTTCTGTTTTTTGTATATTGCTTCCCCCGAGACTAATTATGGATTTAATCCTATCAAAACAGCCCCTGGATTCCAGCGATGTGTGCTATGACCGTGGAGGCACTAGTTTCACAAATAAAATAGACAGTTACAGGGAAGACATTGGATTGTTAACAGAAGAAGATAATGGATATGGATCAATAGAACTCTTCCAGAAGGTATGGATGCAATAAGTTGTTGTGAATAATTTTTTTATTCTGTTCTACGATGCAAACTTAACAATATATTTTGTTTGCAACATTCCTCTAACAGATGACAAGAATGATGATGGACAAGGTGTCTATTTTTACTGACAGTTGTGAGGAGAGGTTGTTAGAATCACAACAGATGGTTGGCCAAGAGATGAGAAGGTCCATGAATAACTTATCTGCTCATCTGGAAGGTAACAAAAAAATGCTGCGGGACGAGGCAACAAGAATAAGAGAGGAGATGATTGAGATGTCAAAATCATACAAGAACCAGTTTGAGGACAACATGAGCAAACATAAAAGGAAGAGACAAGTTGAAGGTAAACCTTTTTCACACATAAAAAATTACTCTCAGACGTTGTCATTCGTCTATCTGAATTATTTTTTCTGTTCATGTATAGAAACTGTACCATTCATAGAGAAGCAGACGTGGCAGGTCGAGTCTTCAGAAGGACATGTCAATGTATATGCCGAAAATGCAAAAACATCATCACAGCAGTTGATAACTCCTGGAGCACAAAATGTTCAAGAACAAGGAAACTTCAGCGCAAACCAAACCATGCAGCTGTCTCATACAATCCACACGTCTGATGAAAATGAAGAATTCCCTGGGCTTGATCAGCTGATAAGTCAGGCAGAAAGAGACTTGGTTCAAGACACACTGGCTAGAGCAGAACAAGGATTTCACATGCATACCCAGGCCCCATTTGGATTAAGCAGCAACATTCAAGTCTCCCCCAAATCCCAATACAGGGAAGATATGATGTCTAGCTATCCGAACTACGACCTTGGAGTTGGAGGATCACCAACTGGTATAAACAGTAGCCATTTATCAAGGGCAGTGTTCACCCAAAGCATAGGGCATTTCAAGTCCGGAAATAGCGAGATAAGGCGCTGTGATCTGATGGCCGAGTTTACATCTACACTGAGTCCGCAGAGTACGAAACATCAAAGTCATTTTCTCATATTCATCTAGTTTTACTAGTAAACTAACTCCTCTTCTTGTTATATGAAACAGAGACACACGGAACTGCCACCCCTCTTTCATCTATGCTTCCCAATAGTACGGCGAAGTCATCAGTGTCTCCTTACACTAGAACTAAAACTATAGTATCAGCATCACTAGACGTGAGGGAGGAGATAGAAGAAAGTAGCCTCAACCTGAATTTAGATGTCTCTGACAACACACAACTTATACCAATGCAAAAAAGGAAAGTGTACCCAGGAAAAGCAGGGAGGTCACCATTCACTGCAGAATACAAGCTACCTGAGAGGGCTACCGGTTCCGAGAATGTTATTTATGTGACATTCCTCGGAATGAAGGGGTTGATTATGGAAAAGTAATGGCAATAATATTCCCCAACCTTTCTCTCGTTTCTATAGTGTTTTTTTCTAAACGATTGAACCCCTCTCTTTGTTCGTTCAGCAACTGGGTAATCAGCACCAGGCCAAAGTACATCGAGTTCACTGGAGAAATGATCAGGGGTCAGCTAAGAAACCAGGGTTTGATCGACATAGAAATGATGAACTTGTTCATGCGACGTTTCCAACAAATTGAGATACAACACGCGAAGACACAGGGAGAGCCATGCTGGAGGCTGTTCCTCGAGGCTGATTTCGCGGTACAACATTTTACTTTCAGAACACACTAATAGCCTTCTTTCTGCACATAAGCACAGTTAACTAAATGGTTCAATATTTTTTTTTTCAGAATCATGTGATCCGCGGAGATGATTTTGTAAATGACTCATACATCAGAGATCTTTTCGTCGGAGAACATTTGACCACGGATGTACATTTATGCGAGATGGTATACACTCGTCAACAGACTTATTCTATCTCTTATGCTATACGTTCAGCACATAATTTATAACAATATATCGAGTACAGCAATAACAACAGATAAAAACAAAAAATTCTTGTCTGCAGATTACCGTTCCGGTATTTTTTGACGAAAACTGGTCAATATATTTTTGGGATCTTGCAAGGAAGAGGGTGTGCATTTTGGATCCCTTAATTAGCAACGGTGACGAGCCTGCTTCAGAGAAAATGAAAAACCACACAAGAATTGCAGACCAGCTTTCACAAGCTCTCGAAAAATGCCTATCGACTTATTTCGATGGATGGTTCAAGCAGTTCACAAAGTTTTACAAAAAGTTCCCCCCACGCATAGCTGGCCAATCAGTCTGCTGCAGGTGCGAATTTTTTTTCATTCTTTTGTTCATATATCTCTATACTTATCGAAAAATTCACCTCGTTTTAACTCTAATAATACTAAAACCGCGCAGCTACAATACTGGGATTTATGCCATCCATTTCGCGAGGTACTTTGACGGGATCAAGGTTTTGAAGACGATATCATCGGTAAGTTAGACTAATACCGATTTTCTTAACCACGTCACGAAGAGTGCAGTAATTATGTTATAAATTCTCACTGTCTAATGCGCAGGTGGGTGATAGCATTGTGCAAGCCCGGATGAGCGCTCTAGCACAGTTGCTTTCTCTTGAGAACAACATCGGGCAACTCCCACACGAGTTCAAGTGCTGGCTGGAGCCTCAATAAGGATCAGATTTTCAAGATGGATGTGGACTGGCAGAATGCTATGCATTTTTTTTACTTAGTTCTTGTCGTTATGATAAGTTTAATGAGACAAAACAAGTATTGTCTATGATGACTCTAAAAAATTTGGTGCTAGTCTGGATTTGTGAGATGGTAATTTATTCAGACAAGAGTAGACTCCTTTTTCGGAATGTAATGTTAATTGACAATTGGACATTTGAAGTAAAGTTTGTTCGTCAACTTCAAATTAAAAAGGTCATTCAGTACGTTGGATACCATGGACGTTGAGAATGCTATGCAAGAGGAAAATTAAAAAGTTGGACTTAAAGTTTGGTCCCAACTACCGTTCATTAACTACCTCGGTGAAATTAAAGTTTTGGTCCCAAAATAATATTCAGTACCCACCTCAGTACAGCTATGCACCTATCATACATATCAACTAAAAAGCCACAATGCTCGTAGACCTAGCAATTAAGTTAGGTCTGACGAAATGTAGTTGGGAGTTGAAGCTGACTGAATAAATGCCACGGGCGTTGAGAATGCTACCCCCCTCCTATAAAACTACGTTTTTTCTGTGAAGGCAATGAGCATTGAGTTCATTGTAGCCATGTCGACTAACATTAGCAACATAGAACAAGATGGGAATGAAGGATCCATGGTTCTTTTTGGAGGTGCTGGCTACGTCAAGCCGGATGCTGAGTATGAAGCAAACAGGAGCTTCACTACGAAGGTAATGGTCCGAAACACGTATTTCATTAGATTTTTTGCAGAGCAAAAAAGAAGAAACAATGCTGCCAACCTCAGATTCCCGAGAAGCACACCCTGGTGCCAGTCACGGTGAAGCAGATCTCCATGGCTCAACACAGAGAAGACGGATCTACTTGTTGTCATTTAGGGATCGAGTTGTTCACGGTATTTTCCCTATCAGCAAGAATCCGGCGTAGCAGGAAAACAGGCTGTGTTAATAGAAAATAATTACATGTGTCATTTTCAGATCAGAGTCGTAGGGCGAGTCCAACAACGCTCAGACCACGAATCTCGGGTCAGATTTGTGCTGGATGATGGCACAGGGAAGATTGAAGTTCAACGCTGGCTGGATGGTGCAACTGACGCCCTTGTAAAGGCAGCCATAAGGTAAGTATGAAAAAATCGGCTTACATAAACCATAGAGATCAATTTATCTATGTCCCAACTTAAAACAAGTCTAACAAAGTGCTTTTGTTTGAAACAATCTTAACAATGTGTCTTCCATAGAGACGGTGAATATGTCACCGTTCACGGGAGGATAAGGGTGAACAAGTCGACGCGTAGCAGTATTGCAGGCATGGTGACCACAACTGGTACCAGTGCGCACAAAATCGATGCTTACCATGTTAGGTGAGTTTTATGAGTAAGCTTACACGTTAAATCATACAGACATAACACAATGTGTTCAACTTTTACCTCTTTAATTGTTACCAGGCTGGTGACGGACTACAATTGGATAACCATGCATTTCCTTGAGTGCATCCACATTCACCTTCTGCGTGCAAAAGAAAAAACATTGAAAAAACCTGCTTTAGATTTTGTTTGGACAGCTACAGAACCAGGAAACGTAAGCCAATTGATGAAATAATTAAAAGCATAGTCTATTCCATTTCATGGACGTTCGATCATTTTAATCTCGGTTATTTTTTTACTAAATCAGGGACTGGCTGTTGACACGTCAGCTTACTATGATGTGCTTGCGGCACTGCGTGATCCAGCCGTTAGGTATGATGGGGCATGGGGCACGGTATATACTTTTTTTTTGTCAACTGATATATTAACATTTGTGTCTCATGATGAAGGGGCATGGAGCACGGGATAAGCTACAGCTACATAAGAAAGAAAACAGATCTTGACGACAAAACTTTGGAGTAAGTAGATAGCCCTATTTGCTTGTTTCAATTTCTGTAACTGCACAAAAAAAAAATGTGTTGTGTACTTATATGGTTCTATTCTAATTTTTAAAAAAGGAATATACTGGATAAGCTTGCGGAGCAGGGCAACGTCTACACCACCATCGACGACTACCACTACAAATGGTCTATGGAGTGATTTGTCTATGGAACAGTTGTCAGTCAATCTATCAAGGATTACCAAACTTTTTTCATACTACATTGTCTTGATGTTAACCAAGGTGTTGTAATGACATTTTCTTTTCTGCACTAAACTATGGATGATCAAACAATAGATGTGCATTACCATTTGGAACTCATAAATAGCCAGGAAGCATGGTAGGAAATCACAAATAAAATTGTGTACCAACACAACAATTCTTATACAACAAATAGTGTGACAAATAAAACACACATAAAAAGGCAAAACGGATGTCTGCCTGGAGGTAGTGATAAATTGGAAAAATTACAAGTACCGTACATGTAGATACTAGCCACGTTTTTTGTAGGAAGACGGGCGCCCGCATGTGTTACTCATGTGACCTGATAACCCACACTTCTTGCATACGGGAGATTTCACTGGAGGACGCTCCACATCATTCAGGTGGCAAGATGGACGGTAGTGGCCAGACTGTCCACACAGCTTGCATCGCCGGGGGGCTGAAGGAGGCCTTGACCTTTTTTCATTGGGATTAGGAGGTGCTCTGGAAATTTGGGATGGCACTGCATTAGGTGCCTCATCTTGCATAGCATCTGTTCCATGTCCATGGTCAACAGCAGTCTCTGCAAATTCTGGTTCTTCGGGATCACTTAACTGATCAGAAACATTAAGTGAAGGACAATCAGAGAGGTTGTGTCTATCTGAGCCACATATTCCACATTCCAAGTTTGTTCGTTCTTTCACATGTTCCCCCCGTCCCCTCATACGCTTAGTAGGTGGACGTCCACGAGAGGGGCGTCTCTCGGGGTTGTTGAACCTACCATGCACCCGCTGTCCATGATGACCAAGTTCATTCAAATCTTGAACATCACCTGTACTATTACCATTAAAAGTATTGTCTGTGGAGTTGGCTCTCGACACTTCACCGTTAACATTAGAATCGGCTTGTGGTATATCTTCATTTTGAGCTTCCTGGTGTACTGGCGGAATCTCCTTGTCAAGACCATCTGTTGACATTGCAAGTAATTCATTCTTACCCTTGTCAAGGTTCCTCATTGCTATTGCAAAACTGTCCATCGATCGATCACCCAGCTTGACTAGCTCAATAGCTTTCATGTAAAGGACATGGCTGCGGTAGGTCTTTGACACATTTGTTTCACTGTCCCTTTGGTAGCATCTGATATCTGTCGGCAAAACATCCCTTGCGTTTCGTGTCCACCTCTTCAAAATGTATTTATTAGGAATCTTGGTGACACCGCAATGAACCATTACCTTCAAAGAAAAAAGGGTAAACAATCAACAAAGAAAATTGGAATGACTGCAGATAGTATTTTGTAGTTGGGGGATATACATCACACAAACAAGATGAAACATAATTTACCCTTAGTATGTGGCAGCATATAATCCCCGTGTGGTCAAATAGACCACACTCACAAACATATTCCTCTTTGGCAACATCCACATGGATATCGTACTTTATTTGACACCATGATGCCCTCCGTTCTGCGTCAATATGTTCCACATGGAACTGCTGACCATCCCCTGATGTCTTCACGATGTAAGAACCGGACTTGAATAGTTGGTCTGAGAAGCAACTGAAAAGATTGTGTGTGTAGACCTTGTAGGCATGTTTCTCAACTGGCACACCGAACCGCAGCACCTTGACAACCTGGAAAAAAAATGATCTGTTAGAATGTTTCACGGTATGAACTAGAGGTCTGTTTTACCTATTATAGAATCCATCGCTTCATATCTTACATGTTTCGTCTGAGCCTGTTCTGCATCTTCTTCTCCCCATCTGTCAGCAATAATCTTGTTGTACTGCATGAAATACCTATGTAGAGGAGCAGACCTGTTAACATATGTCTTGAGGGCATGATTCATGCATTCGTTGCGCTGAGTGCTTGTCATGCTAGCACAAAACTGCCCCTTGAAGTATGGCTTTGCCCACTTTTCACGGATGTCATAAACTTGCTTCAGGTAGGTGTTACTTCCCAGCTGATAACGATCTATGATCTCTGACCATCCTTTCTCAAACTCCAGCTTAGTCATCATGAAATTAATCAAGACATCAAATTCTTTCCTGAAATCAGATCCTTTCTTGTAAATTGAACCAAGATGCTCCTTTGCATTTTTCAAGACGTGCCACTTGCACCAGCGATGCACTGTATGTGGCATCACTGCAGATATAGCCAGCTCCATCTGTCTGCACTGGTCTGGATTTTAAGCCAAGCAGTTAGAAACATAACAAGTTTGTTACTCGAATAAATGCTAACAAAACTGAACATTAACAGGTTTAAAACACACCTGTCAGGATAGTCTTGGGGTGTTTTCCTTTCATGGCGGTGAGAAAAGTGTCGAATGCCCATTTGAAAGCCTCTGCCGTCTCCTGACGCAAAATTACACAGCCAAGCAGGACACACTGGAAGTGATTGTTCACTCCTACAAAAAGACCTACTGGCATGTCATACAGATTGCACTTGTAGGTTGTGTCAAATGTTATGGCATCTCCAAAGCACATATAATCAGCCCTTGATTTTGCGTGAGTCCAGAATATAGACCGAACCCTTCTCTCTTCATCTGCATCAACACGGTAGAAGAAGTCTCCATTGTCCAACTGTGAGTTTGAAAGCAATTCCATAAGCTTGTTTATGTCATTCTGGCTGGCCTCGCGAGAAATTGTGACACAGGTTGACCTTAGTGATCTCTTCCTAAATGGAAGCTTGCTTGCCCCTCCATGCAGGTCACACATGACGCCATAAACTTGGTTAAGCGGGATGTTATTGAAACGCAGGTGCTTGATAACATCCTTTAGAGAAGGATCTATTGAGTTATGGCACTGCCAGTGTCTCTTCTCCCCAACTGTATCTGCCAGCTCATGGTTGTGTTCTGTGTTTACGGCTTCAAAGTACCACCCATCATCAAATGTCCTTTTAAGACGAACCATTGCTCTGCACGATCTCCTCACAGAACTTTGCAATCCATCGCGAGCGATTCCCTGTCAACATAACAAAAAATTATCAATGTAAAGCTATACCAGTATTATCCGTAGCTTGTTATCTGCTAAAGTTTATGATTTATATTCTCACCTCACAGGAGCAGTGCATGATTTGGGAAGTCTTGTAGCCCGCCTTGTTTACATATTTTTTTCCTAATCTGACGCCGAAACCAAGCTCCCATGAATAAGTTGTGTAGTACTGACGAGCATCTATTTCTGAATCAAAAACCGTCCCTACAACAGGCTCAAAAATGTGTCCTTTCTCGCGCTGTGAAGCAAGAAAAAATGCTTTCTCATAAAGGCTCATGGTATCATCTGACCCAACTCGGAACGATAACCCGGTTCTACCTCTACATTGTGCAAAAAATAAATCATTAAAAACGTACTCCATAGTAACAGATTAAAAGGCTGACTGAAAGGGTTTGTCTGCTCAGCCACTTACCTCTTGCGTCCAGATGGCCCGAGATTATTTGGATGGTCGCAGGGGTCTATGCTTTCGTCATCATCGCCATGTGTTTCGAAATCTTCATCTTCACCGTCTAGTTGAGACATTAGATTTGTCGGCCTTAGAGGGGAACTTGGAGCATATGTTGAAGCTACTCCAAATTCATCTGTTGCACTGCTATCGCCAAGATTAGCTGGGTTGTACCACGCCTGCCTATCCGTTTCTTTGCAAACAAAAGTGTAACTGGGTGATTAAGTTGAAAAAACCATGTGTTCATTGCCTGTCTAGTAACATACTTTCGGTCTAGCTAATCTTTCGGTCTATACACTGAACAGCTATAGCCTGCAAATTCAGAAACGGAATTAGCCTTACCTATGTTAACTGCTTCTTCGACGGTTTCCTCCAAGCCTGCAATTTCCTGAACGCTGGCATGGTCTGTATTCGCCGTCTGGACTGTTTCATCGGGGGGAAATAGGGATAGATTTATTAGCCGGCGTCGTTGAGATAAAATTGGGAAAACTGGATCTAACACCAACCTGCTGGCGATATGGAGCGACTCTGCACCCCGCGGATTCGAGCTCGGTGCGGTGGCGAGTCGTCGTCCATGGCCATCTCTGCGGCCGGAATATCGAGGCACGAATGATTCGCTGCCATTGCTAGACAGGAGATGGATTTCTGCCGAAGGGGATTAGTTGCAGGTACAGCTCTCGTGACTTAGGGCAGGGAAGAAGGAAGGCTTACTCAGACACGGCCGGTCGGCACGCGGGGGGTACCGAATCAATGCACAACGGGTACAGTGTAGTAGCTAGTGGGCCTCAGATAGAGATAAAAGGCCCAGTCCGGTACTTACGCGATGGAAGGGCTGGTCGGTACCAAACCATTTAGCCCAGTTCGGTACCTAGCGAGAGTGTATCAATAATGGCAACAATTTTGAAATTTGAAATAGCAGGCCCACTGTTTCGCTGTCAGATTTGCTACTGGCGGCCCACTGTCCGCTACAGTGTTTTCTGCACCTCTCTCCCTATTTTTAGGTTTTAAAGTTTGAACTTCATACCAAAGCCAAACCAAATGAGGCAACAATTCAAACATTATAGTCCCATCTTACACACCTACTCAAACTAGCCATGAGAGAGAAAAGGATTTCCACAAACTACTATGAAGGAGAGTAGGTACTAAATAGAGAACGAAAGCACCAATCCCAAAGCAATCGGATGGCAACGAAAGCGTCCTCACGCATGTCTGGACGGACCATTTCCGCGTCCTATATATATATATATATATATATATATATATATATATATATATATATATATATATATATATATGTGTGTGTGTGTGTGTGTGTGTGTGTGTGTGTGTGTGTGATTTGTATGTGTGAATTACAGAAATTACATACACACACACACACACACACACACACATATATATATATATATATATATATATATATATATATATATATATATATAATATAATACCAGGAAAATACAAATTGTTATACAAAAAAAACAAAAAAATACAAACCTGGAAGCCATAGCGCTGGCGAACATGGGCACCTACCCCTGGCTAACATACCGCTGGCAAACCTCCGCTGCACCACTGGCGAACACAGCGCTGGCGAACACTACCTTGTTCGCCAGAGGCAACATATACTACCGCTGGCGAAGCGCTGATCGCCAATGGTAGCCCATATTTGTTCGTCACTGGTAGGGGTTTTCCAACTAGTGGGTGCGCATCCCATCTGCATCCCCACCACCCCCAAACCATAGCCCACACAAAACCCCACCGGAGCAAGCTCCCCGACGACAATGCCCCTCCCCCCCCACGCTGACATCGCAATACCGTTCTACCACGCCGATAGCCATTTCCGTGGGAGCAGGTGCACCTCCCGCCTGGGTGGCACCTCATCACCACCCGTTGTCGCTGCCGCTCGGCATCCACGACGTCATAGACATCCACGTCAACTCTAGCGACAGAGACGACGGCTCCCTCTTCGACTACCTCTACGAGCTCGACGCCAGGGAGTCGGAGGAGGAGGCCGAGGCGGAGGAGGAGCTGCCACCCGACGAGGCGGAGGAGGACCAAGACATGGATGGGGCGGGGGGGGGGGGCTTTGGGTACGTATGCCCTAATACAAGTCTATCACTGTTCGCATCTTTACCATGGGTGATCAAGCACTATCATAAGTGTACCTCTTTAATCCATTAGCAAGATAGCAGCTAGTAATACAAGTCTATCATTTTATTCCTAGCTATACTATCCATCAATACGCATAAGTCTAATTAAAGGACATACATGTGTGTGCTGCGCTGTGTGTATGAAAGGGAGAGAGAGAGTTGGTGCGACATGTATTGGTTTATTAGAAGCGTGTTGGTCGGTTCACATGCTTCCACTGATCTAGAAGCAGTGTTCGTGAGTTCATAGGCTTCTACTAAGTCGTGCTGCGTGGGAGCTGGTGCCAACTTTATAGAAGCACATCTGACACGCTTCTACTAAGTCGTCCACCATCTGACACGCTTCAAATAACACATAATAGCAGAAACTTGTGATTTTTAGGCTCGATGCTAGTAGATTTTCTCCTATAGGTTTTTTCTACTAGTGCGAGAGGCTCCCTCCTCAGGTACCAACTGCATATATATATGTGCCTGGCTTTTCTTCATATGAACCGCAAGCATGTAGCCTGAGTGAGCAGGGACGTACGGTGGCGAAAGAGGTGGGGAAGCAATGGTATGAGAGAATGGTGTATTTCTTTTTCAGAGGGCTAGGGAGGTGTATAGTGGCGATTATGGTAAAAAAGTTCGGAATGGGAGTTACTGGGAATTATATTAGCAGAACAATCTCCTGCAGAAGAGGATCAACCCAAGTATCCGGTGATAGGAGTTGGCAGGGGTCGTGGTCCCGGTGGTGGTTGTGGTCACAGTTAATTTAAACCCCATCAAGCCAGCGAACTAAAAGCTGGGGGTGTACTAGTTCAGTCTAGTGAGGGGTTTGCGCAGTTTGGATCTCCGGTTCGGCAATTGGTCCTTCCGGCGGAGATCGTACCCCTGCTCTCTCGGCAATTGGTCGTTCTGGCGGACATAACGTTCAGGCACACCTCGCTCCGCGCCCGTTGTGGACCCTACCACTTGCCACGTCAGCGCAATGTGGGGCCATACGTATCCAGGACCGTCCGTGGACACCTTAGGCAACATCGAGGACCGTACTGACATTTTCTGACATCAAGGACTAATTTCCACGCTGACCGTAATAGCAAGGATCATACATGCATTTTACTTCACTGTCCAGCTACTCTAAATTGCATTGCGGCTAAATTAGGAACCTGTACACGCGAAAGCTGCCTACGTGCGTGGTCGCTTGCCGGAAAAAAAATCTTTTTGGTTTGCCATGTCTTACAAATGTCAAGTCACCGTGAACAACTTATAAGTTACACTTACCAGTTGACCCAGGGATGCTTACCGGATAAACTACTCAGATAGTTGCCACATTGAAGTCACATAAAAAAATTCCGCTGACATATGCATGGTTACAGGATAGGCGGTGAAATCCGGGGCTCCTGTGCGAAAATCTAAAATGGGGCACTATCTCACTTTAAAAATTAAGATAATTATTAATTATAATATCTATCTATCTATTTTATATACTAAAAGCAATAAACGGATGTGTAATAAAGACACCACGTTAAGCCAAATCATCTTAATTTTTATAGTGGTTAGATCTAGAATTAACGGACATGATTTACCGGACACTGGTGGAGAACAGGCTAGTAGCACCGGTTTGTAAGGGCATTTGGACTCGGATACAAAACCGGTGCTACGTATCCGGGACTAAAGGCCCCCCCTTTAGAACCGGTCAGTCACCAACCGGTTCTAAAGGCCTCCACGTGGGCGCCGAAGAGCGCGCGCAGGCGGAGGACCTTTAGAACCGGTTGGTAACACCAACCGGTCCTAAAGCTTTTTTTTTTCTCTTTTTTTTTCTTTTCTTTTCAGGGTTTCCAATTTACGTGTTTCCGTTTCTAAAGAAGGCAATACGTATTTTCAGAAAACACGTAATCGGAAATACGTATCCGGAAACACCGATTCCGTGTTTGCGGTTAAGTGTTTCCGATTCCGTGTTTGCGGTTAAATGTTGATGCACCAAATAAAAGTACATATATATATACATGTAACACGAAGTAATCGACCGAGAATTACATAATCTGAAGTTCGTTTTGAATAGCTGTATACTTGCATAGAGAATGGAGCTGGCTATAATTGATTCATAGGATGGAAAAATTCTCCGTCTTCTGCTATGACTTGCGTGAGAAGAAATCCTGCCAATTCCTCTGCACTAGCCTTGCAACGGTCGATTGGTTTGAGCTGCGCCCACTTTCGTGCCATCTTGAAAAGAAGTAGATGAAAACAATTAAGTTATGAACAAAACTAAACATAATTAATGGCAACATAAATAAAGTTGTGAAGATCCGGTTACGTACCTCTAGATTTCTCCTAGTATGTGATTTCTCATTGATCGTCCTGTGAATGAACTCGCAAACGTAGTATCCACAATAATCAGTTCCCTGTGGTTGTTGCGGGACTTTCTATATACGAGAAACATAATTCAGTCAAATTAATAATAATCAAGAGAATGGTAATGGTATTTAAATCAGGGTACGTAGTACACTTACTTTGTTAATCTGAAAGTGGAGAATGTCTGCCCATGTACCGGGTTCTTCCTTGATGAACATTTGCCAAACCCTGGGCGACAAAAGAAAAATGAATAGAAGAGTTAATTATTACTTACTTGATATCAGGGAATGAACGAAAAAGAGGTCGATGAACGAAAGAGGCCGATATATATATACTTTTGAAGCATCTGACGCGCGGTCTTCCATGTGTCAGCGTCCCAGGTTAACGAGTCCCAGACTTCAACTTGTCCTTTATCGATTCTAATGATGAACAATATGAAGCGGTCGCTGCGCACGTGTACACACGCAGTCATGCATACTCATCAATTACACTTAACATCGGGTAAGCAAAATGGAATGTCTACAAGACAGTAACACTCACTTGAATCCGTAGGGCCAAAGTATTTCTTTTTTGGTACTTTGTCGCTTCAAAAATCTTAGCAAATCATCCGGTGTATCCTTGTTGAACCTTTCTACTGTGTTTTGATGATACGAATACGGGTCAATGAACCCAAAGTCCCAGATTCCTGCCAGTCTGCATTCACGAATCTTCATTCTGCATAGTAGCGTACAAAAAGAATGTCGTGAGTGATAATTATACGGGCAACGAACGCCAGCTTAACTAAATAATTACACAAATAAATCACTTACAAACAGTAGCAGCTGAGGATAGACTTGTCGAGGGCACGTTGATTGTACATCTGGAAGAAATCATCGAACCCAAGCTCGACACCGTAATCTCCGAAGTAGTGTTGATCCTGAACTTGAGCCATGATACAGTCTCTCTCCTGCCTTGCGGCCTCCAAGTACCAATCATGTAAACTCCGTAGTTGGGTTGTTAGATCAGTAGGATTTTCGAGCAGAGGGTGCCCGGGCTTGTATGTATATACCACATCAGCAATAGCGTAACCCACGTCGCCCATGCGTGGACCGGACACTGAAGCCTGGTCAGATAAGACCTTGAGCGGGGCAATTGACCGTGCTTCTTGTTGTCCGAGCTGGGGAACTTGTTTCCCGCATTTCGTTTGCTCCGCCTGCTTCATCTCCTTCGTCTGCTTCTTCTGTGCGGTGTGCGTCTTCTCAATGTACCGTTCATAGTCTGAAAGGGGCGGCGGTGGCGGCGGTGCAGGATAATATAAGTTGTCGATGGTCCGCTCAATTTTCCACTTTGGGATGTCCTTCAGAGTTTCCTTCCAGGTGTCTGGAGGGGGCTTCCGGGGAAACTGTGTGAACCATGCGCTGGTTTTGGCTTTCACGACATCGCTTAGTTCCTCCGGAGTCATCAGACCTGGTAACTTCGGCGGAGTCTCGACTTTCTTAGATTTCCTTGGTCTCTTCTTGGGAGGAGTCCCGTTTCTTCTGAACTTCAGCTTCCGCTTTGCCGTACCCGTAGTGGGCGCATCCGTCGGCATCCGTCGGCTCACGGGAGTGCACGGGCGATGGACCCTCGGCCTCGGGCTCCCAATCTTCGTTGTGGGGTGGACTTGGAAGTTCGTTGGGGGTGGACTTGGAGGTTCGTTGGGGGGTGGACTTGGAGGTCGTGCATTCTCTGTACGAAAGTGAAAAAACTATTAAAAATAAGCTTACATGTGGTGCAACATTCAGTAATTGATGGAGGTATATATGGTGCATTTGTACCTGGAGGAGTCGGTGGCCTTGGCGCCGAGTTAGGAAACACGATGTGTTTCTTATTCCACAATATGATACCAAGCTCCATTTTCTCCCAGTGTCTTCTCGCCTTCAAATCCAGGAATATGGAGCTCAATTGAATGGCATCCCGGCGTAATTGTTGACAACCCGACACGAGCATGGGATGCTGGAATCTGACCACCATGGTAGGTTGCTCCAGGTTGATTCGGTAAAGCATAGCCTGACGCCACCCTGAAGGATATGTTCCCCATTGGCATATGTATCTCACAGTTTGTCTTCTCCGTGATATCATCCACGGGGTAGTGAGGCGCCGACGGTTCGACTGCACGACCGTCTTCTAGCTGCATGTGCGTGGAACCAACGCTGCTTCTATGCTGAGATGGGACGGCATCTGCTACATGATTGTCTTCTATTTGCAGCAGATCAGGTGCAGGACGATGTTCTACCTCCTCTTCAATGTCAGGTAGAGGGTGTCCCCCTTTCTTCAAGAGAAAATCCACCTTTTGTTCTAATGTCGATATCCGTTCACTCGTCTTTTTCTTGCTTCTATCACGGCTTCTATAAGTGGCAATGTCCGCTGCAAACCCTTGGCTCCACGGGGTATCCGCTCCAAAGCCTCGTGTTCGTCCCCACTTTTCGGGGTTCCCGAGTGCCCTCGTCAGCTCGTCGTTCTCTCTATCGGGAACAAAAGTTCCTTTTCGAACAACTTCTATTGCCTTCTCTAGGTCTGCTACGACTTTTGTTATTTTTTCCGACCATGGTCCCTGAGCAACAATCATCCCAGTCTCAGCGTCCAACGTTGCCCCATGCGCGAACAACCAGAACTTGGACCTATCGGGCCAGTCATGTGTCTGTGGAATGATACCTCTTTTCACAAGCGCAGCTTCATAGCTTCGCCACCTAGGCAGGGCAGTCATGTAGCCACCTGACCCCAAAATATGGTGATATTTCTTCTTCTTCGCATTCTCCGAATTTGTGGCCGATCGGGATGCAAAGACACCCGATTTCTTGTACGCCTTAAAATCATCCCAAGCGTCTCTTATCTTCACTAGGTTCCCAGTGAAAACTGGATCTTCGTCCTTATATTTCTTCCACAGTTCTTTCTTCCACCTCTGGAATTGTGTGGCCATCTTCTTCAAAGCCCACTGCTCGACTTTCTTCTTCTTATCGCTCGCTACGCTGAAATTTAGCCATAGCGTTTCGCAAAGAATTTTTTTCAATCTTTCATCGACATAACTAGCTCCAACGTTGGCCCCGGTCTTCGGCTTATTCCATTCTATTAAGTTGATCGGGACCAGGTCTCTTACAACAACTCCGCACTGATTTACGAATTTGCGATAAGTTTCTGGGGGCTGCAGTGGTTTGCCATCAGCAGCAACTGTATCGATCGAGAACCTTGCGGTATCTTTCAACCTTGCGGCCGGGTCGTTTGGACTTTGTCTCAGTACTTGCGCTAGCTGTTCCGGAGGGCGCCTAAACGGGAAAATAATGATTCGTTAGTAAGTGCAATACAAATTAATTGTTGCGTGAACAGTGACTTGAGATATACATTGGCAGAGTTTGTTCTGGAGGGCACTTCTTCATCCTCGACGTTGTCGTAGTCATCATCTACTACATCTTCTATATTCTGATCTCCGTCGCCGGAGTCGTTCAAAAATTGATTGGTAAACGCTTGTCCACCGTCGTCATCACAATATATGGCCGTTGCATTATTAAAAATCATCTCGCACATTAATCTTTCCTTCTCCGCCTCACCCATTCCCGCGAGTTTATTGGCGTGCGGATCATGTGCAGGTTCTTGGGGATCCATAGCTCAACACCTGCTAGTAAAATTTATAAAATGAAGAACACTTAGCGAAATTTTCATCGGGCACTTGGCGAAATTATTTCATCGGACAGTAATAAAATAATAGTTCTGGACATATTAATGAAATAATAGTTCTGGACACACCAAGAGTTACATAGCTCGGGTTGATTTTTTAAACCCTAATACATCACGATCGAATAATATCACTTATACATAGTCTCGATCGTGACATCTCTCAAAATAATTAACTCCGACCGGGTCCTAAGCCGCGGGGTGCTGAGTCACGGGTGCTACCCATCCATAGATAAGGAACCCTCATAGGGTCATAGCTCACGTGGTAAGTAACTCTCCGAATAATCGACCAACTGCTGCTATACTGGCTATCGAGCAAGTACATGTAGCGACGGATGTGCTCGTCCTCCTCCCTGATACGCTGTTGTACCACCTCCTCAGGGGCCGGCTCTCTCCGCACCGAGCGCGGCCCACGCGATGGCCACCAAAGAATATCCGGGTCGACCACGTCACCCGGATTTCTCACCAAGCCGCGTGCCCCGGTACTAAGGAGCTCCCAATGCCAGCCTGGCGGGGCCCAGTCCCGGACATCCCCGGCGGGTCCAACAAAGACATGAACTAAAAACCTGCCCGGACTAAGTAAATATTCCATAATTAAGTAAAATACCTTAGTGTTTCTAACTTAGTAAAAAATAGTAAATTGAGAAATATAACAGAAATAAGATGAAAGTTAAACAAGAACAATATGGTAACTTAGTGAAAAAATTTAACTTACTGAAATTATATATATATATTCTAACTTTCTGAAATTTTCTAACACTAACTTAGTGAAATTTTCTAACACAACATTCTAACACAAAAATTCTAACACTAAACAAAATTGTAAAAACAAAATAAAGCACTAAAAAAATCTAACACTAACTCTAAAAATTTCTAACACTAAATTCTAACACTAACACTAATAACTCTAAAAAAATCTAACACTAAATCTAAAAATTTCTAACACTAACACTAACTCTAAAAACAATCTAACACTAACTCTAAAAATTTCTAACACTAAACACTAACACTAACTCTAAAAATTCTAACACTAAAACAAAATTGAAAAAAACCGAAATAAAACTTACCTAGCTAGGCCGGCGACGGCGATCGAGGGGCGAGAGGCGGGGCGGCGGAGGCGGAGGCGAGACGGAGGCGGACGGCGACGGCGCGACGGAGGCGGACGGCGACCGCGGAGGCGCGACGGACGCGGGGCCGCGCGGGGGATCGACGGCGACGGAGACAGAGAGCGGACGGAGGCGCGGCGGACGGAGGCGAGGCCGACGGAGGCGCGGCGGACGGAGGCGAGGCGGACGGCGACGAGGCCGACGGAGGCGCGGCGCCGGAGCAGGGCTTCGCCGTACGTGGTATAGGAGAAGACGCGCGAAGGGAAATGAGCCAAATTTTCAGAAGTCCTAGAGATATATCCCCACTACAGGCCTTTAGCACCGGTTTGTGTTAACAACCGGTGCTAAAGGGTCTTTAGCACCGGTTGCTAACACAAACCGGTGCTAAAGGCCTGTAGTTGGGGCCACACCCAGACTGCGCGCCCACTACAGGCCTTTAGCACCGGTTTGTGTTAGCAACCGGTGCTAAAGGTCTTAGTACAAACTGCCCGCCTCCCGCGCGCGGCAGTTTTATTGCTACAGTGCGCACCGGCCCGATCGCGAGTCTCTGTTTCTTCTCTTCTTCCTCTGTCTTTTCTTCTTCCTCTCTTGATCTTCCTCCACTAAGCACCATGGCTGAAGTTTCTAAGAGATATGATGTGGCCACACCATGCGGCAAAAGTCTCGACGTGTTCTACACCAACAATTGCGAGGAGCTCCCCGGTGCTCTTGGGTATTTGACCTATCTGTATTTCTCCTCTCCCGAAGAACACCGGTTTTTCGGGCTTGATTTAGAGTATACGGCGGATAAACGGAATGTTGCAGTCATCCAGATTGCATTCAAGGAGGCCGTTTTGGTCTTCCAATGGTCAAGGTAACGCACACGTACAATCTTGCATCTTCGATTTGTTTGTTGCATGTGAAGAATACATGTGTTGCAATATATCTAACACGTACATGTATCAAATTTTTGTTGTTGCAGTAGTTCAAAGCATTCTCCGGCACTTGTTGATTTTCTTGTCAACAAGGGGTATGACTTTTGCAGCGTTGACAACACGCAAGACCGTCCGAAGTTGATGCGCTTGGGTATTGTGATACCTGAAGATCACTACATTGATCTTCAGGATCTTATCCATTTTGCTGATTTGAACAGGCCGAAGACCGGGATGGCTCTCATGGCAACTGCCTTCATCCACGAGGGCTACGAAACCATGAAGACTGATTTCCCCTCGAAGAATCACTGGTTGTTGGAGAAGAACCCACTGGACTGGACCAACATCAAGTATGCAGCCATAGATGCATACGTCTCCTACGAGTTGTTCCGCTTCTACTCGACCGATCCATAGATGTTGTTTGTGTACCGCATCTTGTGTTCGATATATGCATGTAATAGATATATTAGTATGTAATGTATATATTATCATGTAATGTATATATTATTATGTAATGGATATTATTTCTATATTAATTCCTACCTATACTATTTCTATATTATGTCAAACACACATTTCAAAACAAACAAACAAAAACACATCAAGAAAACAAAACAGAAAAACTACTGTTTCTGTATATGTGATCACTTACCCCAGGCGCACCGAACACAACATGCGCCTGCGGTAAAGCTCTTATCACAGGCGCATTTCTTGACTGTGCGCCTGCGGTAAAGTTACCCTAGGCGCATTTTGCTGTTTATGCGCCTGTGGTAAGTTAGGGTGGGTTATGAGTAAGGCAAGGAAAAGTGAGAGCGCAAGTGATACATCGAGCATATATATCATGGATACATATATATAGATTGATTTAGCGAGATACCATACATGTAGATTAATTTAGCGATTGCCGCAGTGTCGTGGGAATACAAATTCTTTTATTAAAAAGAGAAAACAGACGAACACTACTCCTCGCCGTCGTCGTCGGGGAACTCGTCGGTGACCTCCTCCGGGTCATCATCGTCGCCGAACTCGTCGGTGACCTCCTCGTCATCATCGGAGGTGCATGATGGTATGTCCGAGATAGGCCCCCACCTCGGATCGTCGGAGGCCCAGACTTCGCCGGCGTGGTCGGCCCGACGAAGCTCGTGCAGCGCCTTCGTCCTCGCCTCCCGAGCCGCATGTAACGCGAGGTGGCGTTCGAGGCGGCGCTCCGCCCGCTGAGCCGCGCGGGTCTGCCAGAGCTCCTCGTCGGCGCTCTCCTCCCCCGGGTTGTTTCGGTAATACTCGCGGACGACGCGGTCTTCCCTGGCGTCGACTAGGCCCTGAAACGCGCGGTGGCGGAGGTGGAGGTGGTCGGCGGCAGTGATGATCTGTGGCTTCGTCGCCCTGGCCTCCGCTTCCCAGACTGTGTGGCAGTCGTTGAAGTTCATCAGCGACCGCGGGCGGTTGAGGCGCCAGGCCGCCGCGTCCCAGGCGCGGGCTGCCTCTGCCGCCTTCGCAAAGGTGCCGAGGGGGATGCGGTCATCCCCCCAGCGGATATTTGCGCTGAACATTCCGTTCTGCCGTGATCGGACGCCGCGGAAACCGGTGGTGTTGTTCCTCCTCGGAGGCATGGTGGAAGCGCGACGGTGCAGAGGGATGAAGAAGAAGCGCTCGAGGCGCGACAGTTTATACTGCGCCCTCCAGGCCACGCGTCACAACTCCCGTGCCACGCGCCACCATAACATGGATGGATGTGTTAAAGGGGGGGTGTAGAACAAATGCACTGAGTATATGATGTATCAAACATTAAGGGGGGTGTGGAACAAAACAGACGGTATCGCCATCATACAGCCCGACCGTGGCTACTGGGTGCATATATAGGGTCCTCTGGCTCACAAAGTGTTGAGCTAGAGTTTTGATCCAACGGTTAAGAAACATCTCATCCAACGGCTCACAACAGTTCGAAAGAAACACACCGTAGCCCTGATCAAACGGCTCACAACAGCTGGAAAGAAACACACCCCGGATCCAACGACTCACAAGCGGTTGAAACAAACACACGATCCGTGTGATTCTATCGGATTGGTCCAAACGAAACCCTAACCCATTTAGTCCCGGTTGGTGTCCCCAACCGGTACTAAAGGGACGATCCGTTTCTATTTTTCTTCTTGCCTTTCTTCTGATTGTGCCGTAACCATGGAACATCTTCATCATTTAACTGAATGCTAGGATCATCTTTGACTTTGAAGGGAGGAATTTCATCAAATTTAATGTAATCTGATAACTTACCCCAGGCGCATATTTTGTCTGTGCGCCTGCGGTAATGTTACCCCAGGCGCATATTGCGGTCTATGCGCCTGTGGTAAGTTAGGGTGGGTAATGAGTAAGGCAACGAGAAGTGAGAGCGCAAGTGATACATCGAGCATATATATCGTGGATACATATATATAGATTAATTTAGCGAGATACCATACATGTAGATTGATTTAGCGATTGGTATACTAGCCCGCTGGTACTTTGTTTCTCACTTTTAAAAAGTACATACATATATCGCGAGTATTTCCCTCTGTCAAACTTTCGTCACAATCTTACGCTTGCCTTTCTTGGTTGATGTTGAATACGTGACTGCCATACCGTGACTTCTTCTGTCTGCCTCTGTGACAACCGGTCGTCACAATCTTACTCTTGCCTTTCTTGGTACCGGTTGCGGTTAACAACCGGTGCTAAAGGGTCTTTAGCACCGGTTGTTAACGGCAACCGGTCCTAAAGGCCTGTACAGGGGGGCGCACATTTCTTTTTCTTCTTCTTTCTGTTTCCAAAGGGGGGTGTAGAACAAAACAAACGGTATCGCCATCATACAGCCCAACCGTGGCTACTGGGTGCATATATGCATACCAAATGCACGGCTGGACGTATGATGGCGAATCCGGATGTTTTGTATTTGCTTGATGAACTGAGTATATGATGTATCAAACCTTAAGGGGGGTGTGGAACAAAACAGACGGTATCGCCATCATACAGCCCGACCGTGGCTACTGGGTGCATATATGCATACCAAATGCACGGCCGGACGTATGATGGCGAATCCGGATGTTTTGTATTTGCTCGATGAACTGAATATATGATGTATCAAACCTTAAGGGGGGTGTGGAACAAAACAGACGGTATCGCCATCATACAGCCCGACCGTGGCTACTGGGTGCATATATGCATACCAAATGCACGGCCGGACGTATGCTGGCGAATCCGGATGTTTTGTATTTGCTCGATGAACTGAGTATATGATGTATCAAACCTTAAAGGAGGGTGTAGAACAAAACAAACGGTATCGCCAGTATACAACCCCGCAGTGGCTACTGAGTGCATATATACATACCAAATGCACATCGGGGCGTATGCTGGCGAATCCGGATGTTTTGTATTTGGGAGATGAACTGAACGGTGTATGAAGCTGGGCTATATATAGGGTCCTCTGGCTCACAAAGTGTTGAGCTAGGGTTTTGATCCAACGGTTAAGAAACATCTCATCCAACGGCTCACAACAGCTCGAAAGAAACACACCGTAGCCCTGATCGAACGGCTCACAACAGCTGGAAAGAAACACACCCCGGATCCAACGACTCACAAGCGGTTGAAACAAACACACGATCCGTGTGATTCTATCTGATTGGTCCAAACGAAACCCTAACCCATTTAGTCCCGGTTGGTGTCCCCAACCGGTACTAAAGGGACGATCCGTTTCTATTTTTCTTCTTGCCTTTCTTCTGATTGCGCCGTAACCATGGAACATCTTCATCATTTAACTGAATGCAAGGATCATCTTTGACTTTGAAGGGAGGAATTTCATCAAATTTAATGTAATCTTCTGACATGTCTGTCTTGTCCTCGACTCCCACGATGTTTCTTTTCCCTGAAAGAACTATGTGGCGCCTTGGCTCATCGTCTGATGTATTCGTTTCCTTATCTTTTGTTTTTCTCGGTCTGCTAGACATGTCCTTCACATAGAAAACCTGAGCCACATCATTGGCTAGGACGAATTGATCATTGCCGTACCCAAGATTCTTCTGATCCACTGTTGTCATTCCGTACTTCGGGTCTACCTTCACGCCTGACAGGTTGAACCATTTGCACCAGAACAAAGGGACCTTAAAGGAAGGTCCGTAGTCAAGTTCCCATATCCGCTCTATGTAACCATAGTATGTGACCCTTTGCCCGTTGTCGTCTTTTGCATCAAACCGGACGCCACTATTTTGGTTGGTGCTCTTTTTATCTTGTTCTGTCGTGTAAAATATGTTACCATTTATCCCGTACCCTTTAAAGGTCAATACAGTCGAAGATGGTTGCTTGGCCAACAAGTATAGCTCATCTTCAACAATGTTGTCATTAATCAGACGTCTTTGCAACCAACCTCCGAAAGTCTTCGCGTGTTCTTTAGCAATGAAATCTTCAGGGTGCTCCAGATATTCCGAGCGTAGAATATCCGTGTGTTCCTGGATATATGGAGCCGCCAAGCTGAAATTAACTAGAACTGTGTAGTGTGCTTGACTGAAAGATTGCTCGTCCATACATGTTGTTGATTTCTTTCCTAGCGTGCCTTTTCCACGCAGTCTCCCCTCATGGCGCAACTGAGGAACCCCGATCGGGTTCAGGTCAGGAATAAAGTCAACACAAAACTCAATGACCTCCTCTGTTCCATAGCCCTTGACCATGCTTCCTTCTGGTCTAGCACGGTTTCTAACATAATTCTTCAAGACTCCCATGAACCTCTCAAAGGGGAACATATTGTGTAAGAATACAGGACCGAGAACGGAAATCTCTTGGACTAGGTGAACTATGAGGTGCGTCATAATATTGAAAAAGGTCGGTGGGAACACCAACTCGAAGCTGACAAGACATTGGACCACGTCCTTCTGTAAACTTGGTAGAGTTGCTGGATCGATTGCCTTCTGAGAAATTGCGTTGAGGAATGCACATAGCTTCACAATGGGTACTCGCACGTTTTCTGGCAGAAGCCCCCTCAATGCAATCGGAAGTAACTGGGTCATGATCACGTGGCAGTCATGAGACTTAAGGTTTTGGAACTTTTTCTCTTCCAGGTTTAGTATTCCTTTTATGTTCGACGAGTAGCCAGACGGGACCTTGATACTACTCAGGACTTGGAAAAAGATCTCCTTCTCTTCCTTGGTAAGAGCGTAGCTGGCAGGACCTTTGAAATTCTCTGGATTCATCATGTCGTCTCGTTCGTGCATACGTTGGTGGTGCAGCCGTGCTTTTGGTGTATCTCTCAACTTCTTCCCATGGACGCCCAATAAGTTTAGCAGGTTCAGGCAAATATTTTTCGTCACGTGCATCACGTCGATCGCAGAGCGAACCTCTAGGAATTTCCAATAGGGTAGTTCCCAGAATATAGATTTCTTCTTCCACATGGCTACGTGGTTGTCGGCGTCATTTGGAACAGATTGTGCGCCAGGACCCTTTCCAAAGATTACTTTTATATCTTTGACCATGTCATATATATCAGTACCTTTAGGGAGGGTTGGCTTCCTTCGTGTATCTGCCTCGCCTTTGAAATGCTTTCCTTTCTTTCTTACGGGATGCCTGTCTGGAAGAAATCGACGATGCCCCGGGTACACATTCTTGCCTATATGTATACTTTCTGTCTCGCCTAAACAGTGTGTGCATGCGCTGTATCCCTTATTTGACTGTCCTGAGATGTTACTAAGACCGGGCCAATCATTGATGGTAACAAACAGCAACCCTCGTAGGTCAAATTCCTCTTGTTTGTACTCGTCCCACACACGTACACCTTCGTCAGCCCACAACTCTAAAAGTTCATCAACCAGTGGCCTCAGGTACACATCAATGTTGTTGCCGGGTTGCAACGGGCCTGGGATAAGCACTGGCATCATAATGAACTTACGCTTCATGCATAACCAAGGAGGAAGGTTATAGATACATAGAGTCACGGGCCAGGTGCTATGACTGCTACTCTGCTCCCCAAATGGATTCAGGCCATCTGTACTCAGACCAAACCTTAAGTTTCTTGCGTCATGTGCAAAGTCCTCGTACTTATCGTCAATGTTTCTACACTGCGACCCATCAGCGGGGTGTCTCAGCATATCGTCTTCCTTACGGTCTTCTTTGTGCCATCGCAACAACTTGGCATGCTCTTTGTTTCGGAACAAACGTTTCAACCGTGGTATTATAGGAGCATGCCACATCACGTGGCAGGAACCCTCTTCCTGGGGCGATCGTCGCCCTCAACATCACCAGGGTCATCTCGCGTGATCTTATACCGAAATGCACCGCATACCGAGCAGGCATTTAAATTCTCGTGCTGGCCGCGGTAGAGGATGCAGTCATTGATGCATGCATGTATCTTATGCACTTCTAATCCTAGAGGGCAGACAACCTTCTTTGCTTCGTATGTACTGCAGGGCAGCACGTTATTTCTTGGAAGCATCTTCTTCATTATTTTCAGCAGGTTTTCAAATCCCTTGTCAGATAATCCATTCTCTGCCTTCCATTGCAGCAATTCAAGGGTGGTGCCCAGTTTTTTCTGGCCATCTTCGCAAGTTGGGTACAACAATTTTTTGTGGTCTTCTAACATGCGCTCCAACTTCAACCTCTCGTTTTCACTTGCGCAGTTTATCTGTTCTTCACGAATGACCTGACGAAGATCATCATCAGACTCATCAACAATGTCCTCAAGTTCAGGCTCGTCTTCCCCCATTTCAGTATCACCGTGTTCATCGAACATAGGGTAATTATCATTATCCTCTTCTTCTTCATTGTCTTCCATTATAACCCCTATTTCTCCGTGCTTGGTCCAACAAAAATAACTGGGCATGAAGCCTTCTTGCAATAGGTGGGTGTGTATGGTTCTTGAGCTAGGGAAATTCCTCTTATTCTGGCATTTTTTACATGGACAAAAAATAAATCCATTCTGCCTGTTTTTCTCAGCCACATTGAGAAAACTATGCATGCCATTAAGGAATTCGGGACGACGTCGATCACTGTACATCCATTGCCGGTTCATCTGCATTATATAAATTTATCAACAACCATTATGCTAAATCATCATGACTAAATTAATTAATTAATACAAAAAGTTCATCACACGTTAATACCAAACTAGCGTATAGTGACCATACATATATAGTTCTCAGAAAAATACACACTGAAACCATCCATAAAAACTCTCTCTAATTAATGCATTTAAAAACAACAACAAATGCGATCAAAATCGCAACAAAGGTAACAATTGACCGACGACATAATGATACCAAGCCTCTTTACTAATTGCATATTTCCTAATCTTTCTAATCTTCAGGCGCATTGCGTCCATCTCGCTCTTGTGACTATCGACGACACCGGCAAGAACCTTTTCCAAGGTCATCTTCTCTCTTTCAGTTTTTTCCAACCTTTCTTCAGTTTTTTTCAATCTTTCTTTCAAGCCAATATTTTCTTGTTCAACTAAGTATAACTTCTCAACAATAGGGTCGATTGGCATTTCCGGTTCCACTACCTCCTATATAAAAATATCTATGTCAAGTTGGTCGGCGTAAGTAATTGTCGTATAATCAGGAAATGAAAATATGTAGTGAAAAAAGATAATATACCACATCCGAATCATAGACTGGATGAGGGCCAACGGGGACGGATATCAAAACCATGGCTCTAGAAAATTATATACAAGTAAATACGTAAATCATACAAATCAAAATTTGTTTTGGTAAATAAAAACAATAGGCTCACCAAGGTTGTGTCGGTGATGGGGCGATCGACGGTAGTGATGAAGGGGACAAGGCGCGCGACACTAAAAAAAGCACAAATCATACTTAATTTTGAGCTCAAATTGCATCAATTTGTATACATAACAAAATGAATAACAAATTCTAGCTTAGCTAGGCATTTCATCAAACACCTAGCTAGCACAACAAAAATGAAATGAGCAAGAAAACGAGCAAAACTTGCAATGCCTGAAGAGGGAACGTTGATGCTAACCGTAGAACCGATGGGTACCAACAATCTTGACAAATGGTGGAGAAAATGGGGATGGATTAGACCTCACAAGAGGAAGGAGAGAGCAAAAATGGAGTTGAGCTAGAGCTGGAAAAAATGGAGCTGAGCTCGGGGTGGTATATATGTAGGGTTTAGGGGAGGGCTTTAGGACCGGTTTGTGTTACAAACCGGTTCTAAAGGATATGACAGCGGGACCCGCAGTAGCTGCAAAAAATGAGAAAACCTGTAACACCGGTTTGTGATACAAACCGGTTCTAAAGGGTCTACCCCTGGGCCCCCCTCCCTGCAGCAAATGACCTGCAAGGCCTTTAGGACCGGTTTGTGTTACAAACCGGTCCTAAAGGCCTTGCGGCCATTTGCTGCATGGGTGGGGCCCAGGGGACAGACTCTTTTGAACCGGTTTGTATCACATCCGGTTCCATTGTGCTTGGCTCAATGCCCTGTTTTCTACTAGTGGGATAGGATTAACAAAAGGTTATTAGTTACGTTACATATTAGACACGGTCAAGGTTGAGAAACAACGTGCCGGAACTGGAGTCCCCTAACAAGGCAAACAGAGGTTAACAACAGCGTGTCCATCGTGGAGTAGCTAATCAAGCACGTTCAGCCACCCTAGATAAAGCGTGAAAGTTGTAAAAAAGAAAATAAGAACGAGCCAGTTTGGAACGTGGTGGCAAGGGCAAAGCACTGCAAGGACGTGCATCGTTTTGCCAAAAATAAATAAATAATGGAACCTTACGTTGTATCCACCCTTGAGTAGTACAGAAAGTTATAACTCTAATTTTGTACCATTGGACCAACCCAAAAGCCCTAAAAAAAATTGGACGAGCTGAATTTCAAGGTTAATGGAGTCATCGCATTGCCCATGAGATAAAAGGAAATCTTCACATTAGAAGAACTGTCCATGAAAATGTCCCTCACACCGAAAACATTATGTCTTAATGGTACGCGAGCTTCGAAATCGCAACATATTTTTCACGAGCTATGAGAAATTCTCTACACTATGGAAATAATAATTTTATTCAAATGACCTAAAAGGCATACAATCTTAATTTAACAACATATTGTTTTGTTTTTGTGATAGACATCTCTGGAATAATTTATATGTTCTTTGCAGGTGTGATAAAATCAAAATAAGAGGACACGTCATTCCAATCGTACAATAAAATTTATGATAGATACAGAGTATTAGACTATGTTTTCCAACATGCGTAGCATGTTGCATAGCACAAAAAATGTGGTCGAGTCGGTCTAAGCAGTGGACTAAAAATCGCAAGGACATAGAGCCATTTATGCAAAAATATAACAATAGATAGTGTTCTAAAAGCTTAGAGTCATGCTTCCCAAGCTTAGAAATGAATTATGCACATGTTAAGGAATACGCCTAGATTTTTTTATTTTTAGGAGCATATTAATATACCAAATTGTCGCCAAAGTTTCATCGCAATGACAATTTTAAAGTTTCTAACAAATAGAAGCCGTCGATATGGAGTAGGTAAATTGGAGAAAAAACTAAACATACGAATTCTCGGAATTTTATGTGGCGTAGAAATTAAGGACGGTCGTCCATTGCCCTTCCAGTTCATCATTGTTTATTACTGATCTAACATATATATAAAAACCATTGTTCTACTTATTAATAGATAGATGACATAATAATGATTGTCACCCACAAATTAGAAATGATCAAATGTGGTACTGACATACGTGATATTTTGTTTATCAAAATACTTGAGATATTTCTAGACTATCCTTTTTTTTCTTATCACATAAGGGAAAATAATATAATAGGTTGGTAATTCCGTATGTTTGTTAACGAGAGGTAAACATGTAAACAAATACACCGAAATAAAAATGGTGTAATTGTCATCGAGAAAAATGGTGTAAGTACAATCAATGTATTTCTCACAATAATGTGGCCTAACTATTCATCATGATAGAACATTTGCCTTTCAGTGTATCCGTTGTTTTCAAATTTATCTAACCTCCCGTATTGACTCAAGTCCATGTAGAAACTTTATTTCCATTTTATGTTCTACTATCACATACAAAGAAAAGAACAAATGGGGTTTCCACACAGTGGTCCAAATTTAAGAGTGCAAATGATGTTATTCGCGTATGTGCTATTTTGTTAAACACATAGTTATAGATTTCTCCTATACGTTTTGTTTCTAATTAGCACGCGTGAGGCTCCCTCCTCAGGTACCACCTTCATATATATACGTGCTTGGCTTTCTTCACATGAACCGCAAGCATGACGTACGGTGGCGAAAGAGGTGGGGAAGCAATGGTATGACAGAATGGTGTATTTAATTTTCAGAGGACTAGGGAGGTGTATAGTGGCGATTATGGTAGAAGTTCGGAATGGAAGTTACTGGGAATTATATTAGCACAAGAATCCCTGCAGGAGAGGATCAACCCAACCATCCGGTGATAGGAGTTGGCAGGGGTCGTGGACCCGGTGGTGGTTGTGGTCGCAGTTAATTTAAACCCCATGAAGCCAGCGAAGTAAAAGCTAGGGGTGTACTGGTTCTGTCCAGTGCCGGGTGTGCGCAGTTTGGATCTCCCGTTCAGCAAGTGGTCGTTCTGGCGGTCATCGTATTTCTGCTCTCTCAGACAACCGAATTACCAACATACACCACATGAGCTTCTGCATTTCGCCCCACAAAAGCTTCTGCAGTTCGACATACGACATCATTTTAGGCATGTAGGTTGGGTAGTGCCTCAACTAGTCATCCAGCCGGAACTTATGCCGCAGCAACACCAGTCTCTGGCGCAACAGGTTAACGAGGCGGTGGCCAAATCAGGTGGAGCTGGAGATGACTCTATGGTCTACGAGGTCACTACTGCAGATATTTGAGATGCGGCTGACTCTGGCCTGAGACGCTAGCTTGAACCATGTGGAGTTGTTATTTGTCAGTGTGTATGGGTATGGTGAGCAATGGACGGTGCTGGGCTATGTTTGGGAGTGGCGGCTGAGCATGGGCAGGCGCGCCCGGATCTCTCCGTGCTAATGGTGATGCCTCCGGTTGAGGCTGGCTGGACCAATCGTGCCGCTGCTACAGCCGGCGGCACGGCGTCTAGGCAGATAGGCGGGGCGGAGTGACGGAATTGGCGACGAGGTCTTCTCGGGCCGGACCTTCTCCGGGCTGATCTACGATGAGGCGGTGACGGACTCACTCTATTGCGGCTATGGCGCACGAGTTGGAGTGGAGGTGGCTGGCCGGTGAGAGCCGGGCTCCGATGGTCAGAGCCGACGATGATGGCGTCTTCCGATGCCATACCCTTGGTGAAGGCTTCGTTGTTGTGTAGCCTCCGCCTAATGCCTACTGCTCCAGGGGAATCCCTTGATTTGGTATCCCGTATCGGACGATGACGACGCATTGCGTTGTTCTCCCTCTTGAAGGCATTGTTTTGGAGCAGAGCTGTGTTCTGGGGGAAACCCTATACCTGGTTTTACCAGATAGGATAATGGCGGCAGCTTCGATGTCGTTTACCCTCTCGGGGGCATCATCTTGGGAACATGAGCTGCTTGGAGAGGATCTGCTGATGGCGTGGATTGCGCGGGGTGGAGGAGCTCTCTGGCGTCATGGTGGCGTCGACGGCGGGTCTCACAGATGAATCCGTTGATTTCTGTCATGGGATCGGGTGAGCGGAAGACGGGGGCGGCATCTTCGGGAGCGTGTACGTCGGTATGTGTTGCGGGGTACTGGAACGGTTGTGCCCCTTGCTCGCTATCGGGCGGCTTGGTGTGGCCTTCGGTGATTTAGATGATGCGCGTTGGTGTGCTGTTAGGGAATTCGGCCCTTTCGGCGACCCCTTCATCAATAGTGTTGGTAGCGAGTTGTCGCTAAGATGGTGGTTTAGGATTATCCATTCATGTATTTGCTTGTAAGGTATTGTGGCTACTGCTTTCCATTAATAAAAATCGGCTGTGTGCACGAGTTAGAATAAAAATCGGCTGTGGACTACGAAAAAAATGCACGCAGTGCTAAAATAAACAAACATGCATGCGGGATTACCACGAAAAGAAATTAGAACAAGCTTACACGATGAGGGTCAGGTTTTCCCAAGATTTCTTCCCTTGTCTTTTCTGTTTCCTTTTCAAATTTTTGTTCCTAATTTCTTATCTCCTTTTGTTTTATTTTTCGAAAAATATGTATATATATATATATATATATATATATATATATATATATATATATATATATATATATATTTGCACATAACACATGAACATAATTTAAATCTTTCTTCCTTCCGACATGCAAAGTTTACTAACCCTATGAACAATTCTTTTGAGTTGTAAGAACATTCTTTCCGTACGCACATATTTTTTTAACATTGCAAACAATTATTTTGAATTGCCTTCACCGGCATTTTCGGTTCACCGATATTTTTCCGTTCACCGTCATTTTCCGTTCACAGTTATTTATCTTCAAAATGCATTTTCAGTTCACCAGTATTTTCTGTTCACATGCATTTTTAATTCAGTATGGTTTATGGTTCACCGCCACTTTTGGTTCACTATTATTATTTGGTGCACATGTATTTTTTGTTCACAATTAGTTTATGTCCACCGGAACAGGAATTGCTATTCACGATATTTTTGGTTCACTATTATTTTTTTATTCACATGCATCTTTAGTTCAATATTATTTTTGGTTCACTATATTTTTTGGTTTGCATGTATTTTTAGTTCACTATTATTTTTGTTTCAGCGTCATTTGAGTTTGCCGTCATTTTCGATTAACTATTTCTTTTTCGGTTCACTATTATTTTTTGTCCACCGACATTATCGGTTCACATACATTATTAGTTTACTATAGTTTTTTGGTCATTTGCATTTTATGTTCACTGCATTTTTGGTTCACCGGTATTTTCGGTCGCCTCACCAAAATTTTAGTTTATTTCCACCGTTTTAAAATTTTACTTTTGGTTAACTGTTATTACCGTTCAAATCTGAATATTTTTAAAAATATGAAAAACATCTTTTTTTTTAAATTATAATTTTTTCGAAATAATACTTTTTTAAGTCAGAAAAAAGATAAAAGAAATACGAGAGTGTGTGGATTGGAGCGTCGGTCATGGATTGCTAATTTTTTATGGAACGGCTCGAGCTATCCACTCGCGCACTAGGCCAGACCCACGTAGTGGGAGGCGACGTGAGCGAGTTGAGCTGTGGTGCTCGCTGCTGAGAGGATTCGTGCATCCCGCCGCGCTCTAGTGCAGGCCCATGTAATCAGCGGCGGAGCGTGACACGTAACAAAGAAGGAGCCAATTGCTTACAATGCAGAATATATAACCAGATGATAGTAACAAAAATGAGTTAATAATAATATATGTAATAATTAGTCACACTTGACCATGTGCCGATGTCCACAACAAAGCATTAGTTCAGGGTATTAGCCCTAAAGAAAAATAATATCTACCAAAATATGAGTTCACTATTATTTTCGGTTCATCCAAATTTTAGTTTTTTATCTGTTCACTATTAGTTCCGTTCACTGGCATTTCCTGTTCACGGGTATTTCCTCCCCTGTTTATTTATTCCTCGTAACAATAGGTTTTTCTTTTTCGAAAATTTTGTTTGAAAGGCTTTTAAATTTTATTAAATCGTGTTATTGTTGGTATTTTATTTTTTATTTCTTATATAGTCGATCAGATTTTTGGGATATCCCAGGATTTTTACGTGCATGTATTTGTTCCCTTCATTTCTGTTAGTGAAAGGCACAACTACGGCATCTGATGCATGCTTGTGTAGTCACGTGTGTGCACGTATCAGCTGGTGTGTGTCCGTACGATGCGCCTGTCTCCACGGCTGTTCGCGTCAAGCTGCCCATGTGTGTGCCAATGATGTCAGCTGCCGCACGTGGACCCGCTGGTCAACAAGGGAGGAGGACCCCACGTGAGCTGGGCGTTGCACGCTGGTGGTTGATCGCGGTTTTAGCAGAGGCACATTTCATGATGGACCGGGCCCATGCACAGCGTGAACGTAGGCGAGGTGGGTCTTCCGCTCGCTTCAAGAGAGGTATGGGGGCTCCCCAAAGCACGGTGCAAGCTTTCGGTGCTGGGTTGTGCTTGCGTGTCTCCCCTCCCCCTAAAAAATGTTAATTTGGCGTTATTTTCTAACTTTTTAATTAATCCGATTAAATTAAGTTGGCACTAGTACAAAACAGGGCATTTGAGCCAAGCACATTGGAACCGGATGTGATACAAACCGGTTCTAAATGGTCTGTCCCCTGGGCCCCCTCCCTGCAGCAAATGGCCGCAAGACCTTTAGGACCGGTTTGTAACTAAAGGTCTTGCGGCCATTTGCTGCAGGGAGGGGGGCCTAGGGGGACAAACCCTTTAGAACCGGTTTGTATCACAAACCGGTTCTAAAGTTTTCTCATTTTTTGAAGCAACTGCGGGACCCTCTGTCAGACCCTTTAGCACCGGTTTGTAATACAAACCGGTCCTAAAGCCTCCCCTAAACCCTACATTACACCCCGAGTTCAGCTCCATTTTTTCCAGCTCGAGATCAACTCCATTTTTTCTCTCTCCTTCCTCTTGAGCTCTAATCCATCCCCATTTTTCTCCACCATTTGTCAAGATTGTTGGTACCCATCGGTTCTACGGTTAGCATCAACATTCCCTCTTCCGGCATTGCAAGTTTTGCTCGTTTTCTTGCTCATTTCATTTTTGTTGTGCTAGCTAGGTGTTTGATGAAATGCCTAAGCTAGAGAGAGTTCATCATTTATTATGTATACATATGCAATTTGAGCTCAAATTTAATTATGATTTGTGGTTTTTTTTAGTGTCGCGCGCCTTGTCCCCTTCCTCACCGCCGTCGATCGCCCCGTCACCGACACAACCTTGGTGAGCCTATTGTTTTTATTTACCAAAACAAATTTTGATTTGTATGATTTACATATTTACTTGTATATAATTTTCTTATTGTGTAAGATTTTTTTTTATATATGTAGCGCCATGGTTTTGATATCCGTCCCCGTTGGCCCTCGTCCAGTCTATGATTCGGATGTGGTATATTATCTTTTATAACTACATAATTTCATTTCCTGATTATATGACAATTAATTACGCCGACCAACTTGACATAGATATTTTTATGTAGGAGGTAGTGGAACTGGAAATGCCAATCGACCCTATTGTTGAGAAGTTATACTTAGTTGAACAAGAAAATGTTGGCTTGAAAGAAAGATTGAAAAAAGTGAAGAAAGGTTGGAAAAAACTGAAAGAGAGAAGATGACCTTGGAAAAGGTTCTTGCCGGTGTCGTCGATGGTCACAAGAGCGAGATGGACGCAATGCGCCTCAATATTAGAAAGATTAGAAAATATGCAATTAGTAAAGAGCCTTGGTATCATTATGCCGTCGGTCAATTGTTACCTTTGTTGCAATTGTGATCGCATTTGTTGTTGTTTTTAAATGCATTAATTAGAGAGAGTTTTTATGGATGGTTTCAGTGTGTATTTTTATGAGAACTATATATGTATGGTCACTACGCTAGTTTGGTTTTAACGTGTGATGAACTTTTTGTATTAATTAATTAATTTAGTCATGATGATTTAGCATAATGGTTGTTGATAAATTTATATAATGCAGATGAACCGGCAATGGATGTACAGTGATCGACGTCGTCCCGAATTCCTTAATGGCATGCATAGTTTTCTCAATGTGGCTGAGAAAAACAGGCAGAATGGATTTATTTTTTGTCCATGTAAAAAATGCCAGAATAAGAGGAATTTCCCTAGCTCAAGAACCATACACACCCACCTGTTGCAAGAAGGCTTAATGCCCAGTTATTTTTGTTGGACCAAGCACGGAGAAAAAGGGGTTGTAATGGAAGACAATGAAGAAGAAGAGGATAATGATAATTATCCTATGTTCGGTGAACACGGTGAAGACGAGTCTGAACTTGAGGACATTGTTGATGAGTCTGAACTTGAGGACATTGTTGATGAGTCTGATGATGATCTTCGTCAGGTCATTCGTGAAGAACAGATAAACTGCGCAAGTGAAAACGAGAGGTTGAAGTTGGAGCGCATGTTAGAAGACCACAAAAAATTGTTGTACCCAAATTGCGAAGATTGCCAGAAAAAGCTGGGCACCACCCTGGAATTGCTGCAATGGAAGGCAGAGAATGGATTATCTGACAAGGGATTTGAAAAGCTGCTGAAAATAATGAAGAAGATGCTTCCAAGAGATAATGTGCTGCCCTGCAGTACATACGAAGCAAAGAAGGTTGTATGCCCTCTAGGATTGGAAGTGCATAAGATACATGCATGCATCAATGACTGCATCCTCTACGCGGTCAGCACGAGAATTTAAATGCCTGCCCGGTATGCGGTGCATTTCGGTATAAGATCAGGCGAGATGACCCTGGTGATGTTGAGGGCGACGATCGCCCCAGGAAGAGGGTTCCTGCCAAGGTGATGTGGCATGCTCCTATAATACCACGGTTGAAACGTTTGTTCCGAAACAAATAGCATGCCAAGTTGCTGCGATGGCACAAAGAAGACCGTAAGGAAGACGATATGGTGAGACACCCCGCTGATGGGTCACAGTGGAGAAACATCGACAATAAGTACGAGGACTTTGCACGTGACGCAAGAAACTTAAGGTTTGGTCTGAGTACAGATGGCCTGAATCCGTTTGGGGAGCAGAGTAGCAGTCATAGCACTTGGCCCGTGACTCTATGTATCTATAACCTTCCTCCTTGGTTATGCATGAAGCGTAAGTTCATTATGATGCCAGTGCTTATCCCAGGCCCGTCGCAACCCGGCAACAACATTGATGTGTACCTGAGGCCACTGGTTGAGGAACTTTTAGAGTTGTGGGCTGACGAAGGTGTACGTGTGTGGGACGAGTACAAACAAGAGGAATTTGACCTACGAGGGTTGATGTTTGTAAACATCAATGATTGTCCCGCTCTTAGTAACATCTCAGGACAGTCAAACAAGGGATACAACGCATGCACACACTGTTTAGGCGAGACTGGAAGTATACATATAGGCAAGAATGTGTACCCGGGGCATCGTCGATTTCTTCCAGATAGGCATCCCGTAAGAAAGAAAGGAAATCATTTCAAAGGCGAGGCAGATACACGGAGGAAGCCAACCCTCCCTAAAGGTACTGATATATATGACATGGTCAAAGATATAAAAGTAATCTTTGGTAAGGGTCTGGCGCACAATATGTTCCAAATGACGCCGACAACCACGTAGCCATGTGGAAGAAGAAATCTATATTCTGGGAACTACCCTATTGGAAATTCCTAGAGGTTCGCTCTTCGATCGACGTGATGCACGTGACGAAAAATATTTGCGTGAACCTGCTAAACTTATTGGGCGTGCATGGAAAGAAGTCGAGAGATACACCAAAAGCACGGCTGCACCACCAACGTATGCACGAACGAGACGACCTGATGAATCCAGAGAATTTCAAAGGTCATGCCACTACACCACGGTAGAAACTTGCCGACAGAAGCATCTGTTGGCGTAGGGTACTTTTGCCGACAGATATCTTGTTGGTAAGAGATATACCGACATAAGATTAAGAGTCGGGGCAAAAGCAGTCGACGAAAGTTTTGCCGACACAAACTTAGCTTGCCGACATATTTTCTGTGGCCATTACCGCACCTACGCCGACAGATGCTATGTTGGGGTGTACCATACCTATGCCGACAGACCATGGGTTATTGTTGTACTCCCTCTGCCGACAAATAAACTGTAGGTATACACACTACCTACGCCAACAGATGTCATGTAGGTTAACTCTATGTCGAGTCGACATAGAGTTAACCCATATATCCGTAACTAACATTGTCAAAAATATTGTCGACACATATTCTGTAGTCATATCCGTAACTAACATAAGCAAGGCACATTTGTGCTCCAATTATATTTGCAAAAATTGCATCAAAACCCATATATCATTAGCAGAACCATGCATTCCTCAAAACCAAATACCTCATCACATGACAACAATTACACAATGTTACCAAGACAACAATGCATTCATCACGTTCAATTCACAAGTACCCTATTCGTACAAGTAGTTGCACACCAAGTATTTCATCCAAACTCATCTAAAGTACATAATAAGCTCTACATAACATCACAAGTTCTGTTATAAAGAATTAAACAAAAGCCAAAACTACAGTTGAAGTTGTCCATATGTCTACTTGAAGAAAATTCATGTATGCCATCCTGATCCGAACCGCTTGCAAATTCAAATTTGTAAGCACCTGCAAAGATCATACAAAAGTCATCACTGTGTTGCAAATCATCTACATATTCTCAACAGCCATAAATTTGTGCAAGTCATCTATACATGCATAAGGCTACAGCAACAAACAGATGCATAACGTTACAACAACAAACATGCGATTTAATGGTATTGCTTGTACTATCTTACCTATGGCATAATGAAATTACTTCCTAGGTTCAGAATATGAACTATTCAGTTCGTTTAGGTTCTGATAGCACTTAGTTAACATCTTAAGTATCTATAGCTAGCACACTGAAAACTGAGACGCCACTGCTAGCTTTCCTAGAGAGCACTACACTGAAAACCGAGACATCACAACTAGCTTTCCTAGATAACACTTTGTTTACAACTTTATATTTTAAGTATGTAAAGCGAGTACACTGAAAATTGAGACACCACAACTAGCTTCAAACAATAGGCTAAGCTGATGGCTTCCTGGGCTCTATCGTTTCTCCTACAAACCTGAACATAGGCACTGAAATACAAATAGAAATACCTCCCGTTCAAATATGCAGGCGAAAAGACATGTACATGGAAACTCACAGAAATTGTTGGTTAACAAAACAATGGTTTTTACTGCATTTTAAGGAGATTAACATGCAAGAGGATGTTCATGTATTTAAAAATGCTTGCAACGGTAGTCATAACTTGCAGAATATGAGTGCACTCCTACAAGCCTCAACTTATCATGTATTGTTCAGTGAGCACCTGATATGGTATAGTACCATAAGTACAAAGTACTAGATCCTAATAACCTCATAGTATTATTATTTGCACACTTGGTCAACTTTTCTCTAAAGTACCATATATATGAAGAAAGTGCAACGGCCACCAGATTTTCACAAGGCATAATTCAGTAGACTACAACTTTTTTCTAAGAGATGTACACCCAAGTGTTGAAAGGTTTAGTACCTGCACCTTGTACCACATTCCTTTTCTTAAAATCCTTCATCTACAACCATCAACATTAGTTAATAAGTCGATACCAAACACCTAACATTAAAATAGTGACATAGTTTTTCATATGCTCACCGTAACAGTAGGCCAGGCAATGAATCTTCTACAAGAAGAACCCAAGTTGACAACATCCCCGTATGGTTGAGGTAGCACAGTATTTAATTTGTACATTGTACCGATGACAACTTCAGAATTCTGAGCACCAAGAGGCACACCATCCACCAGAGCATGGGCATCGAATATTTGGGCAAAACCTTTTGCAACAGGAACATTAAAAGATCTAGTTATGTTCTATAGAAAAAGCTACCATTTCAGAGGATAAATAGAGAGACATAAGAACAAAACTAAGTATATGTGGCAAATGAATGTACCATTTGCTTCCCTTTGCTCTCCTTTTCTTGGGCTGACATGTTTTGTCAAGTTCATTAGAAAAGGTTCAAAGTCCCGTCTCTTCTTTCTTTTTCTTCTATCTCAACCACGGAAATTCTGTGCAGACAATATTGATGCAAAATAAATTGTAATATCCTTAGTATACAATAATATCCAAGTACAATATCCACATGAACTAGCATACTCCAGTTCTAATAATCTAGATAGATAAGATATGCATGGAAAATATAATACAGTGGTTGCACAGAAATGATTTCAAATGCAACAAGAAGATATTTATTTACCGTAAATGGACTGCTAAGTACTAAGAATATGACTTAGTTCACATAATTACATGGTCCATGCAGCCCATTAAACAGAAACGACCCCCTGGTCTAGCAAACAAACAAAATAGGCTATACCAACCAAGAACCAGCACAAAACAAAGAAGAGACCACTACAACTACCAGGATTAACTAGCTCATTGCACAGCAGGTGAAAACGCCTCCACTTGCAGGCACAAAATGCACATACGTGTACGGACCAAAATCACAAATCGGTAATAAATGGAAGCTCACCTGCACGGGAGAAAGTTCTTGGCCGGAATCCTGTGGTTGACCGTGGCGACGCAGAACTCGTCGCCCTTGAAAGGGGCGCTGCCTAGCTTCGCGGGGACCCTTTCCTGGGATGCGTTGGCGCTGAGCGAGGCGGGGAAGTCGCCGGATGGCAGGACCTTCCAGACAGGAGGAAGAGGCGTGGACTTTGTCCTTCGCGAGGCTCGCGGAGGTCCGTGAAGCTCCGGCGGTCGTGGAACTAAGGAAGGCAGAGGGAGAACGGGTAGGGTGCTCGGATCTATGGATACCAGAGGCGGAATGAGCTGGGTGGATGAAGCCTCGATGGCGGGATGGGTCCAGGGAGTCGAGGGCGCGCGGTGGCTGCAGAAGGGAGCGGCGGCGGAGGGGGGGAGGGAGCGACGACGGCAACATGATGCGGAGGCAGGAGCTAGGGTTAAGCACGGGACGGGTTGGGATTGGGGAATTTTTTGGGACTGCGCGGTGGAGAGAAGTATAGTCACGGGTTGGTTTTCGTCTCCGCGCCACAATTTCCAGTCGCCGCGCCTAAAATTTTCGCTCGCCGTCTCTAAAATTCCCGGAGCACTATTTGGTTGCCACGTGTATAGATACGCCGACAGACGAGACCCATGTGCCGACCCATTGTTTGTTGTTACATGAACGCCGACACTTATTAGGTTGTTAAGTGAGTGCCAACACACTTTCCGTGTGCGTTTCTTAATCTTTGCCTACAGATGATTTGATGGGAAATTTTAATAGTTATGCCGACACTTGATCTGTTTGACTTAGTGGATCTTCCCCTACACAATTGTGTTGGTAAGTTTCTACCGTGGTGTAGTGTGCCAGCTACGCTCTTACCAAGGAAGAGAAGGAGATCTTTTTCCAAGTCCTGAGTAGTATCAAGGTCCCGTCTGGCTACTCGTCGAACATAAAAGGAATACTAAACCTGGAAGAGAAAAAGTTCCAAAACCTTAAGTCTCATGACTGCCACGTGATCATGACCCAGTTACTTCCGATTGCATTGAGGGGGCTTCTGCCAGAAAACGTGCGAGTACCCATTGTGAAGCTATGTGCATTCCTCAACGCAATTTCTCAGAAGGCAATCGATCCAGCAACTCTATCAAGTTTACAGAAGGACGTGGTCCAATGTCTTGTCAGCTTCGAGTTGGTGTTCCCACCAATCTTCTTCAATATTATGACGCACCTCATAGTTCACCTAGTCCAAGAGATTTCCGTTCTCGGTCCTGTATTCTTACACAATATGTTCCCCTTTGAGAGGTTCATGGGAGTCTTGAAGAATTATGTTAAAAACCGTGCTAGGCCAGAAGGAAGCATGGTCAAGGGCTATGGAACAGAGGAGGTCATTGAGTTTTGTGTTGACTTTATTCCTGACCTGAACCCGATCGGTGTTCCTCAGTCGCGCCATGAGGGGAGACTGCGTGGAAAATGCACGCTAGGAAAACAATCAACAACATGTATGGACGAGCAATCTTTCAATCAAGCACATTACACAGTTCTAGTTAATTCCAGCTTGGAGGCTCCATATATCCAGGAACACAAGGATATTTTACGCTCGGAATACCCGGAGGAACCTGAATATTTCATTGCTAAAGAACACGCGAAGACTTTCGGCGGTTGGTTGCAAAGACGTCTCATTAATGACAACAATGTTGAAGATGAGCTATCCTTGTTGGCCAAGCAACCATCTTCGACTGTATTGACCTTTAAAGGGTACGAGTTAATGGTAACATATTTTACACGGCAGACCAAGATAAAAAGAGCACCAACCAAAACAGTGGCGTCCGATTTTATGCAAAAGACGACAACGGGCAAAGGGTCACATACTATTGTTACATAGAGCAGATATGGGAACTTGACTACGGACCTTCCTTTAAGGTCCCTTTGTTCTGGTGCAAATGGTTCAACCTGTCAGGCGTGAAGGTAGACCCGAAGTACGGAATGACAACAGTGGATCAGAAGAATCTTGGGTACGGCATTGATCAATTCGTCCTAGCCAATGATGTGGCTCAGGTTTTCTATGTGAAGGACATGTCTAGCAGACCGAGAAAAAGAGAAGATAAGGAAGCGAATACATCAGACGATGAGCCAAGGCGCCACATAGTTCTTTCAGGGAAAAGAAACATCGTGGCAGTCAAGGACAAGACAGACATGTCAGAAGATTACAATAAATTTGATGAAATTCCTCCCTTCAAAGTCAAAGATGATCCAAGCATTCAGTTACATGATGAAGATGTTCCATGGTTACGGCGCAATCAGAAGAAAGGCAAGAAGAAAAATAGAAACGGATCATCCCTTTAGTCCCGGTTGGGGACACCAACCGGGACTAAATGGGTTAGGGTTTCGTTTGGACCAATCAGATAGAATCACACGGATCGTGTGTTTCTTTCAAGCGCTTGTGAGTCGTTGGATCCGGGGTGTGTTTCTTTCGAGCTGTTGTGAGCCATTCGATCAGGGCTACGGTGTGTTTCTTTCGAGCTGTTGTGAGCCGTTGGATGAGGTGTTTCTTAACCGTTGGATCAAAACCCTAGCTCAACACTTTGTGAGCTAGAGGACCCTATATATAGCCCACCTTCATACACCGGTCAGTTCATCGAGCAAATACAAAACAACCGGAGTCGCCATCATACATCCTGCCGTGCATTTGGTATGCATATATGCACCCAGTAGCCACGGTAGGGTTGTATGATGGTGATACCGATTGTTTTGTTCTATACCCTCCTTTAAGGTTTGATGCATCATATATTCAGTTCATCGAGCAAATACAAAACATACGGATTCGCCATCATACGTCCAGCCGTGCATTTGGTATGCATATATGCACCGAGTAGCCACGGTTGGGCTGTATGATGGCGATTCCGTTTGTTTTGTTCTACACCCCCTTTAAGGTTTGATACATCATATATTCAGTTCATCGAGCAAATACAAAACATCCGGATTCGCCATCATACGTCATGTCGTGCATTTGATATGCATATATGCACCCAGTAGCCACGGTTGGGCTGTATGATGGCGATACCGTTTGTTTTGTTCTACACCTCCCTTTAAGGTTTGATACATCATATACTCAGTTCATCGAGCAAATACAAAACATCCGGATTCGCCATCATACGTCCTGCCGTGCATTGGGTATGCATATATGCACCCAGTAGCCACGGTTGGGCTGTATGATGGCGATACCGTTTGTTTTGTTCTACACCCCCCTTTAAGGTCTGATACATCATATATTCAGTTCATCGAGCAAATACAAAACATCCGGATTCGCCATCATACGCCTGCCGTGCATCCTCGTCATTTAACTTAATGCTTTATTGTTTTAAATGACATTTAGACAATTTTTACACAAAACATGAGAAAACATAAATATGTTGTTATAATATTTGATTTTACATTTTTTTGAGTCTACTTTGATTTTATAAATAAATGTAAAAGAAAATAGAAAAGGGAAAAAAAGAAAAATAAAATAATAAAAATAAAAGAAGAAACAGAAAAAAGAAAAAGGAAACAAAAAAAATTCTTTATATTTTCAAATTAGTTTGATAAATACCTTATTTTTTATTTTTTAATTGTTTTGACAGACATTTAGACAATTTTTACACAAAATATGAGAAAATATAAATATGTTTTTATAAATATTTGATTTTACAATTTTTTGAGTCTACTTTGATTTTATAAATAAATGTAAAAGAAAACAGAAAAGGGAAACAAAAAAGAAAAATAAAAGAAGAAACATGAAAAAGAAAAAGGAAACAGGAAAAAGAAAAAAAGAAAAAGTGTGGCCCCTGTACAGGACCTTTAGCACCGGTTTGTGTTAACAACCGGTGCTAAAGACCCTTTCGCACCGGTTGTTAACACAAACCGGTGCTAAAGGTCTGTACAGGGGGCGCGCAGTCTGAAAGTGGCCCTGTACAGACCCTTTAGCACCGGTTTGTGTTAACAACCGGTGCGAAAGGGTCTTTAGCACCGGTTGTTAACACAAATCGGTGCTAAAGGGTCTGTACAGGGGCAGTTATCTAAGATTAAGCGAAAAATTTTCACTTCATTCTTCGCGCGCGTCCTCTCTGCTTCTACTACGGCGAAGCCCTGCTCCGGCCGCGCGTCGCCGTCCGCCTCGCCGCCCCGGGCGCGCCCCGACGTCGCGCCGCCTCCCTCTGCCTCCCACCACCGACCCGAGGCCGCGCGCGCGCCTCCCCACCGTGGCCCCGCCTCCGTCGCCGTTACCGTCCGCCTCCGCCGCCCCGCCTCCGCCCCGTCGCCGCCCACACGCGGCCCCGACGCCGCCGCGGCCTCTGCCTCCCCACCGCGCGCCTCCCTCTGCCTCCCACCGCGCGCCGCCCCGCCTCCGGCCGACCTAAGCAGTGACGTACACGTGACGTACATGCGACGTCACCCCCCAACAGTAAGTTTCTTTTGTTTAGTTCTAATTAGAATTATTATTATTATTTGTAGTTAGAATTATTATTAGAATTACATTTAGAATTAGAATTAGAATTAGATTTAAAATTAGAATTAGCTAGAAGTAGAATTTTTAAAATTGGAAAAATATTTGGACATATAAATTTAAAATATATTAGCTAGAATTAGAATTTTTAGTAATTATAATTAGCTAGACTTGGAGAATTTTTTCTGTTTAAATTTAAAATATACCACATTCTCTATATAAATAACCGATGAAATAATTTCGCTAAGTGTCCGATGAAATAATTTCGCTAAGTGTCCGATGAAATAATTTCGCTAAGTGTCCGATGAAATAATTTGGCAAAGTATCCGATTAAATAATTTGGCTAAGTGTCCGATGAAATAATTTTGCTAAGTGTCCGATGAAATAATTTGGCTAAGTGTCCAATGAAATAATTTTGCTAAGTGTCCGATGAAATAATTTGGCTAAGTGTCCGATGAAATAATTTGGCTAAGTGTCCGATGAAATAATTTCGCTAAGTGTCCGATTTAATAATTTCGCTAACTGTCCGATGAAATAATTTCGCTAAGTGTCCGATGAAATAATTTTGCTAAGTGTTCTTAATTTTATAAATTTTACTAGCAGGTGTTGAGCTATGGATCCACAAGAACCTGCACATGATCAGCTCGCGGGAATGGGTGAGGCGGAGAAGGAAAGATACATGTGCCAGATGATTTTTTAAGATGCAACGGCGATATATCATGATCACGACGGTGGACAGGCGTTTAACAATCAATTTTTGAACGACTCCGGTGACGGAGATGAGAATATAATAGATGTAGTAGATGATGACGACGATAACGTCGAGGATGCAGAAGTGCCCTCCAGAATAAACTCTGCCAATGTATATCTCATGTCACTGTTGACGCAACAATTAATTTGTATTGCACTTATTAATGAATCATTATTTTCCCGTTTAGGCGCCCTCCGGAACAGCTAGCGCAAGTACTGAGACAAAGTCGAAACGAGGCCCGGCCGCAAGGTTGAAAGATACCGCAAGGTTCGCGATCATACAGTTGCTGCTGATGGAAAATCACTGGATCCCCCAGAAACTTATCGCAAATTCGTAAATCAGTGCGGAGTTGTTGTAAGAGACCTGGTCCCGATCAAATTAATAGAATGAATAAGCTGAAGACCGGCGCCGACGTTGGAGCTACTTATGTCGATGACAGATTGAAAAAAATTCTTTGCGGCACGGTATGGCTAAATTTCAGCGTAGCGGAAGATAAGAAGAAGAAAGTCGAGGAGTGGGCTTTGAAGAAGATGGCCACACAATTCCAGAGGTGGAAGAAAGAAGAAGATCCAGTTTTCACTGGGCACCTAGTAAAGATAAGAGACGCTTGGGATGATTTTAAGGCGTACAAGAAATCGGGTGTCTTTGCATCCCGATCGGCCACAAATTCGGAGAATGCGAAGAAGAAGAAATATCACCATATTTTGGGGTCAAGTGGCTACATGACTGCCCTGCCGAGGTGGCGAAGCTATGAAGCTGCGCTTGTGAAAAGAGGTATCATTCCACAGACACATGACTGGCCCGATAGGTCCAAGTTCTGGTTGTTCGCGCATGGGGCAACGTTGGACGCTGAGACTGGGATGATTGTTGCTCAGGGACCATGGTCGGAAAAAATAACAAAAGTCGTAGCAGACCTAGAGAAGGCAATAGAAGCTGTTCGAAAAGGAACTTTTGTTCCCGATAGAGAGAACGACGAGCTGACGAGGGCACTCGGGAACCCCGAAAAGTGGGGACGAACACGAGGCTTTGGAGCGGATACCCCGTGGAGCCAAGGGTTTGCAGCGGACATTGCCACTTATAGAAGCCGTGGTAGAAGCAAGAAGAAGGCGCTGGAACGGATATCGACATTAGAAGAGAATGTGACGTTTATCTTGGAGAAAGGGGGACACCCTATACCTGACACTGAAGAGGAGGTTGAACATCGTCCTGCACCTGATCAACTGCAAATAGAAGACGATCCTGTAGCAGATGCCGTCCCATCTCAGCATAGAAGCAGCGTGGGTTCCACGCAGCTGCAGCTAGAAGACGGTCGTGCAGTCGAACCGTCGGCGCCTCACTACATCGTGGATGATATCACGGAGAAGACAAACTGTGAGATACATATGCCAATGGGGAACATATCCTTCATGGTGGCGTCAGGCTATGCTTTACCGAATCAACCTGGAGCAACCTACCATGGTGGTCAGATTCCAGCATCCCATGCTCGTGTCGGGTTGTCAACAATTACGCCGGGATGCCATTCAATTGACCTCCATATTCCTGGAGGTGAAGGCGAGAAGACACTGGGAGAAATGGAGCTTGGTATCATCTTGTGGAATAAGAAACACATCGTGTTTCCTAACGCGGCGCCAAGGCCACCGACTCCTCCATGTACAAATGCACCACCTCCATCAATTACTGAATGTTGCACCACATGTAAGCCTATTTTTAATAGTTTTTTCACTTTCGTACAGAGAATGTACGACCTCCAAGTCCACCCGCCAACGCACCTCCAAGTCCACCCCCACAACGAAGATTGGGAGCCCGAGGCCGAGGGTCCATCGCCCGTGCACTCCCGTGAGCCGACGGATGCGCCCACTACGGGTACGGCAAAGCGGTAGCTGCAGTTCAAAAGAAACGGGACTCCTCCCAAGAAGAGACCAAGAAAACCCAAGAAAGTCGAGACTCCCCCGATGTTACCAGGCCTGATGACTCCGGAGGAACTAGCCGAGGCCGTGAAAGCCAAAAACAAAGCATGGTTCGCATGGTTTCCCCTGAAGCCCCCTCCAGACGCTTGGAAGGAAACTCTGAAGAACATTCCAAAGTGGAAAATTGAGCAGACCATCGACAACTTATATTATCCTGCACCGCCGCCACCGCCGCCCCTTTCAGACTATGAACGGTACATTGAAAAGATGCACACCGCACAGATGAAGCAGGCGGAGCAGACGAAATGCAGGAAACAAGTTCCCCAGCTCGGACAACAATAAGCACGGTCAATTGCCCCGCTCAAGGTGTTATCTGACCAGGCTTCAGTGTCCCACTACTAGGGAAAAGCTTACCCGTGACGCACCAAATTTCTTATCCGTGACGCACCTGGGCGCGTCACGGCTATCACGCCGCGCGTATGGGTTTAGCCGTGACGCACACAGATGGTGCGCCGCGTCTATCCATACCCGTGACGCACGGCCGCGGCGCGCCGCGGCTACTGCTAGGTGCGTCATGCCTAATCTCTCTGGTGCGTCACGGGTACTCGTTTTGGTGCGTCACGGCACTGGTAGAACATAGGCCTATAGTCCCGGTTCGCCAGGGCCAGTAGTCCCGGCCACGCAACCGGGACTAGCTATGCCCGACTAAAGACCCCCCCCCCTATAGTCGCGCCGCTTACGAACCGGGACTAAAAGCCCGTCCACGTGGGCGCCAGGAGTCCGTCGCGGTGGAGGAGCTTTAGTCCCGGTTCTTGTGGCTAACCGTGACTGAAAACCTACTGCGCAGGTTAAGGGTTTTAGGCCCCCCTAAACCTGGTTTCTTTTTAATTTTTTTTGTTTTATTTCTTTTATATTTTTTTTTGTGTTTTATTTTAATTTTGATGAAGTTTCAGTACACATATATATATATATATATATATATATATATATATATATATATATATATATATATTTTACGCTACTATATACATGCATATATATATATATGAAATTTCAAACAAGAAGAATTCAATATAGGAATATATAATATATATTCAATCTCGGGTGACCATATACAACTTTGAACAAGTTTCTATATACACAATTAAGATAGATGAGCATACACAACTTCGAACAAATTTCAATCTCGGAGATGCATATAAGCGTCATCGTCGGTGGACGCATGGTGTTCTCCTTTGGAATCGACGACATGCCTAAGGAAAAATCCTGCTATTTCCTCTTGAATTGGTCGGAAGCGAGTTTCTGGAGTAAGCGCCCTCCGCAAGTTATTGAGACTCCTCCGCGTGCTCTCGTCTTTCTTCCTCTCAGAGATTTCTTTCCGTATGTTCTCACAAACATAGTATCCACATAGACCGGTCCCCGGTGGCTGCTTATCCACACCACGAACCACATTTTTAAATTCTAGCTGATGTTTGAATCCACCGACATGTTCATGTGAGAATCGTCTCCAAACTCTACAGTGCAAATAAAATTAAATAAACAAGGGAGTTATTAGCTACTGCATATTAGGAAATGAACAAAAGAGACCGATCGATATAGAGCGGAAATGATTGAAAATAATTACCTTTGCATCATTTTTCTCATGTCGATCCAAATCTTTGTATCTGAATTCATAGAGTCCATGATAAAAATTGTGGAGCTCTGAAGTTCAATTTTTAGCAGAATCCAGTGGAACCTGCGGACACGTTACATGCGCACAGGCATAACTTATCGATTAGACATACCATGCATGGAGTAAACAAAAGAGAATGGGCAAAAGAGAGAAACACTCACCCAAAATGGTAAGGAAATAGAATATGACTTTTGAGTTCATGCTTTTTAAGAAAATTGTACAAGTCTTTCTCCACGTCTTTGGGGTGATGCTCTAACATAGTTCCATTAATGATTTGTGGGTCAATGAACCCAACATCATGGTCGAGCTCGCGCAGATTGAACAGCTGGAACAATTCACTCATCTCAACTGGTACAGTGTACTTTTTGGTGTGATACTCCTCTGTAACATCCACATATACAAAGTCTCTGTCGGAACATGATATGAATTGTTTGTACCAACGTAGCAGACTTTGCATTAGTGGTGGTAGATCCTTTTCCTGCGTAGGCTCGACGAGAGGCCCTTTCTTCTCATATTGCAATGCTACTTCAGCCATTGGCGCATCGTCCAGGCCTAAAAAGACATGAAGAGACATACTGGCCTCGGACGCATTTTTCATGGCAGTAGCTACAGTCAATCCCATTGCTGCCACAGCTTCTCTGACCTCGGGGTCCTGTTCCGGACCGGCTTTCACTATGAGCGGGGGGACCGATTGTTTACTCTGCATGCCGAGCTGGTCAACTTGTTTTCCGCTTTTTTTCATTTTTTCTTTCTCCTCTGCCAATGCTTTTGCTTGCGTACGAAGTTCGTTATCATAGTCTTTAGGCAAATTCTTCTCGGCTTGGGACAGTGTCGACAAAAAATCCGTAGCCCACTTGTCTACCTCCGGAGGGTATACTTCCTTGGGCTTAGGCTCCCTTAGCGCCTTCTTATCGGGCTTCCATTTGTCATAGTGAGCCTTCGCGGCTAATTTGGTTTCATCATCATTAAGTTCCCAAGGCCTTGGGGGGGATAGGCTTCCGTGATGGCTCCGGTACCCGTGTGGTCTTAGGTACATAAGCCTCCGGGTTAATAGTCCAAGAGCAGGTTTCCTTGCTGTCCGCCTGCTTCTGTTTCTTCGCCGGAGGAGGAATGGGGGCGACGGCTGATTATCCGCCGGAGGAGGAATGGGGGGCGACGGCTGCTGCTTATCCGCCGGAGGAGGAATGGGGGGCGACGGCTGCTTCTTATCCGCCGGAGAAGGAATGGGGGGCGACGGCTGCTTACCCGCCGGAGATTGTGGATCGGGGGACGGCGTCGAATGGCGTGAAGGAGGCGTAGGTGAACCAGCACCCCCACCACCAGCACCTGCACCATCGGGGGGGGGGGGTGGACTTGTTAGCCTTGGCGTCTCGCCTGGAAACACTATGTACTTCTTTTTCCATAGAATGAACTGGCGCTTGACATCTCCAAGTCTTCTCTCCCCTTCGGGTGTAGCTATGTCAATCTCCAGGTCCTCAAACACTTGGACTATGTCTTCCACCGTGACACGAGCATAGCCATATGGAATGGGGTTGTTGTGATGGAGTGCTCCAGGTGTATAGGGTAAAGCACTGCCTGTAGCTACCTTCATGGAAATGTTCCCCACGGGATAATGCAGATCACATTCTTTCATCTCCTTTACATCATCCACGGGGTAGTGAGGCTCCGGTGCACGACTCTCGATCATCGATGCATTAGCACCTGCAGGCGGGGCCTCCGTGGAAGCCACGCTGCTTCTCCGCTGATGCTGGCTTCCGAGATCCGCTGCATGTTCTTCATGCGGCCCCGCAGCCGCCGCTGTTTCTTTCTCAAGTATTCCCGCCACGGTGTGCTTCAACTCGCTAACTTCCGTTGCAAGCTTCGACAGAAGATCTGCAGCCCGGTCCGTACTTCTCTTACGGCTTCTGTAACAGTACGGGTCACTCTCCTGGGAAAACCCTACTTTCCACGGCAATCTGCCTTTGCCTCGTATATGTCCTCCGTGTTCAGGATTCCCGAGGGCATGGGTCAGTTGGTCTCTCTCTGTGTTGAACGTGATCCATCCCTTTTGAGCTTTGGTCATTGCGTCAACAAGGTTTTTTGTGGGAGCAAACGTTTTCTGCCGATGAACACACGCCCCTGTCTCCGGGTCTAGCGATCCCCCATGCCCATACCACCACATTTTGGCTCTGTCGTCCCATCCCTCTGTACCTAGAGGGATTCCTCTTGCCCTCAGGCCGTCCTCCATCGCCTGCCACTTAGGCGACGAAACGCGGTATCCTCCTGGCCCCATAACATGATGGTACTGTTTCTTATCCGCATTAGCCTTATTTTTTTTCGACATTTCCTTGAAATGCTCCGATTTCTTCTGCGTCACAAATTCTGGCCAATCATCTGTCATTTTCTCATGTTGTCCAGTGAAAATCGGAGTCTTGCCCTTGCTGACATATTCACGGAACAATTTTTTCTTGAAGTTCCGGAATGCTTCGGGCATCTTCTGAAAGGCGAACTCTTTGACTAGCCTCCTCCTCTGACGTCCACCCGGAACCTCTTCACTGAATTCATCTTTTTTGTTGTATTCCGGAGGTAGAATGAAATGTACCATAAGATTTCTGAACATCTCCTTTTTCGTTCTCTTGTGGACATAACTGAAACCAAGACGTGCTTTCTTTGGCTCTTTCCATTCCTGGACGGTGATCGGGATGGTGTCTCTAACAATGACTCCGCATTGGTTGATAAACTTTGTGGTGTGATGTAGGGGCTTGTTGGTTTCACAGACTGATTCGATGGTATATGTTTCTCCATCTTTCATCGCCTTGGATTTGCCACGCGTTGTCGTACTCGATCCGGCCGAGGGATAAAATAAGAAAGTGAGTCGCGCGCGTTAGTGCATATGTATTCACATTTCAGTAAGTTTGTATCACGAGAGGCTCAATGTATATATATATATACCTCGCCGGAGGTGGTTGTTCTTTGCAATTGGAGATCGTCGTTTATCGACGGTTGACCTCCGTCATCAATGTCCATTCCTTCACCTCCTTGATCATCCACAATGTCCGTTGCTTCACCTCCTTGATCATCGACAATGTCCGTTCGTTCACGTTCTTGATCATGAAGGTTCAGATAAGAAGAGATTACATCATGTTCTCCGGCTATGATATCTAATAGATAACCTTCAGCCTCCTGTTCCGTCAGGTCTCTATTGTCCGCCATATGTCACTCCTGCAGACATGCATGTAGTAAAAATTAATTAAGTATATAGGAGACTTAGCAAATATTGTCGTAGAAGGAGGGAAAACAGATTGTTAGGGTTTTGGATGGAAGAACGATGACCACCGGAGGGGGAAAACCATACTTTAGAGGTGTGTCCGAGATTAGTTTCTCAAATAACTTGGAGAACCCCATAGCTAGGTTGCATTTGCTTTCCTAGTCATTTTGGTATATTACACTTAATATTCTGAATTTATTGAATTAAAACTTATTTTTATTATTTTAATGAATTTAATAAAAATTCAAATATGGTCTCATTTTGAACTTTGTCAAACATGATTGAAAATGATATAAACAGATAGCTTACATATTTGTGAACATTTTGCATATTTTTCCATAATTTTTGGAATTATAAATTAAAAGTTATTTAATTTAGAAGATTTAACTATTTTCTGTAATTCCATATACAGTGGGCCCCACGTGTCATGATGACGTCATTAAAAAAAACTCGACAACACGTGGCCAGGTGACGTCATCATGACGTCACCCCTGGCGTCACACGGTGGCCGCGGTGGCAGATTTGGTCGCCGGTGGCGATTCCGGCCACGGGGGAGGGAACGGAGACGACGGGGCTCTCGGGTCTCCGGCGAACGTGTCGATTCCGGCCACGGGGGAGGGAACGGAGACGACGGGGAGGAGGCAGGGACGAGGAGCGGCGGGAGGACGGTCACGGCGGGCGGATGTCGTGGCGGCGGGAGGACGGTCACGGAGGGCACGGCCGAGGAGCAGCGACGGGAACGGACGACGGGGATGACGGGCGCAGGGGCGGCGGGCACCTACCGGAGATGACGGCGGCGCGTCCTCTGTGTCTGCGGGCGGAATCGGCGACGGCGGCGCGGAGAAGACGACTGCGTGCGGCGCGGAGAAGACGATGCGGTTGGTCCTTAGAAAAATTTCAGGGGCGGGAATATATAGGGCCAGCCTTTAGTCCCGGTTCGTGACAGCAACCGGGACTAAAGGTCCCCCGGGGTATCCTCCGCGGGCCTTTAGTCCCGGTTGGTGTCACGAACCAGGACTAAAGGTCCCCCTAGTCCCGGTTGGGTTCACGAACCGGGACTAAAGTTGCAATTTTTCGCGGCGTTTTCGTTACCGCGCAGAACGAGCCTTTAGTCCCGGTTCGTGACACGAACCGCGACTAAAGGTTGTTATTCAAATACTTTTCCTTTTCCCAAACTTAAAAATACAAATAATATATCAGAAAATTCAGAAAAATAAAAATAATTCTTTTAAAATCTTAAAAATACATATAATATATCCGAAAATTGAGAAAAATAAATCTAATCATAAAGATTATATAATCATAAAGATTAGATAAAAAAAGGCAGTACATAATGGCTAGAGTGGATCTAAACCTAAACGGAGAGCATGGATGCATGATCTGATATCTGCTAGTCATACTCCTGCCTAGGCATATAGTACATGTACTCGTAGTCGTCGTAGTCGCCGCCGCTGTCGTCGTCACTATCGTCTGACGGTGCTCTGCAGTCCCTCGGAGGATCACGACTCCAGGACTGGGCCTGACAGTAGCGCAGGCGGGGGATATCGCCGGCCCTGATGTAGTCCATGACGCTCTGTAGAGTTCGGCCGGACCACCATAGCCGACGACCGGCCTCGTGAAAGTTCCCAGGAGGCAGGCCGTCCTCCTCATACCTGGCGAGCGCCCTCTCACGCCGATTGATGAAGAAGGCATCCCAAGTATGCTGGTTATCGGGATGCCAACTGGGATTCCTCCGCTGCTCCGGCGTGAGCTCGTGATAGTAGTGGTTCGTGATGGACGCCCGACGCGCCACACCTTGAGGAAGAGGAGGGACCGGCACTCCTCCGGCGCTCAGCATCCAACCGGCGGGAACGTTGTAGCCGCACGGGCAGGGGTAGTTCGAGGCGGAAAGTGCCTCCGCCTGGATGAATGTTAGAGTGGGTACGGTATAAGCCATGAGAGAGTGGTGAGTTTGTATGTGTTTATGCCAATGGTGTGGCAATGCATACATATATATAGCGAGAAGAAAACATCCTTTTAGTCCCAGTTGGGGACACCAACCGGGACTAAATGGGTTAGGGTTTCGTTTGGACCAATCAGATAGAATCACACGGATCGTGTGTTTCTTTAAAGCGCTTGTGAGTCGTTGGATCCGGGGTGTGTTTCTTTCGAGCTGTTGTGAGCCGTTCGATCAGGGCTACGGTGTGTTTCTTTCGAGCTGTTGTGAGCCGTTGGATGAGGTGGTTTCTTAACCGTTGGATCAAAACCCTAGCACAACACTTTGTGAGCCAGAGGACCCTATATATAGCCCACCTTCATACACCGGTCAGTTCATCGAGCAAATGCAAAACATCTGGATTCGCCATCATACGTCATGTCGTGCATTTGGTATGCATATTGCACCAAGTAGCCACGGTGGGGCTATATGATGGCGATACCGATTGTTTTGTTCTACATCCCCCTTTAAGGTTTGATACATCATATATTCAGTTTATCGAGCAAATACAAAACATCCGGATTCGCCATCATACGTCCTACCGTGCATTTGGTATGCATATTGCACCGAGTAGCCACGGTAGGGCTGTATGATGGTGATACCGATTGTTTTGTTCTACACCCCCCTTTAACACATCCATCCATGCTTGGGTCAGTGTTCACTTTGAGCTCGGGTAGTAATGTGCAACTATTTGCTTGGTTGTGTTAGGGTGGCGCGTGGCGCGGGAGTTGCGACGCGTGGCGCGGGAGTTGTGACGCGTGGCCAAGAGGGCGCGGTATAAACTGTCGCGCCTCGAGCGCGTCTTCTCCTCTCCACGCACCGTCGCACTTCCACAATGCCTCCGAGGAGGAACAACACCACCGGCTTCCGCGGCGTCCGAGCAAGGCAGAACGGAATGTTCAGCGCAGATATCCGCTGGGGGGACGACCGCATCCTCCTCGGCTCCTTTGCGACGGCGGCGGAGGCCGCCCGCGCCTGGGACGCGGCGGCCTGGCGCCTCAACCGCCTGCGGTCGCTGATGAACTTCAACGACTGCCACACCGTCTGGGAAGCGGAGGCCAGGGCACCGAAGCCGCAGATCGTCACTGCCGCCGACCACCTCCACCTCCGTCACCGCGCGTTTCAGGGCCTAGTCGACGCCAGGGAAGAACGCGTCGTCCGCGAGTATTACCGGAACAACCCGGGGGAGGAGAGCACCGACGAGGAGCTCTGGCAGACCCGCGCGGCTGAGCGGGCGGAGCGCCGCCTCGAACGCCACCTCGCGTTAGATGCCGCTCGGGAGGCGAGGACGAGGGCGCTGCAAGAGCTTCGTCGGGCCGACCGCGCCGGCGAAGTCTGGGCCTCCGACGATCCGAGGTGGGGGCCTATCTCGGACATACCATCATGCACCTCCGACGACGACGAGGAGGTCACCGACGAGTTTGCCGACGACGATGACCCAGAGGAGGTCACCGACGAGTTCCCCGACGACGACGACGAGGAGTAGTGTTCATATGTTCTCTCTTTTTAATAAAAGAATTTGTATTCCAGCGACACTGCGGCGCGCTAGCGCGTCTGTTTTCTGTTTTTAATAAAAGTTATGAAATCAGATATTTTATCTCACAAGGTTTTGAGACATTTAAGTAACCTTCTGTTTTCCATGCTTTCCACTCGTTTTATCAAATATTTTGCAAAGGAGTTAGTCTTAAACACATCAGAGATAATATAATTCACATGATCCATTCAAAAAAGTTTGGTACACAATAAATTATTACACATCAATTATTCCCCCGTGTCCCCGCTTTCTTACGATTTGGCTGTATCCATGGAGCATCCTCATCATTTAACTTAATACTTGGGTCAGTGTTGACTTTGAAGGGCGTAATTTCACCAAACATATTATAATCTTCTGACATGTCTGTCTTGTCCTCCACTCCCACGATGTTTCTTTTCCCTGAAAGAACAATGTGGCGCTTTGGATCATCGCATGATGTACTGATCGTTTTCTTATCTTTCCGTTTCCTCGGTTTGCTACTCATGTCCTTCAAATAGAAAACCTGAGCGACATCTTTGGCTAGGACGAATGGTTCGTCAAGGTAACCAAGATTGTCGAAATCCACCATTGTCATTCCGTATTGCTCGTCCACCTTTACCCCACCTCCTGTTAGCTTGACCCATTTGCACCGGAACAAAGGGACCTTAAAGGAGGGTCCATAGTCAAGTTCCCATATCTCCTCTATGTAACCATAATATGTGACCTTTTGCCCAATCTCGGTTGCTGCATCAAAGCGGACACCACTGTTTTGGTTGGTGCTCTTTTTATCTTGGGAGATTGTGTAAAATGTATTCCCATTAATCTCGTACCCTTGGAAAGTCGTTATAGTCGAAAATGGTGTCTTGGCCAACATGTACAGCTGATCTCCAACATCATTGTCATTCATTAAATGTTTTCGCAACCAACTGCCAAAAGTCTCCATGTGGGCCTTTCTAATCCATGATTCAGGCTTCCCTGGGTTGTCTGAGCGTACAATATTCTTGTGTTGCTCGAAGTACGGAGCCACCAGGCTCGAATTTTGCAGAACTGTGTGGTGTGCTTCAGTCATATAATGACCGTCCATACATATCGTTGATTTCCTTCCGATCGTGCCTTTTCCACTTAGTCTCCCCTCGTGCCGCGATTGAGGAATACCAATCGGCTTAAGGTCAGGAACATAGTCAATGCAGAACTCAATTACCTCCTCATTTCCATAGCCCTTTACGATGCTTCCTTCTGGCCTAGCACGGTTACGAACATATTTCTTTAATACTCCCATAAACCTCTCGAAGGGGAACATATTGTGTAGAAATACAGGACCGAGAATGGAAATCTCTTCGACTAGGTGGACCAGGAGGTGCGTCATGATATTGAAGAAGGATGGTGGAAACACTAACTCGAAACTGACAAGACATTGGACCACATCGTTCAGTAACCGTGGTAGATCTTCTGGAATGATTACCTTCTGAGAGATTGCATTGAGGAATGCACATAGCTTCACAATGGCTACTCGAACATTTTCCGGTAGGAGCCCCCTCTAAGCAATCGGAAGCAATTGCGTCATAATCACGTGGCAGTCTTGAGACTTCAGGTTTTGGAACTTTTTGTCCGCCATGTTTATTATTCCCTTTATATTCGACGAGAAGCCAGACGGGACCTTCATACTGCTCAGGCATTCAAAAAAAATGACCTTCTTTTCTTTGGTAAGAGCGTAGCTGGCACGACCTTGAAACCATTCCGGATGCCGGTCATCTGGGTCTTTCAGAAGTTGCTGGTCCTGTCGTGCTTCCTTTGTATCATTTGTCTTCCCATACACGCCCAAGAAGCTTAGCAGGTTCACGCAAATATTCTTCGTAACATGCATCACGTCTATTGCAGAGCGGACATCTAGGACTTTCCAATACTGTAGCTCCCAAAATATCGATTTCTTTTTCCACATGGGTACGTGCCCGTCAACTGCCAGCGGAACTGATTGCCCGCCAGGACCCTTTCCAAAGATGACTTTCAAATCCTTGACCATATCAAATATCTCAGCTCTAGTACGTTCCGTAGGCTTCGGCCGGTGATCTGCCTTGCCGTTGAAATGCTTGCCTTTCTTTCTTACGTTATGATTTCGGGGAAGAAATCGATGATGACCCAGGTACACGTTCTTCCTACAATTATCCAAAAATACACTTTCAACCTCATGTAAGCAGTGCGTGCATGCTTTGTATCCCTTATTTGACTGTCCCGAAAGGTTACTGAGAGCAGGCCAATCGTTGATTGTTACAAAAAGCAACGCTCGTAGGTTAAATCCCTCTTCTTTAAGCTCATCCCACACAGGTACACCATGTCTGCCCCACAACTGTAAAAGTTCATCAACTAATGGCCTTAGGTACACATCGATGTCGTTGTCGGGTTGCTTCGGACCTTGGATGAGCACTGGCATCATAATGAACTTCCGCTTCATGCACAACCAAGGAGGAAGGTTGTAGATGCATAGAGTCATGGGCCAGGTGCTATGGCTGGAGCTCTGCTCGCCAAAAGGATTCATGCCATCAGTACTTAGACCAAATCTTATGTTCCTTGCGTCCGCTGCAAAATCTTTGAACTCTCTGTCGATCTTTCTCCATTGCGTTCCATCAGCGGGGTGTATCAACTCCCCGTGGGACTTACGGTCCTCTTTGTGCCATCGCAACAACTTGGCATGCTCTTTGTTTCTGAACAGGCGTTTCACCGAGGTATTATAGGAGCATACCACATCACCTTGGCGGGAACCCTCTTCCTGGGTTTCTCGCCCTCAACATCGTCACCAGGGTCATCGCCTCTGATCTTATAACGCAATGCAGTGCATACAGGGCATTCATCCAAATTCTCGTATGCACCGCAGTAGAGGATGCAGTCGTTAATGCATGCATGTATCTTCAGAACCTCTAAACCTAGAGGGCAGACAACCTTGTTTGCTTCGTACGTACTGGCGGGCAACTCGTTATTCTTCGGAAACATATTCTTCAACATTTTCAGCAAATTTTCAAATGATGAGTCAGCTACACCTTCCCGTGCCTTCCATTTCAGCAAATCCAGTGTGCAGCCCAGCTTTTTCAGACTATTGTCGCATCCTGGGTACAGCGACTTCGTGTGATCCTCTAACATGCGATCCAAATTCTCCCTCTCCTTGTCAGTTTCGCAGCGTCTCCGTGCATCAGCAATGGTCCGACCAAGATCATCAGCGGGCTCATCATGTGCCTCTTCTGCACCTTCACCAAACCCTTCCCCACCTTCAGCATCATCCTCCATGAAAGTATCACCGAAAGGGTCATGATAGTTAAAATTGATATCATCCTCTTCTTCATCTTCTTCCATTCTAACCCCTTTTTCTCCATGCTTGGTCCAACAATTATAGCTTCGCATGAAACCGTGCCGAAGCAGGTGCATGTGAACGACTTTTGAGGAGGAGTGACCCTTCTCATTCTTACATTCAGCACATGGACATATAATAAAACCTCGCTGCTTGTTCGCATTTGCCACTACGAGGAAATCTTTCAAACCCGTAGTGAACTCGCCGGAGAGTCGGTTACCGTACATCCATTGCCGATTCATCTTCACTATTATTATATAAAGTATATAATTAACCATCATGCATTTGTTAAACTAACTAGCTAGAAATAATACAAATCATGAAAGGTTCAAGTTTCTAACCGCGATCGCGGAGGTAAAATAAATGAAAACCCACCATATCATGTGTGTTTCATGCTCTCGGGCATTTCATCAAACACCTTGTGTGCATAAGAGGAATAAAAAGCAAACCCACCACCCCTTGTGAATATTGTGAGTAGAAGTGACACCAAATGTAGCTAAGTGCAGCCACCTGAGCCCTATATATAGGGATGGTCCTTTAGTCCCGGGTCACCTGGACAACCGCGACTAAAGGCCTTGGGGACCTATTAGTCCCGGTTGGCCTGGCCAACCGGGACTAAAGCCACTCCCGTCCGCCAGCTGTGGACCGAGCGCGCTGGGCCCAGACTGTTGGTCGCGGGTCTCCTCCCGAACCGCGACTAGAGACCCCTATAGTCGCGGGTCGATACTTTTGGGGACTAATGGGGGCGTATGGAAGGCCTATTTTCTACCAGTGCGGCTATACTATGCTGTATTTTTTTAAAATAAGCAGTACCGTATTTATACAGGTATATACAGCTCAAATACAGAAGAATATCAGTAGACAAAATACAGAAGAATATCAGTAGCTCAAATACAGGTATGCAATTGACAGCAAAATGACAGAATAAATTTTCATAGCAGAAATATTACATAGTCTCGAAAACAACCATATATACTACTAATAAATCCAGGAGTTAGTCTCGAAAACAACCATATTACATAGTCTCGATCATCACCACATAGTTCATCTATCTAGCGGGCGCTGATGTAGTCGATGACCATCATCATGTCCAAGTTGGGGATGTTACTATTCCTCATGGTGATCAGAATAGCTCGGCCAGCCTCCATACCAACTCTTGCGGAATGGAACTGCCTCCATGCTTGAGAGTTGAGGATGACGCGACCATCAGCATTATCCCTGGTGATCGGAACTGCGGTGACATTTCCTGATTCTCCACGGCGTACTCCAATGGTACCTTGCTCCATGCCAGCACTGTCCGCTACCGCCATAGGTATTTTCTAGAACACACAATTCCAAGAAAGAATAAAAGCACAATGTCACATACCATGACATGTCCATTGGAGATATTAGTGTTGGTGATGCGATGCACGAAAGGGACCCCGATGTAGCTATCTATCTCAGCTAGTTTCTGAAGGACACGGTCCTTCGCAAGCTCGCTAAGATTGGCTCTTTGAGAAACCACCACATGTTTCCATGGGTCCTCCTCGTCCATATAATCCTCCTCACTTTCCTCCTCACTCCCGCCATCCACCTCCATACTCTCGCTATCCTCGCTCGCAATCTCGCCCATATACATAAGTACGATACGAGGTTGCGGTCCTGCCATAGAGAAGTGAAAGAGATCACCTCCGCTTAAATTATGGGTGGCGATGATAGACACCAACTGTTCCCCGTAGAAGTAGGTCTTCTTTCTTTCTTCACTCGAATTTTGTAAGTGGTCCCGTGAACATCGAAATCCACGATATTGCCTACTAACTCGTTGAACTCTTCCCGAATATTGCATGGTACAATCTAAAAAAGAAATATAAAAGAATCTTTTGTTAAGAAACATACCAATCTAAGCTGGATAGTAAAACGAAAGAACACAAGTTGCAAGTTAACATAAAAAGAATCGTTTGTTAATTACCAAAGAATCAAGGTGACCGTCTTTCAGCTCAATCATAAAAGACGACCCGGTGAATTGTCCTTGGGCACATAGGGACCGACATACATTGCAAGCCATGTTCTATTAAATTAAGAAAGTAGACATAGAGGTTAGAGCGATACAAGAGACAAGCTATCTGCTAACCAATACAGTGAACTATGCCTTACAGAAAATAATAAGTAGATAAGACAGTGCAGAATGCAAGACCAATCAAACTTAGCAGGTGATACTAGTGATAGCTAAAATTACAAGACCAATCAAACTTGTCATATTTCTAAAAGAAAATTCCGGTGTGTCAAAATCCGTTTTCCCTATACACCAATTAGCTGTTACGTGATTGATGGCATGGGAGTTCCCGTGATTCCTAATCTTCCGTCCATGTGATTAGTTACTACCAATCATGTCCCGTAACTCACGTTGAAAGAAAAATTAACATACCGTGACTTGTGGCCTTGCAGGAATAATACTTTCCGTGATTGCCTGTTGGGAAACATATTATGTTTTGTCGCATTTAATTTTCTAGGGTGCGCAAGGGTGATTAATTGCGAGGTAATTAAGGATTGCTTTCCTACCATAATCATCCTTACAGATACACAAGACCAGGGCATTCTTATTCTTTTGGAGGGATGCATGCATAGCAATGCTTTTGCAATGCCTGCATGATTGATAGCACATCAACACAGGGCCACGCCAAGCATCCAGCAAGAATTAATTGGGTACATTATTCTAAATTATCTACCAATTGTAGATCATACATTTCATACTCATATCAGCAGAGACAGAAATATTTTGCACATTTCAAATTTCTGCACCTTAACAGTGATTGCAACGGCCACCCTAGCTACTCACTTGCCAAACTTCAAAACGGACACATGCAATAGATGAAATAAATAATAGCCACCAAATATAACCAAGACCCGACATCAATAAAAAGATCCTCGTGACATTCAGGATATCCAAGTTTGTCAATCTCAATGATATAATACAAACAGTTTATTAGTGATACATCAAGTTAAGAGGGTACACTTCCTCCAGCTAGCCACAGAAGGTTTCTGGGTGCTTCTCAAGTTCTTTCATGGGATCAGTACGTTCTTCGTCGCGGCAACTAGCACAGCCCCCCGAGCAAAGCTTTCCTTCACTCGACACACAGTTTATCACTTGTGACATTCGGTATATTATCGGAGTTTGTCAATCTCAACGATACAATACAAACAGTTTATCAGAAACCAATCAGCTAAAATTGACGCAACCATTGGTCTATCAGTGGTAAAAATAAGATGAGATGCTGCACAATTCGGCAGCTGAATATGCTCTAGGCCACACATTTCAAACGACCACGCACTGCAGCAGCAGCAGTGGTAAAAATAAGATGAAAATAAGAACGTCAACAGAACCACAATAACTACTATTCTGGCAAAACAATGAGATGATATTGAAGCGATCCATAAGGCGCACATGTCAAACGGCACATGGGCGACGGCAGGGACCAGCTGCGGTCTTCTTTGGCGACGAGCAGGAGCTCCTCCACGCGGCGCACCGCTGGGTGGGAGAGGACGAGTTTCACCAAGTCATTGTAGCACGACAGGACCTCGTCATGGTCGGGGAAACAAGTGATCAAACCTAGCCTCGTGACGGGGACATGGGCGGCATCGAGCGTACGGAGGGGTGGAGGAGGGGCTTACCTGGGGAAGTAGGGGAAGAAGATGGCCGGCGTCGAGGATGAACCGGACGGCAGCAGCGTGACTCCCCCCTCCTCCTCCTTGTCGTGGACGAACCGGATCGACAGCTCCGGCCTCCTCCTCAGATCGAGATGGGCTGCGCTGGGCGGTGGGCGGCTAGGGCGATGGGAGGTGGCGGTGGGCGCTGGAGAGGGAGGGAGATCGAGCGATGGGAGGTGGCGGCGGCGGCGGGCGACGAGAGGAAGGAGAAGAGAGGCGCGTGTGTGGAGAGAAGGAGAATAGAGGGGAACGCGGCCGGCTATACCTGTACTCCCCATAGCCGTGGCGCACCACGCCCCGGTGCGTCACGCTTATCTAACCCGTGGCGCACCACCCTCATGTGCGCCGTCCCTATACAACATAGCCGTGACGCACCAAAGGCCCGGTGCGTCGCCGGTATGCCTCGGAGGCACGCCACCCCGGCCCCACACATAGGCGCGACTCGCCTTCTGTTTGGTGCGCCGCGGGTATGTCTATAGGCGCGACGCACCAAACCGTGGTGCGCCACGGGTAATAGGCGTGACGTGCCGTTTCTCTAGTGCGTCACGGGTATCATCACTCCTATAGCCATTTTCCTAGTAGTGTCCGGTCCACGCATGGGAGATGTGGGTTACGCTGTTGCTGATGTGGTATACAAATACAAGCCCGAGCACCCTCTGGTCTAAAATCCTACTCCTCTAACAACCCAACTACGGAATTTACATGATTGGTACTTGGAGGCCGCAAGGCAAAAGAGAGACTGTATCATGGCGGCACTTCAGGATCAACACTACTTCAGAGAGTACGGTGTGGAGCTTGGGTTTGTTGAATTCTTCCAGATGTACAATCAACGTGCCCTCGACAAGTCTATCCTCAGCTGCTACTGTTTGTAAGTGATTTATTTGTGTAATTTAATTATTTCGTTAAGCTCGCGTTCATTTCCCGTATAATTATCACTCACGACATTCTTTTTGTACGCTACTATGCAGAATGAAGATTCGTGAATGCAGGCTGGCAGGAATCTGAGACTTTGGGTTCATTGACCCGTATTCGTATCATCAAGACACAATAGAAAAGTTCAACAAGGATACACCGGATGATTTGCTAAGGTTTTTGAAGCGACAAAGTACCAAAAAAGAAATACTTTGGCCCTACGGATTCAAGTGAGTGTTACTGTCTTGTAGACATTCCATTTTGCTTACCTGATGTTAAGTGTAATTGATGAGTATGCATGACTGCGTGTGTACACGTGCGCAGGTCCCACTTCATATTGTTCGTCATTAGAATCGATCAAGGACAAGTTGAAGTCTGGGACTCGTTAACATGGGACGCTGACACATGGAAGAGCGCGCGTCAGATGCTTCAAAGGTATATATATATATATCGGCTTCTTTAGTTCATCGGCCTCTTTTTCGTTCATTTCCTGATATCAAGTAAGTAATAATTAACTCTTGTATTCATTTTTCTTTTGTCGGCCAGGGTTTGGCAAATGTTCATCAAGGAAGAACCCAGTACATGGGCAGACAAGCTCCACTTTCAGATTAACAAAGTAACTAGTACTACGTACACTGGTTTCAATACCATTACCATTCTCTTGATTATTATTAATTTGACTGAATTATGTTCTCGTATATAGAAAGTCCCGCAACAACCACAGGGAATTGATTATTGTGGATACTACGTTTGCGAGTTCATTCACAGGATTATCAATGAGAAATCCCGTACTTCCAGAAATCTAGAGGTACGTAACCGGATCTTCACAACTTTGTTTATGTTGCCATCAATTATGTTTAGTTTTGTTCATAGCTTAATTGTTTTCATCTACTTCTTTTAAAGATGCAACGAAAGCGGGCGATGCTCAAACCAATCCAACGTTGCAAGGCAGTTGCAGAGAAATTGGCAGGATTTCTCCTCACGCAAGTCATAGATGAAGGCGGAGAATTTTTCCATCCTATGAACCAATAGCCAGCTCCCTTCTCTATGCAAGTATACAGTTATTGAAAACGAACTTCAGATTATGTAATGCTCGGTCGAGTACTTCGTGTTACATGTATATATATATGTAGTTTTATTTGGTGCATCAACATTTAACCGCAAACACGGAATCGGAAACACTTAACCGCAAACACGGAATCGGTGTTTCCGGATAGGTATTTCCGATTCCGTGTTCGTAAAAAACGAAACACGGACACACGGAATCGGAAAGACTAAACGGAAACACGTAAACGGAAACCCTGAAAATACGGAACACGCCCTAAACCCTAAACACTAAATACGGAATCGGAAACCCTGAAAAGAAAAGGAAAAAAAAGAAAAAAAAAGCTGTAGGACCGGTTGGTGTTACCAACCGGTTCTAAAGGTCTTCCGCCTGCGCGCGCTCTTCGGCGCCCACGTGGAGGCCATTAGAACCGGTTGGTGACAGACCGGTTCTAAGGGGGGGGGCCTTTAGTCCCGGATATGTAGCACCGGATTTGTATCCGGGTCCAAAGGCCCTTACAAACCGGTGCTAATGCCCTGTTCTCCACCAGTGTGGCCCACCGAAGCCCATATCCAAGCCTGCAGATCCCTGTATATTAACCTGCATTCTTCTTACTAGAGCACGGTGATCACGTTGGAATTATCTTCTCACATGCATACTTAGACGGCGCCGAATCATGTCCCGGGCCGCAACGTTGTCCTGGTGACAACAACCAAGGCATGATGAACAATCGCAAGCTATTGTATTGTGCTCATGCATGTACTACCTTGGGGATGTACGTACAATAGGTGATACTACAGTTACTCAAACGAGACTAGATGAACTGATCGGATCAATCCACTCCAGCTGCCAACTAGCTAGGGTATCTGCCAACGATCAAGGGAATGAGATCTGTTGGCAGGCATGAGATAACCACGGTTGTCCCTCCCGTGCATCACTCGCCGCCGGATTACCACTTCCGTCGTGTGCCTATCAACACCGCCGAGAAATGATGCCAGAAACAAGGACGTGACCATGCTAGGTTCATACACTATAGGAATGGCGTTAGGTGCCGACGGCCAAATTCTATGCCGACGGAAATTTGTCGGGGCCGTCGGCATAGACCCAGTGAGGAAATCTCAAATTGCGAAAAAAAATTAGCTATACCGACGGCAAGGCCGTCGGCATTTTTTTTTTGGAGATATGCCGACGGCTGCCATCGGCATCGACCCTAAAAGGGAATTCCGAATTGCGAAATTTTTTTTTTTTGAGCTATGTCGACGGCAAAGCCGTGGGCATAGAAGCTCAAATTTGTTTTTTTTTTGACTTAATCACCGTTTTTATCATAACTTTTGCATTCCAAGTCGGATTTTGACGTTCTTTAGCTCGTTTCGAAAAGGAGAAACATATCTAAATTATCATGCATATTGTTAAAGCTAAATTCTTAGAAAAAAAATCATGAGAAAGAACGCAACTAACAATAATAGGTTAACAGTTTCGTCTGAGAGGGTTGTGGGGCGTCTGAATCCAACTAAAATTTAGGTGGACCTACAAATCATGAGAAATAGGTAGTTGTGTACCTAAAAATGTTTTTTTACAAAAATTATGAGCAAACCAGGAGGCACCTGTAGTTCAAATTTGACTCGTTTCCAGCTGAATCGTCCGAAACTTGTGTCTTTCAAAAGAGGTGGATGAAAACCTTTTCAGAGGAAACAAATTGATTATTTATGCATATAACATGGTCTAATAGTTTCAAAAAATGCAGCTCCCAGGTTTTGCAACATATTTGTGGTTGATGCTTCACAAAAGAAGTCATTTTTCACACTCGGAAAATGGAAGATGGTTTTTTTATTCAATGAAAAGGAAAACTTTCTTCGGGAACATTGTACGTGCTTCCAATATGCAACTTTGTGTGGAATATGGGCATATTTAAACAAACTATGACATGGATTTGGCCATTACACCCGTCATTTGGCCCGAAACCCTAGAATGTTCGTAGGAGATAGCTCATTTATGTGGACATATTTTCAACACAACTGTCGTATTCCAAGTTTATTATTTTTTGTGGATACTAGGATATATATAACGACACCACGCGAAAGTCTTGCATCATTTTGGGGTTTTTTAAATTTTCTGGAATTTTCTAAGTCGGTTTCATTAAAAAGTCAAGACGGCGGGCATGACCGTTCGTAGCTAGGGCTTGAATATTGAGAAACTCTCGGTGTATCTCTGATGAAATAGGTAGTTGTGTACCTAAAAATGATTTTTTTCCAAAAAATCATGAGCAAACTACGAGCCACCTGTAGTTCAAATTTGACCCGTTTCCAACTGAATCGGCAGAAACTTGTGTTTTTCAAAAGAGGTGGATGAAAACCTTTTCAGAGGAAAATAATTGGCTATTTGTGCATATAACATGGTCTAGTATTTTCAAAAAATGCAGCTCCCATGTTTTGCAACATATTTGTTGTTGATGCTTCACAAAAAAGCCATTTTTCACACTCGGAAAATGGAAAATGGTTCAATGAAAAGGAAAACATTCTTCGGAAACATTGTCCGTGCTTCCAATATGCATGTTTGTGTGGAATATGGGCATATTTAAATAAACTATGCCATGGATTTGTCCATTACACCCGTCATCTGGCCCGAAACCCTAGAATGTTCGTAGGAGATAGCTCATTTATGTGAACATATTTTCAACACAACTGTCGTATTCCAAGTTTATTATTTTTGGTGGATACTACGACATGTATAATGACACCACGCGAAGGTCTTGCATCATTTTGGAGTTTTTTAAATTTTCTGGAATTTTCTAAGTCGGTTTCATGAAAAAGTCAAGACGGCGGGCATGACCGTTCGTAGCTAGGGCTTGAATATTGAGAAACTCTTGGTGTATCTCTGATGAAATAAGTAGTTGTGTACCTAAAAATGATTTTCCAAAAATCATGAGAAAACTACGAGGCACCTGTAGTTCAAATTTGACCCGTTTCCAACTGAATCGGCAGAAACTTGTGTTTATTTATTCATATAACATTGTCTAGTATTTTCAAAAAATGCAGCTCCCAGGTTTTGCAACATATTTGTGGTTGATGCTTCACAAAAAAGCCATTTTTCACACTCGGAAAATGGAAAATAATTTTTTTTATTCAGTGAAAAGGAAAACTTTCTTGGGGAACATTGTACGTGCTTCCAATATGCATGTTTGTGTGGAATATGGGCACATTTAAACAAACTATGTCATAGATTTGGCCATTACACCCGTCATTTGGCCTGTTTCCAGCTGAATCGGCAGAAACTGTCAAAATAGCCACACTCGCTATTCATCAAAACAGTTTAATTTTTTTTAAACTACCGATGTTTTTATGATATGGATGTCATATTTGAATTTATCTAATTTTTCTAATCGATTTAGACATTTTATTTGTCAAATTTCGATTTACGGATTTAAAGATGTACATTATTGTATATTAAATAATTTATTAAAAAAATAAAGTAATTTCTAACATTATATTGTTATTTAGTCAATAAAGAAAATTATATAATCATTGTTATTTGTTCAAATATTGTTTTAAATTTAAACAATAGAAAATTTTAACATCATTCCCCGCAGGTTAATATGATTGATATGATAGTAATATCAGTAAGATCTAACATCTCATATGGAATCTTGTTTGGAGGGAACTCAAAGGTTAAGCGTGCTTGGGCTGGAGGAAGTTTGACTAAGGTAAGTATGTTGACTAGATTAATTGTTTAATTAGAGATTAGAGATTAAATATGTGGCTAAGTGAAAAATTCTGAAATAGAATTTCAAAAAAGTTCAGCAAAAAAAGTTCAAAAAAAAAAGTTCAAAAGAATTCGAATTTTTTCTTGAATTTTTTTTTCAATTATTTTGGAAATATTGTGCCGACGGCTTTCCCGTCGGCATAGAGCGTTGTATGCCGACGGCTTTGCCGTCGGCATAGCCCTACGCCGACGGCTTTTAGTGTGCCGACGGTCATTTGACCTATGCCGACGCGGGCATATACCGAGGGTGGCCGTCGGCACAGCCTGTGCCGACGGGGTTTTAGCCTGTGCCGACGGCTGCTGGCCTTCGGCATATCGGGCGATTCCTATAGTGATACATATACTCATGCGTGCGCGGGTTACACGGGGTTTGTGCAGGGCTAGATACAACTAAATTAATATTTAATCATGAATCAATTACTTAAGAATCACCATCATACGCTTAATTACGAAGAGGAACGGAGCGATCTCACATGTTGATGTGTTCAAGTTTAGGTAGGGGGGGGGGGGGGGCGGGAGGACACTGAAGCAGAAGCCTTTGGTGCTTAGCTAAAACATTATCTCTTATTGATGTTCAATGAGACAATGATATGAGTCAATTATTAAAAAGAATGGTTGTTCTTTATATTTGAATAATATGTTTAAATATTTTGCATCATATTTAAACATGTTATTTATTTTGAATGTTGGTGTTGAATCTGTTTATAAGAAAAATGTCTAGAAGCTAAAACCAAATTAGCTAAACAAAATATTGGTGGCTCTAACAACTTGGACATATCAGTTGGAAGAGCACGAAGCTGCTCCACGACAGTATGCTTGATTCATGCGGAACAATTTATCTAAGTTACTGTAAAAATGTATACTTAATTTATAATTTTCCTCATTACTTAAAAAATAGAAAGATTTTGTTTATATATGTATTGAGTTGCGTATGCAAGATAATTAGATTTTTTTAGAGTTTGGCGTGTGGCAAATCAAATTTGTAAAATGCATGCTTATAGTGATAACAAAAGACAAATCAACTTGATGTTATCATCTAAACAAACTTGTCAGTCACTATAAGACACATGGATCTTCGAGCAATGATGCACGCATGTAAAATTTTAGATCGATATTTCATTCTTCCTTGAGACAAAGCATCTTTGTTCTATTTGTGATAAAGAAGAATATCATATCAACATGTGACCGACGCCTCAAGACGGTGATAGTGTAATATAATGTATATGAAGAACTATAACTTGCGATATGTTACTGAACAATGAGATCGAGCTAGCAACTTTATCATCATTGATGAGTTGTGAATTTTGTATATTCGAAATGAGACGGATGGACCACTCTCTTAAAATTAATGATATTGACCTCATGTATGTTGGATCGGTGTGCCATAGTAGGTAGAATTATGCATGTATATATAAATATGACCAATAAGTATAAGCAGAAGTGTGAAGGGAATATGCCCGAGAGGCAATAATAAAGTGTTTATTATATTATTCTTTGTTTATGATAGATGTTTATTTCTCATGCTAGAATTGTATTAACCGGAAACGTTGATACATGTGTGATTAATAAACAAAGCAACGTTCCTAGTGAAGCCTCTTTTTTAACTAGCTCGTTGATTAAACAGATGATCAAGGTTTCCTGATCATGAACATTGGATGTTTTTAATAACGGGGTCATGTCATTAGGAGAATGACATGATGAACTTAAACACTAAGTAAGTATAACAATACAATCAAGTCATTTAGTTTTGTTGTTATATCTTACATTCAGAGTAACATTATTCCTTGGACCATGAGATCATGTTAATCACTAATACCGAAATAATACTTTGATGACATCAAACGTCACACCGTAAAAGGGTGACTACAAAGGTGGCATTGGATATTCGGAAAGTGTTAGTTGAAGCTCATGGATCAAGAATGGGATTTTTCCATCCAATATGACGGATAGATATACTCAGGGCCCTCTCGGTGATATCACATCGACACCGCTTTCAAGCAAGTGATATGACCACAAGGATGTTATATCACGGGAAAGAGAAAAGAGTACTTGTCTGATAACGAGATCGAACAAGGTACAGTGGATACCGATGATCGGATCTCGAACAAGTAATATATCGCAAGACAAAGGGAAATCGTTACGACATTGAAAGGTCCACACGATCACGAGAGTCATCGTTGAATATATAGGAGTCATCACGGTTTTCCAGACACCGCTGTTGATTATTGATCGGAGAGGAGTATCGATCATGTCTATAATATTCGCGAACCGTAGGGAGACACACTTAATTAAGGTTCGATGAAGCGTCAGAGAGGATACGGAATACCGAACAATATTTTGGGCAGCTCCGAAATTGTTTCGGGGAAAATTGAAATAGTTCAAGGGGTTTTTCATCGAACGGTTGTTAATAGAATTAACAAATGGTTCGAGGTGCTGCATGCAAATGTTTGTTAATGGAATTAACAAATATAAATAAAGAAATAAAAATGTTTTATTTATTTATTAAAGAAAAACCTTTGGATTTTCTAAGTGGTAAATTAAGGAATTTTGAGTGGGTGTGAGTGGAGCTTCCACTCACATGAAGAGAGGAAGAGGTGGGGGCACCCATGGCTGGCCGCACCCCCCCTTGGGCTGCCTCCCCCTCCCCTATAAAAGGAGGGTGAGGGCTCTCTCTTCTTCACACACTTGCCCACTCATTTTCCCTTCCACCCGCTGCTCCATTCCATGGTCTCCGGCTTGGCGAAGCCCTGACCGTGGGATTCTTCACCACCACCACGCTGTCGTGCTGCTGGAATTCCGGAGGGATCCTCTACTTCCGCAACCCGCTGGAACGAGGGAACGGAAGTCTTCATCGAGCTGAACGTGTGACCGATTACGGAGGCACCCCGGATTGCGGTGCTCCTCTTCTCGCTCGGGATCGGTGTGAGAACGACTACGCCAACAACGAGATCTTTTCTCGTACCACTTTGAGTCTTCGAGGGTATGTTATCTCAAGACTCTCTTTCTCCCCGTTGCCTTTCATCTCATAGATTAGATCTTGGCCTTTCGGATTTATCGCGCGTAGGAATTTTTTTGTTTTCTATGCTACGTTCTCCTTCAAAGTGTAGATATGTGTTATAATAATATTAATATTAATATATTTGTTTACCATGAATACTATAATAAAACCAATATTAATGTTTGTTATTAAATTATTTATTTCAGTAAAACAATAGCTAACTTGTACATGTAGAACATAAAGTACACCAGTCTTTGCAATGGTTGGAACTAGGCTATCACAAACCATATTAAAAATGCGGATAGCAAAATGAGTGAAATTTGTGTTCATTGGATATAACAAGTAATATTCTCCAAAGCAATTATAAATACATGTTGGCAGCCGTGGAATGGAGTTATATAACCATGGCACGAGTCCCTTCTCAGGGACAACCCCATATATATTTGCTTGGCAAGAATGAAGTTAACTCACTGAGGAGGCATGGTGGCGAAAGAACCTAGTGAGCTACTGTATTAGAGAATGGTGTATTTTTTAAGGGTCGGGGAAATAGTAGTGGTGATTTTTGTAGACATTCGGAATGGAAGTTGCTGGGAATTATATTAGCACAAGCATCTCTGTCAAGCTATTTGGTGGTAGTATGTGGAAGGTGTTGTTGAGCCGGCGATGGTGGTGGCACTACAGGAACGCCCCAAAACACCGACGGCGTATGCATAGGCCGTCGAGGAAAACGTGATTCCCGTCGGCGTATGCATAGGGCGACGGGGTCCGTGGCGTATGCCCCATCGGAGTTTTACTCTGTCGGCGTAGACTAGCGGTCATCGGCGTATAAATCCCGTCGGCGTATATGAAGGCCATAAAAATTTAACTTTAATTTTTTATTTCACTTGTTTAACCACTTAATCACACTATAGTTACATTTATTTTTATCTCTAAGAATTTTTTTATTTTAATCTAAATTATTCGCTTCTACAAACACTTTCCGATCGGTCACCTATCTTCAGATTGCTCCAGCCCCAACACGGCTAACTTCGTAGTTCCTTACCTTTAAGCTACCTAGAAACAACGGATGTTTTGCTAACAATAGTATCCAATTAATCCTGTTAACACTTGGACCATCATGTCACACTCTTCTATTTTGTGAATTCAAACAATAAGTTAAATAAAAAATAATAACTAATAATAAATTTGAATTCAAATAATCTTGATTTTAAATAATAATTAATATTTTCCCTTTTCTATTTGAGCTATATACACTCTAGGTACTACAACTTGTCTAAGATGTGCATTTTAGTCCCATAAATTGTAAAATGGGAAAAACAAGTCCCACAACTTGTCTTGGCGGAGCAAATAGGTCTAGGATCAATCCAGAGCTGACACGTGACAATGTAATTTTTGCAAAAAGAAGCCTTTATTTGTCACGTATGACCCTAGTACCGTTTTACATGTATGCCCCACCCGTCAGTGGTGAAAGAAGAAATAAAATTATTGCTTGGGTGAGGATTCGAACACAGGACTTCCAATGTGGAGAACTCGTGCAGGCGACTGCACCAAGAACCAGTTTGTGTACTTAACCATGACACGAGGTTAATATTTTATACATAAGAGTATGAACTGTTATTTTTAATTCTGATTTTCTTTGTATCTATATTAGTTAGTCTTGTATGTAGTTATTTGTGATCATGTAATCAGTTGAATAACAGAAAGTCGTTAGCGCACATATGGACATTTTGGCATCGTCCTCGCCTTGGCAGCGGTGCGTGTGGAGTTGTCGTACAGAGTTTGGCCATGCTCTTGTCCGCCGAGAAGTTATGCAAGACACGAACGGCGGTGTAGTGTGAATCGCGCCAGGAGGAGTGGAAGAGGTCTAGGGTGGAGCATCCGCAGTGCGGCGGCGGCATGACGATGCCGTGTAGACGAGGACGACGCCCCCGCCATTCATGTTGTTGCACATTGTGCATTGGGGTTGAATCTCTTAGCCGTTTTTTTTCTTCTTATTATGAACTCTCACAAAAATATACTCCCTCCGTACCAAATTAATTGTCATAGATTTATAAAAAAATGGATGTATCTAGACAACTTTAGTGCATAGATATATCCATATTTTGACAAATCCACGACACTTAATTTGAGACGGAGGGAGTATATGCACAAATATTTTGATGCCAACTATCTCACACGGCAAAGTTTTTTCTTCTCTCTACTTCTCTTGTCTCAAAACAGATATGTTTACACTACTGAAATATCACACACCGACAATGACCCAGCTAAGATTAACTTTCTATTACATGCACTAACACCGTCCAATGAGTACAAAGCTAACCTGATTTTTTCTAGATGCGCTCTAGCCACCACACGACCCGGCCACATATGCACATACATCATCTTGTGAGTCGCATGTACGTACAGGAGCTAGCATCTCAGATGCACAACAGCTTCACGTCACAGTAGGAATCGGTAATGCCTTGCACTTCTTCTACTAAATACAGGATTACAGATAAATACATGCAAGACTAACTAATGCATATATATACAAATAAAGAAAATAAGGATTAGAGGTACAGTCCATGCTACTACGTCTAGATATTATGGTGACGTTCTCATTATTAACACGAAAAATGTACGTGGTGCAGTGGCCTGCTTCGAATCCTCGCCAGCCTTCTGAAATTTTGATTTCTTCTTCCACCACTGACAGGTGAGCCCCACATGCTAAAACAAACTAAGGTCACACGTGAAAAATAAAAAAGTATAGAGGGTTCTTTTCACAAAAATTACGATGCCACATGTCGGCTCTGGATTGATTCCGGACCTATTTGCTCCTCCAATACAAGTTATGGGACTAGTTTTTCACATTTTTTGCAACTTATGGGACTAAACTGCACATCTTAGACAAGTTGTGGTACCTAGAGGGTATGTACCTCTTCTATTTAATATTGAATAATTCATATCTATAAATTTGTAAATCGAAATTTAACAAATAATATGTCTATATCGATTAGAAAAATGAGAGAAATTAAAATATGATATCCATATAATATTTTCCATCATGTATAGGAATTTACTAAGTGAGATGTTTAGTGTATGGTCTATGGTCACCCAACTAAAGGTCATGTCGCCGTCTTGACTTTTTCCTGAAAAGTCCAGAAAATTCAAAAAAACCCAAACTGATGCAAGACTTTCTCTTGGTGTCATTATATATGTCCACCAAAAATAATAAACTTGGAATACGACAGTTGTGTTGAAAATGTGTTCACAAAATCATGAGCAAATTACTAGGCACCTGTAGTTCAAATGTGACCTGTTTCCAGCTGAACCGTCAGAAACTTGTGTTTTTCAAAACATGTGGATGGAAACATTTTAATAGGAAATTTTTTGTTATTTGTGCATATAAAATGGTCTAGTATTTTCAAAAAATGCATCTCCCAAGTTTTGCAAAATATTTGTGGTAAGTCCTTCACAAAAAAAAACAATTTTTTACACTCGGAAAATGGAAAATGGTTTTTTTTGATTCATTGAAAAGGAAAACTTCCTCCGTCAACATTGTTAGTGCTTTCAAGATGCATGTTTGCATGGAATATGTGCACATTTAAACAAACTATGTCATGGATTTTGCCATAACATACGTCATTTGGCCCAAAACCCTAAAATGTTCGGAGAAGATAGCTTATTTTTTTAGAAAAAATATTTTTAGTTACACAACTAACTATTTCATAATAGATACACCAAGAGTTTCTCAATATTCAACCTCTAGACCCGCTGGAGAAAAACCCAGCTTATAGGTCTACACCCGGTAACCGTTAACCTTTCTTTTTTGTTCCGTTTTTGCTCAACGAATTTTTTGTTCTTGAATAATATGCGTGATGATGTAGATTTGTTTCTCCTTTTCGAAACGAGCTAAAGAACGTCAAAATCCGAATTCGAATGCAAAAGTTATGCTTAAAATGGTGAGTAAGTAAAAAATCTAGGATACACCGACGGTCAGTGTAGCAAAAAAAAAACATAGGCCATCCGGGTTGTCGTCGGCGTAGGCTAAATTTTTTTTTTTCATTATTGGCTAGCATGTCGTGTCTACGCCGACGGCCCGATATTTGGCCGTCGGCGTATATAACTTCTCCCGTAGTGGTCTTGTTCGATTTTCCCCAGTTTGGAGCTCAGATTGGGTGCGGTAAAAGCCAGTGGTGCAGTAAAAGCTGGGGGTGTCCAAGTTCAATCCGGTGCAGGGTTTGTGCAGTTTGGAGCTCATATTCAGCAAAACAGCATTCTATGGTTACGGCACAACAGCTATCTCTGCAACTGAACTACTAGCACACACCACAAGAGCACCTGCAGTTCGCCCCACCATTGGCAGGTCGTCACACAACATAAGTTTCAGCAACGAGGTGTTCTTGTGCCTCAAATACTGATCTGGGAGGTTATGCCGCAGCAACAGTAGCCTCTGGCGCAAGCGCATGAAGACGCTTGATTTATAATTTCTCGTAGTTTAGTTAAAAGCGTATACTTGATTTATAATTTTCCTATATACTGAAAAGATTCAATGGATATTTGTAGATGTGCATTTATCTGCCTATTCAAGAAAATCAGAATATTTTGTGTTTCTTTGGAGTTCCTCGTGTGATAATTTGTTTAAAAAAATTACATGCTTTGTACCGATATCATAAGTCGAATCGATTCAATAGTACCATCGAAAAATACTTGTCAGTATCGATAAGATACATGCATCCTCGAGAAAATATACGAACACGAAAACATATATTTTGATATCTCATTCTTCTTTGACCGAACGCATCTCTATTTTATTATATAAACACGCGACTAACGCTTCATGACATTGTTACTATTAATATATGGTTTACCCATACCTCTAAATTGTGCTACGTTATTGAACTATTAGACTGAGGTTTGGGCGCAATTTTATCTTTATTGACGAGGTGTCACTAGTACAAACATGGACAAAGGATCTTACCTTTAGTACTCGATGCAGTGGCTGGAGTCATCCCCATTTTGAAATTTTATCTAGAACATAACATATGCCTATCTTTGCAATGGGTTGGAACTAGGATTACAAAACCTATATTAAACATGCGGATAGGCATGTGCCATTGCAAAGTTCTTAGCACGCTTTCATAGGAATTTTGCTGACATGACAACGAATTAATAAAGAGAGAGTGTGAGACCGTATCTTAGCTAAGATACAACCTTTGCACGTGGCCATAGGAAAAGTTAGTTATTAGACCAATTATATACATGCATTAGCCCAAAAGTATTAAATTTAGATACAACCTATAAGATACAATGCATTGTACTAGTTGTTTCTTAAATATTTGTTACTCATATGATACCGCGCTAAGAAACAATGCATTGGCACATGCATAAGAGTAGTCGGAATCGTGTATTTATTTGATACAACAAGTAATATTCCCTACAACAATTTTAAATATATGTTGGCTGGGCAGGTGAGTGGAGTTAGTATGAGGCTCTCTGCTCAGGCACAACCCGCCTATATAGTGCTTGGATTTGCTCACAAGAATGTAGGCTGAGTGAGCAGGAGTGGTGGCAAAAAACCGGTGAAGCAATGGTATGAGAGAATGGTGTATTTATTTTTGGAAGGTCACCCGGGAGGTGTGTAGTGCCGATTATTGTAGACGTTCGGAACGGAAGTTGTTGGACATATTATTTGTACAACCATCTCTTCAAACAGTGGATCGTGTCGCCTATCTAGTGATATGAGGTCGCAGCTTAGGCCATAGACCTGGCTATGGTCGTCGGCGCGGTCGGTTTGAAGAACCACAATCCAGTGCAGTAAAAGCTAGGGGTGTACATGTTCAATCTGGTGCGGGGTTTGTGCAGTGTGAAGCTCCTATATTTAGATAGGGTCTGTTCTGGCGGTAATGGTACATCTGATCTCTCGGCAACTTAACTACGAACACGCACCACAAGCACTTCTGCATTTCGCCCCATAGGACGATGGGCAGTTCATCACGCAATATCAGTCCAAGCAAGGACGTGTTGTAGCAGCCTCTGGCATAGCAGGTTGCCGAGGCGTCCGCGAAAACAAGTGGGGCTGGGAATGGTACTTCAGATGGATCAAGAAGTTGAGTGCTTAAAAACATATCTACAGAAGTTAAAAATACCCCTTAAAATAAAAAATTATATTGTTCGTGTATACAAAAGTCTTTCTTACAAAAGATAGTCTTATGAAGAAAAATTGGCATGGTGATACACATTGTTCCTTTTGTGGGAGTAATGAAACAATTGATCATCTGTTTATCTTTTGCCCATTTGCATTGCTGGTTTGGAGTAAAGTTTTCTGTACCTATAATATCTCACCACGCACAAACTTTACTAATATCTTTAGGAATTGGTTGAATGGGTTGGCTAAAAAGACCAAGAGTAGGATTAGAATTGGGGTCTCTGCTATTTGCTGGTCTATTTGGAAGTGCAGAAATAATCTTATTTTTCATAGGAATGAAAATTTTAATGTCTTACATGTTATTCATATGGTGATAAGCTGCATCCAACTATGGGATTTCCTTCTACCTTCTGACCAAAGGGATCCTATGGTGGCTCGATGCAAGCGCCTCATGGCAATGGCACACGATTTTTCTCCCAAAATATGTCGAAACATGTTAGGCGCATTTCTTTATGTGTGTGTCTGTGCTGTTTTCTGCCTCAATCCTTTGTGATATTTGTGATGTAAATGTTTAATAATACTTGTGAATTGATCAATAAAAGCTCTATTTCTCAATTGATGCAGTGGCTGGAGTCATCCCATTTTGAAAAAAAAGATAGCTTGTATATATAGAACATAACCTATGCATATCTTTGCATTTGGTTGGAACAAGGATCTCAGCAACCATATTAAACATGCGGATAGGCATGTGCCAATTAAAGATTATTAGCGCGTTTTTGTAGGAAATTTGCTGACGTGGCATAGAATTAATGAAGAAAGAGTGTGAGATCGTATCTTAGTTAAGATACAACCTTTGCACGTAGCCATAGGCAAAATTTGTTGTTAGACCAATCATATACATGCTTTAGCCCAAAAGCATTAAATTTAGATACAAACTATAAGATACAAAGCATTGTGTACTAGTTGTTTCTTAAATATTTGTTACTCATATCATACCGTGCTAACAAACGGTGCGTTGACACATGTCTAAGAGTAGTCGGAATGTGTGTTTATTTGATACAACAAGTAATATTCCCTATAGCAATTTTTAATATATATATGTTGGCTTGGCAGGTGAGTGGAGTTAGTATGAGGCTACCTGCTCAGGCACAACCCGCCTATATGTGTGCTTGGATTTGCTCACAAGAATGTAGACACAGTGAGAAGGAGTGGTGGAGAATGAACCGGGGAAGCAATGGTATCCGAAAATGGTGTATTTATTTTTAGAGGGCCAGCTGAGAGCTGCGAGTAGCGATTATCATAGACGTTCGGAATGGAAGTTGTTGGGAATATTATTTGCACAGTTATCTCGCCAAACAGAGGATCATGTCACCTATATAGTGATATGAGGTGTAAGAGGCACTAGACCATGCGTCATCATCGTGGTCGATTTCAACAACTTCAATCTAATGCCTTTGGAGGTGCAATTTTCGTTTCTCCTGTCTCGATTTTCTCCTTGGGTTGGGGTTATTGGGGCTGGGCAATGTGGCACTGTTGTTTGCTGCTGCTTCCCGGGCTGTGTGTGTGGAAGTTTTGTCCTTTTTCTGGTTGTTGGTGTGATGGGTACCTGTGAGGTTATCCGCATGCAGGCCGCCTGTCGAGGTGTTTGAAAGGAGCTGCAATTTGTTGGTCTCCTTCGGTTGATCGCTAGTGTCTCATTTTCTGTCTCTTGTTGTGTTTCTTTGTGGCCTGCGTTATTTCCAGTTATTACCTTTTTTTTCCTGATGCTCTATCCCAACGTGTGATTTAGTTCCTGTCTTGAGTGATGGATGACATGCCAGCTGGTGGGTTTCGTATGCTCTTTTTTGTTTTATTTTTTAGGGTGCGGCCTGTTAGCTGGTGGGAGTCCTCCTGTGGACGCGCCTTCGTTGCAGTGGACTGTGCGGTGGTATGTTGCTGATTCTCTTCCGGGTCGTCGTCCTGCGGCTTTTCCTTATGAGTCTCCTTTGGCTTCTGTGTATGTGGATTTTCCCGTCTCCTGACAACATGGTAGAGGTTTTCTCTTAGCTTTTTTAGGTTTCGTATGTGCTATTTAAAAAATATTTTTTAGGTTGGTATTGATAGTGGATCAAATTAGATAGCTTAAATATATTTTTATGTTGGTATTGAAGTGGGTCAAATTAGCTATTTTCTGAGATGAATTATCGATATATGTTCAATGGATACATGTAAGTACGTTTGTTTTCGGAATGTATATATATGCGGTGTTGGGGGTGTTGGTCACATGGCTTAGTATGGCAAAATTGATGTGTTTGGTCTCTTTATGTCTATGTCCATGACATAATATATTGGTCTATGTTTTTCTTTGTACGTTTTTTTTGAAGCATCTATACCGACCTTGTTTCTTTTACACTTAGAGACTTTTTATATTGCGTTGTTACCGTAGGCTTTCTGTGAACAAGAAGTTCGTGCTTGTAGTCCTAAAACCAGAAAGGCAGCATGCCATAAATATGTTCTTTCTTGTTATAGGATTTGTTGGCCCAACAATTAGGATACACAAGGCAAATAAAAATAGGAATTTATCAAGTGTTTTTATGCAGCACACGTGTTAGTTAAGTTTTGGTTTACCTTACATATCATTTTTTAAATGGATATACGGATAAGGGTATAAACTATTTTTTTTTTATCCGCCACTTCCTCTATGTAAGCTAACCGAGGATTCGGCTCCACATCTAATGTTACAATGTCTCTTCTCCCTCCGTATTTGGAGTATGGTGAAGGATTGGCTAGGTCTCTCTTGGTTGGATACGACGGCTTGGGCGAATTTTGCTTGCGTCAAAGATCGGTGGATTCACATGGATTTCAAAGAATCTGCTAGGTGAAAGGCGATTACATCCCTCGCAATGCTTATCTCATGGGAGCTATGGAGTGAGAGAAATGCTAGGGTTTTCATGGGTAGATCCACCCTCCCATCTATTATTTTGGATCGAATAAAGGACGAGTCTCGTACTTGGGCTAAGGCGGAAGGTAAGCACTTGCAGTTTCTATTACAAGGAGATTAGGCCATCCTCCCCCCCCCTATTTTTGTAGATTCTAGGCCTTAGGACGGTGTTGTAACCTATGAAAAAACTCTAATTCCTTCTTAATCAATAGATTGAGTCAAATCTTTTTCTTCGATTTTTTTGAAAAAAATGTCTGTGTATATAGTAAGATATCCTAATCAGCACAAATGTATATTTTTTCCATCTTATTATGCTGGTTTTATCTTGTCATATATTTGTAGGTGATCAAATTATCTCGCATGGTAGTGACAGTTAGCATGATCGATCAACTCGGCCCAAGTATATATGTTGAAGGTCTCAATAGGTTGTGATCAGGAAGGTTGGATAAGGTATGACCTACCTGTTAGGCAAAATCCTTTCGGAGTTACGTTTTAAAAATATCTGGAGATACATGTCTGTTGGATGTCCATGCTTGGAAAAATCTTGGCATGGAGGTGATAAAAACTATCATGGATAAGACAGGGTACAATGTGAACTATCGTATCTGTGATGAAGTCTGTGAACATTTTACATATTTGTATTATGTTGCTCGCGGGGCAGCACCAATGGCTGACTATGCCAGAGAAATGGCCCTACACACCACACCGTCCCACCATCCTGCCATTGCTACCGCATCCCAGTTTTACCTATGGAAATGCTCATATTCCCTAGGCGATTTTAGGCACCGCATCCTACTCTTTCAACGCAAGACACAGGTCTCCCATGGGCCCACAAATCACTGACGCCTTTTCTCTTACACTCGTTTGTTCCTATCCGTCGATATCTCCCGTTCTCTTCCCTATGTCAAGCAACGTTATTCTCACCCGACGAGTATGAAATCGATGCTCATCTAAAAATTGTAACAGAGCTGGTACCAAATAATATAATATAAAAATGCACTTCCCCATGGTTCGGTAAAAGTTGGTGGGTACCTGTGGATACGGCTAGCCCTGGTTTGTGAATGGCTTGATGGGAGGAAGTGCCAACCTTAATAAAGAAGCAAAAAAACCACTCTCAAAAGTCTAAACACCTTTTTTGACATGGATTATGACAATTTTTTCATTCTCATTCGTTGACATAGACATACATATATCTCAAAATTACATTTTCAATACCTCTTTTTTATCAAAATAAAAAGTTCTACCACACGAGTTATCCCTGCTTCCCTCTACGAAGGGCCATTCTTTACGAACAGGACCGAGTCAGTTTCACTTATTCCCTCTATTCTCTATTAGCAAACTTATGATGTTGAACTTAGATGCATTTTTTATATGTACACGATGAAATTTAACCATGTTTTATTGCAGTTGACATTACCATCATGGTAAAAAAGTTGCAAGTTGAGCTTTGCTAACTAGCATCTTCCTTTGTATCAGTCGTTTTTACCTCTTTTATTAAGAACATAATCACTGGAATTTTTCAATTCATGATAAGCCTTTGTGATAATTGAACTATGTGTTTTTTTAATAGGTCTGACATAGACTCTTCTGGAAAGATAAGATTGATATGATAGTTGTTCTCTGACCAAGAACACAGTTTACCATAGCTCAATGAATATGCACTCACTATACATTTATATGATTGAATCCTTACATCTCTTTGAGAAGCATTACGGGAGAGATTGTTTTATAGAATTTTTAGTGACTATTAAGAAAGTTTTGATGCTTCATGTACGAAATATTTATTATCGACACCTCAAATCATAAATCTTGTGGTCATGTTCAGTGTAAGCTTGGGGTGTTGATTTGTCCATTTTGCATCACTATTTTATATGATAATTTTCCCTTACTCATTTATATTTTCCATATTAGAGCACTCTACTTATGTTATTTTGTTATTTTCTCTATATTTTACTGTTGTACGTTATTATTTATCAGAGCTAGAAAGAAGCTGGAAAAAGCACCTGTGAGAAGGGATATTCGCTTGATGTAAAAAAAGGGGAAAAATCAGAAAATGAGGTTTTGTCAGAAATCAGTGGGAGAGCCCGAAGGACATCTAGAGGGTACCCAGGGGGCTATCTAGCATCTGCCAGGCGTGGGCCCCCTCTTGGACGCGACTAGTGGGCACTCAAGAGCCTCGGCCCCCATCCGGATCTATTTCGGGGTACTTACCCCCCCCCCCCCCTTGCCCTCAAAATGCCGAAGAGGCACTTCGTATAACTTTCCCGTCGCCTCTTCGCAATGGAAAGGATAGAGAGAATAAAACAACTTCCTGGCGGGGAGATTCCGATGGGGAAATTACCTTTCAGAGGGGGGGGGGGGGAAATCATCACCATTGTCAACGTCATCACACCAGGCATCATCAAGATCATCATCGTCAATGTCCTCACCATCATCACCATCTTCCTCACCATCCACCTCTGTCCCGCTGTAACAATTAGGGTTCCATACTGTTGTTTTCCACTAGATCTCTCTCCCGGTGTGAATTACTTATTTGTAGTTGATGCCTACGAGATTAACCGGTGTTTGCACTTTATGACCAGATTGGTATTCAGTAATTTATCACCTCTGATCATGTACCATATGATGTGTTGGGAGTAGATAATTTAGTTCCTAAGGATATGGGAGAATTCTAGTAAATATTAATCATGTCTCACTGAGCAATGTTTACCCGTTTGATATTAAAGTTATGTTGTTATTTCTCTAGTGGTGTTGTCTAAACGTCGATTACATAAAAGTTCACCTTTTGAGGGACTAGAGAAATGCATTGTGTGTTGGCTTATGGTGGGTTGCCAGAGTGGTAGACACCTAAACCCTAGTTTGCAATACTTCACATAAGTGACTAGTAGATACCACGAGTTTATTCCTACAGTTAGATTTATTTCTTAACTACTTTCTTATATTTTCGGACGCTTGCAAGTAGTGTAGTCGTAAGTGTGCATTGGTCCTAGATAGGATGGTGCACTAGCATAGGTCTACCCACGTAATGATAAAGATTAATCCATGGCGTGTGATGAAAATAGCTAGACGAAACCTCCCGTCTGTCCCCAGGAACGTTTTAGCTATTATAAGAAGTACCGCGAGCTTGTCCTTTCTACTAAAAAGGATTGGGCACTTGCAGCAACTATTTACTGTTATTGTTATTTATTTCTTATTGATTTATTATTATCACAAAAAATCACTAAAGAGATGTTCTCTAGTGTTTACATTGAAATGTTGCTCAAAACTATTTATCAATACCTTTTTCTGCTCCTCATTGGGGTTCGACACTCTTATTTATCGAAAAAGGTACGATCAATTCCCTAGACTTGTGGGTCATCAACGATCCATTGATTCCTCGTGCAATCAAGATGGTTGCTTATATTACTCCTCTGGATCGACTTGGCTTTCCACTAGGCATAGATTTTGTGACATATGTGATTCATGTCTCTCTTAATACGGATTATGTTGCGTTTATGAAAAACTATCATCTGCATGTTATGGATAAAATGGTAACTAAGTTGGTTGGAATGCTTAATAAGTCTGAGAAGGACAATAAGAAAGGTAGAAAACAAGTGTTAATGGTGAAGAATGATTCTAAGTTCAAGCATATTTCCTGGATGATGAAGATTGAAAAAAAGGAAAGCCTATGGACTTGGATCTGATTACCACCTTAGTGACACAGCCAGGTCCATATTCAACCTTTCCTTCAGATGAATTGGATTTGAAAGAGGAATTGTACATTGCGAAAAAAACAAGGCGGGTGGAAGTGTGACTTCCAACCGAGGTACACGTGTTATTAGTATTATAGACATCTATCTTGCATACGCTCCTAACAACTTATGGGCATGTTATATCAGATTGGTTGTTCAAACTTGCATCTCCATAAACTGGTTGATAAGAATAGGTGACTGCAATAGAAGAGATTGATAATTATGTCGAAATCAAAGCAAGAATCACTTCATCGACAGTCAACATGATGAAGTTTTCATTACCTTCAGGATTAATAACAAAATTTGATCTCTATTATTATGTTATCTTTCTTAGTCGAAACATTATATCTTTGATATGGCATATTTCTGTGTCAAGTATTAAGAATAATGTTTTAAATTTTTTATTTTGAATATTGATTGGAAACCGGTTTAAATCATGAATGTATATGTTCAAGCGAAAATGAGCTAACCATGACTATTTTTGGCACTACCAACTTGGTCATATCAGTTGGAAGCGTATGAAGATAATGCATGATGGTGTCCTTGATTGGTTTTAACAATTTCTCCGAGTGTTAGTATAAGTGTATACTTTTCTATGATTTTCCAAACGACAAGATAAATTGGTAAGATATTTGTAGAAGTGTATCGATTCGGCTATGCAAGATAATGAGAATATTATGTGTTGTTTTGTAGTTTCTCCTGTGATAAATATCTTTTTTAAGTACATTCTTTGTACATATAGCATAAGTCAAATCGACTTAATACTACCATCGAAAAATACTTGATAGTCACTAAGATACATGCATCCTCGAGCAATGATACAACCATAGAATGGTATATTTTGAACTTCTGCTATGTTACTGAACTATGTGATCGAGCTTTGAGCGCAACTTTATTACCATTAATGAGGGTTGAATGTCTAATGATTCTGAAAGAGAGGGATGTACCACACTCTTAATAGTATAGATAATGACCTTAATGTAAATTGGATCTGTGTACCAGAGTAGATAGAATTATAAATGTACATATAAATGGACCTATAAATATAGGCACAACTAAAGCTACGTATTATAATAATACATATATTATTGAATTTTTTATTTTAGTAATACAATACCTGCTCGTACATGTAGAACATAAATTACACCGGCCTTTGCAATGGGTTGAGACAAGAATTTTTTATTTTAGTAATACAATACCTGCTCGTACATGTAGACATGTAGAACATAAATTAAAGCTGAAGATATAAGAATGATCGGAATGTATGTTTATCTGATACAACCCATAGTATGTACGGTGAATGGAGTTAAATATATGTTGGCTGGCCGGTGAATCGAGTTCACTGACCATGGAACGGAAGTCTTCATCGAGCTGAACGTGTGACCGATTACGGAGGCACCCCGGATTGCGGTGCTCCTCTTCTCGCTCGGGATCGGTGTGAGAACGACTACGCCAACAACGAGATCTTTTCTCGTACCACTTTGAGTCTTCGAGGGTATGTTATCTCAAGACTCTCTTTCTCCCCGTTGCCTTTCATCTCATAGATTAGATCTTGGCCTTTCGGATTTATCGCGCGTAGGAATTTTTTTGTTTTCTATGCTACGTTCTCCTTCAAAGTGTAGATATGTGTTATAATAATATTAATATTAATATATTTGTTTACCATGAATACTATAATAAAACCAATATTAATGTTTGTTATTAAATTATTTATTTCAGTAAAACAATAGCTAACTTGTACATGTAGAACATAAAGTACACCAGTCTTTGCAATGGTTGGAACTAGGCTATCACAAACCATATTAAAAATGCGGATAGCAAAATGAGTGAAATTTGTGTTCATTGGATATAACAAGTAATATTCTCCAAAGCAATTATAAATACATGTTGGCAGCCGTGGAATGGAGTTATATAACCATGGCACGAGTCCCTTCTCAGGGACAACCCCATATATATTTGCTTGGCAAGAATGAAGTTAACTCACTGAGGAGGCATGGTGGCGAAAGAACCTAGTGAGCTACTGTATTAGAGAATGGTGTATTTTTTAAGGGTCGGGGAAATAGTAGTGGTGATTTTTGTAGACATTCGGAATGGAAGTTGCTGGGAATTATATTAGCACAAGCATCTCTGTCAAGCTATTTGGTGGTAGTATGTGGAAGGTGTTGTTGAGCCGGCGATGGTGGTGGCACTACAGGAACGCCCCAAAACACCGACGGCGTATGCATAGGCCGTCGGGGAAAACGTGATTCCCGTCGGCGTATGCATAGGGCGACGGGGTCCGTGGCGTATGCCCCATCGGAGTTTTACTCTGTCGGCGTAGACTAGCGGCCGTCGGCGTATAAATCCCGTCGGCGTATATGAAGGCCATAAAAATTTAACTTTTATTTTTTTATTTCACTTGTTTAACCACTTAATCACACTATAGTTACATTAATTTTTATCTCTAAGAATTTTTTTATTTTAATCTAAATTATTCGCTTCTACTAACACTTTCCGATCGGTCACCTATCTTCAGATTGCTCCAGCCCCAACACGGCTAACTTCGTAGTTCCTTACCTTTAAGCTACCTAGAAACAACGGATGGTTTGCTAACAATAGTATCCAATTAATCCTGTTAACACTTGGACCATCATGTCACACTCTTCTATTTTGTGAATTCAAACAATAAGTTAAATAAAAATTAATAACTAATAATAAATTTGAATTCAAATAATCTTGATTTTAAATAATAATTAATATTTTCCCTTTTCTATTTGAGCTATATACACTCTAGGTACTACAACTTGTCTAAGATGTGCATTTTAGTCCCATAAATTGTAAAATGGGAAAAACAAGTCCCACAACTTGTCTTGGAGGAGCAAATAGGTCTAGGATCAATCCAGAGCTGACACGTGACAATGTAATTTTTGCAAAAAGAAGCCTTTATTTGTCACGTATGACCCTAGTACCGTTTTACATGTATGCCCCACCCGTCAGTGGTGAAAGAAGAAATAAAATTATTGGCTTGGGTGAGGATTCGAACACAGGACTTCCAATGTGGAGAACTCGTGCAGGCGACTGCACCAAGAACCAGTTTGTGTACTTAACCATGACACGAGGTTAATATTTTATACATAAGAGTATGAACTGTTAGTTTTAATTCTGATTTTATTTGTATCTATATTAGTTAGTCTTGTATGTAGTTATCTGTGATCATGTAATCAGTTGAATAACAGAAAGTCGTTAGCGCACATATGGACATTTTGGCATCGTCCTCGCCTTGGCAGCGGTGCGTGTGGAGCTGTCGTACAGAGTTTGGCCATGCTCTTGTCCGCCGAGAAGTTATGCAAGACGCGAACGGCGGTGTAGTGTGAATCGCGCCAGGAGGAGTGGAAGAGGTCTAGGGTGGAGCATCCGCAGTGCGGCGGCGGCATGACGATGCCGTGTAGACGAGGACGACGCCCCCGCCATTCATGTTGTTGCACATTGTGCATTGGGGTTGAATCTCTTAGCCGTTTTTTTCCTTCTTATTGTGAACTCTCACAAAAATATACTCCCTCCGTACCAAATTAATTGTCATAGATTATCAAAAAATGGATGTCTCTAGACAACTTTAGTGCATAGATATATCCATATTTTGAAAAATCCACGACACTTAATTTGAGACGGAGGGAGTATATGCACAAATATTTTGATGCCAACTATCTCACACGGCAAAGTTTTTTCTTCTCTCTACTTCTCTTGTCTCAAAACAAATATGTTTACACTACTGAAATATCTCACACCGACAATGACCCAGCTAAGATTAACTTACTATTACATGCACTAACACCGTCCAATGAGTACAAAGCTAACCTGATTTTTTCTAGATGCGCTCTAGCCACCACACGACCCGGCCACATATGCACATACATCATCTTGTGAGTCGCATGTACGTACAGGAGCTAGCATCTCAGATGCACAACGGCTTCACGTCACAGTAGGAATCGGTAATGCCTTGCACTTCTTCTACTAAACACAGGATTACAGATAAATACATGCAAGACTAACTAATGCATATATATACAAATAAAGAAAATAAGGATTAGAGGTACAGTCCATGCTACTACGTCTAGATATTATGGTGACGTTCTCATTATTAACACGAAAAATGTACGTGGTGCAGTGGCCTGCGCGAGCTCAGAGCAGCTGCAGTTTCTGTCTTCGAATCCTCGCCAGCCTTCTGAAATTTTGATTTCTTCTTCCACCACTGACAGGTGAGCCCCACATGCTAAAACAAACTAAGGTCACACGTGACAAATAAAAAAGTATAGAGGGTTCTTTTCACAAAAATTACGATGCCACATGTCGGCTCTGGATTGATTCTGGACCTATTTGCTCCTCCAATACAAGTCATGTGACTAGTTTTTCACATTTTTTGCAACTTATGGGACTAAACTGCACATCTTAGACAAGTTGTGGTACCTAGAGGGTATGTACCTCTTCTATTTAATATTGAATAATTCATATCTATAAATTTGTAAATCGAAATTTAACAAATAATATGTCTATATCGATTAGAAAAATGAGAGAAATTAAAATATGATATCCATATAATATTTTCCATCATGTATAGGAATTTACTAAGTGAGATGTTTAGTGTATGGTCTATGGTCACCCAACTAAAGGTCATGTCGCCGTCTTGACTTTTTCCTGAAAAGTCCAGAAAATTCAAAAAAACCCAAACTGGTGCAAGACTTTCTCTTGGTGTCATTATATATGTCCACCAAAAATAATAAACTTGGAAAACGACAGTTGTGTTGAAAATGTGTTCAAAAAAATAAGCTATCTTCTCCGAACATTTTAGGGTTTTGGGCCAAATGACGTATGTTATGGCAAAATCCATGACATAGTTTGTTTAAATGTGCACATATTCCATGCAAACATGCATCTTGAAAGCACTAACAATGTTGACGGAGGAAGTTTTCCTTTTCAATGAATCAAAAAAACCATTTTCCATTTTCCGAGTGTAAAAAAATGTTTTTTTTTGTGAAGGACTTACCACAAATATTTTGCAAAACTTGGAAGATGCATTTTTTGAAAATACTAGACCATTTTATATGCACAAATAACAAAAAATTTCCTATTAAAATGTTTCCATCCACATGTTTTGAAAAACACAAGTTCCTGACGGTTCAGCTGGAAACAGGTCAAATTTGAACTACAGGTGCCTAGTAATTTGCTCATGATTTTTAGAAAAAATATTTTTAGTTACACAACTAACTATTTCATAATAGATACACCAAGAGTTTCTCAATATTCAACCTCTAGACCCGCTAGAGAAAAACCCAGCTTATAGGTCTACACCCGGTAACCGTTAACCTTTCTTTATTGTTCCGTTTTTGCTCAACGAATTTTTTGTTCTTGAATAATATGCGTGATGATGTAGATTTGTTTCTCCTTTTCTAAACGAGCTAAAGGACGTCAAAATCCGAATTCGAATGCAAAAGTTATGCTTAAAATGGTGAGTAAGTAAAAAATCTAGGATACACCGACGGGCGACGGTCAGTGTAGCCAAAAAAAACATAGGCCATCCGGGTTGTCGTCGGCGTAGGCCAAATATTTTTTTTTCATTATTGGCTAGCATGTCGTGTCTACGCCGACGGCCCGATATTTGGCCGTCGGCGTATATAACTTCTCCCGTAGTGGTCTTGTTCGATTTTCCCCAGTTTGGAGCTCAGATTGGGTGCGGTAAAAGCCAGTGGTGCAGTAAAAGCTGGGGGTGTCCAAGTTCAATCCGGTGCAGGGTTTGTGCAGTTTGGAGCTCATATTCAGCAAAACAGCATTCTATGGTTACGGCACAACAGCTATCTCTGCAACTGAACTACTAGCACACACCACAAGAGCACCTGCAGTTCGCCCCACCATTGGCAGGTCGTCACACAACATAAGTTTCAGCAACGAGGTGTTCTTGTGCCTCAAATACTGATCTGGGAGGTTATGCCGCAGCAACAGTAGCCTCTGGCGCAAGCGCATGAAGACGCTTGATTTATAATTTCTCGTAGTTTAGTTAAAAGCGTATACTTGATTTATAATTTTCCTATATACTGAAAAAATTCAATGGATATTTGTAGATGTGCATTTATCTGCCTATTCAAGAAAATCAGAATGTTTTGTGTTTCTTTGGAGTTCCTCGTGTGATAATTTGTTTAAAAAAATTACATGCTTTGTACCGATATCATAAGTCGAATCGATTCAATAGTACCATCGAAAAATACTTGTCAGTATCGATAAGATACATGCATCCTCGAGAAAATATACGAACACGAAAACATATATTTTGATATCTCATTCTTCTTTGACCGAACGCATCTCTATTTTATTATATAAACACGCGACTAACGCTTCATGACATTGTTACTATTAATATATGGTTTACCCATACCTCTAAATTGTGCTACGTTATTGAACTATTAGACGGAGGTTTGGGCGCAATTTTATCTTTATTGACGAGGTGTCACTAGTACAAACATGGACAAAGGATCTTACCTTTAGTACTCGATGCAGTGGCTGGAGTCATCCCCATTTTGAAATTTTATCTAGAACATAACATATGCCTATCTTTGCAATGGGTTGGAACTAGGATTACAAAACCTATATTAAACATGCGGATAGGCATGTGCCATTGCAAAGTTCTTAGCACGCTTTTATTGGAATTTTGCTGACATGACAACGAATTAATAAAGAGAGAGTGTGAGACCATATCTTAGCTAAGATACAACCTTTGCACGTGGCCATAGGAAAAATTAGTTATTAGACCAATTATATACATGCATTAGCCCAAAAGTATTAAATTTAGATACAACCTATAAGATACAATGCATTGTACTAGTTGTTTCTTAAATATTTGTTACTCATATGATACCGCGCTAAGAAACAATGCATTGGCACATGCATAAGAGTAGTCGGAATCGTGTATTTATTTGATACAACAAGTAATATTCCCTACAACAATTTTAAATATATGTTGGCTGGGCAGGTGAGTGGAGTTAGTATGAGGCTCTCTGCTCAGGCACAACCCGCCTATATAATGCTTGGATTTGCTCACAAGAATGTAGACTGAGTGAGCATGAGTGGTGGCAAAAAACCGGTGAAGCAATGGTATGAGAGAATGGTGTATTTATTTTTGGAAGGTCAGCCGGGAGGTGTGTAGTGCCGATTATTGTAGACGTTCGGAACGGAAGTTGTTGGGCATATTATTTGTACAACCATCTCTTCAAACAGTGGATCGTGTCGCCTATCTAGTGATATGAGGTCGCACCTGAGGCCATAGACCTGGCTATGGTCGTCGGCGCGGTCGGTTTGAAGAACCACAATCCAGTGCAGTAAAAGCTGGGGGTGTACATGTTCAATCTGGTGCGGGGTTTGTGCAGTGTGAAGCTCCTATATTTAGCTAGGGTCTGTTCTGGCGGTAACGGTACATCTGATCTCTCGGCAACTTAACTACGAACACGCACCACAAGCACTTCTGCATTTCGCCCCACAGGACGATGGGCAGTTCATCACGCAATATCAGTCCAAGCAAGGACGTGTTGTAGCAGCCTCTGGCATAGCAGGTTGCCGAGGCGGCCGCGAAAACAAGTGGGGCTGGGAATGATACTTAAGATGGATCAAGAAGTTGAGTGCTTAAAAACATATCTACAGAAGTTAAAAATACCTCTTAAAATAAAAAAATATATTGTTAGTGTATACAAAAGTCTTTCTTACAAAAGATAGTCTTATGAAGAAAAATTGGCATGGTGATACACATTATTCCTTTTGTGGGAGTAATGAAACAATTGATCATCTGTTTATATTTTGCCCTTTTGCATTCCTGGTTTGGAGTAAAGTTTTCTGTACCTATAATATCTCACCACGCACAAACTTTACTAATATCTTTAGGAATTGGTTGAATGGGTTGGCTAAAAAGACCAAGAGTAGGATTAGAATTGGGGTCTCTGCTATTTGCTGGTCTATTTGGAAGTGCAGAAATAATCTTATTTTTCATAGGAATGAAAATTTTAATGTCTTACATGTTATTCATATGGTGATAAGCTGCATCCAACTATGGGATTTCCTTCTACCTTCTGACCAAAGGGATCCTATGGTGGCTCGATGCAAGCGCCTCATGGCAATGGCACACGATTTTTCTCCCAAAATATGTCGAAACATGTTAGGCGCATTTCTTTATGTGTGTGTCTGTGTTGTTTTCTGCCTCAATCCTTTGTGATATTTGTGATGTAAATGTTTAATAATACTTGTGAATTGATCAATAAAAGCTCTATTTCTCAATTGATGCAGTGGCTGGAGTCATCCCATTTTGAAAAAAAAAATGGCTTGTATATATAGAACATAACCTATGCATATCTTTGCATTTGGTTGGAACTAGGATCTCAGCAACCATATTAAACATGCGGATAGGCATGTGCCAATGCAAGATTATTAGCGCGCTTCTGTAGGAAATTTGCTGACGTGGCATAGAATTAATGAAGAAAGAGTGTGAGATCGTATCTTAGTTAAGATACAACCTTTGCACGTAGCCATAGGCAAAATTTGTTGTTAGACCAATCATATACATGCTTTAGCCCAAAAGCATTAAATTTAGATACAAACTATAAGATACAAAGCATTGTGTACTAGTTGTTTCTTAAATATTTGTTACTCATATCATACCGTGCTAACAAACGGTGCGTTGACACATGTCTAAGAGTAGTCGGAATGTGTGTTTATTTGATACAACAAGTAATATTCCCTATAGCAATTTTTAATATATATATGTTGGCTTGGCAGGTGAGTGGAGTTAGTATGAGGCTACCTGCTCAGGCACAACCCGCCTATATGTGTGCTTGGATTTGCTCACAAGAATGTAGACTCAGTGAGAAGGAGTGGTGGAGAATGAACCGGGGAAGCAATGGTATCAGAAAATGGTGTATTTATTTTTAGAGGGCCAGCTGAGAGCTGCGAGTAGCGATTATCATAGACGTTCAGAATGGAAGTTGTTGGGAATATTATTTGCACAGTTATCTCGCCAAACAGAGGATCATGTCACCTATATAGTGATATGAGGTGTAAGAGGCACTAGACCATGCGTCATCATCGTGGTCGATTTCAACAACTTCAATCTAATGCCTTTGGAGGTGCAATTTTCGTTTCTCCTGTCTCGATTTTCTCCTTGGGGTGGGGTTATTGGGGCTGGGCACCGTGGCACTGTTGTTTGCTGCTGCTTCCCGGGCTGTGTGTGTGGAAGTTTTGTCCCTTTTCTGGTTGTTGGTGTGCTGGGTACCTGTGAGGTTATCCGCATGCAGGCCGCCTATCGAGGTGTTTGAAAGGAGCTGCAATTTGTTGGTCTCCTTCGGTTGATCGCTAGTGTCTCATTTTCTTTCTCTTGTTGTGTTTCTTTGTGGCCTGCGTTATTTCCAGTTATTACCTTTTTTTTCCTGATGCTCTATCCCAACGTGTGATTTAGTTCCTGTCTTGAGTGATGGATGAGATGCCAGCTGGTGGGTTTCGTATGATCTTTTTTGTTTTATTTTTTAGGGTGCGGCCTGTTAGCTGGTGGGAGTCCTCCTGTGGACGCGCCTTCGTTGCAGTGGACTGTGCGGTGGTATGTTGCTGATTCTCTTCCGGGTCGTCGTCCTGCGGCTTTTCCTTATGAGTCTCCTTTGGCTTCTGTGTATGTGGATTTTCCCGTCTCCTGACCACATGGTAGAGGTTTTCTCTTAGCTTTTTTAGGTTTCGTATGTGCTATTTAAAAAATATTTTTTAGGTTGGTATTGATAGTGGATCAAATTAGATAGCTTAAATATATTTTTATGTTGGTATTGAAGTGGGTCAAATTAGCTATTTTCTGAGATGAATTATCGATATATGTTCAATGGATACATGTAAGTACGTTTTGTTTTCGGAATGTATATATATGCGGTGTTGGGGGTGTTGGTCACATGGCTTAGTATGGCAAAATTGATGTGTTTGGTCTCTTTATGTCTATGTCCATGACATAATATATTGGTCTATGTTTTTCTTTGTACGTTTTTTTGAAGCATCTATACCGACCTTGTTTCTTTTACACTTAGAGACTTTTTATATTGCGTTGTTACCGTAGGCTTTCTGTGAACAAGAAGTTCGTGCTTGTAGTCCTAAAACCAGAAACGCAGCATGCCATAAATATGTTCTTTCTTGTTATAGGTTTTGTTGGCCCAACAATTAGGATACACAAGGCAAATAAAAATAGGAATTTATCAAGTGTTTTTATGCAGCATACGTGTTAGTTAAGTTTTGGTTTACCTTACATATCATTTTTTAAATGGATATACGGATAAGGGTATAAACTATATTTTTTTTTATCCGCCGCTTCCTCTATGTAAGCTAACCGAGGATTCGGCTCCACATCTAATGTTCCAATGTCTCTTCTCCCTCCGTATTTGGAGTATGGTGAAGGATTGGCTAGGTCTCTCTTGGTTGGATACGACGGTTTGGGCGAATTTTGCTTGCGTCAAAGATCGGTGGATTCACATGGATTTCAAAGAATCTGCTAGGTGAAAGGCGATTACATCCCTCGCAATGCTTATCTCATGGGAGCTATGGAGTGAGAGAAATGCTAGGGTTTTCATGGGTAGATCCACCCTCCCATCTATTATTTTGGATCGAATAAAGGACGAGTCTCGTACTTGGGCTAAGGCGGAAGGTAAGCACTTGCAGTTTCTATTACAAGGAGATTAGGCCATCCTCCCCCCCTATTTTTGTAGATTCTAGGCCTTAGGACGGTGTTGTAACCTATGAAAAAACTCTAATTCCTTCTTAATCAATAGATTGAGTCGAATCTTTTTCTTCGATTTTTTTGAAAAAAATGTCTGTGTATATAGTAAGATATCCTAATCAGTACAAATGTATATTTTTCCATCTTATTATGCTGGTTTTATCTTGTCATATATTTGTAGGTGATCAAATTATCTCGCATGGTAGTGACAGTTAGCATGATCGATCAACTCGGCCCAAGTATATATGTTGAAGGTCTCAATAGGTTGTGATCAGGAAGGTTGGATAAGGTATGACCTACCTGTTAGGCAAAATCCTTTCGGAGTTACGTTTTCAAAATATCTGGAGATACATGTCTGTTGGATGTCCATGCTTGGAAAAATCTTGGCATGGAGGTGATCAAAACTATCATGGATAAGACAGGGTACAATGGGAACTATCGTATCTGTGATGAAGTCCGTGAACATTTTACATATTTGTATCATGTTGCTCGCGGGGCAGCACCAATGGCTGACTATGCCAGAGAAATGGCCCTACACACCACACCGTCCCACCATCCTGCCATTGCTACCCCATCCCAGTTTTACCTATGGAAATGCTCATATTCCCTAGGCGATTTTAGGCACCGCATCCTACTCTTTCAACGCAAGACACAGGTCTCCCATGGGCCCACAAATCACTGACGCCTTTTCTCTTACACTCGTTTGTTCCTATCCGTCGATATCTCCCGTTCTCTTCCCTATGTCAAGCAACGTTATTCTCACCCGACGAGTATGAAATCGATGCTCATCTAAAAATTGTAACAGAGCTGGTACCAAATAATATAATATAAAAATGCACTTCCCCATGGTTCGGTAAAAGTTGGTGGGTACCTGTGGATACGGCTAGCCCTGGTTTGTGAATGGCTTGATGGGAGGAAGTGCCAATCTTAATAAAGAAGCAAAAAAACCACTCTCAAAAGTCTAAACACCTTTTTTGACATGGGTTATGACAATTTTTTCATTCTCATTCGTTGACATAGACATACATATATCTCAAAATTACATTTTCAATACCTCTTTTTTATCAAAATAAAAAGTTCTACCACACGAGTTATCCCTGCTTCCCTCTACGAAGGGCCATTCTTTACGAACAGGACCGAGTCAGTTTCACTTATTCCCTCTATTCTCTATTAGCAAACTTATGATGTTGAACTGAGATGCATTTTTTATATGTACACGATGAAATTTAACCATGTTTTATTGCAGTTGACAGTACCATCATGGTAAAAAAGTTGCAAGTTGAGCTTTGCTAACTAGCATCTTCCTTTGTGTCAGTCGTTTTTACCTCTTTTATTAAGAACATAATCACTGGAATTTTTCAATTCATGATAAGCCTTTGTGATAATTGAACTATGTGTTTTTTTAATAGGTCTGACATAGACTCTTCTGGAAAGATAAGATTGATATGATAGTTGTTCTCTGACCAAGAACACAGTTTACCATAGCTCAATGAATATGCACTCACTATACATTTATATGATTGAATCCTTACATCTCTTTGAGAAGCATTACGGGAGAGATTGTTTTATAGAATTTTTAGTGACTATTAAGAAAGTTTTGATGCTTCATGTACGAAATATTTATTATCGACACCTCACATCATAAATCTTGTGGTCATGTTCAGTGTAAGCTTGGGGTGTTGATTTGTCCATTTTGCATCACTATTTTATATGATAATTTTCCCTTACTCATTTATATTTTCCATATTAGAGCACTCTACTTATGTTATTTTGTTATTTTCTCTATATTTTACTGTTGTACGTTATTATTTATCAGAGCTAGAAAGCAGCTGGAAAAAGCACCTGTGAGAAGGGATATTCGCTTGATGTAAAAAAATGGGGAAAAATCAGAAAATGAGGTTTTGTCAGAAATCAGTGGGAGAGCCCGAAGGGCATCTAGAGGGTACCCAGGGGGCTATCTAGCATCTGCCAGGCGTGGGCCCCCTCTTGGACGCGACTAGTGGGCACTCAAGAGCCTCGGCCCCCATCCGGATCTATTTCGGGGTACTTACCCCCCCTTGCCCTCAAAATGCCGAAGAGGCACTTCGTATAACTTTCCCGTCGCCTCTTCGCAATGGAAAGGATAGAGAGAATAAAACAACTTCCTGGCGGGGAGATTCCGATGGGGAAATTACCTTTCAGAGGGGGGGGGGGGGGAAATCATCACCATTGTCAACGTCATCACACCAGGCATCATCAAGATCATCATCGTCAATGTCCTCACCATCATCACCATCTTCCTCACCATCCACCTTTGTCCCGCTGTAACAATTAGGGTTCCATATTGTTGTTTTCCACTAGATCTCTCTCCCGGTGTGAATTACTTATTTGTAGTTGATGCCTACGAGATTAACCGGTGTTTGCACTTTATGACCAGATTGGTATTCAGTAATTTATCACCTCTGATCATGTACCATATGATGTGTTGGGAGTAGATAATTTAGTTCCTAAGGATATGGGAGAATTCTAGTAAATATTAATCATGTCTCACTGAGCAATGTTTACCGGTTTGATATTAAAGTTATGTTGTTATTTCTCTAGTGGTGTTGTCTGAACGTCGATTACATAAAAGTTCACCTTTTGAGGGACTAGAGAAATGCATTGTGTGTTGGCTTATGGTGGGTTGCCAGAGTGGTAGACACCTAAACCCTAGTTTACAATACTTCACATAAGTGACTAGTAGATACCACGAGTTTATTCCTACAGTTAGATTTATTTCTTAACTACTTTCTTATATTTTCGGACGCTTGCAAGTAGTGTAGTCGTAAGTGTGCATTGGTCCTAGATAGGATGGTGCACTAGCATAGGTCTACCCACGTAATGATAAAGATTAATCCATGGCGTGTGATGAAAATAGCTAGACGAAACCTCCCGTCTGTCCCCAGGAACGTTTTAGCTATTATAAGAAGTACCGCGAGCTTGTCCTTTCTACTAAAAAGGATTGGGCACTTGCAGCAACTATTTACTGTTATTGTTATTTATTTCTTATTGATTTATTATTATCACAAAAAATCACTAAAGAGATGTTCTCTAGTGTTTACATTGAAATGTTGCTCAAAACTATTTATCAATACCTTTTTCTACTCCTCATTGGGGTTTGACACTCTTATTTATCGAAAAAGGTACGATCAATTCCCTAGACTTGTGGGTCATCAACGATCCATTGATTCCTCGTGCAATCAAGATGGTTGCTTATATTACTCCTCTGGATCGACTTGGCTTTCCACTAGGCATAGATTTTGTGACATATGTGATTCATGTCTCTCTTAATACGGATTATGTTGCGTTTATGAAAAACTATCATCTGCATGTTATGGATAAAATGGTAACTAAGTTGGTTGGAATGCTTAATAAGTCTGAGAAGGACAATAAGAAAGGTAGAAAACAAGTGTTAATGGTGAAGAATGATTCTAAGTTCAAGCATATTGCCTGGATGATGAAGATTGAAAAAAAGCAAAGCCTATGGACTTGGATCTGATTACCACCTTAGTGACACAGCCAGGTCCATATTCAACCTTTCCTTCAGATGAATTGGATTTGAAAGAGGAATTGTACATTGCGAAAAAAGCAAGGCGGGTGGAAGTGTGACTTCCAACCGAGGTACACGTGTTATTAGTATTATAGACATCTATCTTGCATACGCTCCTAACAACTTATGGGCATGTTATATCAAATTGGTTGTTCAAACTTGCATCTCCATAAACTGGTTGATAAGAATAGGGGACTGCAATAGAAGAGATTGATAATTATGTCGAAATCAAAGCAAGAATCACTTCATCGACAGTCAACATGATGAAGTTTTCATTACCTTCAGGATTAATAACAAAATTTGATCTCTATTATTATGTTATCTTTCTTAGTCGAAACATTATATCTTTGATATGGCATATTTCTGTGTCAAGTATTAAGAATAATGTTTTAAATTTTTTATTTTGAATATTGATGGGAAACCGGTTTAAATCATGAATGTATATGTTAAAGCCAAAATGAGCTAACCATGACTATTTTTGGCACTACCAACTTGGTCATATCAGTTGGAAGCGTATGAAGATAATGCATGATGGTGTCCTTGATTGGTTTTAACAATTTCTCCGAGTGTTAGTATAAGTGTATACTTTTCTATGATTTTCCTAACGACAAGATAAATTGGTAAGATATTTGTAGAAGTGTATCGATTCGGCTATGCAAGATAATGAGAATATTATGTGTTGTTTTGTAGTTTCTCCTGTGATAAATATCTTTTTTAAGTACATTCTTTGTACATATAGCATAAGTCAAATCGACTTAATACTACCATCGAAAAATACTTGATATTCACTAAGATACATGCATCCTCGAGCAATGATACAACCATAGAATGGTATATTTTGAACTTCTGCTATGTTATTGAACTATGTGATCGAGCTTTGAGCGCAACTTTATTACCATTAATGAGGGTTGAATGCCTAATGATTCTGAAAGAGAGGGATGTACCACACTCTTAATAGTATAGATAATGACCTTAATGTAAATTGGATCTGTGTACCAGAGTAGATAGAATTATAAATGTACATATAAATGGACCTATAAATATAGGCACAACTAAAGCTACGTATTATAATAATACATATATTATTGAATTTTTTATTTTAGTAATACAATACCTGCTCGTACATGTAGAACATAAATTACACCGGCCTTTGCAATGGGTTGAGACAAGAATTTTTTATTTTAGTAATACAATACCTGCTCGTACATGTAGACATGTAGAACATAAATTAAAGCTGAAGATATAAGAATGATCGGAATGTATGTTTATCTGATACAACCCATAGTATGTACGGTGAATGGAGTTAAATATATGTTGGCTGGCCGGTGAATCGAGTTCACTGACCATGGAGTGAGTACAAGGGCTCCCTATTGAGGTACCATCCGCCTATATATATGCTTGGCTTTCCTCACAGGAATTACAAGAATATAGACTGAGTGGGCTTGGGTGGTGGCGAAAGAAATGGGGAATCAATGGTATTGTAGAATGGTGTATTTATTTTTTAGAGGGCTATGGATGTGTATAGTGGCGATTATGGTAGAAGTTCGGAATGGAAGTTACTGGGAATTATATTAGTACAAGCATGTCATGCAAGAGAATAGCACCCCACATATCTCGTGATAGGAGGTGCTAAGGGTCATGGACCCGGCGGTTGTTGTGGTCGAGGTAGATTTGAACCCCATCAAGCCGACACAGTAAAAGTTGGACGTTGCCAGAATCAGCCAGGTGTGTTGTTTGCGTAGTTTGGATCTCAAATTCTGCAAGTGGGCGTTCGTGTTGTCACCGTATGTCTGCTCTCTTGGCAACTCAATTACCAACATGCAACACACGAGCTTCTGCATTTCGCCCCACAAAAACTTATGTAGTTCGTCATACCACATTATTTGAAGCTTAAAGCTTTCGTCGTTCCTCATCTACTGAACCGGCCGCAAGTTATGCCACAGCAACAGCTCTCTCTGGAAACAGGTTAACTATTCGGCGGCCAAAACAAGCGGGGCTGGAAATGGTCTTCGATCTTTGAGGTCACTACTCCAGTCTTGAGTGATATCAGGGAAGTTGTTCTGTGGCGAAGCCAGCACATAGGCATTGGGTTCAGCTAAACCCAATGAATTTCTGCTAATCCTTTTATAATTATAATTAATTTGCTCCAAGTTAGTAACTTATGTGCAGTTGTATAGTGTGGTGAACCCAATGATGAAAATTTTAAGCTTCCCCACCGAGGCTGTTGACTCCAGCGTGGACGCTTGCGCTACGTGGGTGTTATTTGTCGGTGCGTATAGGTATGGTGAGCAAGGCACCAAGTTCTTCAGGTGGTCTCAAGGGGTCAAAAGTTCCATGGCTGGTGGCTCTTTTGAGATCGCTCACCATGAGTCTTATTTGGTTTAGAACAAATAACTAATCGGGCCGGGGGCTTGGCATTTCTAGTTACAGTGGAAATTTGACATTTACCAACCAAAATCTCCACACAAAATTTAGAGTTATATTTTTTATAAACTATTTATTAACTTTACTGGACACATCAATGGTTCTAACATAGTGGTATCTTCGTACTGCGTTCTAACTCGATCCTTTCTCTTACTCTACTTTTGCGTTATTTTACTTTTTTGGATCGGCTCAATTATGTATTAAGTACTAAATCTAATAATTAAAAAAGGATGGCCTCTGACTCAAACCTGTGACCTCCAACAGAGAGCGCGAGAGCACAAACAACCATGGTTGGAAGGAATAACTTTGATTCAATTAATATACAAGTACTGTTAATCTTATCTTATAGATTAAATTCAATATTTTAAAAAAATCTTGAAATATGTTTCATGATAAGATTATTTACCGCGGGTGCGCTTGGGATTGGTGGTAACCAGATTTACTGCCTGGTCACCCAAACCTTGGAAACGACAATTATGAAACAAATGTGTTAGTACGATGTTGAAAATACATATGTTGAAAAGGATACTTGGCGACAATACTCGAGCCAACGATATGATGAAGTATTATATATTGTTTGTTGTGATCTATTTAAATCATATCATTATGTGGTTGAAGTAAAATCTTTATAAAAAGTTCAAGTCAATTTCCTCTACCGGTGCTGCACTATTAAATTTGCATATATCTGGTATTAGATTCATGAAGTTTGGGTTCTACTAACTCTCTTCGGCAATAATCATGTGGAATCCCTTGGTAAACTTTATGAGGTTATCATAATGGTTGTGTTTCTTGGTGCAAAGGGAGTCATGAGATGAGGCAAGAGATGCCATCCGACTAGCAGAGTCACATGCGGCAATCGACAATAATTTAATACCTTGATCACTGGGATCTAATTGTGATGCTATTATCACTAATGAACTACTGTATCTTGGCTCAAGAATCACTAATAGTAATCAAAAGGATGTTGATGGTAGTACGAGACTTTTACATTAAAGTATGCAATGTGAATAGTTTTCTGTAAATGATTGTCTTGTGTGTTAGTTTCATACTTAGATGGCACAAGTTACTCTTCTATTACACATATTTGTTCTTAGGCCCATATGAGAAAAATATATGGTTACTGGATTGGACTTTACCAGCTGGTATGGCAGTCAACCATCTGTTCTCAAACATGAAAAGAAAGAACATTATATAGGTGACCCCATTCCATAGTATTAGGATCACATTGTGACTGCAGCTTGCAGGATTTCTTTGCGATAGAATGTTGTACAAGTCTTTGGAGATAATGTTCCTGATGCTTGCTTACATGGAACCATACTTGCAATGTCTCTCAAGTGTTTAGGTGCATTATATTATTTTGAGAATCAAGGGCATGTTGTACAAGTAAAGAACAGAGAGACGCGATGTCTCTCAAGTGTTAATTAGGTGCAAGATGAAGGAGGATGATCCATTGATTCCTCATGCAATCAATATGTTTTCTTATATTCCGCCTCTGGATCGACATGGCTTTCCCCAAGCGAAGAGTTCGTGACATATGTGATCCTTGTTTCTGTCAACACTACTTATGTTGTGTTGATCAGAAACTAAGGGCGTGACCATCCTAGCTTCATACATATACTCATGCGTGCACGAGTTACACGGGTTTGTGCGGGGCTAGATACAACTTAATTAATATTCAATCATGAATCAATTATTTAAGAATCACCATGATACGCTTAATTACGAAGAGGAACAGAGCGATCTCACCTGTTGATGTGTTCAAGTTTAGGGAGGGGGGGGCACTGAAATAGAAGCCTTTAGTGCTTATTCAAACATTATCTCATATTGATGTTCAATGAGACAATGATATGAGTCAAGTATTAATAACAATGATTGTTCTTTATATTTGAATAATATGTTTAAATATTTTGCATCATATTTTGAACATGTTATTTATTTTGAATTTTGGTGTTGAATCTGTTTATAACATAAATGTCTAGAAGCTAAAACCAAATTATCTAAACAAAATATTGTTGGCACTAAAAACTTGGACATATCAGTTGAAAGAGCAAGAAGCTGCTCCATGACAATATGCTTGATTCGTGCTGAACAATTTCTCTAAGTTACTGTAAAAATGTATACTTGATTTATAATTTTCCTAGTTACTTAAAAAATAGAAAGATTTTTTTTATATATGTATTGTGTTGCGTATGCAAGATAATCATTTTTTTTAGGGTTCGTCTTGTGGAAAATCAAATTTGTAAAATGCATGCCTTATAGTGATAACAGAAGACAAATCAACTTGATATTATCATCGAAGCAAACTTGTTAGTCACTATAAGATACATGGATCTTCGAGCAATGATTATCGCATGTAAAATTTTAGATCGATATCTCATTCTTCTTTGAGCCAATGCATATTTGTTCGATTTGTGATAAAGAAGAATATCATGTCAACATGTGACTAACGAGTCAAGATGGTGATAGTATAATTATAATGTGTATGAAGAACTATAACTTGCGATATGTTACTGAACAATGAGATCGAGCTAGCAACTTTATCATCATTGATGAGGTGTGAAATTTTGTAGATTCGAAATGAGACGGATGGACCACTCTCTTCAAAGTAATGATATTGACCTCATGTATGTTGGATCACTATGCCATAGTAGATAGAATTATGCATGTACATATAAATATGACCAATAAGTATAAGCAGAAGTGTAGATATGTGTTATAATAATATTAACATTAATATATTTGTTTACCATGAATACTATATTTAAACCAATATTAATGTTTATTATTAAATTATTTATTTAAGTAAAACAATAGCTAACTTGTACATGTAGAACATAAAGTACACCAGTCTTTGCAATGGTTGCAATTATAAATACATGTTGTGTGGCCGCGGAATGGAGTTATATAACCATGGCGCGTGAGTCCCTTCTCAGGGACAACCCCATATATATTTGCTTGGCGCGAATGGAGTTAACTCACTGAGCAGGCATGGTGGCAAAAGAACCTAGTGAGCTACAGTATTAGAGAACGGTGCATTTTTTTAAGTGTCGGGGAAATAGTAGTGGCGATTTTTGTAGACATTCGGAATGAAAGTTGCTGCGAATTATATTAGCGCAAGTCTGTGAAGAGAGGATATGCCAAGCTATTTGGTGGAGGAAATTGCACATAACACCAACTATTGGGGCTTTTGTTGCAACAAACCACAATCCTATCATTTTTTTGCACAAAACACCAATGTTTGGGATAATTACTTGCACAGAACACAAAATACGTTTTGAGAGGTAATTAACTATCTGGGCCCATGCAGGACACCAAAATATATACAAAGATAAGTATGTTCTAAATGCTCTATCTTTGCATAAGATGTTTTATGATGCCTTTTGCAAATTTCTAGCAAAAACAATTATCAGTCTAAAGGCCAAGAGGCCACGGTGGCGTCCCATTTGGTCAAATAAAAATAAGCTGTCAAAAGTTATGTACATGAAAATAATCATGCTCACTATCCGGGAGTCTAACCTATTTTGGTGCCAGTTAGTTAATTATCTCTAAAAAATAATCATGAAAATAATCAGACAGTTAATTACCTCTCAAAACGTATTTTGTGTTCTGTGCAAGTAATTACCCCAAACATTGGTGTTTTGTGCAAAAAAATGCTAGGGTTGTGGTTTGGTGCAACAAATGCCCCAATAGTTGGTGTTATGTGCAATTTCCTCTATTTGGTGGTAGTAGGTGGAAGGTGTTGTTGAGCCGGCGATGCTGGTGGTCTTGTTCGATTTTCTCCAGTTTGGAGCTCAGATTGGGTGCGGTAAAAGGCATTGGTGCAGTAAAAGCTGGGGGTGTCCAAGTTCAATCTGGTCCAAGCTGGGGTATTCAGCAAAACAACATTCTGCGGTCACGGCACAGCAGCTATCTCTGCAACTGACCTACTAGCACGCACTAGAAGAGCACCTGCAGTTCGCCTCACCATTGGCAGGTCGGCACACAACATAAGTTTCAGCAAGGAGGTGTTCTTGTGCCTCAAATACGAGCAAGTTATGCCGCAGCAACAGTAGCCTCTGGCGCAAAGCGCACGAAGACGCTGCCTGATGATATATGCTTGATTCGTAGTTAACAATTTCTCGGAGTTTAGTTAAAAGCGTATACTTGACTTATAATTTCCCTATATACTAAATAATTCGATGGATATTTCTAGATGTTTATCGATCTGCCTATTCAAGATAATGAGAATATTTTGTGTTTCTTTGGAGTTCCTCGTGTGATAATTTTTTTTAAAAATTACATGCTTTGTACTGATATCATAAGTCAAATCGATTCAATACTACCATCGAAAAATACTTGTCAGTCTCTATAAGATATACATGAATCCTCGAGAAAATATACGAACATGAAAGCGTATATTTTGATATCTCATTCTTCTTCGACCGAAAGCATCTCTATTTTATTATATAAACACACGACTAATGCCTCATGACATTGATACTATAAATATATGGTTTACCCATACATCTCAATTGTGCTACGTTATTGATCTATTAGAGTGAGGTTTGGGCACAATTTTATCTTTATTGATGAGGTGTTAAAGTCCGATGATTCTGAAAGAGAGGGATGTACCACACTCTTCATATTATAGATGATGACCTCCATGTACATTGGATCGGTGTAAGAGAGTAGATACCACTATACATATACATATAAATATGACCGATAAATATAGGCACAGTGAAGCTATGTATCACTAGTGGAAACAACACCTTTCGTCCAGGGCTAGAAAAGACATTAGTCCTGGTTGCAGCAAATTTCGGGACAAATGCTATGCATTGGTCCCGGTTTATGCGCCCGAGGCATCAGAAATCGCCTGGGGTCATTGGTACCGGTTCGTTAGCAGGCATTTGTCCCGGTTTGTGGCATGAACCGGGACCAATGCCTCGCCACAGGCCATGTGGCACGTGCAAGGGCATTGGTCACAGTTGATGCCACAAACTGGGACCAATGCCCCCCTTCCCCTACATATACCGCCTCCCAGCTGCCACCCTTCCCTCTATTTTTTTTTGCTTGGAGGAGTGAGAGAGGTGATTGCTAGTGTGTGTTATTTTATTATGCACACGAGGTGTTCGACGAAAACCCGAGCCACACATTAGCTCACAGAAAATGGTATCTTCACCGAGGTTAGCAAACTTATCTTTTTCATCTGTAATTGATACATAAAAAAGTTATATATGTCGATGTACTGTGGTCATTTCTCTATTGAAGATGTGTTATTGTAATTTTTTTTGATAAACTTAATTATATGATGCAGATGGATGCACGGCAGCGATGGACGTACGGTGACCGACGCAGTTCCGAGTATATGGCAGGCCTGAATGCATTTCTCGTTGTAGCTCAGGCGAACAAAGATAATGACTTTATGTGTTGCCCATGTGTTGATTGTCGGAACGTCAGGGAGGACTCTTCCTCGGGAGTCCTTCATGGCCACCTACTTCGGAGAGATTTCATGCCCAGCTATAATTGTTGGACCAAGCATGGAGAAAGAGGGGTTGTGATGGAAGACAATAAAGAAGAAGAAGAAGAAGAAGATGATGATGATCCTTTGTTCCCTGATACGGTTCTACTGCAATGGAAGACAATGAAGAAGACAGAGATGATCAAGAACGGGCATCAGAAGAGCCCGATGATGATCTTGGCCGAGTAATTGCATGCAAGGGAAGACTGTGAAAGTGAATTGGAGAGGTTGAAGCTGGAAAACATGTTACAAGATCACAAAAAGTTGTTGTACCCAAATTGCGAAGATGGCAGCACAAAGCTCGGTACCACACTGGAGTTGCTGAAATTGAAGGCACTGAACGGTGTGACTGACAAATTTGAGAGTTTACTTCAACTAATGAAGCCGAAACTTCCAAAGGATAACGAAGTTCCCGAGAGTATGTACGAAACAAAGAAAGCTCTCTGCTCTCTAGGATTAGATGTGCAGAAGATACATGCATGCATTAATGACTACATCCTCTACCGCGGTGAGAAGTACGAGAATTTGGATGAATATCCGGTATGCACTGCACTGCGGTATAAGATCATAGCAGATGACCCTGGTGATGTTGACGGCGAGCCCCCCCCCCCCCCCCCCCCCCCCCCCCCCGTAAGATGGTTCCTGCAAAGGTGATGTGGTATGCTCTATAATACTACGGTTGAAACGTCTGTTTAGAAACAAAGAGCATGCTAGGTTGTTGCGATGGTACAAAGAAGACCGTAGGAAATACGGAAAGTTGAGACACCCCGCCGATGGATCGCAGTGGAGAAAGATCGAGAGAGACTTCCCGGACTTTATAGGAGAGGAGAGAAACTTATGGTTTGGTCTAAGTACAGATGGCTTTAATCCTTTTGGGGAGCAGAGCTCCAGTCATAGCACCTGGCCCGTAACTCTATGTATGTACAACCTTCCTCCTTGGTTGTGCAAGAAGCGCAAGTTCATTATGATGCCAGTTCTCATCCAAGGCCCGAGGCAACCTGGCAACGACATTGATGTGTATCTAAGGCCATTAATGGAAGAACTCTTACAATTGTGGGGCAAACCAGGTGTACGTTTGTGGGATGAGAACGAACAAAAGCCATTTGACCTACGGGCGTTGCTTTTCGTAACCATCAATGATTGGACTGCTCTTAGTAACATTTCCGGACATACAAACAAGGGATACAATGCATGCACACACTGTTTAGATAAGACTGACGGTGTTTATTTGGATAAATGTAAAAAGGTTGTATACCCGTGACATCTTAGATTTCTTCCGATCAAGCATCCCGTAAGAAAGAAAGGAGGGAAGCATTTCAGAGGTGAGGCAGATAACAGGAAGAAGCCTGACCTTCGTAGTGGTAATGATTTATTTGATATGGTCAAGGACCTAAAAGTAATCTTTGGGAAGGGTGATGGCAGCCAACCTGTTCCGAACGGCCCTGATAAGCGCGCACCCATGTGGAAGAAGAAATCTATATTTTGGGAGCTACCCTATTGGAAAGTTCAAGAGGTCCGCTCTTCAACCGACGTGATGCACGTGACAAAGAATCTCTGGATCAACCTGCTATGCTTCTTGGGCATGTATGGGAAGTCAAAAGATACGCCTGAAGCACGGGAGGACCACCAACGTATCAAAGACCCACGCAACAAGCACACGGATACATGGCACCAGTACATAAGAAGCTACGCTCTTACTAAAGCAGAGAAGGAAATATTTTTTGAAGTTCTTTACAGTATCAAGGTTCTGTCTGGCTTCTCGTCGAATATAAAGGGGATAATAAATGTGGCAGAGAAAAAATTCCAAAACCTGAAGTCTCATGACTGCCACGTGATTATGACGCAGTTGCTTCCGATTGCATTCAGGGGGCTTCTACCGGAAAATGTTCGAGTACCCATTGTGAAGCTATGTGCATTCCTCAACACAATATCTCAGAAGGTAATTGATCAATAAATTCTGGCAAGATTACAGAGGGATGTGGTCCAGTGTCTTGTTAGTTTTGAGTTCGTGTTCGCACCATCCTTCTTTAACATTATGACTCATCTCCTGGTTCACCTATGTGAAGAGATTCATATTCTCGGTCCGGTATTTCTACACAATATGTTCCCCTTTGAGAGGTTCAAGGGAGTCTTGAATAAATATCTTCATAACCGTCCTAGGCCAGAAGCAAGCATCTCGAAGGGCTATGGAACAGAGGAGGTCATTGGGTTCTGTGTTGACTTTATTCCTGACCTTAAGACGATTGGTGTTCCTGAATCGCGACATGAGGGGAGACTGAGGGGAAAAGGAACGCTGGGAAAGAAAACAATGATACCCGGGGACGGGCATTCTTTCACCAAGCACACTACACAGTTCTACAAAATTCTATCTTCGTGGCTCCGTATCTCGAGGAACACAAGAATATTGTATGCTCCACAAACCCGGGAAGGATGACTCATGGATTAAACGCAAACACATGGAGACTTTCGGAAGTTGGTTGCAAACACATCTTATAAATGACACCATTGTTTAATATCAGTTGTACATGTTGGCCGGGTCACCATCTTTGACTATTGGGAGTTTTCAAGGGTACGGGATAAATGTGAATACATTTTACACGATCGCCCAAGAAAATAAGAGCACCAACCAAAACAGTGGTGTCTGCTTTGATACAACAAACCAGAATGGAGAAAATGACACATACTATGGTTACATAGAGGAGATATGGGAACTTGACTATGGATCTTGTTTTAAGGTCCTTTTGTTCAAGTGCAAATGGGTCAATCTGAATGGAGAAGGGGTAAAGGTAGACCCGTTTTACGGAATGACAACAGTGGATCTCAACAATATTGGTTATAGTGACGAACCATTCGTCCTAGCCAATGATGTAGCTCAGGTCTTCTATGTGAAGTACATGTCCTCCAAACCGAAAAAAGAAAAAATTAGCAAACAAATACATCATACGATGAGCCGAAGCGTCACATATTTCTTTCAGGGAAAAGAAACATCCTGCAAATCGAGGACACGACAGACATGTCAGAAGATTATAATAAGTTTGTTGCAATTCCACCCTTCACAATGAAAGCTGACCCAACCATCCCGTGAAATAATGAAGATGCTCCATGGTTACGGCCGAAGCGATCATAAGCAAGGGACAAGGGTTCATGGACCATCTCTACACGAAGAACATTCATAAGACTAGATAGGGATGTTGTTGGTGATGTGGATCTAAACCTAAACGAAGAGCATAGATCTACATAATGGGAAGACATGATCATACATGATCATAGTTCTGTTGAAGAAGTGTTCACAAAAAGTGTTCTATCTCCTTCTAACATTCTAGTGTTTCGGTTTGAAACGACGATGCACACAAACATGCATGTGGGAATCATGGACAATGATGACGAAGGAGTTGTGCCGCGTGGCGCGGGAGTTGTGACATGTGGCCAGGAGGGCGCGGGAGTTTTGACGATGACCCGGAGGAGGTCACGGACGAGTTCCTCGACAACAAGGAGTAGTGTTCGTCCGTTTTCTGTTTTTAATAAAAGAATTTGTATTCCGGCGAACTGTGGCACGCTAGCGCGTCTGTTTTCTGTTTTTAATAAAAGAATTTGTCGCACTGGCGCTCGCGCCCATATTGCACACAAACATGCATATTGGATAGATAAAAAAGACAGTACATAATGGCAAGAGTGGATCCAATCCTAAATGGAGAGCATAGATCTATATGATGGCAAGACTGGATCTGATCTGCTAGACATACTCCTGCCTAGGCCTATAGTACTCCGACTCGTAGTCGTTGTAGTCGCCGCCGTCGTCGTCACTAGGGTCGGACGGTCCTCTGGACTTCCTCGGAGGATCACGACGCTAGGACTGGGCGTGAGGGTAGCGCGGGCGGGGGTTATCGCCGGCCCTGATGTAGTTCATGACGCTCTGAAGAGTCCGTCCGCGGCCCCACCACAACTGACGACTGGCCTCCACTACCAAATTCAACGCGATCTGGAACGTTTTGAGCGGCACGTTTTGATAACGTCGAGCGTTTCCGTCGCGAATGGCTGAAAAGTGGAGTTTCCTCTCGACGTATTGGTTTGGTCCGTCGCAGACTGGTTTTGCTCGACTTTTTGCTAGTTTTATGGCGTGCATTTTCGCCTCCGGCCCAGTAACCCACTAAGAGCCTAGTTGCCTTCGACGAAACTTGCCTGGTCACGTAGAACGTCGCGAATTTTCCTTGGGGCCACACATTCTGCCCTGTTTGACTTCTTTGACTAGCTACGACCGACCAGTTGATGCCTAGACCCCACTTGTCATCCACGGTAAATAAGCATGCACATAATCTTCGAAATTAACCATGCACATAATGTTCGAAATCATCACAGTTAACAGTGAACAAGCCATTTCTGAAACAAATCACAAAAAGAAAAGGATAGACACCGGACCTAGCGTCATAGCCAAGGGTGCGCCTCCGCCAGCGCCACCGCATCTTCATTCTGCATCGAATTACGGATCGCTTCCGCGGTGTCGGCCTCTAGGTTGATAGTGAAATGCCGCGCGAGGCTCGTTTGTCGGAGCTCTTCTGCCGCGAAACTCTCCATGGACGCTAAAATCCCCGCATGCATTTGGGGCCGCGGCAGGGCCTCGTTGTGGAACTCGACGGCGAGATACTCCTCCTCTTCTTCCTCCTCGACGTCCTAAGGTGCGATGGGTGGAGCCGTAGGTGGTGGTGCGCGGGACGAGTTGGCCTGATGCACCTCGCGCTGGTACGCCTCGCGAGCACGCTGATGCACCCAAAATGCATCTACTTTTCCAAGCACTTTGCATCGTATTTCTCTCCGGAGTCCCCCCATAATTGAATAAATCTGCAGAATCTGACGCTGTTTTTAGCAAAAGTCTTCTTTCCGTCTATTTTCGCAGGACTTTTCACAGGGATGAAAACCACGTAACTTTTTATGGAAAAGAAGGGGAATGAGCACCAGATGGGGCCGGGGGGCCACCCGAGGGCCAAAAGGGGGCCCTCACGCGGCCAGATTCCTTGGCCGCGTGGGGTCACCCCTTTTGGGCCCAGATGGACCACTCCGGCTAGGTCTTCGACGTACCCCTCCATATATACGAGAAACTTACGGGTTTCGAAGGGGAGGGCTGTTCGCGAAACGAACCGCCGCCGCCACCATGATCTTCGATTTCGGAGTCAGATTGATCCGGGATTTCACCCCCGGAGGTGGAATTCGAGGGGCTTCGTCACCATCATCATCACCACCATCATCTCCATCAACCATGATCTCCATCACCCCCTCCATGTGTCAGTAGTTGCTGTAGGCATGTGAGGTGTGAGGGGTTTTGGATGAGATTGATCATGTAATTGCTACCCGGTATGCGGGATCTAGGGTTTGTCTTGAGGATTCTTATGTATTATGTTGATGCACTATTGCTAGGCTTAATGCTTGTTACTAGGGCCCAAGTGGCATGATTTCAGTACTGAACTTACATTGCTACATCATATATTTGAGTTTGGTATCTATCTGCAATGTGTATTACCTGCTATTATGTTGAACCTGCGAACCCTAAAGTGACAGCTAGGGAAAACAAGGGGATATGTTCTAGTTTGAGGATTATGTGTGTTCATGGAGTGTTAATGCGTTGGTCCGGGCTTTTCGAAAGGGTAGACCTTAATTACCTGTAGTTCGAAATTGGCCCCGGTGAAATGGGCAGGTAGGACAATAGGCTTTGTGTAAATTCTCTTGGTTAGTACGCACAATAATTTACGGAACACACACCTACATAAAACTGAGATAGAGAAAGGCCCTGCTGCTAGCAAAACATTATTACATGATCAATCTTATCCGTGCAACACCCCGCTGTCACCTCATGCCTGCGTTTTAGTCTCTGGTTTACTTTCACTCTTTTACGGTGAAAACTGGGAAAACACTTGATCTCCATTTACTTTCTATTTGTTTACTTTCACTGCATTATTACACTCACCACTCTCGTTGCAAGTTTGTTGATACACAGGTGTGGTTGGGAGTGACGTCCCAATTGCTAAAGTATCACCGGTATTCTTGTGTTCCCACTGAGTCGAACTACAAATTTGGGTAATACTTCCCATCGAAGACTACGATTGATCTCCTGCACTTTGGAGCCATCAAGACTGTTTTCTGGCGCCGTTGCCGGGGAGCCTAGATTTATTGGTAAGACCACTTGTTATTGTCTACTTGCTGCACTTTCTTGTTCCCTACAATGGGAAAGGGAAAGGACACTTTGAAGGAGGTAATGCCTTCGACTACTCGTTCTGGTAATGATTTCCCTAGTAGAACAAAATTTTCACCTAATATTGTTTCTACTGTGGCTGCTAAGAAAAAGAAAGGAATAGCTGGTAAATCACTGTCGCACCCTGACTTCTAAGGGATACTCACCGCACGAACTGGATAGCAGATGCTTGGATTATGGGGCATAACTGCTCCCACGTCCCAGCTTCCTGGTAGGCATGCGCTTATGCGCGACAACACAAGCTCTGCTATTCCACCGTCGATGTAAACTATCCACTAGAAATCACAGGCACTACCATTGACGTACTTCATAACAAACACGCACTGTACGTCAACAGTTTTGAACGAATGATAATCATAACATATCTCTAAGACACAAAAGATTGAAATAAAGTTGCAAATGGCTCTCATTAGAGCAGAGATAGCAAATACAATCATCCAGAGGACACATGTCCCAACATGGCATTCATTACATCAGCGGAAGCAATCAAAGGTGTCTGAGTACAGACAAACCCAATGGCTTAAGAAGCCGGAGGAAAATAAAGCAAACGAAGCCCATCCACGAAGGTTCTGGATCCTGCCCTGGTCCAGCTATCTACTCGTCTGCAGCGTCGTCAAACTCCACGAAGTAGCCGTCCTGGGAAGCATCGTAGCCGTAGTCGTACTCTGCGTAAACCACAGCCCCAACGGGGTCAGTACATCCAAGTACTGGCAAGCAAGACTCACAATTCATCAAAGAGTTACCCGTCAACACAAGCATAGATGCTTGGGATCAACGGAAGAAAGGGGTGTTATAAAAGTTGCTGCTGGCTGCGCTAACCAACTACAGAAGATAACTACAAGTTCCGGCTAACAGAATAAGATGAGATCGAGGATTGTAACCAACTGAAAGATAACTTCAACCAAACCCATCCTGGATCTCGCCCCTTATCCAAAGAAGCAATCCGAGGATAACTCACACAGTTGTGATAAGGTGAATCAAGTTATTGTGTGAATAACCTATTAATAGTCAAGTTATTAATCAGTGGGTGAATCATGATTGATCATTAAGTTGAAGTTGTCCTGAGTACTTGTTAGCCAGTACTTTCACCAAGTAATCCATAACCGCGGAAAACACGGCTTCTCGAGAAGATTATCCCTGCAGGGTTGCACCAATTTGGCCGTACACTCATGAATATCCCGCCAGATGGGATGCCTCCCACCAAGCGGGGCACTCAACACAACCAACCATTCTCCGCATCAAGCCCAAAGCACCTTGGGCGCACGGCTAATCGAGCCCAGAAGAAAATGGACCCTCATAGCACTCTAAGAACGTGTCCCCCTATATGCCGACTACAAAAGTTCCACCCTGCGCTGGGCTCGCAAAAACATGCATGCGGCAAATAGAAAGCACGAACTAAATGAGATGATTTGGACGAGATGCGAATCAGGTCAAGTTGAGGGGGGCGCCCATACTCGCTTCCCAAATGTGGGTAGTGCGCTCATCATGGATCAGTAGACAAGACCCTTTTCCTATTAGGGTCGACACTAGCAGGCTTCAAAACCTCTCATGGGCCTCCTGCCGGTGCCTTATCATCAGATTATTATTTACCATTAGCAATTAACAGGATTGATTGATTAACATCGAGCCCCGGTACAAATAATAAGATAGTAAAAGCAGTAACCGACAACAGACTCGAGTAAAAGCAACCCTAAGCATGCTAGGTAAGAACAGGCACAAGCAAAGGCTGTAGGTATGGAGGTGAGGCAATAATATTGGCTCAGGGAATCATGTGATAGGTTCGGAGAACAAGCAACGATACATAGGGCTAGCAATAATAGACAAAAGGATAGTATCGACAACAAGTGTGGAAAGGAACTCGATGATTCATGTGAGTGATAACTTGCCTGGCAGCTCAGTATCGTACTGGGCTAGGTCCTGGGGAGTGGTGTCGTAAGGATCGTCGGTCTCAACGTAGTCGTCGTCTAACCGAGAAGAAGCAAACAAACAAAACAGGTATGTAAACAAACACTGACATGGCATTGTGCACAATCAAATATGATGCATGACAATTTAATAGATGCAATAAAATAACCTATTTGATATGATAACACAATTTAAATGGACTGATATGCTACTGTGAGTTTATGAAAAGCCCCTGGAATTTGGTTAGATTATTTGTTTTCCAACTAAACAACAGGTGATAATGGTTTAGTATGATGCATGCAACAGTAAAATAGCAAAATAACAACATTAGAACCAAATTAGAATAGGGTGTAGCAATTTAGAAGTTTGTTATTAATTTAGGAAAATTTTGGGTGCATTAAAGGTATCACACAAGTAGTTGTTGTTTTCAACCATATAAAATGTTCAAAACAAATAGCAAGGTTGATATTTGAAAAGAGCATCAAATTCTGGTTGGATTACATGTTTCACAATTTGAAATTGGACTTTGGATTATTTAATTATGAATTAAACAATATTAAACAATTTTTAATTGAATTAAACAAGATTTAAATTGTTTAGGCAATTTAAATTGTTCAAACCAGAAAACAAAATTCATATTTGAATAGAGCATTCAAAAAGGTGTGAAAAACATATTTTAGTTGAATTATTTGAAAACAGTATGAATTAGTTATGAATTATTTCAAATTGCATTTGAATTATTTGGATTTGAATTTAAATTGCATTTTGAAAATTCAAAACAGAACACAAATTGCATATTTGGATAGATTAGGAAATTTGGATCAGAATAGATATCAAGTTTGTATTTATTGGATTTATAAAATGAAAGTTATTGAATTTAGAAGTTTAAATTCAATTCTGCTATTTAAAAGAAAATAGAATTTAAAACAGATTCGTTTTATTTCTTTTTATACGCACTGAAACATACACCCAGCCACTGCCAGGGGGGCCCAATGGGACCGTGTGCTTGCGTGGCAAGTGTGTGGCTGACAGGGGGCCCTCCCTGTCAGCGTGGCAGAGGAAAAAAGTGTGGGATTAATTCCCGCGAGGGCAGGGCTCGAACCCTGCACCTCTCCCTCGCTGCTCGTTAGACTGAACCAGTGCGCTGCGCTGCGTTTCGTGACAGAAGCAGCGACGCGGGGAGGATAAGGTTCAGACCCACGCCTAACTGAAAAACGGACGCGCGCAACTCTGAACTTCTGTCAGAGATCAAAGACGCCGGCGGCGATCACCGTTGCGAAGCGATCGTGGGGGCTGCTGTGGTGCAGTAGGGTGATGGATGCGCGCGGATGCAACAGAGAGGAAAAGGAGGAGGATACGGTGGTGCTCACCACCGTTTGGAGACGATGCAGAGGCGCGGTGACGAACGGCTGACGGCGACAACAGCGGCGTGGACGAGGACGGCGGCGCAGCTGTGGTGGGTCTCCGTGGGTGCTCCGGTGTGCAAACGAGAGAGGGTGGCGAGGTGGCTTGGTTCTAGTGCTCAGCGAGGTGGATGCGTGGCTACGGCGGTGGTTTCCATCGTGGATTCAGAGAAGAAAAACGCCGGCGAGGTGACAGTGGTGGGGATCGGCAGAGAGAAGGGATTGGCGGCGGCGATCGCGAGGTGGAGGGGAAACCTAGGAGCCTAGGGTTTCTCCCAGGGCTGGAGGGGGGTATTTATAGGCCCGGAGGCGCTGTGCGGCCGCCGGAGTCGCGCGCGGGCCGCCGTGGCACCGCTCGGATGGCGCCGTACCGCGGGAAGAAGTGCGATTAGGCGTTGCACGAATCTCCGCGCACTCCCAAGCGGTAAGTGAGGGGGTGCGCGGGCTGGGCTGCTGCGCGCGCGTAGGCTAGTGGGATGGGCTGTGCTAGCTGCCGCGCGCGCTGCTGTGTTCCTTTTATTTTTTTATTTTTCTGTTTTTTTTTTTTTTGTAGTTTGCTTTTGGATGAATTTGATAGGTTTTTGATTAGATAAAAATTTGGAAAATTTTGGTTAAGCCTTTTAGGTATTTTAGAACCACCTTGCAAGATTGGATTTCAAAAAGTGAAATTTAAAATGGGGTTTTGTGTTTGAAATGAAATAGAACAATTTTCATTATTGAAACAACATTTTGAGACATAATTTAAATAGGGTTACCCCTAGGTTTAAAACATGATTTTAGAATCACAAAGTGTGGTGAATTTTGATGGGTTCAAACAAGTACTGAGTTGAACTTGGTTTGAAATTGAAAAGATGATTTGAGAATTATTGATTGAAATATTGGTTGGATTTAAAGCAACAATTTAATAAGTGAGAAAAGGAACAACATGGTTGTTTTTAGTTGTTATTTTTATTCCAAAATTGTAACAGAGCAAGTATGAAACCAATGTTTGAAAAAAAGTTTGGATTTGAGTTGTGAAAACAAGATAAAACAGATAGAAAACAAATGCAAACAATAAGTAAACATGATGACATGATGCATTGCTTGAAATAAAACAAGGAATCAAACATTCTAAGGGTTGTTTTCATACTTGGATGTTACAAAACGCCCCCCCTTGAAGGAATCGCGCCCCGAGATTCCCTACTGAGAAATGAAAAGGTCCGGATACTTCTTGCGAAGATCCTCTTCGGTCTCCCACGTTGCCTCTTTATCGGAATGATGCGACCATTGGACTTTCAAGAACTTGGTGCTCTTGTTGCGAGTCTTACGCTCGGTCTCATCGAGAATACGAATAGGGTGCTCCTCATAAGACAGATCATCTTGCAGCTCAATAGAATCATGATCAACTGCACGATCTGGGTCTTTGAAACACTTCTTGAGTTGTGACACGTGGAAAACATCGTGCACCTTGGATAGTTTTTCTGGAAGTTCGAGACGATAAGCATTCTCTGCACGTCTTGAGAGGATGTTGAAAGGACCAATGTATCTTGGTGCAAGCTTTCCTTTCACACCAAAACGATGAGTGCCTCTGAGGGGAGTTACACGGAGATATGCCTTATCACCAGGTGCATAGACCATATCCCTGTGCTTGCTATCATAATAGCTCTTCTGACGAGACTGAGCAATCCTGAGATTGTCACGAATGATACGAACTTTCTCCTCGGCTTCCTTAACAATATCAGGGCCTAAGAGTGAACGTTCACCAGCTCCAGACCAATTGATTGGACTCCTGCATCTGCGACCATACAGTGCCTCAAAAGGTGCCATGCCTAGGCTTGCCTGGTAGCTGTTGTTGTAGGAGAATTCAGCATATGGAAGGCAGTCCTCCCATTTCATGCCAAAGGAGAGACCACATGCTCTGAGCATATCCTCGAGAATCTGATTGACTCTTTCGACTTGCCCCTGAGACTGAGGGTGATAAGCTGTGCTGAACAGAAGTTTAGTGCCCAATGCTTCTTGAAAGCTTTTCCAGAAATGAGAAGTGAAGATGCTTCCACGATCTGAGCTTATTTCCAATGGTACACCATGAAGAGGAACAATCCTTGCTGTGTAGAGCTCTGCTAACTGGCTAGCTGAGATAGTTTCCTTGACAGCAAAGAAGTGAGCAACCTTAGTGAGACGATCAATAACAACGAAGATTGCATCGTTGCCTTTCCTGGACTTTGGAAACCCAGTAACGAAGTCCATTTCAATCATGTCCCACTTCCAGTCAGGAATTTTCAGAGGTTGGAGTAGACCTGCTGTCTTTTGATGGACTGCCTTAACACGTTGACAAACGTCGCATTCAGAAACGTATTGAGCAATTTCACGTTTCATGCCAGACCACCAATACAGAGTCTTAAGATCCTGGTACATCTTTGTACTTCCAGGGTGAATAGATAGAGGAGTTTCATGAGCCTCCTTGAGAATGATATCCTTGAGACTTTGAATCTGAGGAACTGCAATGCGTCCTTCGAAGAACACAGTTCCCTTGTCATCAATTGAGAAGGACTTGAATTTATCACTGCCCTTTTTGATTTGCTCTACCATCTTCTTGATTTCATTATCACGAAGTTGTTCAGAACGAATCTTGTCCTCGAGAGTTGGGCTGGCTGTCAAGCTCGCAAGGTATCCTTCAGGAACAAGACCAAGGTTTAGCTTCTGGAATTCCTCATGAAGTGGAGGTTGGCTTTCCATGATCATGAGATTATTGCAATAGGATTTGCGACTGAGAGCATCGGCCATAACATTAGCCTTGCCTGGAGTGTAAGAAATGGTGAGATCAAAGTCTTTAATCTTCTCAATCCATCTCCTTTGCCTGAGGTTCAGATCTGGCTGAGTGAAGATGTATTTCAGACTCTTATGATCGGAAAAGATTTCAGTTTTGTTACCCAACAAGTATTGTCTCCATTTCTTGAGGGCAAACACAACTGCTGCAAGTTCAAGATCATGAGTGGGATAGTTTTGCTCATGTGGGTTCAACTGACGTGAAGCATAAGCCACAACTTGACGTTCTTGCATAAGAACTGCTCCTAGGCCTTGGAGAGATGCATCACAGAATATCTGGAAAGGTTTGGTAGTATCTGGACCAACCAGAACAGGTGTGGAAGTGAGTTTAGTCTTCAGGAGGTTGAAACTCTCATCACATTGTGGAGTCCAAACGAACTTTTTGTCCTTCTTTGTGAGATCAGTGAGAGGTTTGGCAATCTTGGAAAAGTTTTGGACGAAACGACGGCAATAGCTAGCCAAGCCAAGAAAGCTTCTGACTTGCTTCACCGTCTTAGGGGGTTTCCAATCAACAATTGCCTTAACCTTTTCAGGATCAATGGCAATGCCTTTGGCAGAGATGATATGACCAAGATATGCAACTTCTGGAATCCAGAACTCACATTTGGAATACTTGGCATACAGACGATGCTCGCGAAGTTTCATGAGAGTGAGACGAAGGTGTTCTCCATGCTCTTCCTCGGATTTTGAGTAGACTAGAATATCATCAAGATATACGACAACGAACTTGTCGAGGTATTCATGGAAGACAGAATTCATGAGTCTTGAGAAGGTCGCCGGTGCATTGGTGAGACCAAAGGACATGACGGTGAATTCATATAGACCGTAACGAGTGGTGAAGGCTGTTTTTGGAATATCTTCCTTTCTGATCTTTATCTGATGGTAACCCATCCTCAAGTCCAACTTTGAGAATATTGAGGCTCCAGCAAGTTGATCAAAAAGATCATCGATACGAGGAAGTGGATACTTGTTCTTGATGGTTTTCTCGTTGAGAGGACGATAGTCAACCACGAGTCTTTTTCTTTGATCCTTCTTGGCAACAAACAGGGTTGGGCAACCCCAAGCGGAAGAACTAGGCTGAATGTAACCTTTTTCCATGTACATATCGATTTGCTCCTTCAACAATTTCAGTTCAGGAGGAGCTATCTTGTATGGATGCTTAGAGATTGGAGCAGTACCTGGCTCAAGCTCGATCACGAACTCAACTGCTCTGTCCGGAGGCATCCCTGGCAATTCTTCTGGAAAGACGTCAGGGAATTCACAAACCACCGAAACATTTTCAATTTGAGGAAGGGGTTTGGCATCGAGGTTGAACAGCTGAACAGAACTTGATCCATATGGAGAATAGACTATCTGGCCTGAAGTGTGAGAGAGAGCTATTGACTTTTGAGCACAGTCAATTTTAGCTTTGTGGGTCTTCAACCAATCCATACCCAGAATGACATCAATGTCAGAATTTCCCAGCAACATGAGTGAAGCAAGGAATATGCGACCTCCAATTAGGATTTCATTGTCCATGCTTATCTGGGAAGTCAACATTTGCGGTCCCGGAGAGTGAACAGTCATCTGATTGCTTAGCGGAACCAGAACTAGGTTGTATGCTTTTGCAAAAATCTTTGACACGAATGAATGCGATGCTCCAGTATCAAACAACACTTTAGCTGGAATAGAGTTTACGGGTAATATACCGAGAACGACGTCAGCGGCTTCCTCAGCTTTGTCGGCCTTGATATGGTTCACCCTCGCGTTCCTCCCGACAGGCCTGTTGTTGGAGTTGAAGGCTTTAGCCGGGGGAGCACGAACCATAGCCTGGTTGGTGTTGGGGCGAGGAGGTGGAGGTAGCTGCCTCTGAGTGCACTTATCAGCGTAGTGCCCAGTCTCCTTGCATTTGTAGCAAGTGACGACACGAGGAGGCCCTGGCCTTGGCAGCCCCATTGGAATCCTCTGACCCTGCATCTGAGATGGGTTGGGCGGGCGGGGACCAAAGCCTGGAGCAGCTTGGGCATTTGGAGCCCGAGTGACAGCACCATTTGGCACCCAGATGCGGCGCTTCTGCGGAGGGGTGGTCATGTTGGAGGAGGAACCACCCTCACGCGAGTGCTTGCGGGACTCTTCGAACGCCTTGCGCCCATTCTCCTCATTGAGCGCGGTGTTCACGAGCTCAACGAAGTCCTTGCACTTGATGTTGGTGAGAGCGTACTTCAGTTCCGGGTTAAAGCCTCGGCGGAACCTTGCCATCTTCTTGGTTTCGGTGGACAGTTCGTCACCAGCATACCGAGCGAGGCGATTGAACTCGTTCTGGTAGCCGAGAACGTCCAGCTTGCCCTGTCTGAGAGAGCAGAATTCCTCACGCATCCTTTCCATGAGACCATCCGGGATGTGGTACTTCAGGAAGGCATCCTTGAAACATCCCCAGGTGATAGGATAGCCAGCTCTCATGGTCTGGTAGTTCTCCCACCAAGTAGCTGCCTGACCCTTCAGTAGGTAGGTGGCATACTTGACCTTATCTTCCTCAGCAACATGAGCAATCTCCAGAGCCCTGTTGATCTCCCTGATCCAGTCATCAGCATCCAGAGGCTCACGTGTTGCCACGAAAGCCCTCGGACCCACGCTCAGAAACTCCTTAATGCTGACTCGCGGAGCATTCTGGTTGTTGTGCTGGTTAGCCTGGATCTGGGCCATCTGAGTCACCACTTGGGTCATCTGAGCCAACAGTTCCCCCATTGGTGGTGGCGGAGGCGGGGTGTTCCTGGTTGGAGGCATCCTGAACAGAAATGCATTTTAGCACAACAATACAACAGGATAGACTTGGTAACCGAAAGATAGATTATTCCGACGCATGAATAGATAACCAACAGGTACATCATCACATGTTCAAATACATCAGAATATCCAACAGACCAACACATGGTTCGAAAGACAAGGATAACTAAACATAGCTAGGAGCGGATACATCGATACTCCCATGCTCATCACGCAGGACGGCGGTGAGTAGTACGACGAGAGATACGGTGAGGAGGAACCCCACGGAAGTAGGTATCACGACGATCCCTGTAGATAGGAAATGCTCTGAGAGCAACTCTCGGAGTGGTGAAGTAGAAAGCGTCCTCTTCCTGTGCTCCATATCGAGGGATCCCCGTGTAACCTGCACCGAGGTGGAGAAGTGGACCTCTGTCCGGCTCGTAACCTCCAGCATCTGGCAACGGTAACCCAGCTGTCTGAACGCAACGTGCAAAGCGCTCATCTCCAACAAAGTCTGTGGTGTACGTCGCCAGACGGGTGAGAGCAAGGTGGAGCTGCTCCCTGACTGAGGCTAACTCCTGAGAAAGTGTGGAAGCAACGGCGTCACTGTGCCTCACGAACTGGGCAGTAGTGTGCAGCCTGGAGCTATCAGACTCGTAGGTATCCAGGTCGCGGTGGTCAGTGAAGTGAACTCCCGCTGCCGTGATGTAACCACGGGGGATGTGACGATAGATGGAATCATCAAACCCCCAGTAGTCAGCACGTAAAACGGTGAGACTCACGTACGCTGACTGCTGCACGGCCATATCCACTGTGGAACCTACTGCCTCGTAGCTGTGAACAAAGCTCCTGCCATCATCCGACAGAATGTAGACGATAGCTCGGTAGAAAGTCTGCTCGAACTCGCGCTGGTGCTCGTAGACCTGGTACTCTGGTGCCCAACGGAACCCCAGATAGGTAACCATATCCCTCAGCATCTCCGGATAACCGGTGGTGTCCTCACAGCGAGTCATCCTAACCACCTGCGGGTAGAACCTGAGATCCATCTGCAGATGATCGGGAAGGTTTTGATTAGGCTCCGGTAGAAGAAAAAGGATGTGGAACTCAACAAGGTTCAATGGACGATAAGGATGTCGAAAAGAACATGATATTGAAGCAACACTGGGAAAACTTGACCAAAAGTCCTGAGGTACTAAGGAGAACCCAAAACACGTGAAATCCTAACTTGAAAGTTTAGGTGAGAACAGAAAACACGTTGCACTTCCTTACCAGAAAAAGGGTGGGTGGGTGGGGAAAGAAGAAAAATGACAGAATTCCTACTCTCACGTTTCATTTTTCCTATATAGCTACAAAATAGTTTCTAGACTCAACTGCGACCAGTAAAAAGGGATCCTACATGCAGACAGGCTCTGATACCATTTGTCGCACCCTGACTTCTAAGGGATACTCACCGCACGAACTGGATAGCAGATGCTTGGATTATGGGGCATAACTGCTCCCACGTCCCAGCTTCCTGGTAGGCCTGCGCTTATGCGCGACAACACAAGCTCTGCTATTCCACCGTCGATGTAAACTATCCACTAGAAATCACAGGCACTACCATTGACGTACTTCATAACAAACACGCACTGTACGTCAACAGTTTTGAACGAATGATAATCACAACATATCTCTAAGACACAAAAGATTGAAATAAAGTTGCAAATGGCTCTCATTAGAGCAGAGATAGCAAATACAATCATCCAGAGGACACATGTCCCAACATGGCATTCATTACATCAGCGGAAGCAATCAAAGGTGTCTGAGTACAGACAAACCCAATGGCTTAAGAAGCCGGAGGAAAATAAAGCAAACGAAGCCCATCCACGAAGGTTCTGGATCCTGCCCTGGTCCAGCTATCTACTCGTCTGCAGCGTCGTCAAACTCCACGAAGTAGCCGTCCTGGGAAGCATCGTAGCCGTAGTCGTACTCTGCGTAAACCACAGCCCCAACGGGGTCAGTACATCCAAGTACTGGCAAGCAAGACTCACAATTCATCAAAGAGTTACCCGTCAACACAAGCATAGATGCTTGGGATCAACGGAAGAAAGGGGTGTTATAAAAGTTGCTGCTGGCTGCGCTAACCAACTACAGAAGATAACTACAAGTTCCGGCTAACAGAATAAGATGAGATCGAGGATTGTAACCAACTGAAAGATAACTTCAACCAAACCCATCCTGGATCTCGCCCCTTATCCAAAGAAGCAATCCGAGGATAACTCACACAGTTGTGATAAGGTGAATCAAGTTATTGTGTGAATAACCTATTACTAGTCAAGTTATTAATCAGTGGGTGAATCATGATTGATCATTAAGTTGAAGTTGTCCTGAGTACTTGTTAGCCAGTACTTTCACCAAGTAATCCATAACCGCGGAAAACACGGCTTCTCGAGAAGATTATCCCTGCAGGGTTGCACCAATTTGGCCGTACACTCATGAATATCCCTCCAGATGGGATGCCTCCCACCAAGCGGGGCACTCAACACAACCAACCATTCTCCGCATCAAGCCCAAAGCACCTTGGGCGCACGGCTAATCGAGCCCAGAAGAAAATGGACCCTCATAGCACTCTAAGAACGTGTCCCCCTATATGCCGACTACAAAAGTTCCACCCTGCGCTGGGCTCGCAAAAACATGCATGCGGCAAATAGAAAGCACGAACTAAATGAGATGATTTGGACGAGATGCGAATCAGGTCAAGTTGAGGGGGGCGCCCATACTCGCTTCCCAAATGCGGGTAGTGCGCTCATCATGGATCAGTAGACAAGACCCTTTTCCTATTAGGGTCGACACTAGCAGGCTTCAAAACCTCTCATGGGCCTCCTGCCGGTGCCTTATCATCAGATTATTATTTACCATTAGCAATTAACAGGATTGATTGATTAACATCGAGCCCCGGTACAAATAATAAGATAGTAAAAGCAGTAACCGACAACAGACTCGAGTAAAAGCAACCCTAAGCATGCTAGGTAAGAACAGGCACAAGCAAAGGCTGTAGGTATGGAGGTGAGGCAATAATATTGGCTCAGGGAATCATGTGATAGGTTCGGAGAACAAGCAACGATACATAGGGCTAGCAATAATAGACAAAAGGATAGTATCGACAACAAGTGTGGAAAGGAACTCGATGATTCATGTGAGTGATAACTTGCCTGGCAGCTCAGTATCGTACTGGGCTAGGTCCTGGGGAGTGGTGTCGTAAGGATCGTCGGTCTCAACGTAGTCGTCGTCTAACCGAGAAGAAGCAAACAAACAAAACAGGCATGTAAACAAACACTGACATGGCATTGTGCACAATCAAATATGATGCATGACAATTTAATAGATGCAATAAAATAACCTATTTGATATGATAACACAATTTAAATGGACTGATATGCTACTGTGAGTTGCATATGAAAAGCCCCTGGAATTTGGTTAGATTATTTGTTTTCCAACTAAACAACAGGTGATAATGGTTTAGTATGATGCATGCAACAGTAAAATAGCAAAATAACAACATTAGAACCAAATTAGAATAGGGTGTAGCAATTTAGAAGTTTGTTATTAATTTAGGAAAATTTTGGGTGCATTAAAGGTATCACACAAGTAGTTGTTGTTTTCAACCATATAAAATGTTCAAAACAAATAGCAAGGTTGATATTTGAAAAGAGCATCAAATTCTGGTTGGATTACATGTTTCACAATTTGAAATTGGACTTTGGATTATTTAATTATGAATTAAACAATATTAAACAATTTTTAATTGAATTAAACAAGATTTAAATTGTTTAGGCAATTTAAATTGTTCAAACCAGAAAACAAAATTCATATTTGAATAGAGCATTCAAAAAGGTGTGAAAAACATATTTTAGTTGAATTATTTGAAAACAGTATGAATTAGTTATGAATTATTTCAAATTGCATTTGAATTATTTGGATTTGAATTTAAATTGCATTTTGAAAATTCAAAACAGAACACAAATTGCATATTTGGATAGATTAGGAAATTTGGATCAGAATAGATATCAAGTTTGTATTTATTGGATTTATAAAATGAAAGTTATTGAATTTAGAAGTTTAAATTCAATTCTGCTATTTAAAAGAAAATAGAATTTAAAACAGATTCGTTTTATTTCTTTTTATACGCACTGAAACATACACCCAGCCACTGCCAGGGGGGCCCAATGGGACCGTGTGCTTGCGTGGCAAGTGTGTGGCTGACAGGGGGCCCTCCCTATCAGCGTGGCAGAGGAAAAAAGTGTGGGATTTATTCCCGCGAGGGCAGGGCTCGAACCCTGCACCTCTCCCTCGCTGCTCGTTAGACTGAACCAGTGCGCTGCGCTGCGTTTCGTGACAGAAGCAGCGACGCGGGGAGGATAAGGTTCAGACCCACGCCTAACTGAAAAACGGACGCGCGCAACTCTGAACTTCTGTCAGAGATCAAAGACGCCGGCGGCGATCACCGTTGCGAAGCGATCGTGGGGGCTGCTGTGGTGCAGTAGGGTGATGGATGCGCGCGGATGCAACAGATAGGAAAAGGAGGAGGATACGGTGGTGCTCACCACCGTTTGGAGACGATGCAGAGGCGCGGTGACGAACGGCTGACGGCGACAACAGCGGCGTGGACGAGGACGGCGGCGCAGCTGTGGTGGGTCTCCGTGGGTGCTCCGGTGTGCAAACGAGAGAGGGTGGCGAGGTGGCTTGGTTCTAGTGCTCAGCGAGGTGGATGCGTGGCTACGGCGGTGGTTTCCATCGTGGATTCAGAGAAGAAAAACGCCGGCGAGGTGACAGTGGTGGGGATCGGCAGAGAGAAGGGATTGGCGGCGGCGATCGCGAGGTGGAGGGGAAACCTAGGAGCCTAGGGTTTCTCCCAGGGCTGGAGGGGGTATTTATAGGCCCGGAGGCGCTGTGCGGCCGCCGGAGTCGCGCGCGGGCCGCCGTGGCACCGCTCGGATGGCGCCGTACCGCGGGAAGAAGTGCGATTAGGCGTTGCACGAATCTCCGCGCACTCCGAAGCGGTAAGTGAGGGGGTGCGCGGGCTGGGCTGCTGCGCGCGCGTAGGCTAGTGGGCTGGGCTGTGCTAGCTGCCGCGCGCGCTGCTGTGTTCCTTTTATTTTTTTATTTTTCTGTTTTTTTTTTTTTTTTGTAGTTTGCTTTTGGATGAATTTGATAGGTTTTTGATTAGATAAAAATTTGGAAAAATTTGGTTAAGCCTTTTAGGTATTTTAGAACCACCTTGCAAGATTGGATTTCAAAAAGTGAAATTTAAAATGGGGTTTTGTGTTTGAAATGAAATAGAACAATTTTCATTATTGAAACAACATTTTGAGACATAATTTAAATAGGGTTACCCCTAGGTTTAAAACATGATTTTAGAATCACAAAGTGTGGTGAATTTTGATGGGTTCAAACAAGTACTGAGTTGAACTTGGTTTGAAATTGAAAAGATGATTTGAGAATTATTGATTGAAATATTGGTTGGATTTAAAGCAACAATTTAATAAGTGAGAAAAGGAACAACATGGTTGTTTTTAGTTGTTATTTTTATTCCAAAATTGTAACAGAGCAAGTATGAAACCAATGTTTGAAAAAAAGTTTGGATTTGAGTTGTGAAAACAAGATAAAACAGATAGAAAACAAATGCAAACAATAAGTAAACATGATGACATGATGCATTGCTTGAAATAAAACAAGGAATCAAACATTCTAAGGGTTGTTTTCATACTTGGATGTTACAATCACTATTGTCAAAAATGTCTACTAGTACATCTAATGATCAAACACTTAATAATGTAGACAAAGAACTAGCTTCTGAAATTCCTAAAACTATTACAACACCTGAGGCAAATGAAACACCTAAAACAACTGAAATTCCTGAATCTTCTGTAGATGAAAATGTAGAACTTGAGCTAGAAAGAAATGATGCTCGTAGAGAGTATGAATATGAGGCCTCTTCTGAAGAAGAAGAAGTATTTATTGAGGCCTTTATATCACCTGATTATACAAACTTGATAAACTCTCTATTTATGATGATGCATCTCTTGGAAACTGTTTTGCTGCCACTAGGAATTTGTGTGGCCCAGCTATTAGAATTAGAGATAAAGATTATGAATTCAATGTTAATCCCGAGATAATTGAGATAGTTGAGAAGTCTAGATTCTGTGGAAAGGATGAGGAGTCTCCTCTTGATCATATTGCCGAGTTGCATGCTTTATCTACTACATTTGGAAATGATGAAATCCGTCAACATTATTTATTCTTAAATTTTTTTCCTTTTTCTTTGGGTGAAGATGCTAGAGTTTGGTATAATCGTTTAGGACCTGCATGTATTACTAGTAAGGAAGAATGCTTGCAATTGTTTTTCAATAAATATTTTCCTGCTGAAAGGATACATGCATTAACTGTTGAAATTGGCAATTTTAAACAAGATAATAAAGAGAGTCTACCCCAAGCTTGGGGGAGATTTGGCAAAATGTGTAAGAAATGTCCTGGTCATGTTTTTAAACCTCATGAATTGCTTCATATATTCTATAATGGACTAATGGGGGAAACAAGAGACTACCTTGATAGTATTGTAGGGAATATCTTTAGGGACAGAAGTGTTGATGAAGCAATTGAACTACTGGAGTCTATTCTCGAGAATGATGCTGATTGGAACATTGAGGAGATAGATAAAAATGAGACACTCCCAGAGAAGAAAGGAGGTATACTCGAATTGAACCAAGAAACAATGGCTGAAGCTTCCAAGGATATTAAATAGAAGGGAATTAAAACCTCTCATCTCAAGGAATTATCTGAAATGGGTATTAAACTTCCTACTGATGAACCATGCTTTCCAATTCTAGTGAACTCTATACTCCCTATGGAAGGTAATGAGGAGGTAACACCTCCTGTTGATGTCTCTTATGTTAACAATTTTGCTTATCATGATAATCCTGAGGAGCGTAAAATTAGAATTACTATCATGGAAAACCATCATAAAATTAATTTCCTCCGTGAAAATGTAAATGCTAGTGTAGGGGAAGCTAAAAGAATTGTTAAACATTGTGAAATGATGAACAAGCAAGTTGAGCAAATGATTTCTTTACAAAATCAATTGTATGAAAATCTGACTAAACAAAAACAATTATGTGGAGTTAATACAAGGGGAGGTGCAAGCACCCAGGATCTTGATTATCCTGATGATCATCCTAAAAGAAAAGAGCAAGTTGCTCTTAAAGATAAATATTTTGCAGGAAAATCTCCCAATGAAAATGAGCATGATGATGACTCCAATGAGCAAGACAAGGATATTTCTATTTCTGATGCTGAAACTGAGGATGATAATAATGAAGAAGAAGAATCATCTCCACCTGATATTGAACAACATGATGATAATAATGAAGAAGCTGCTGGTAAGGAGGATCCTCGGCCTCCTATTGAGAAGACCAAGAAGAAGAAGAAACCAAATAAAGATAAAGATAAAGGTAAAGAAAGGGATCCGTGGGTACAAAGACCCATTCCATATCCCCAAGAGGTATCAAAAACAAAAGATGAAGAGAGGTATGGGCAATTTTATGATATGATTAAGAATATGAAATTAGAGATTCCACTTATTGATGCTATTAAGAATCCTCCATATTCAAAATACATGAAAGATATTGTCACTAATAAAAGAAAGATACCTACTGATGCTATTACTGCTATGCTTGCTGATTATTCATTTAAAGGAAAATTGCCTGAAAAACGTGGAGATCCTGGTATTCCTACTATTCCTTGCAAAATTAAAGAAGCCTATGTGAAATATGCATTATGTGATTTAGGAGCTGGTGTTAGTGTTATGCCTTTCACACTATATAAGAAGCTTAATTTGAACAAACTAGTTCCAACAGAAATATCTTTACAAATGGCTGATAAAATAACTGCTGTACCTATAGGAATATGTGAGGATGTTCCCATCTCTATTGATAATGAGTTCATACCTACTGATTTTGTTATATTAGAAATGCCTGAAGATGATAATCTATCTATTATTCTTGGTAGACCTTTTTTGAATACTGCAGGAGCTGTGATAAATTGCACTGAGAGCAAAGTGACATTTAATGTTAAAGGCAAAGAGCACACTATTTATTTTCCCAAGAAGAAACATGTTACAAGTATGAGCACAAGTGTGAATGCTATACAAATAAATTCCATTAAGATTGGTAGCATTGAAATACCTATACCACCTCCAGCACCAAGGTATGAAATATTGATGATTGGGACCATTCCAATCAAATATGAGGTAACTTGATTTATTGTTTTATAATAAGTAATAATAAGAATCATGAGCTATATTCTTTACATGTTGCTAATGAGACCTGATCAACCTCATTACTAATGTGGAAATGATAAAGGCATGATTCACAAACATTTAAATTGCATTTTTTTTATGTTATTTGCTTTAAAATTGTGAGACATAGACATAATATTAAAAAAAATTAGAATCAGAAATCACAGAATATGAAGTTTTAGAAATTCTCTGTAGAATTCACGTAAAATTCCAGAAAAATTAGGGGGTAAGTTTTTTGCCCGAAGGGGCCAGCAGCCAGTGGGGGAGCACCAGCAGGCCACCAGGGGCCAAAATAGGTACCTCCACGCGGCCAGATTCCTTGGCCGCGTGGGATACCCCATTTTTGGCCACAAGTGGATGCTGGGGCCCATCCAATGCTCATCTGCTCCCTTTCGACCGAAAACCAACCCAGTTCATCTCCTCCATTTTTCCCGTGCTCTGTTTCTCCGTCAATCCTCGATCTCCACATTTGAGGCAGATTTTTTAAATCTGTTTGATTTAATCACTCCTTGGTATGTAACTCCTTCACTCATCCAATTACTTTTTGCTCCCATGCTTTGTGTATGAAGTATTTTGCTGCACTAGGTGTCACCTATTATGTCTAAGAACTCCATGAATTTAAGTTTTCTAGTTGATATGGATGCATGATATTGATTAGAGGACTAGTTATGGATGCCTTACCAACGTTTTAGAGTGATACAATTTTATTTTGGTACAACAAGGTAACATGCTGAACAAGGGAAAGACATTGATTGGGATGTCCTCAAGGACAAGGAGAAGAGAATCAAGGGTGTCCAACAATCATGATGATAATCAGTTATGGGAGGATGAATTGGTTTTTGCAGGTGAAAATCTGCGTGTCCATACCACAAGATGGCAAGACCCCGAAGTTCTTGAACATTGGGGGATTGCTGAAGATTTCCAGGCCTTTGCTGCAACTACGGGGCTGCTTGAGTTCTCACTCCATCCACGCAACACATATGTGGAACTCTCGAGGGAATTCCTCTCTACATTCAGGTTTGAGGGACCGGTGGTGCACCGGAAAAGTAAGTCTAAGAACCCTCCTCCAGCTACTTTTGTCATTAAATTTACAATGAGGGGGCAGCGTTTAGTCATGTCATTAGAGGAGATTTGTAAGGCTATACGTGTACCAACTACGGGGTTATGGCATGAAACATATGCTGATTCTAGAGAAGAACTTGTCACATTCTGGCGTAGCATTGCTAAAAATATTCCTGAAAGAATGAATAGAGGCAAGCTCACATGCATCCAACACCCGGGCCTTAGATATTTTGCATTGTTTCTTGCTAGAGGATTCCTTGCTAGGGATAACACTTCTACTTGCACTGGTCCTATGATCTATTTATTAAAATGTGTAATGGAAAATACAACACCTATATATAACCTGGGAACCATACTTGGTAGAACTTTGCATTTAGCTATGAGTAGGAATGGCACGGATAAAACTCCTTTATATGTTGGTGCCATTGCCACTTTAATCCATGAATACATTATGGCAGAACGAGTTTTAATGATAACTTGGGTACCATGGTAAATGAGTCTCGACTGCTGGATTTTGGTTTACTTTTTCGCATGGATATGAGCAGGGCTGAGAAATAATATTTTTCATATTGCTATAAGGATTCTAATGGGCACATTGTGTCTGTTAGGCTCCCTTGTGCTTACTTGTTTGACAAGGAGACAAAGTGGACTGTGCAAGAAGAGCCACAAGAAGAAGATCAACAACAGGAGGAGCCCCAATACCAGGCGCCTATGGCATATCCCTGGGGCTTCCGTGAACCACACCTTGGAGCACAGGCATGGCAGGATCCATCCTTCTTCCAGGGAGGTTTGTTTAGTGGTGGACATGATTACCACCCAGGATACTAGCTTGATCACAAGCTTGGGGAGTATTTCTCTCCCTCCTCATTCGTTGTGTTATATCACTTGCATGTTATTTGTTGTTTTATGTTCTTTAAATCTGAAAAACACAAAAATGTTTTTGTTATTTATTAGCTAGTTTACTTCTGGTTATTTACATTATGTTTCTAAAAATCAAAAACCACAAAAAGATTTTTGTTTTCTTGAGTTTAGTATAAATAAGGAGCTGCAGGAATTGCTGAAATATGTTCACTGTTATATGCTTTAATCTTTACTTGTGACTCCGTTTGAGCTGAAATTTTAATCACTACTGCAACTTTTTATGGCCTTCACCTCTGTAAAACATGAGAAACTTTTGAGGTGTTTCGGTAGGTAAACAAATTGATGAATGCAGTAACTTTTTATAGCAAGATTTGAGTTTTTTGGAGCAGTTCAAGTGGGGATAGGAGAACAACAATGATATGATAATGTGCTTGAAGGGATGAAAGGTATGACACCTTTGCCGTGCTTATGTATGATTTTTAATAACAGCAAGTGCACACCTTATGATTCCCTTAACACTTAGTGACATAATAGCCATTGTTTATCTTCTCCGTGGTTTAGTAGAATATATTCTGATGCAACTGAAATATTGTTTAGTGTCATTACTTGGCTGATGGATTGAATAATTGTAGCCTTAAGCAAAGGTTTACGCATCCCATTGTGCTCACTGAACTTGCCAACCAAGGAAAGAATTAAAAGAGAAAATTTCATGAATGATAAAAGTGGAGTCTTATGCTTGACGAACTTATGGTTGGGGGTTAGTCTAAATGTGTATCACATGGAAAACTTTCAACGCTGCACTAAGAATTCTATAATCAAGTTTGATATCATGTTCTTTTAACTGTGGATGCCTGTCATGCTGAAATGAGGCATAGGAATAGTAAGTCTTGATGAGTAAGTATATATGATTAGAGAGACGCATTGGGCCGCTAACCCAAGCCATGCGATATCATTGTGGAAATTTATTATAGCTAGAATGGACTCCGCAACATATCCTATAGTAAAATAAGAAGCTATGCATATAGTGAATGAAATAAAAAAGGATAATGAGTCCATTCCATTTGTTTGTCTTGCCATTTTGACATGGGCTGGTTTCCATGTCATGGGGCAAGAGATACCCCCAATTGATGCTCTCTATGATGTCATTAATACTTACAATGATTGTACAAGGCTTATTAGGAATCTAGAGTTGAGTAATCATGGTGCGGGACTTCGCTTTTAAGGGGCATGAGGCTTTCAAGTTGTAGTTTGTCAAGCATAAGAATCAAAATGAAAAATTAATGCTTTAGCAAAACTGAGAGCAAGGTAGTAAGCACAATGATTTTACTTGTCAACATATGAAAGAATGAGAGATCTCAAAAATCTTGATATGATTCAATCATCAGCGATGCACAAGCCTTTGTTTATGTATACAATTGAGCAAACTCATTCAAGTATTAACACTTCATGTTATTTCTATTGCAACAAGTATATATGCTTCAACACTGAGTAGATGCACACTTGCTAGTATTTTGCTACTTGTTACAGGAATCATGTCTTGAGTATTTGCTAGTATTAATTGATGATGCATATGCAATGCAAAGTTCTTGCTAAAGTTTTTATCGCTTCTGCACTGCGTTTGAGTTGTTCGAGGACAAACAACGAGCTAAGCTTGGGGGAGTTGATGCACCAAAAATGCATCTACTTTTCCAAGCACTTTGCATCGTATTTCTCTCCGGAGTCCCCCCATAATTGAATAAATCTGCAGAATCTGACGCTATTTTTAGCAAAAGTCTTATTTCCGTCTATTTTCGCAGGACTTTTCACAGGGGACGAAAACCACGTAACTTTTTATGGAAAAGAAGGGGAATGAGCACCAGATGGGGCCGGGGCCACCCTAGGGCCAAAAGGGGGCCCCACACGCGGCCAGATTCCTTGGCCGCGTGGGGTCAACCCTTTTGGGCCCAGATGGCCCACTCCGGCTAGGTCTTCGACGTAGCGCTCCATATATACGAGAAACTGACGGGTTTCGAAGGGGAGGGCTGTTCGCAAAACGGAGCGCCGTCGCCACCACAATCTTCGATTTCGGAGTCAGATTGATCCGGGATTTCACACCCGGAGGTGGAATTCGAGGGGCTTCGTCACCATCATCATCACCACTATCATCTCCATCAACCATGAGCTCCATCACCCCCTCCATGTGTGAGTAGTTGCTGTAGGCATGTGAGGTGTGAGGGGTTTTGGATGAGATTGATCATGTAATTGCTACCCGGTATGCGGGATCTAGGGGTTTGTCTTGAGAATTCTTATGTCTTATGTTGATGCACTATTGCTAGGCTTAATGCTTGTTACTAGGGCCCAAGTGGCATGATTTCAGTACTGAACTTACATTGCTACATCATATATTTGAGTTTGGTATCTATCTGCAATGTGTATTACCTGCTATTATGTTGAACCTGCGAACCCTAAAGTGACAGCTAGGGAAAATAAGGGGGGTATGTTCTAGTTTGAGGATTATGTGTGTTCATGGAGTGTTAATGCGTTGGTCCGGGCTATTCGAAAGGGTAGACCTTAATTACCTGTAGTTCCAAATTGGCCCCGGTGAAATGGGCAGGTAGGACAATAGGCTTTGTGCAAATTCTCTTGGTTAGTACGCACAATAATTTACGGAACACACACCTACATAAAACTGAGATAGAGAAAAGCCCTGCTGCTAGCAAAACATTATTACATGATCAATCTTATCCGTGCAACACCCCGCTCTCACCTCATGCCTGCGTTTTAGTCTCTGGTTTACTTTCACTCTTTTCCGGTGAAAACTGGGAAAACACTTGCTCTCCATTTACTTTCTGTTTGTTTACTTTCACTGCATTATTACACTCACCACTCCTGCTGCAAGTTTGTTGTTACACAGGTGTGGTTGGGTGTGACGTCCCAATTGCTAAAGTCTCACCGGTATTCTTGTGTTCCCACTGAGTCGAACTACAAATTTGGGTAATACTTCCCATCGAAGACTACGATTGATCTCCTGCACTTGGGAGCCATCACACGCGCGCGCTCCGCGCCTTGCACGTTGTGCCAAGGAAAGTACATGGGGATCTGCTGTTGGCGGCCCTCCTCGCGACGGCCAGACATGGTATCGGTGGGTCTGCGCACAGCAAAGGGGAGTAGAGAGCTGTGGCACAGACGGACAGTTTGGGAGTAGAGAGCAGAGCGTTATGCGCCCGTATGGGGAGCCGCTGCATTATCCACAGTTTGGGAGTGGAGAGGAGAGCTGACCAGGTATCCCACGTGGCGAGTGTCAACCAAATTACCGAATATATAGGAGATCTAAATTATAAAATGCATTCCAAAATGGAAATTAATTGACATGGTTTTACATTTACAACAATGGATACCCTAGTACTAATACTAATATACTGCCTCCTCGCCCTCTTCGATGTCTGTTCCACGCCATCATCTAGGTTACATGCACTCCGAAACATAGGAGATTTATAGTAATTGAAATTAGCATCACAAAATGTTCAACAACAGGCCCACAGTTAACCAGAACTTTTTTTATGCCAACACCCACTCCGAAGCCACATCCACAGTTTTACATCATCCAACGGATATTTTGCTATGCCAGCATGCATTCCGAAGCCACATCCAGAGGTTCACATCATCCACTGGAACTTTCGGAAACCGCGTCCACAGAAACACTAGTAGAAAAGCATCATACATGTTTAGCACATCTACAAAAAAGAAGCAGATATACTTCCAAACATACAAACATGAGTGATAAAACTGCCTCATGTGTACAAATGACACAAGTACAGAGTTGATAAACCGCTAGACCCGGTCGCATAAACAAGCTACTAGGTCCTTGTAAATGGTACTAGGTCTAGATGAGTATCCCTCTGTATTTTAACATAGCACAGTTTAATCATCGACACTCTGATCAAACACAAATATGGCACTCTTTTTTCTATGGTCCGCCTACCGTTGGAGACATTGCTGCATATTAATCATCGGCAGAGAACCAAACCTAGATAGGGGCCTCATAGTAAAGAAGAACACACGAATAAAAGAAAGTATCAAACACTTGCCAAGGAATATGCAGAACCAATATGGCTAATGCATTACAGATAAAATCATATTGGGGCCTCATAGTAAAGAAGCACACAGAAATCAATGAGATTATCAAACACTTACCAAGGAAGATGTATAACAAATGTAGTTGTACACAACACTAGGTAAGTGCCAATATCTCATTGAGAGAAGGTGCAGAGTTTAATCATCGGCACACAGAACAGAGAATGAACATAAAATAAGCAACGCTCATACATACATTGCAAAAAAAGTCCAAAGGGTTAAGCTCCACAGGACCACCAGGGAGCATGCACAAACAATCTCCGTGTAAACGCTACTAGGTACTGGGGAGTAATCCTTTAGATTTTAGCATTGCACAGTTTAATAATCAGCACATGCAACAAAACAGAGAAATGAATAACAGCCAGACTCATTGGCAAGCATTGCAGGTTGCCATAATCTAATTAAAGAGCAAAGTAGTTTTACCTCATTCAATGATCTTGCAAGAAACTTAGAATGTATCTCAACTTCACATTGGTGTCCTTCGCACTCTCCAACAGGGTGTCTTTTCCCCTCTGGAGCATGTCGCACTTCTCTTCGGCTACTTTCAAAGTTTTCTTCGCACTTTTCAGCTCAGAATCAAGCTTAGTAACCAAGTCGTGCATGATCATATAGCTTCTGTTTTGATCCCACAGTTCCAACTCGAGTGCTAGCATTTTTTAAGCTTTCATCGCCTTGTCCAGCATGTCCTCGCAGCAGACGAAATAGATTAGCTTCTCAGTGCTGGTATCATCGGCCAGCTTGCAAACTTCAGAGAGACGATGAGATTCAATTGTCTCAACTGACTGCTGCACTAATTTCTGAATTGTCTCAACTGACTGCTGCACCAATTTCTGAATTGTGTCAAGTGACTGCTGCACCAATTTCTGAATTTCAGTACGGGACATGCAGCAGAAGTCACAGCCTACACTGTGTTCCTATAGCCAAATACGAAAAGAATAAAAATCAAACAAGTGTCACGAAGGAGAAAGGAGATAGATGAATCTTAAGAGACCATTTGGCTACAGGACTAATTTGTATGCTATTTACCTCGGCTATCTGAATAACAGGGGGCTTAGCAAGCTCCGAGGCCTTGTTCAGGTCGATCTCCGTCTGGGTGAGGGAAACGATCTCCGAGGGCCCTGTAACGGTAGCGTGAGCTAGATCCATGGCCGGTGGTAACTTAAAACATCAACGGTGACTTAGATTCGCCGGCATTTAACCTACATCCGCCGGTATCAAACCTATAGCTGCCGGCATCTAACCTACATCGCATCGTTTGGTTGAGGATGGGGAAGGGAGGGAACCATGGTTTACCAGTCATTGTTTGAGAACGACGCCGAGGACGAGGCAGGACGAAGCCGTGGCAGCCGCCCTTGGGGCGGGAGGGCGAAGTGGAGGCTTTCTATGGAGGTCGCTTTCAGTGGAGGAGTAGCCGAGTGGGCGAGGAGCGCGGTGTGGTGGAGATTTGGCGCGTAGACGCTGGGGAGTGGGACCCTGCATGAGGCTGATTCTGTGGAGATTCGGCGCGCGGCTGTTAGTCATAATTTATTCTTGTTTTTTTGATTGTATTATTAAATAAAAAAAGAAAAAAAAGGAAAAGAGTCTTAGGATCTGATCGCATTTTTATTCTACTTCTTCAGATTCTTCTTTATTTTAGTTAGCAAATAATTGCAAAATAAGACAGTGCCGAGTGGTGGGGGGAGGGGCTGACTCATTTCCACACACCAAAGATCGAGTCTTGTTACTCACATTTGTGATGTTGCACCAACTATTGTCTTATAAGGCATGATCCAGTAGTAAAGGGATGTGACAATTCATTGATCGACCGGATCAATGAGTTGTCACATCAAATGATTACTAAATCATGCCTAATAAGTCTTTTGACATCCTTAAAACATGATCGGGTTAAGAAACATAAACTAACAATATATACATATTAGGTTCTTACATGCCAACATGATAGAGGTTCTTTAAAAGTTCTCACTATGCACAGACCAGACGACACTACCAGAAGTAAGAAATAACACAAACATAGCGGGGAAGTTGCAACAACAAGCGCAACAGCAGCATCTACATCATGTTCTGTCGATTCCGTGCCTTCATGGCCCTCGTGGCCTCGTTGAAGTAAGGGTGCGGAACATGTTCTCCCGCTTCTGAGCCTTCCCGGCCCTCCTGGCCTTGCTGGAGAAAGGCCGAGGACGAAGTTCAGCACGACCTGCGAGGATATCCTGTGCAAGCAGCTTCTTCAGGAAGACGCCGTAGGCAGCGTGCTTGGCCCTATCATGGGGCGCACAATACTCAGAGCCATTTCCCACACCGACCACATGTTGGATCATGTTGTTGCGATCGTTGGCTACCTTTCTGACACAGAAAGGGAAGAACAAGTTGCCGTAACGATGGTACCGAATGGTGCCCGCCTGCAGCTTCCTCGGGACATATCTGCTCTTCGCAGCCCTATAGTCCGCACTTTAGCCGACTTCCAGATCTTCTTCCTGCAAATTTTCAATAAAACAAAAGTTAGCAACACAATCTTATTCGCAAAAGAATAATATACCTAACCAGATCACAAAAAACATAAAGAAATAGTAGTTCTTCATTTATTTGCATACACTTCATCAAGTAACTTATTTAGCAGATGCGCCCTAATTAGGACATCAATGTTGAGAAATATGTGTAGAATTTTATACAACATTACAGTTTCCACTATATATATTTTGTGAACTAATGCACAAAAACAGATAATAACACATCAGAAATTCATTGATGATCTAAGATAACATTCAACAAATTAATATTCTAATCAGGACGTGTTATTTTACCTTACCAGATCAAAAATATCATACAAGAATTGTTCTTTAATTATACGCATAAACTGGATCAACTAATTATCATGCACGGGGGTACAATATGTGATTTTGAAACAAATTCATAATGTGTCAAGAGTGTCTGCGAGGAAAAATAACTACACAAATTGAAAATGCTCCAAAAAAGGTGCCAAAACTATCATGGCAAACAATGCAAAGATGCATGAACTGGGCGTAAAGCCAGCAAATTTTCTTTCATGCCCTACTGTACCCCCCCCCCCAAAGACCAAGAAGCAAGATTCTGGATCTCAGTACATGCCTTTGTATGATGTTGAAGAGGAATCAGATGCCACTGAAGGAGTCGTGTCATATCAATCACAATCCAGTGTGGACAGTGAGCTGGAGGTTTCATGATATCGCAACAACTAGGGTGCAACTTTCTTATCTTGTGTTGAACTGTTTGATCAATGTGGCGCCATATATTTTGTGCTACTTCCTCTATTCCATACTATAAGAAGTTTTGGCAAGCTAATTAAGGCCGTGAAACCCACTTATAGTAATTAAGGCTGTCGTTGTCATTTCAACATGGTTTCCATCTATCTTCCTCACATGCTTGACACCTGCTATTCCATCTATGATTCTCATCTGCTAGTTCATTACACACACAGTTGGTTGATTATAATATGCTAGTTTTCATCAATTTTTTGTACATGCTTGTCATCTGATATTTTCATCTATCTTCCTCACATGCTTGACACCTGCTGTTTCATCTATGATTCTCATCAGCTAGTTCATGACACACACCGTTGTTTGACTATAATCTGCTAGTTTTCATGATTTTTTATACATGCTTGTCATTTTCTATTTTCATCTATCTTCCTCACATGCTTGACACCTGCTGTTTCATCTATGCTTATCATCTGCTAGTTCATGACACACACCGTTGTTTGACTATAATCTGCTAGTTTTCATCAATTCTTTGTATATGCTTGTCATCTGCTATTTTCATCTATGTTCTGTACATTCCTGGCATCTGTTATTTTCATCTATTTTCTTTGCATGCTTGATAGGCAAGCAAGAAAAGGGTGATGTCTCGATCTGCTTCAGATGTTGAGGACGAGGATGATAGTGAAGTTGGAATGCCAAAGAGTGGAAAGCATACTTTCTCAAAGAAGGCCCGTGTGGAATCATGTCTTTCACGGTCTGAGCCTGAACCACATCTTGATGTGAATCTGAGCAGAACAATTGCTGATATGAGGACGGCGAAAGAAGAATCCGAGCAACTGAGGCTGAAGTTTGTAGTTTATATGGAAGACATTCGGAAGCAACAAGCTGCGCTAAAGAAATCTCAACTAGAAGGAGTTGCCCTACTTGAGATGTTGGCTGAGCAAATGCGTGGTCCTTGAAACTGTGGTTCTGTATGTTGGTTTGATATTCTGTGAGAACAACTAAGTATTTGATGCCTGTTATGTGGTTTCTTTTTTGCCTGTGTGCAATTGGAAATTATAACGATGATGTAACCACCCAAATAGGACCAAATACGACATCATAGTAACGTAACGTAAAAATCCGTCAAGGTAAATACCGACACGTGGCGATGTATGCCAAGCCCACGTGGCCTACTATGAGTGGCCGATTAGACGACGTAAAAATAACATCCCCGGCACGTTTGATGGCATCACCCAAATCCGAGGCGGAAAAAAATTCATGGAAAAGACGTTGTGTGGCACCATTTGGTTGGTGCACGTGCCACGAGTTCAGCGACGAAAAAAAGGTGTTGGGTAGTCCGCGACGAGCAGATTACGTCCCAGAAGAAGGCGACGTGGCGTTATTTTGTTTCCATGTGGTGTATTTTGATTGGTACACATGGTTTTGCCTGATTAGTCGAGACTCGCGACGGAAAAAAACGTCGCTGGTAGCCCGGGACGAATAGATTTTGTCCCAGAAGAAGGCAACGTGGCACATTTTGCTTCCATGTGGCGTATTTCGATTGGTCCACATGGTTTCACCTCATTGGTCAAGACTGCTGACGTAAAAAAACGTTCCCACATTTTTCTTATGGTGACTAAAAGTTTAGCCACTTCAGCTGATTACGATAACGGCCATTAGAAACTCGTTTTCCACGTGTCGCCTCATAGCGGCGAAATAAAAACGTTAATGCTTATTGGGCCTAGTCCGGACGGCCCAACTGGTGGTGACGATTTGCTATATGTTGCGGATAGTCTTAACGGTTTAATGTTCATAAAAACGTTGTAGAATCGTCTGTGACAGTCGATCTGATACGTTTTCATTCAGTCGTGCAAACCGTCGCAGATTGCCCTTAGCGACAGTTTGCAGCCCATACGGAACGTTATTGAAACGTCCCTGATCGCGCGGAATTTGGTAGTGCTCGTTGAAGTTCGAAGGATGCGGGCCGTTCTCCTCATACCTGGCGAGCGCACTCTCATGCCAATTAATGAAGAAGCCGTCCCAAGTAGGGCGGTAGTCAGGATTCCAACTGGGATTCCTCCGCTGGTCCGGCATGAGCTCGTGGTAGTAGTGGTTCGTGATGGCCGCCCGACGCGCCACACCTTGAGGAAGACGAGGGACCGGCACTCCTACGACGCTCAGCATCCAACCGGCGGGAATGCTGTAGCCAGGCGGGCAGGGGTAGTTCAAGGCGGAAAGTGCCCCCGCCTGGAGGAAGGTTAGAGTGGGTACGGTAGAAGCCATGAGAGAGTGGTGAGTTTATATGTGTTTATGCCAATGGTGGCAATGCATACATATATATAGGGAGAAGAAAACAGATCCCTTTAGTCTCGGCCTGTTTTACCAACCGGGATGAAATGGTTCGGGTTTCGTTGGGAAACGGTTCATCCCTTTAGTCCCGTCAGGTTTTACCAACCGTGACTAAATGGTTAGGGTTTCGTTGGGACCTATAACAAAGAATCACACGGATCGTGTGTTTCTTTCAAGTGCTTGTGAGTCGTTGGATCAGGCGTGTGTTTCTTTCGAGCTGTTGTGAGCCGTCCGATCAGGGCTATGGTGTGTCTCTTTCGAGCGGTTGTGAGCCGTTGGATCAGGGGTGTTTCTTAACCGTTGGATCAAAAGCCTATCACAACACTTTGTGAGCCAGAGGACCCTATATATAGCCCATCTTCATACATCAGTCAGTAAATCGACCAAATACAAATCATCTGGATTCGCAAACATATGTCATGTCGTGCATTTGATATGCATATATGCACTCAGTAGCCATGACAGGGTTGTATGCTGGCGATACCGATTGTTTTGTTCTACATCCCCCCTTTAAGGTTTGATACATCATTCAGTTCATCGACCGAATACAAATCATCCGGATTCGCCATCAAACGTCCAACCGTTCTTTTGATATGCATATATGCACTCAGTATCCATGGTCGGGCTGTATGATGGCGATACCGATTGTTTTGTTCTACATCCCCCTTGAAGGATTGACAAAAGATTTGATACATCATTTAGTTCATCGACCGAATAAAATCACCGGGATTTGCCATCATACGTCTTACCATTCTTTTGATATGCATATATGCACTGAATAGCCACGGTCGAGCTGTATGATGGCGATACCGATTGTTTTGTTTTACATCCCTCCTTGAAGGTTTGACAAAATGTTTGATACTACGTATATATCTGTCTGCCTTGTATGCGACGAAACTATGTATATGCATGGATCAACTTGGCTGATGTGCACTTATTATAAATTTAACGTACCTTGTTCTATATTTGGAACGTGTGGATTTATTATTTGAAACATAAAGGATATAATGGAAAACAAAATCAAACAATATAAAACATAAAGGAAATAATGGAAAACATAAAGGAAACAATAGAAAACAAAAAAAAGGTAAAAAAAAACCAAAATAAAACAATAGAAAACATAAAGGAAAACAATAGAAAACATAAAGGAAAACAATAGAAAACATAAAGAAACAGTAGAAAACAAAATAAAACAAGAGAAAACAAAAAGGAAACAAGAGAAAACAAAATAAAACAATAGAAAATATAAAGGAAAACAATAGAAAACATAAAGGAAAAATTAGAAAACAAAATAAAACAAGAGAAAACAAAAAGAATACAAGAGAAAATAAGACAATAGAAAACATAAAGGAAAACAATAGAAAACATAAAGGAAACAATAGAAAATAAAATAAAACATGAGAAAACAAAAAGGAAACAAGAAAAAAAATAAAACAATAGAAAACATAAAGGAAAACAGTAAAAAACATAAAGGAAACAATAAAAAACAAAATAAAACAAAAGAAAACAAAAAAAATAAAAAAATAGGGCATTCGTCCCGGTTTTTGCAACCAACCGGGACGGATGCCCCCACCAACGAGCGCAATCCACCTGCCCCATCCGCCCGTTGCGGAAAAAAAGTGTGAGGCATACGTCCCGGTTGGCAGCAACAACCGGGACGGAAGACCCTTTCATCCCGGTTGTTGCTACGAACCAGGACGGATGCCCCACCCTATATATATGTGATGTCTCCCTCCCCCAAAATCATAACCGCGCGCAGGATTTGGATCGCGAGACGACCCAGCCAGGCTGCCCGTCTCCGGCGCCTGCGACCGTCAACTACGCCCGTCGCCGTCCCCCGCGCCCGTTGCCCACGCCATGCCCGCCCGCTTCCGCCGCGCCCGCACAGTGGACGAGCTCGCCGCCGCGCCAACGCCGGCCCGCGCCCGTGGACGAGCGCTCTCCACTCTCCCATCGCCCCTTGCCGTCGAATTGCTCCGATCGCTCCAAGGTAAGAAACGTTAGAAATTTTGTTTAGTGTGCTTTTGTTTTTAGAATTTTTGTACTATTAGAAACGTTAGAATTTAGTGTTAGAAAAATTAGAAATTTTAGTGTTAGAGAATTTAGGTATTTGTACTAAGAAAATTTTAGGGTTTGAAATTTTAGTGTTAGAAAAATTAGAAATTTTAGTGTTAAAATTTTTTACTTAGGAATTTTTACTTAGGAAATTATGTGTTAGGAATTTTTTGTGTTAGGAATTTTAGTGTTAGAAATTTCACTTATGAATTTTTAGAAAATTTCACTAAGTTAGTGTTAGAAAATTTCACTAAGTTAGAAAATTTTCACTAAGTTAGAAAAATTTCAGTAAGTTAGAAAATTTCACTAAGATAGAAAAAATTCACTAAGTTAGAAAATTTTCACTAAGTTAGAAAATTTCACTAAGTTAGAAAAAATTCACTAAGTTAGAAAATTTCACTAAGTTAGAAAATTTCACTAATTTAGTGTTAGAAAATTTCACTAAGTTAGCAAATTTCACTAAGTCATAAAAATTTCACTAAGTTAGAAAAAATTCACTAAGTTATTTTACTTAGTGTTAGAAATTTGGAACTATTATGAGGCACACACACTGATGACCATCTTGTTCCTATTAAGAGGTACTACATGCGGTGGTGATCCGGGGAAAGGAACGAATGCGACGGTTTCTGGATTTCTTTCGAACTAAATAATGTCACATATGTAATATGGTTCGTGAGATCCGGATGAAGTTGAACCCTTTAGTGCATATTCGTAATGGTGACATTCCTCAGAAATCCCTACCGGGATTAAAGAATGTCCCCATTATGTATGTGTACAAAAGGGTCTAGTTTTTTCCGGATTTCACTATTACATATATGATTTTGTTTAGTTTCAAAGATGTCTAGAAACCCTTCCTTCCCCTGCATCGCCATCACGTTTACTTACCTCGTAACAAGCACAAAATGTGAAGGTCCAACTTCACATAAGGCCTAATGACCATATTGTTCCTATTAAGAGGTACTACATGCGGTGGTGATCCGGGGAAAGGAACGACTGCGAGGGTTTCTGGATTTCTTTGGAACTAAATAATGTAACATATGTAATATGGTTCGTGAGATCCGGTTGAAGTTGAACCCTTTAGTGCACATTCGTAATGGTGACATTCCTCAAAAATCCCTTCCGGGGTTATGAAGAATGTCCCCATTATGTATGTGTACAAAAGGGTCTAGTTTTTTCCGAATCTCACTATATGATTTTGTTTAGTTTCAAAGATGTCCATATACCCTTCCTTCCCCCGCATCGCCATCACGTGTACTTACCTCGTAACAAGCACAAAATGAGAAGTTCCAACTTCACATCAAGGCTCGATGACCATCTTGTTCCTGTTAAGAGGTACTACAGGCGGTGGTTATCCGGGGAAAGGAGGAAGATGAGGGTTTATGTAACTAAATAACGTCACGTAGGTAATATGGTTGGTGAGATCCGAACGAAGTTGAACCCTTTTGTGCACATTCGTAATGGTGACATTCCTTAGAAATCCCGTCCGGGGTTATGAAGAATGTCTCAGTTATGGATGTGTACAAAAGGTTCTAACTTTGTTCGGATATCACTATATTACATATATGATTTTGTTTAGTTTCAAAGATGTACAGAAACCCTTGTCTTCATCCTTCTCCGGATCACCATCACGTGTACTACCTCGTAGCAAGCATAAAATGTGAAGGTCCAACTTCACATCAAGGCCTAGGCAGGAGTATGACTAGCAGATCAGATCCACTCTTTCCTAGTAAACTTGTGACTCGAACGAGGCCTAACATCATTCCAGATTATCCAGTCATGTGAAGAAGAAGAGGAAGTGATCTGCAATGTTTTCACACATGATATGGATAATATGGGATGCTACATATCTGCTATGTCCCGTTCGAGTCGCAACTTTACTCGGCAAGACTCGATCTGATCTAGTCATACTCCTTACTAAAGTTCATAAACCCTTGTTCCTGTTAAGAGGTACTATAGGCGGTGGTGATCCGGGGAAAGGATGAAGATGAGGGCTTCGGTTGGAACTAAGGAATGTCGCATTTGTAATATTATTGTTAGTGAGATCAGAAGAACTGGGTTGCACCGTTTGGTGCATATACGTAATGGTGATATTTTTCATACCCCCGGACGAGGCTATGAAGATTATCACCGATATGTATGTGCACGAAATGGTCCAACTTTGTTCGGATCTCACAAACACTTACGTATGTGATTTTGTTTAGTTTCAACGAAGTTCAGAAACCCTTGTCTTCATACTTCTCTGGATCACCATCCCGTATACTACATTGTAATAAGCACAAGATATGAGAAGGCCCAATTTGATCCTTTGTGTTTAACTATCATCTTATTTATGTCATATTTATCCATTTGCTATTTTTTACTAAGTTAGAAACACTAAGGTATTTTACTTAATTACGGAATATTTACTTAGTCCGGGCCTGTTTTTAGTTCATGTCTCTGTTGGACCCGCTGGGCGATGTCCGGGACTGGGCCCCGCTGGGGTGGCACTGGGAGGTCCTTAGTACCGGGACACGCGGCTTGATGAGAAATCTGGGTAACGTTGTCGACCCGGATATTTTTTGGTGGCCATCGCGTGGGCCACGGTCGGTGTGGAGAGAGCCGGCCCCTGAGGAGGTGGTACAACGGCGTATCAGAGAGGAGAACGAGCACGTCCGTCGCTACATGTACTTGTTCGATAGGGAGTATAGCAGCGGTTGGTCGATTATTTGGAGGGTTCCTTACAACGTGAGCTATGACCCTGTAAGGATTCCTTACCTATGGATGCGTAGCACCCGCGACTCAGCACCTAGCGGCTTAGGACCCGGTCGGAGTTAATTAGTTTGAGAGATGTCATGAATATGTATAAGTGATATTATTCGATCGTGATGTATTAGGGTTAAATATTTCATCAATGTTGTTTTATAATTGAAATGAGGATCTGGAACATATAGTTACTCTTTTTTCTAACTTGTTTAGCTATAAGTACCATTAGCTATTATCTAATAAGCAATTTTGACGAAATGGGTCTGGAACATATAGTTACTCTTTTTTTCTAACTTAGAGAATTATACTTATTATAGCATCAACTTTTGACTTAGGGAATTTTGTGTATTTTCAAAATAGTATGGAGCCAAGAGACGAAGATACGGAAAACTTGCTCGAGGGTTTAATCCGCGGGGCCGAGGGAGGGACCAATGTGAGCCAGTGGATGAACAACTCCGGTGAGGGAGATTCTGATCTCACCCGGGGATATATCTCTGCTGAGGGAGAAGCCGACGGCTCCGGTGGAGCCGTACAAATTACAAACACCGGCTCCAAGGTGCATATGTATAGATATGTTAATTATGAAGCATCCATTGTCTATATACATTTATTAACAGCCTTTATATTTTTAGCCATCCGGTTCAAGCATATCAACCGAAAAAAAACTAAACGAGGCGCAACAAAGAAGTTGAAAGATACATTAAGATATAGGATCGAAACGATCACAGCAGACGGCACACCCGAGCTTCCCGCTGATGTTGCCCAAAAATTTGTGAAGCCCTGCAGAGTGCTAGTTAGGGATCACATCCCGATCACTGTTCAAGAGTGGAAGTGGAGACAATAAATTTCATTTGTGAGCAAAAAATCCAAAGATCATCTTTTCAAAAAGATCATGTGTAATTTCACCTTACCCTTGCCGGAGGTGGAAGAGAATGAGGCGGCTGAGAATGAGGAGGTAGATGATGAAGCTGATGTTACTAAAAAGAAACTTGAGTTACTGGAAAAGGTCAAGGTGTGGACTCTGAAAAAGATGGCCGAGCAATTCAAAAACTGGAAGAAAAGATTGAACCTTGACTTTGTTAAGAAGGGCAAGACTCCATATTTGACTCAAAGGTATGAGAAAATAAAACTCTTATGGGCATAGTTTGTGAAGTAGAAGCTGTCAGAGAATGCAACGGAAAGGTCAAAAACCAATAAGGAGAACTCCTCCAAAAAGGTATATCACCATATTATGGGGCAATCTGGCTACAATGGTTCCATGCCCAAGTGGGGGAAATTGGAGAACGACCTGCCTGAGAAGGGGATCACTCCCGAGCCATTCTTCTGGGTGGAGCAGACAAGGTCATGGTTTTACGGGCATGGGGGCAAGTTGGACACCGAAGGAAAAGCAATCTATAACCTAAGGCATAAAGAGAATTATCTACCCATAGAACATATGAGAAGCTCAATAAATGATGTTAAAGAGGGGAAGTTCGTGCCAGATAGAGAGAACGACGAGCTCACACGCTCCCTCGGGAATAAGGAACACGTAGGGCATACATGAGGCACAAAGGCAATCCTCCGTGGAGTATTGGGTTTGACGACTGCAAAAAGAAATATCCTGATAGAAGCCGCCAACGGAAAAAGGACGCGGAGGCAGCTGAAGCATAGAGTTAGGCAAACTCGAGGCGTCAACTTGAAGAACAGATGAAGCGGCAGCATGAGGTATCAATGAAGCAGCAGGAGAAAATTAACACACTTAGCCAGCAGCTGGTGTATACCGGCGTACCACACCTGGTAGAAGGTGAAGTTGATGCTACCGACTCTGCACATTCTCATCATCGGAAAAAGCAGCGTTGCGTCCACGCAGCTCGAGGGTGATGATGCACCACCGATGATGCACTCGGTGGATGATATCACAGAGATGATACCCGGTGAAGGTCTTCAATATAACCATCAAGGTGGCAGTCGGTTGTGTCTTACCAATTGGCAACGAACCAACTCACCATAGTGTTCCGGTTCCATGGGGCTACGCTGTTGTTGGGGTCGATGAAGTTGTCAACGGATTCGAGCGGGTGAAGCTTGAATTCCCTGAAGGTGAAGACGGAGAGGTGACTGAACTCGGACAACCAAGAATATGACCGTTCTATGGCTAAAGGAATGCATTGTGCTTCCAAATCAGACGGCAAGGCCATCGAATCCTCACCATTCTCCAGCGCAACAGTCTCCAGTGCGGTCGTCTCCGCCGTGCATGCCGTCTCCAGCGCGGCCGCCTACGTCGTGCATGTCGTCTCCAGCACGGTCGCCTACGCCCACTAAGTTTCTGCCGAAACGTAAAAGATCACCCAAACGTCAACAGTCACCCCTCCCTAAGGTACCAAAGGAGTTAACCAAGTTACCTTACGACTATACTCCTGAGGAAACCAAGAAAATCGAAAGGGAAGAATTGAGGCGTGGAAATCGAAGCCGAAGGAGCCGACAAAGGCAGATTTCCCCGACACCGAAGAAGATGTAGAACGGGCTTGGAAAATGGTGAAGGCTCTTCATCAACCCGAGCCGATTCGGTCATCTGACTATGACCGCTCTATTCTGAAGTCACACCAGGAAATGGTGCGGTCGATGAAGAGTACTAGCGCAAGCGCGAAAAGCGGGAAATCAGTTGCCCGGCTCGGAGAGGAGAAAAAAAATCCATCTCCGCGCTCAAAGTGATTTCCAATACCCAGGTGGGGCCGAGCACTAATGCTGACGAGCAAATTAATCCGGAGTTTATAGAACTGTACGGACAAAGGACAGCTGATGCGGGTTTGTCCATTACTCAGTATATGCAAACAATAGACTATTTCCCCGCCGCTGAATGTGCGTACAAATACCGGCATGGGAATCCTCTCGTGAAACCCGAGGAGGTAAAGGATCTATCAACCAAAATGCGAAGAGTGCATAATTGGTATATGGAAGCTGGTTTGAAGTCTCAGGACTGGATATGTCTCACAGTTAGAGACGAGCACTACGGGTATGGAGATGGAATGGTTCTGACTCAATTTTCCGAATTGTTTCAGTTAGTCCAGCAGAAGGCCCTCGACAAATCTATCGTTAGTGCCTATTGTCTGTAAGTTCTTATTTATCTAATTAAGTCTCTAGTTATCTCACCTCGTTCATTGCATATTCATATATATATATATATATATATAGTGCACTCGTTATATTATATTTGCAGAATGAAGATTCTCGAATGCAATAGAGGACAAATCTATGATATTGGGTTCATTTACCCACATTTTGTTAATCATAAGATTCTTGAGCTATCTCCCAAGGATACAGAAGATAATATTTTGAGGGCAATCAGGTTTCAACAACACCGACGGGAAATACTATTTCCTTACAACTTCGGGTGGGTGTTACTGTGTTGTACACATTCTCTTTTCCTTACTCGATGTTCAGTGTATAATTGATGAGTTCTGCGTGCGCAGCTTCCACTATATTCTGCTCATCTTCCAAGTTGACAAAGGAAAAGTACTGGTAATGGACCCAAAATGTAAACCCCTAGCGATGTGGGCGGACATACAGGAAATGATCCAGCGGTAATTTCAATCTTTATATATGGCACTATATGAACTACTTTGTTTCATTTTCGGATAACAAGTAATTACTAACTCTTTTTATTCTTTTTCTTTCTCGGGCAGCGTTTGGAAGAGGTTCGCAAAAAAGTCTCCTTGTGAATGGAAATCAGAGCTTACATTTGATATTGTGGAAGTAAGTACTACTATCTAGATCCACGCATCTCCTTGATTCTAGTGTCGATACCATTATCATGGCTGGTTGATTATTATTTTGATTGAAACCATGTTCTCGTAAAGTACTTGCAACAGGGATACGGGAATCACTTGTGTGGATACTACGTCAGCGAGTTCATTTGTCAGGCGACCTGTCCCAAGGGCAGAGATTTAAATCACCTTCATGTACGCCAGTCGTCAATTTTCCTTATTACCATCTATTTTAGTTACTTAGTTTCATTAATATATATTGAAAAATCTTCTTTATATTAGATCGAAGGGCTCCAGGACGGTCTTCTACCAAGGGACTGCATACGAGCAATTCAGGAGGAAATTGCGGGCTTCTTAGATGCAGAGGTCCTAAATGTAAATGGAGAGTACTATAGTGCCAGTTGGTCATAAATTTGATTTTGTAATTCATTCCATCAGTCATGTAATATGCTCAATATACTTAGCTTCTATAATGTGAGTGTTTCTTATTTTTCTATATATATGTATTACTTATTCACTCGTGGGATCCAGGAGGTCCGGGGAGGGGCCACTGAGGCTCCTCTCTTCTCGTGGGATCCAGGAGGTCCGGGGAAGGGCCACCGGGCTCCTCTATTCTCCTGGGATCCGGGAAGTCCGGGGAGGGACCTCCAAGGCTCCTTATCAGTGTATGGTGATAGGGGTATCGTAAAATCGAATAGATCGCGAAACATAAAATAAAAAGGAAAACAATAAATAGAAGAAAAAAAATCTGCCGCGGCAGAGAAAATGGCAAAAGTGCTGCCGCGGTAGAGGAGGCATTCATCCCGGTTCGTGTTAAGAACCGGGACGAATGTCCCTGGCCAGGTTTGCCACGTGGTCAGCCCCATTTGTCCCGTGTACTGGCACAACCGGGACCAATGGGGGAGGGCCATTTGTCCCGGCTGGCCCATCCCGGTTGCACAACCGGGACAATTAGGCCTTACAAACAGGGACTAATGCCCATGTTTCTACTAGTTTATTATAATAATACAAATTAATATTATTGAATTATTTATATGACCGACAATAGCTGACTTGTACATGTAAATAACAAAGTTTTAAATAGCCGAATATAGCCTTTCGACAGGCTCGGGGCTATGGATAGAACCTTCATAGGCATGTAGAGAATAGCCGCCAATATCCCGACTAAATGGATATAGCCTCGATTTAGCCTCTTAGCCCGGCTAAATCATGTCTAGTGGATCAAAAAAATTGGTCCAAAATTTGTTAGCTCGGTTAATTTTGAAGCCCAAATCAACCTCTATTTTTTTTGGAAATGGGGTTAAACCCCGGCGTCTGCATCGAGTGATGCACACAACCATTATTACTTATTGATCTCCAGTGTGGCGAAAAAGTTTACAACCGTTAATATCGTTACAAAAAGGATACTCTCCCTCAAACAACAGCCAAAAAAGGAAACTATGAAAGCCTGTTAGTAGGCTGCCACGTATGTCGGGAGAAAAAATCCTGTGCCACCGTATGGAGACGAGTGCAGCCATCCACCATAAGCTTCCTCTGATCGGAAGGAAGTAAGAAAGCCCATAGCTTGATCCAATGCGCTACCGAGAAAATAACCTGTAAGACATGAAAATGATCCTTCCTGTTAAAAACAATATTATTTCTACATAACCAAATGGCCCAACAAATGGCCGATACACCAATCCTAATCCTATTTTTTGTCTTAATATCAATCCCGTTAAGCCACATTTGAGGGGCGGGGAATGTTATACGTACAAAAAAACCACAACCCAAACAAGTTGAGCAAAAGGGCACAAAATAAATAAGTGATCCGCAGTCTCCTCATTCAAACAAAAGGAACAGTGCGTGTCACCTTTCCACCCCTTTTTAGCTAAATTATCTCTTGTTAGCAGCACCTTTTTTATCTAAAAACCATATAAATTTTTTAATCTTTAGCGGGATCTTTAATTTCCACAAATAGGTTTTGAGAAAAATAGTATGCCCATTCATCATGTCCTCATACATAGTTTTAACCCAAAAACTCCCATTCTGAGCCAGGTTCCAATGAAACCTATCAGTATCGGAGTTAAGAGAGATGTTCATCAAATGTAAGCATAAATGGGACCACATATCCCAAGTGACTCCTACTAAATTCCTACGAAAGGAGATATTAATCGGTGGGGCATTCTGAAACACACAAGCAACCGACACATTCTTAGAATGGACAATGTGGTAAAGGAGAGGGTATTGATCTGAGAGTGGAGTTGGGCCTAAGCAAGTGTCCTCCCAAAATCTAGTTGTTTCCCCATTCCCGATCTTAAAAGAACCTCTAGTCAAGAAATCCTTCTTGACTTTCATTAATCCTTTCCAAATGTTAGAATTAGTAGGTTGTGCTTCAACATGAGCTAAAGATTTGCTATGTAAGTATTTATTATGCAACAATTCCTGCCAGACACCCTCCTCATTAAGTATCTTAAACAGCCATTTAGCGAATAAACACTTGTTTTTTTTAACTCAAGCAATTCCACACCGAAACCACCCTGATCTTTAGGTCGAAAAATAATGTTCCATTTTGTTAACCTGTATTTTCGCTTAGTCTCATTACTCCGCTAGAAAAATTGTGATCTATAAAAATCTAGTCTCTTACGAACACCAATAGGAATCTCGAAAAATGAAAGCATAAACATGGGTAAACTTGTTAACACAGAATTAACAAGAACTAAACGATCCTCATAAGATAGTAATTTCCCTTTCTATCACCCAAGTTTGTCCTAAAAATGACTCTCTACTGGGTGCCATTCAGAGTTCTTAAGTTTTCAGTGATGGATAGGAATCCCCAAATATTTGGAAGGTAAACAACCAGATTCACAACCAAAAATTTGTTTATACTGGCTCTCAACCTCCCTAGCATTTCCAAAACAAAAACGTCACTCTTGTGAAAGTTAATTTTGAGTCCTGATAATTGCTCAAAGATACAGAGGATTAACTTAATATTTAGAGCCTTTTCAAAATCATGCTCTAAGAAAAGGGTTGTATCATCAGCATATTGAAGGATAGAAAAACCTCCTTCAACTAGGTTTGGAATGAGACCCCCTATTTGTCCATTTTCCTTAGCCCTAGCAATTAGAATAGCTAACATATTTGCAACAATGTCGAAGAGAATATGTCGAGACATCGTAGTAGAATTCATAGACGGGGGTGCCATGAGACTACTAATAGAGATGTGGGGGGACGTGATTGTGCTAAGGACAATGACACAGGGTTTTTACCCAGGTTCAGTACGTCGCAGTAATGCGGCATTCCTACTCCTGCAATCTCACTATTCAGGACTAAAGCCGGTGAATACAGAGTACAATGTGAGGTTCTATTAGCTGCTCGTCAAGGATCAACCTCTCGGCGAGTTATCCAGTAGCTTCTTGTCTATCTATCTTATCTCCTGTCCAGCTTTATATAATAGCCGGGTTAGGGCATACAGAGTAGTAAACCTAGAAGACTACGGTAAGTATTAACTTGGAAAGTAAGGAATCCGCCTTCTACTCCAAGCCAGATCACGTGGGCCGTGATTCGCGCTCTTCTAGAATCCTGCTTCTGTGCGTCAGCTTACTGGGCCGCCCAATGGACCGTAGCCCACTGCCATTTGGGCCACCCGGGCAATCCGGCACTTTAGACTGCCATCCGATATACCCCTATTCAGTATATATCCGACAGTAGCCCCCAAGAAGGATTAAGGATCTTTTAACACAAAACTCGGAATCCAGAAAATCCGGCTTTCCTCACATGAGCCTTCGTGAAGAAGGAACTTCCTACGTCAGCGCTCTAATCATGCTGACGTAAGGGACGTTTGGGTTTCAGGCGGGAAACCCAGAAACATATCTCTGACTGATTCTCGCGGGAAACGAGGCGATAGCAATAATCACCCGTCGTTTCATTTCCTAGAATTTCCGACGAGTGACACGCGTTGATTATCTAACGGTCAAAAGAGCCGTTAGCACGCATCGTGACGGGATTCCGGCTATAAATAGCTGCCTCCGTCCTCCGAGGAAACCTTCTGCTCTCACTCCACAGCACCATTCCCAGCGCCCAAGTTCTTGCAGAGCTATTCCCGAGCGCACAAACGCCACCCGAGACCTCACCGGAGCAACCGCGCGCCGCCCATCGATGGCATCACCAAACTCCTCACCGGCTCGTTCTGTCGCCACCGACATCGATGAAATCATCAATACGATGGATCCACTATTGGATTCACCGGTGAATGTCTCCGGCGACGGGCCGGCGAAGGCAGCTGGCGGTGTGGCGGGCGAGGAAAATCCTTCCGCCGCCACGGATCTTGCAGGGTCTTCTTCCGCGCCTACCTCGCCGTTCGCGCCTGAGACGGCGGAGGAGAAAATCGCCCTCGTCGGAGATGAGCTCGCGGCCGCGGAAGCCGCAGCGTCCGCCGCCGCCGGTGTAGAAGACGAGGCGGAAACTGCCGGCAACTGGAGTGCCAGCAGTATTCCGCCATCCCTCCTTCCGACAATGGAGAAGGAGGGGCTCGTGCTGAAAGGGAAATGGCGGATCCCGGAAGACGATACCGAGCCTGCGCCAAAGGACGGGGAACGCGTTCTGCTTACCTCCCATATTGCGAGGGGTATGGGTTAGCCGCCTTCCGCCTTTTTCCTAGAAGTCCTCAACCATTACGGTGTTCAGCCACATAATCTTCCACTAAACTCCATCCTCTACGTAGACGGCTTCCAGGCCCTTTTCGAAGGGTATTTAGGAATAACACCTAGGCTAGATATTTGGCAATACTGCTTTGGAGTGAAGCGTAACCCCACAGATGGCGTTCTTCCCATCTGCGGGACTATGTCTTTCACTCTCCGGAGATTTAGGGAAGACTGGTACCCAAATATAAAAACGTCAGAATCCGTCAAATTTTGGACGAGTTCTTTCTTTTATGATCATGACGTCCTGTTTCCCGAGAAAGAAAACGGGGTTCCTCCATTTGTCAACTCCGCCGCCATTCCTCAAGAAAGTTGGGCTGTTGAGGGGGCGCAAACTTTGCCGGAAGACCTGATGAAGATAAAACGGCGTATCGCCAAACTTACTTCTTCTCAGCCTCCCCTAACTGGAATAGATATTGTTCTGTGTTAGTTTGGCCGCCGCATTCAACCTCTCCCTTTCCACCCCGACTCATTTGTGAATACGAAGGGCCAAAAGACGAAATGAGAGGGACGGAAAAAGCCTACTCCAAAAGGGATTTTAAGAAACGAGTCAACCAATTGGTCGCTACTCGCGATCAATATGAAGAAAGTTTGGAAATGTATCACGAGGAAAACCCAGTCCCCAAGGTATTTTTTCCTTGATTTGGGTTTGTCTCGGATTGCTTCTTTTTCCTGACTTGATCGAGTTTTTTGCCTTCTCCATAGTTCGACGAACTTAAGGGAGCTGATCTTGCATCCGATGCCGAACTCGATGAATTACATGCCAGCTTTTATGGCGGCCGGAAACGCAAGAGGCAAGTGTCCCCCGAGGAGGCAATAAATCTTGACAGAATTCCCATCGCCGCATCCGGGTATTTTGCTGGAGCTCTTTACTTATTATTCCCTTCCGGTTCTTCGAGACATTTACTTCTCGTATGTTTTCCCTTTCAGCCTTGCTCCGGTTCCTTTGAAGACAAAGAAATTGCAGAAACATAGAGCTGCTCCTAGCAAAGGAGAGCCGTTTTCCGCTACAGCTTCTCTCTCTCTAACTACATTTGGTAGGGAGGAGAAGACCACGAACCCGGACATACGATTTCAGCTGTCCATCCAGCCTATTGCATCTAACATGGATGCGAGGGAAAGGCGGACCCATAGATGTGTAGACATCCACGAGCGTCTGGGGAGGACGAACATATTCCCACTTTTGACAGGAACTTCCAGGTAAAGGAAGAACCGTTTGATGATCTCGGATATATTCGTCCGGAAGCTAAGAAGTTCTTCGCTCCTGCTCCTCTGATCCGTCCTTGGCCACAAGGCGGGCTAATTGTCCGAAATAACTTCGTATTTTCACCTTGTCAGTTCGTGCAAGACGGCCTTCATCACGTTGGAATACTTTTTTCTGAATATGTAAGGGAATTCAACGAAACCTTGTCAAGTTTGCAGCAAATGAGCCAGGTAATATCTCTAACCCCCAAGCAATAAGTCGAAAGCACGCTATCAACTTAATGCTTCTTATCACGCTTGTTCTAACCTAAGCGTCTTGCTTTCATTTCCGTGTTTCAGCAAACCGCTGATACAATAAACTTGGAAATTTTTAACAAGCTTAACATCAAAAATGAGGAGGTTAAAACCCTTCTATCTATTATTGATGTTAAAGAAACAGAGCTGGCATCGTCTCAGCTACAACTGGCGGAAACAACATGTATACTTTAATTCTCTGAAGTTCCTTGTCCATGGTTTTTTCTAAGTATTTTTCCGAGTTTTCTAAACCCAGAATTTTTTTCTTGCTTACCAGTTGCTTTGGCGAAAGCCATGCAAGTTGCTGAAGATGCCGGCAACACCGAGAGTCTCCGCTAGGAGAACTTGGACCTTCATAAGGAGCTTATGAACGTTCAGAAGGATCTGGAGGCCAGCAATCTGGCTCTTGGGATTGCTCAATCCAAGGCCTCCCAACAGGCGGACAAGGACAAGGCCACCATCCAAGATTTGGAGAACGCCTTAACCCTGCGCCTGGAGGAAGGCTCCGAGATGGACAAGATTCTCGGTAAGTTATCAACTTTTACCGGATTTTCCATGTCTTAATTCCTTTCTCTTCGTTTTCACTAACCCTTCGGTTGTTTGTCTAAAGAAACAGGAGATAACCCACATCTTACTCGGATTGAATGAATCCGAGCTTTTGGGAAGGTATTCAGCGCGATCAAAGCTGCGGGCATGTTGCTCATCAACAGGTACCTTCGCGCGAAGTATGGGGAACTCTCAGAATTTGAAAAACTTCCGTGAGCCATCATAGAGATTGCAGATGCCAAGGAGTCCACCTTGCGCTCTGCGGCCCGGGGTGGTGCACGCATGGCCTTAGGGCTTATGCATGCATTACCCTCGTGCCAAGTCTTGGCGCGTGGCGTCCGGTATCTCTCAAGGATATACGGAAACCCAGCGGACCACCATTTTTGATGAAATCAAGGGTCACGCCACCAAGATCGCCTCTATGGTGAACATCTCCATCACCTATCGAGAAGAGGAGATTCCAGAAGCCCCCGAGAATGACAGCAATGAAGAAAACTCGGATGCCTGAAGGATTCTCCTTAACCTGCATGGTAGAAATAGGAAATAGGAGCATTACTGCACTTTACAATGTAATTTATATTGTAATGCTTCTATTCTTTTGTATGAACAAATACTCCGCCTTTTGCAGTTAATATTTATGAAATCCTTCGCAAGTTTTCCGGGTTTTTTATTCCTTTATCTTCTAAGTTCTCTGGTTTATGTGCTTTAACTGTCCTTAGTGTTTGAAATGGCTCAGTAGTACTTTTAATCTTCATGCCGAGTTACTGGGTAAGACCGATCAGTTTAAACTCGAAAACATGGATCATACTAAAGGCATTTTTACTTACTAGCTCCAGTGACCCAACACATAAACAATCAGATAATGCTTAGAGAATAGTAAGGAATTTTTTGAATGAAACTCAGGTCGCAGGCACAATCCGAGTTTCCTTTAACCTTTAGTAGGCTGAAAATCATTCAGTTTTTAAACGCCGAGCACGCAGGCACAATTCGGGTTAACATTGAGTATTTGGTAAGATCATTGGGAAATAGATAAGGTGGAACCATGTTTTGCACTATAATAAACTTGTAAAAAACATGAATATAAGAATTCCGACAACTTTATTTCATGATCTCAAAGATGTTTACATAGAAGTTGAACTAAGTATAGAAGGGACGTAACAGCTGGATACTCCAGGGCCTCTTTCTCTCTCCTAGTTCAGCATCTATCTTTGTCTTTCTTTTGCGATTCGGCTTGTCAGGATGATCCTCCGAATCCCGAATATCTACAAGGTAGTATGATCCATTTCTCATAGCTTTGCTAATGACGAATGGTCCTTCCCATACTGGGGCCAATTTGTGCTTTCTTTGCTGCACCCTTAGCACTAGGTCACCTTGTTTAAAAGAACGATGCCTGATTTTCCGACTATGGTAGCGTCGTAAACCTTGCTGGTAAATGGCGGATCTTTGAAGCACAAGCTCTCGTTCCTCTTCTAAGAGATCGACGTCATCCTGTCGTGCTTTTTCGGCATCCGAGTCGTTGAAATCCTGCACTCTTGGGCTATCATGGATCATGTCTGTTGGAAGAATTTCTTCGGCACCATAAACTAGGAAAAAAGGAGTTTGCCCGGTTGACCTGTTTGGTGTTGTTCGAATACTCCAAAGCACGGAAGGTAGTTATTCTACCCACGTTCCAGCTGCCCTATGAAGAGGAGATTCGAGTCTTGGACGTATTCCTTGTAGGATTGAGCTATTCGTTCTTTCAACCTGTCCGTTGGATTGCGGGTGTGCCACAGATGCGAGATCTAGGCGAATTGCCGTTTGTCGGCAATATTTTTGCCAACTCTCCAATGGAGAAATTTGTTTCGTTGTCGGTTATTATGCTGTGTGGAACGCCATATCTCATGACTACGTCAATGATGAAATTTCTGGCAGTTACACCGTCAAGCTTTTTGATGGGTTTAGCCTCCACCCACTTGGTATATTTGTCCATAGCTACTAGTAGATGTGTGAGTCCACCTCGTGCAGTTTTGAATGGTCCCATCATATCTATCCCCCAGACCGCAAATGGCCATGTAATGGGGATAGTTTTGAGTGCTTGGGCTGGCATATTAGTCTGCTTGGCGTAATACTGATATCCTGCGCACGTATTTACTATGTTCTCAGCGTCTGTCTTGGCTGTTAGCCAGAAAAACGCGGCGCAAAATGCTTTTTTGACTATGTTTTTTTGATTGAGCATGATGTCCGCAATCTCCGGCATAGATTTCTTGCAGGATTTCTCGTCCTTCTTCTGGTGAAATACATCGCAGAAAATTTCCGGAAGTACTGCGTTTATACAGGCAATTGTTAATTACCGTGTATCTTTTGCATCGACGCTAAATCTGTCTTTGCAAGACTTCGTCTACTCCTTCCGGGTACTTTTGATCGACTAAGAAGTTTAGATATGGGATTGTCCAATCCGGGTTAACGAGCATGACTTCAATTGACTCGAAAGCCAGAGGATAATCAACATCTCCACCTTTTATCGATGGTTCGTACAAATGTTGGAAGAATACACCTGGTGGTAGGATTTTTACCATTTCTGATCCCATGCGGGCTAATGCATCCGCGTTCCAATTTTCCTCCCTTTTAACATGGAGAACTTCGAATCCGAAGAAACAGGTAGCAAACTCGTCCACCGTTCTCCGGTATTCGGCCATTATAGGGCTTTTTGCATTCCAAGTTTGGTTGAGCTGGTGTTGTACCAGGTCTGAGTCGCCATAGCATAAAATACGCTTGACACCTATTTCCTTTGCGATATGCAAGCCGTGAAGCAACGTTTCGTATGCTGCCACATTGTTACTGGCGTTGAAGTGTATTTGTAATACATACTCCATTGTATCTCCCTTAGGGGATTTTACGACTACACCAGCTCGAGCGCCCTCCTTTATCTTGGATCCGTCAAAGTGCATGATCCAGTACTCGGACTCCGGCATCGGTGTTTTTTCCATTGCTTCCGTCCAATCGGCGACAAAATCTGCCAGAACCTGGGATTTTATTGTCGTCCTAGGCTGATACTTAATGTCGAATGCTGCTAGCTCGATGCCCCATTTGGCTACTTGGCCAGTCGCCTCCGCATTGTTTATTATATCCCCTAGTGGTGCTTTGCATACCACTGTTATGGAATGTCCTTGGAAGTAATGACGAAGTTTTCTAGATGCGAAAAATACACCATATGCCAGTTTTTGATAGTGTGGATACCTTTGTTTGGACTCGGAGAAAACTGCACTTACATAATATACCGGATGTTGTTCTGGTATGCTTTGTTCGTCTTTCTTCCTTTCTACAACAATTACTGCACTAATAACCCGGTTTGTAGCCGTGAGGTACAATAACATAGGTTCTTCGTCTTTTGGGGATGCCAAAATCGGAGCTTGCATCAAAGTTTCCTTCAGCTGGGTTAATGCTGCGTCTGCCTCCTCTGTCCACTCGAATTTGTCGGATTTTTTCGAAAACTTGTACAGTGGTAAGGCTTTATCCCCCAGCCGGCTAATAAACCTGTTGACGGCTGCAGCGAAACCCGTCAATCTTTGCACATCTTTTACACATGTAGGCTTGGAGATGTTTAAGATTTCTTTGATCTTTTCTGGGTTTACTTCTATTCCTCTGTGAGAAACGATGAAACCCAGAAGTTTTCCTGAGGGGACCCTGAATACGCACTTTGATGGATTTAACTTCATTTTATAAGTGCGCAAATTTTCGAAGGTTTCTCGCAAATCCTCAAGGAGCGTGTCTTTTTCCTTGGAAACGACAGCAATGTCGTCCACGTAAACGTGGACATTTTTGCCAATCTGACTATGCAAACACCGTTGCATGCAGCGCTGGTAGGTTGCACCTGCGGTCTTCAGGCCAAATGGCATGGTTATGTAATAGTACGTCCCATAGGGGGTTATAAAAGAAGTTTTAATTTGATCTTCCTTTTTCATGCGTATTTGATGATACCCGGAATATGCATCCAAAAAGCATAAAATCTCAGAGCGTGCAGTGGCATCTATTATTTGAACGATTCGTGGTAACACGAACCTATCTTTTGGACACAGTTTGTTCAAGCCGGTGTAATCTATACACATCCTCGGGGTAGTAGTATCTTTCTTCGGTACTAATACCGGATTTGCTGACCATTCAGTATGTATAACTTCCTGGATAAAATCTGTTGCTAAAAGACGGATAATTTCCTTGCCAATAGCCTTCCGTCTTCTTCCGTCAAATCGACGGAGACCTTGTTTGACGGGTTTGGATCCTGGAATCACTTTAAGTTGATGCTCAACAAGTTCCCGGGGTACACCTGGCATGTCCGCAGGACACCAAGCAAAAATATCTCAGTTCTCACGGAGGAACTTGATGAGCTCGCTTTCCTATTTGTCGGTCATCCCAGTTCCCACTACGACAAATTTTGTCGAATCTTTGGGATCTTGGATTACCTGTCTTGTGTTCTCGGAAGCCTTGAAGCTATCTGCTGGCTTCCGGCTTTCTTTGCTTGCCGGCATTTCTGTCGGCGATACCTCTTTGGCTAGCTCTTTCAACTCTTCCTTTGCTATGAATTTCTCAGCGCAAAGGGCGTTTTCTTTTTCCCGCTCGTTTACCAGCTTGAAGTCTCCAGATATGGTGATTACTCCTCCTTTGGGCCCTGGCATCTTCAGCTTGTTATAGATATAACATGATCTTGCCATGAATTTGGCGAAAGCTGGACGTCCGAGTATCGCGTGATATACGCTTTCGAACGACACCACTTCGAAGGATACTTTTTCCTGACGGAAGTGATCTTTTTCTCCGAAAGTGACATCTACGGAAATATCTCCTAGGGATCGTGCTTGTCTGCCAGGAACGATGCCGTGAAAACGTATATTACTGTGGTTGAGCTGGGTCTCGGAGATTTTAAGATGCTTCAGTGTATACAGGTACATTATGTTAATGTTGGATCCTCCATCCATCAGCACTCTTTTTAGCCTAGTGTTCTGGACAATAGGGCTGACAACAAGAGCTTGCGTGCCGGGTTCAGGGATGTTTCCGGGATGATCAGACTGATCCCAGGTGATTGGTGTGTTCGAATACTTCAAGAATTTCGGGGTTGCCGGAACAACCGCGTTTATTTCTCGAAGCGTTCTTTTTGCCACCTTTGCTGAGGGAGTTGCCAGGAAAGTTAGGTTACATTCTCCATCAACTCTCTGAAACTTGGGCTCGCCTTTTCGCTGCTGTTCCTGGATTTTTTCATCAGTGTCCGATTCACTGTCTTCTTTCTCAGCTTCTGGCTTTTGCTTGGAAAATTTCCTTTTGGAATTCTTCCCCTTGTTCCCGGATCCTGCACTGCCTTTCATATGCTTGTTCAGCCAGCATTGTGCGTTAGTGTGGGTGGGTTTCCCAAATTACGAGTGGTGGACGCAGTTTTCCGACTTAATCTTTTCCCACTCTTCCTTGGTGTAATTGATCGGTTCCGTACTGCGTCCTTTCCACCTGTTCTCCTTTTCACTTCCAAAGGCTATGTTAACCTCTTTGGGGTTTTGTGTTGCATCTGGAGTTCCTTTTTTCTCAGGGCGAGGGTTCTTTTTCGCCTGTATCAGTGTATCGATATTGCCTCCTCTAGCCCTGATGTCGTCCTCGGCTGCAGCGTGTTCATTGGCGGTTGTAAGCATAGATCCGAGATCTTTGTGCTTTTTGGAACCAACCATGAACGGTACAAGTCCGGGTTTTAGGACATTGACGAAAGCATGCATTGCTTGGATGTCAGTTACTCCAGAGCAACTATTCTTCATTGCCGTCCATCTTGAGATGAAATCCACGTATGGTTCGTCCTCAAATTGGGTGCAACGGTTTAGCTGGTTGATGCTATTCGGGCGTTTGTAGGTTCCCCGGAAATGTTGAGTAAATACTCGAGCCATATCGTCCCAGCTGTCGACAGTTCTGGAAGGTAATCCATTGATCCAGTCTCTGGCTCCATCCCGTAACATTAGGGGAAGAAACTTTACAGCTTCCAAGTCTGTCCCGTTGTTGATCTCGACGGCTGTATAGTAGTCTGAGAGCCAGGTATCCGGGTTTGTACTACCGGTATATTTTTGGTACGTTGGACCAACTTTGGCAAAGCCAGAGTGAAGGGTTATCCTTCGGATCCTATCTGTGAAGCACTTAGGTCCAAAGTATAAATCATCTCTTTCCGCTCTATCCATGTGTGAGTATCTGTCGGCTGAATGGACAGAAGGGGATCTGCTCCTTTCTTTTCCATTGTTGCGGGAACGCGCTTTTCCGGGATCCTCTCTATTTCTTCAGAGCTCACGCCCCTTTGGATGAGGTGGAGTTCTACTCCTGTGTCTTTCCTTACTCCTGGGGGGTGTCCGGGATCTCTCACGCTTGTGAGGTATATCCTGTCTTCCAGCTTTTTCAGCTGGGTGTCTCGGGGGCGGCATTGCTTTGCCGTCATTCCGGTGCTTTTCTTCCTGGTCGTGAGGGTTAAGTCTACCTTTCGGGAGATGGGATCCGGTTCTAGACGCTTCATCCTTGTTGTCGGGATTTTTTCTATCTTTTCTCGGATCCACTTTCTTATCTTTTGAATTGTTTGAATCTCAAGGTTCTTCCGGTCCAGGTGCTCCAGTGGCGCATGTAGCTGTTTTGCATAGGGCGGAGTCATCGTGCAACTTCCCTGATCGCTCTTTCCCTCTCTGTTGTTGTTGCAATGCTTTTCAGAGGAAAGCATACACCCCTTGAATTTTATCACCATTGGAGTACATATCGTTGTTGACGATGGCGAACGCTGCTTCCGCGTTTTCAGTTGCGGTATTGTATATTGGTTCGCCTCTGGCATCTTTGCCGTTTACCTGCTTTTGCCAAGATGGGTTGTGAAACCTTTCTTTTGGCGGCAGTACTTCCGGTCTTACGATTCCGGGTAACCTTGTAGGTTTAATGCCAGATCTATTCTTTTTCTCGTATTCCTCGATTTCTTTCTTCATGAGCTTGATGTCATCCTGGTTTTTTTGGAGGTGTTCACGAGTTCTGAATAGATGTTGCTGCTGCCTCTGGAGAGCTAGTCTCCTGGCTTCTAGCACTTCAGGGGGTTCGTGCAATCCCACTGGTGTTTGCAATAACTCCTGTTCTTCTTATACTGTCATTGCCGGAACAAGGATTTCTTTTGTTTTCTTCTCCGCGGGCTTTATTCCGCTTGCATCTCCTACTTCCGGGCTTTCATTGGCTGGATCAGCCGATTTCTTCTTCCGGATTTTGTACTGGATCTTTTTAGCGGCCTTGTGCTTTTTCTTGGAAGAGGGAGGTTTTTTGTTTTGTTCATCCTCTGTGAATTCTTTGACATCGGGGAATCTTGGAGAAGTTTCTCCGTCTTCTCTCTCTTCCTCTGGCGGAGGAGTTCTAGGGCTTCCCTGACTGTCGGCATCCGTGTTTTCAGTCGGTTTTGCCATCAGTACTTCATGGAATCCTTCTTGAAGAGATTTAACCTTTCTTTCGGAGTCGTCCTCGTCTTCGTCTTCGGAGTCAAAATTGTCTGATCCGGTTTCTGACTCTAATCTCGCCTCAATGGCGGCTAACACAGAATCAACTTCCGAGTTCATCATTATGTTGACCGATGTCGGATCTTCCACCTCTGTTGTGGGTTTGCAGTTTTCTGCCTCCTGCACGGGATTGCCTTCATCCGTGTTTTCGGCGATCTCGGATTGCACCATACCGACAAAGTGTGATTCACTTGTATGTCGGCGATCTGAGCAAAACCCGGTATCGTAGTCATCTTCGACTAGGTATAGGGCGGGTGGGATAAATCTACTTGCACCGCAAAACCCCATGGCCTCTGCAGTTAATCCGATAAAGATGTTTGCAGATCCAATCGGAAACACGCAGGCACTTACCAGATGATTTTGCGCCGGTACGTAAGATCCGTTGTCGAGGAAGCGTCCAACGTCGTTGTCGAACTCCAGGCTTCCGACAGTTATGGAACTGCCAATTCCGCCGAGCATCCCAGATCGAAACTTAACGCCTGACGTCGTTGGCCCCACGGTCGGCGCCAACTGTCGAGACATCGTAGTAGAATTCATAGACGGGGGTGCCATGAGACTACTGATAGAGATGTGGGGGACGTGATTGTGCTAAGGACAATGACACAGGGTTTTTACCCAGGTTCAGTATGACGCTGTAATGCGGCGTTCCTACTCCTGCAATCTCACTATTCAGGACTAAAGCCTGTGAATACAGAGTACAATGTGAGGTTCTTGTCAAGGATCAACCTCTCGGCGACTTAGTCAGTAGCTTCTTGTCTATCTATCTTATCTCCCGTCCGGCTTTATATAATAGCCTGGTTAGGGCATACAGAGTAGGAAACCTAGAAGACTACGGTAACTATTAATTTGGAAAGTAAGGAATCCGCCTTCTACTCGAAGCCAGATCACGTGGGCCGTGATCCGGGTTCTTCTAGAATCCTGCTTCTGTGCCTCAGCTTACTGGGCCACCCAATGGACCGTAGCCCACTACCATTTGGGCCACCCGGGCAATCCGGCACTTTATACTGCCATCCGATATACCCCTATTTCGTATATATCCGACATAATAGGTGACAAAGGGCCACCCTGTTTGAGACCCTTTTTTGTTTGGAAATAATGACCTAGATCATGTCTCACCATTCTTGAGCAGAACCCTTCATACACAAAGCTTGGATTAAAAAAGTCCATTTTACCTTATCATATGCCTTCTCAAAATCAGTTTTAAAAATAACCCCATCTAACTTCTTCCTCTTAAGTTCATGAATGGTTTCGTGAAGGATAACAACTCCTTCCAAGATATTCCTCCCCGGCATGAAAGCCGACTGAGAGGGTCTAACAACCTTTTGCACAATTTGGGTAATACGATTAGTACCCACCGTAGTGAAAATTTTAAAACTAACATTAAGAAGGCATATAGGTATATACTGCTGAATTTGAACCGCGTTTTCTTTCTTAGGAAGCAAAGTTACCACACCAAAGTTCAGTTTAAACAACTGAAGATTACCTTGCTTAAATTCTAGAAACATGGCCATCAAATCAGACTTAATAATCTCCCAAAAAGACTTGTAAAACTCAGCTGGAAAACCATCGGGGACTGGCGCCTTATTCGGTTCCATTTGCGATATTTCCTCATAAAATTCTTCCACTAAGAAATGAGAAGTGAGAATATCGTTTTCCTCTTGAGTTAACTGCGGTATATCCTGAATATGACTTTCACCAAGGAAATATTATTGGGATTCGAAGGCCCAAATAATATTTTGTAATATTAAGTAATATAAGTTCTCAAGTCTTCATCCCCGACAATGGTTCCCTTATCCTGCTCTAACTAGAAAATCATCTTCCTACGATGTTTCCGATTTGCAACCAGATGAAAAAACTTAGTATTATCTCCCCCCTCCTGAATATGTTTGACTTTTGCCCGTTGATCCCATTTACTTTCCTCATCTCCATGAAGGAAACAAAGGCAATCATTGGCATCACGAAGAATGCCCTCTCCATCGAAGACAAAGGAACACTCTCAGCCTTAAGATCTAACCCCTCAATAATCTTGAGCAACCTATCCCTCTCAATCCTATACTTTCCACTTTGGTTCTTTGCCCAACCCTTGAGAAAACGACGTAAATGCCTAATTTTATTCTACCAAATAGCCACAGTCGAAACACCTTTGCTAACAACAGCCTACTCAGAAGCAACCATGTCATAAAAACCATCCATTCGGAGCCACGAAAGCTCAAAAGAGAAACTCCCTTTGTTTCCGACATGAGCACGTGCACCAAAATCTAACAAAAGTGATGTCTGGTCCGAACCATTTCTAGCCAAGGCCTGAACAGTTGCAAGAGGAAATTTATGCTCCCAATCCACTGAAGCAAGTACTATGTCTAACTTTTCAAAAGTGGTATTAGTTCTCCTGCTAGCCTAAGTATATTGTCTACCCGATAACTCAATTTCTTTTTAAATCCAAACTATGAATTATGGCATCAAACATAACATGCCATCTTGGATTATAGTTATTGTTATTCTTCTCTTCAGAATTTTGTATTATATTAAAATTCCCACCCACCAACAAAGGTAGTGTTTCATTTTCACATATACAAACAAGTTCTGATAAGAATTGTGGTTTAAATTCATCTTGGGCACCATAAACCGAAACTAAAACCCACTCAAAACAATCACACTTGGACTTGACATAAAGCTTAACAGAAAAATCTCCTACATCCACATTCCTAACCTCAAATAGATAAAGAGTCAATACCAATAAGCATACCTCCTAATCTACCTCTCGGAGGCAAACAAAACCACAAAAAATCTAAGCCCGAAAATAGGTTACTAAAAAAAGAGGATGCAAAATGAGATCTCCCTGTCTCCGATAAAGCAACAAAATCAAGTTTTCTTTCCCGAATAGTTTCTTGAATAAAATTACGTTTACTTGGGTCACAAAAACCGTCACTATTCCAGAACATGCCACATAAATTATGCATCTTGTTTACTATTTATACAATTAATCCGCACACTTCTACGTTTGTTTCACAAAGAGTAATCTTTCTTTTTCCTAGTTCTCTTAGCTTTCTCCACATCAACCACAAAATTAATAGGAGAAACATTATCAGGGAAAAACTCTTCATCAACTAAATCTTTAGTAAGACTAGCTACTTTATTTAAAATCAAACTACGTGGCTGTTTAACATAATTGGAGTCCAAATTATTATTAAGCATATAAATTGTCCTATTTAAATCCACCTCCTTAATTAACCTAGCAGATTCACACCTCATAGCATTAGAAGACCCCAAAGAAACTCCTAAGCTACCAGCTCTATCGGCAATATCATTATCGGCGAAAGATAAAATAGAAAAACTCTTATTAGAATTTGTACCTGCCCCAGAGTTCCTCCTAGCAGCGAGCATCATAGACCTCTCCATTTGTGTGTCATCCGCATTGTGCTGACCACGAATACGATCAATCAAACGTACACCCGAAGCAGCAACGTCCAGAATGCCTCCAAACGCCTCGATCAACCTCCTGGACTCCTCTCGAACCGGGCTATCAAGAACACCGAAGGGAAATGCCGGCAGGGGAGTCTTTGGGCTGTGGAGATCCGTCCTAGGAAGAACTGGAGATGACTCACGAGGCTGAGAATTGATCTGTGTCCCCACCTTGTCCTCCATCAAAAACACCGAACCATCAAAACCCATAAGACACTCAGTAGCTAGATCACCAGCCCTGGTAAGATCAGAAGATGCAGCAGCACACGCAATGTCCGTGTCATGCTCTGCCGCAGCAGCAGCGAAAGCATGCCCATTCTCTGCCGTGGCTGAGAGAACAAGAAGTAACCCTGCCGTGGCAGGTACAAAACCTGCCATGGCCTCGCCAAACTCAGCGTGGTCCCTGCCGAATAACCATATGGACGCGCTGTCGTGGCTTCCGTGAGCGCCGCAGCAGGCAAAACCAAAGCCGTGGCTGCCGTGGGCGCTGCAGCAGGCAAAATCTCTGCCTGGGCTGCCATGGGCTGTGCAACAGGCAGAGCCACCACCGCTGTTGTCTCAGATGCTGCAACAAGTACCTGAACCGCGACCACCCCTGCACCATCATGCTGTGACTGTCCACCATTGTCCCCTGACATTTTTTCAGCTTCCAAATCATCGTTCAGAGAAACCACAGAGGAAAATAACGCCGCAACTCCTGTCTATCACGATAAAAAGACTGTCATACCGATGGTGAGAACAACACCCCCACCTTGACCGAAGAAGTCACTATCTTCCCCCCACCATCACCATGATTAACATCAGTAGGTTTTGTAGGATTTGGATCTGAAGAAGATTCTGTCGATTTTCCCGTGAGTTCATTCACATTGTCTTGGAAATCGTCCCCGAAACCATCAGAATCATCATCACTCTCTTCATCCCCTTCTCTACCCACCATGTCCACATCAGTAATAGGTAAAGGCCCAGTCCCCTCCACCTCAAACGATAGTCTATAAAACCCATCGCTAATAAACATCTGAAAACGTTTAGGGATCTTGCCGTGATTAATACAGCCAATACGAATGCGAAGAATTCCATGCTTCCTTGAAACGGCATATAGATCTCAAGTGTCATGCCAAACATGTCCCCGACTGCCCAAAGAGCCAATAATCACCAATATGGGGATTCGGAATTTCATCCACCCACAACCAAACCTCTGGTAAATTATCCGTAGGTTCAGGAGTCTTAGTCCAGCTATCAATAGTGATCTCAAAAGAAATGTTTGGCACAATGCATCTCCCAAAAACCTTGAATCTCTCCAACTCAGTACTATTCAGAAATTCCACCTGAAAAACATTATGACCCATTCGAATAACAATCCAAACAAAATCATCTGCCGGGACCAAACGTTGCAGCTGCCTAGTAATCCTCGGAATAGTCATCTCTCCACCCCGAAACAATGATCGAGGCTAACTGATGAATCTCCATCTTTTGTTTTTAAGTTTCAGTGCACGGAAATTTGAAAAAAATCAACTCCTCGTGGCCATATCCATAGACTAAGATCTTAGGTTTAGGGGCCGTCAACGAATGACACCGCCTGTCTCCATGATCCGGGCCCTCACAAATTTGGCATATAGCAACCATACAGGCCTTAGACCTATGTCCCGCTTGGTTGTTTAAGTGTTGTTGTGAGGTGCGATCGCAACCCATAGCGAATTATGTCATGAATAACTGTTATTTCAACTCTATTATTCGTAAATCTTATATGACTATGTTATTACGTTACGCATCTGCGAATAATGCTATATAAACGATTATATGGGTCTAAATTTTAGTATTTTTTCAATATTTTAGAAAAACAACTATATAGTTATAGCTCGGCTATACCCATTCATAGCTTATGAAATCGGCGGGGCTAAATGAATTGGCCCGCTATTTTATACTTTCAACATGCAAATATCAGAACGATCGGAATGTGTGTTTATTCGATAAAACCAATATTATTGCTACAACAATTTAAATATTGTTGGCTGCCGGTGAATGGAGTCAACTGACCATGGGGTCACCATGAGTCAAATCGTTGCCGACACGCCATGTAGAATGTCTCGTGCCAACTCGAGTTCATGTAGCCCACCAAGACATGACGCGAGAGCGCGGCAAGGATATACAATCGCCCCAAGGGGTTGACTCTGTACGAGGGGAATAGGGGTGATATCAAAATGATGCAAATGTGTGTTTCTTTGATATACAAACTAAACTCCGTACACCAATCTTGAAGTTTTTTTTCAGAAACATAATATGAACGTAAGAGCTCATATACACATGCATACACTCATCTTATGAGCGCATACACGCACACAATAACCATGTGAGCAAGTCCGAGAGACTGAGTCGGCGGGTCTTGAGATTGAAGAAGTCACCACATGCGCCTCGCTGTCGACGGGAACGTCGCGTGTTGCCTCTCACTAAAAGAATATTCCGCCTATACATGTGTCAAACCTTGGATTCAGGGGCGGAGGACCGCTTAGGGCAAGGTAGGGCGCCTGACCTACCTTTAATTTTGGCAGAAAACTACATATACATATGTATTGCCCTTTGTATATTCAAGTTTCTGTAATTCCTACACGTCTCGGAACAATTTAGCGAAAAAAATATTTCAATTGGGCCAACTAGCAGTGCTCAAGGCGAACTGGGCCATGATGGGCCACACATTGGCTACGCAGACGGAGGCGCCGAAGGGCAGCCTCGCTCGGTCAGTTCGAGCCTGCGGAGCTGCATCGCTTCTCTTAGGGCACAAAAAGTTCTAGGTCCCCTCGTGGGCCGTTGGATCGCCATCGTACGGCCACAAAAAGTGTTTCAACAAAAAAGTTAGTAAGTAACAAAATAATTTGTCACCGTTTGAGTTGTAACAAAAAACATCACTTACTTCAACAAAAAAGTAAATCGATAGCAACAATAAAATTATACAAAAAGTATTGCAAATAAATTCTAATAAACATATAAACATTTTCTAGAAAATCATCCAAAAAGTATTGTAACATCTCATTTGTTTTTTCTCAACAAAATGCATACGAAATTGTTACAAATTTTTAAGACGTATGCAACATTGGTCAAAAATAGGGAAGACACTTAGCAAATATATGGCTGCACGTAGCTACTATCTTAAGATGTTGAAATGAATGCTCCAACGTGAAAACTGGGTCTATACAAACTATTGGGCCGAAAAAGCCAAAAACTGATTGCTGGGTGCTAGCGCGCGAGCGACCTAGGATAAGGAGCGCTAAGGCGCCATAATATAAGTGTTTTACTTCTCTTAATTGTTTCCCGGCAGCTGGCTCCTCTCGCTCTGATGTGTTCTGGCGCCGGCGCCGCCTGATTGGCTCACCGCTCGCTCCTTCTTCCCTGCTCGTTGTTGAGTCTTCGCAAAAACAACAAGGGGCAAGCCCGGAAGGTACGATTCATCCCGGCTGAGCGATTGTCCGACTCGGCGGTTAGGTCGTTCTTCCCCACGACAATTTCATGACGAGATGGATAGGTAGGGGAAAAGATCTCATCTGCAACAACTGAAAAGGGAGGTAGTATAATTTCTTTAATTTGCCATGAATTGGATCATTTTTCTTTTTGTGAACTGTGAGCTAGCTAAAATGGTCAATCTACTTGTGTAATTAGTGTTTGCAATTATATAGATTTTTTTTAGGACTGTGAGCTAGCTAAAATGGGAAAATCACTCATGTTTTCAAATTCCGTGGTAGCCATAGATACGTTGTGGTTACGCTTAATAAAGAATTGATATATCTCTACTATATAATAGCCCCTAAGTTTCTCTTTCGTCCGTACGACGTACGTACGTCAAGAAAACCAATTGGTTCCTTCACTCTCGCAAAAATAACCAGGATTAGTCGCCCCAGCACGCGTAAAAAACCCGGTACATAAGTCCCCCCGTCTCGCACGCGATCTCATAGCACCTATCGCACAATTCCATCTCGGGGACAATCGATCCCCAAATTTCCACCGCCCACGGGTTCAGTGCGATCGACTTTCTCATCTCACCAGGAACGATATAAACGATATCATCTCGGCGAACGTCGACCGGAGCGGCAGCTTTGCCTGACGCGATCTGGACTAATGCCCTGCGTTGAGGATATTGGCCGTCTGCCACGACTAATGCCCTGCCGTGAGGAGATTGCCCATCTGTGAACCACAGCGGAGGCGCGTGGTGCTGCCGAAGATCATGCCTAGCCCCTTTATTGGAATCACCTGTCGATGTTCACGCCACGTTCTCCCACGCGGCCTCGGTATGCTGGGCTCGGCGGCAGCGGCGGCAAGGGCGCGATGGACCACGGCCCGCGCTCGCGCATGTGGGACACATCGACAACAACCTCTGCGGACTTATGGGAGACGGCGCTGGGTCGCACTGTGGTCAGAACCTGAGTTCCTGAGGGAGAGAGTCGGAGATGCGGCTGATTTTGCTTCTTGTGCTGCTACCGACATGTGTCTACTGTTTGTTGCTTTTGTGATATACATTGTTGTACAGAGAGCGACCCTTCATATGATGCTGCTGTTTACTCTTTTCTATGCTCTGCTCTGCCGTGTATGCTGCTTGGGTAAATTTTATGCAGAGAAAAGTTGTAGATTTAGATTAAGATTTGTTGCATTTTTGTTTGTTGTTTTGGGTACTGAAGTTGCAATGCTTTCTGTGCAGCTGCCATTTGTTGTACAAAAAAAAAAGATACCGACCAGCCGTCTCTTTGTTGCTTCAAGATTATGAGCATAGGGCTTCCAGAGATCTGAGAGGAGCGGCGTTTAGTCTGTACTCGACCAGGACAGGAGCAACATTTAGTCTGTACTCAACCAGGACAGGAGCAGCGGTGCATCAGTGCCGGCCTGAATCTTGGCAAGACCTATTTAGCTTGCAAGTTGGAAGGCCAGGCAGGGGACTTCCGGTAAGTAATTGGTTGCAAATTCTCATGTATCTTCTCATCTTCTTTTACTTAATTTACTCCATCATCATTCCACCTCCGTCGCCCAACAGTAAAATTCCGAAGGGCCAATACACCGCACAAATAATCCAATATGTATTCAGTGTCATGTGTAAAGAGACCGGGTACTCACATTGCGTCCAATTTAGTCTGCTCATTCCTCCGGTGGTTATGTATTCAGTGCCGTGTGTAAAGAGATCAAGTACTCACATTGCCTCCAATTTAGTCTGATCATTTCTCCGGTGGTTTGAAGATCTTTGGTTTGTGCATCATCTTATACTGAGTTTGTCAAAAATTGATTTAGCTAATAAACAAAATGCGCTGAATATTTAAGATGGGGTATAAGCTGGGTTCTTTATCTGACACCAACGAAATATGTATAATGGAAAAATGGCCAAACTGCCCTATGTTTCCTTCTCTCCTTTTTTGTATGGCTTGTCACTTCATACAAATATAACTTCAGGTTCATTTGCTAAAGCTAGCTGCAAGCTGCATGCATATTTTTTTCACATTTGATCCATTGGTACTTTTAGAGTAAACCAGTTTGGTAAAATTTATCATTGCCTAGCAAGACTGGTGGTCTAACTGTATAAAAGTTAAGCTCTGAAGTATAGGTTCTAGAAAGTAAGTCACATAAGTTTACACACTTCCATTTGCAGTGCTATAAAATTTCGTCAGCACCTAGACTAATGTCCTTCTGTAGAAAGTTCAACGATGAAGTATGATTTCAGAAAGCATCTTCACACAGACACAATATTGTATATTGGTGGCCAATTTGTTGAAAATAATTCTGGGTATGTCAAAATGCCAGGTTTTTATGAGGAAAGAGGTAATTACATGATCATCATCCCAGTGTTCAGTAACTTATTTGACAAGTTCAGTTCTAGAAATTTATGCAACTTTTCTAATGTGATAAAAAATATTTGAACATTATTTCATTATTCCATCTAAGTGACAAGTATTTTGATGCATATTCGTAAAAAATATATCGATTTATGCTTCATGAGGATAACGTGAGACAGAATATTTTGCTTCAATTCTCTTCCAAAAATTGGCTCCACTGATTTGATGTCCCATTGTTTGTTTTGATGTCTGTGTGGCTACACGCGGAGTGCTAGACTCGAATGCTGTTGCAGCAGCTGCTGCTGCTTCATTTCAATGGCAAGAAGATGAGCAACGTGGCGAAGCTCAGAGCAATCGGAGTTCATGATGTGTTCTTGTGATGATGGTTTCCTCCAATAATTAGTCTAATTGTTGGCCCTCTACATGTACATATTTTTGGTTCTACAAGCAAATGCTTGAGTGGTTTAAATCAGATTAGTTTCAGAGTTGTGTTGTTGCCAGTTGGGCTCATAGCGAGAGTCCGAGGCTCCGCAAAATGGCGCTGGATTGTGCTGAGAACGTGTGTGGAGAGAGAATCGGCGTTGGGCTGTTGACTGGTCGCCGCCGCTGCCACTGCAACCATGCTGGTCGGGATTGTCGAGGTCGAGGAAGTCTTTTGCTTATGTTGCTGCTTCGTCTCACGTTCAGAGCAGGGCGCAGCCGCTTGCCGCTGGAGCAGGCAAGGGAGCCTACTGCTGATGCGTGCGTCTCTGTCGTTCTGGAGAAGCACTATGCACCAGTAGTGTTTAATGTTTGTGTTACTACTCAATTTTTATTCCAATATATAATACTCTGTCATTTTTTGAAGATTGTTCACTAGAATCAGAAACTGGGAAAATTAAAAAGTTACAGTGTAGCATTTTCTGGAAAACGTTAAATGGCTGGAGATTATCGAAAAACTTTGTTTCCCAGTCAGATACTTCAGGTTTTCATTGTAAATACTACCTACTTCTTAACCGAATAGAAGTTATTACAAATTTAGATGTACTGTGCCGCTGAACTTATTGCCATGGCAACACAAGTGAATTGACTGACCACTTGGCATCATGCCAAATAGTATTACATACAAGTTAATTTATATTATTATTTATTTCATGCATAGCGTTCTGTTCATCTCTAACACGCTCCATCTCCTTTTATAATGAAGTTTCTGTTCATTGAGATTAAACCTGCCCATTGTTCGAATATCAGCTGAGATTGGACAGGTGCTACGATTACGGTGGATGCACGCTTCTGGAAATTTTCTTTATGCACCTTAGCCATATAGGGTTCTTTCTTACCCGTTGCAACGCACGGGCACGTTTCCTAGTAATCTTAGTTTTGTTGCATAATTTTTTGTTTGTTCTAGTGTTCGCCCGACCTTAATTGTTTTTTCGTCCTCCACCACTGCTTGGGTTTGAACACTCGTGGACTCGAGGTATGACCACCCTCCTAACCGTCCAACCACATGTTGGTTCGCAATTTTGAATATATGTTGGTCGGCCGGTGACTACAATTAAAGCAGAATGCCATCAGTAAGATGCTCTCTGCCCACACACAACCCGCCTATATATTTGCTTTCCTTTTCCTTACAAAAATGTAGACCTGGTGGTCATGGATGGTGGCAAGAATCTGGGAAGGAATGAACAGTTTATTTACTTTTTTAGAGGGTTGGGGGAGGTGTGTCATGGTGATTACGGCAGACATTCGGAATGGAAGATGCTGGGAATTATATATGCACATTCATCTCGTGAAAGAAATGAACTTCCAGCCTAGCTACCTCGTACTAGAAGGTGCCAGGGATGGGGGACGTAGAGGTTAATTTGAATCCCCTCAGGCTGATGGAGTAAGAGCTGGGGGTGTCCAATTCCAAGCAGATGCGGAGTATGTGTAGTTTGGACCGGTTCAGGAAGCTGGGGTTCCGGCGCTGGCTTTACGTACGTCCGCTCTCTCCGCAACTGAAATATCAACACATACCACAACCGCAGCTGCAGTTCGCGCGACAAAACCTTGGGCAGTTTGTCACGTACGACACGTCAGTTTAAGCAAAGAGGCGCATTAGCGCCTCAACTAGGCCTGTAAGTGGGCAAGGCTTCCCACTTAATTATCCTCGGTTCAATTAGAAAGTCAATTCATCCACGTTTGTTATTATTTATCACAATTAATCCATCTTTATGGTTAGGTGGGATTACCCACTTACAGGCCTAGCCTCAACATAGCTGTTGAAAGCAGAAGTCCCGGATATGTGGTACCATCTCAAACGTAAACACTGGATAGGTCACTAGTTGTGGGGAATAGCTCAACGCTGGAAGGGTGGCCATCAGGTATATTTGAAAACTGGGCAGGCGCCAAGCTCAGTTTCAATACACTCTGATTGACATGTTGGACGAATCGCCATGCAAATCAATTTCCTAATGAGTTCCAAAAGCATTGGCGAATCGAAAAAAAATGGTTTCAATCCACTTGCAACGTAGCGATGCAAATCTAATGGACAGGGAGTTGCAACCCAAGAACAGTCTCGGTTGCCACCCCCTCATAACTCACATATCAATGGAAATTGTGAAGCATATCTAATGGCTAAGTAGTCGACCAAGATTTAGATGCGACTTAGAATTAGCAACATGGTTAGTCTTAGATACCAAAAGCTAGCCAGAGATTATATGTACACTTTTTAAACTAACATCAGAGATTATATGTACACTTTTTAAACTAACATGGTTAGTCTTAGATACCAAAAGCTAGCCAGTATACAGTTGTTCAAAACGTGAGAATGTGACAAAACTAGCAGGTTCTGAACAGACATAAAAATGAGTTATATATACATACGGATATGAAAATGATCGGGATACATGTTTACTTACACCAAGTCTTAATATTTGTTGGCTGGCCGTTGAATGGAGTTAAAACACCATGTCATGAATAGGAGGCTCCCTGGGCAGGCACAACCCGCCTACGCTTCCCCTTCCTTAATAAAATGCAGACTGGGTGAGCATGGATGGTGGTGAAAGAACAAAGAGAAGCGATGGTGCCAGAGAACAGTGTATTTTGGTGTGGGGAGAGGGGGAGGGGAATCAGGTGTGTAACTGTGATTGTGATAGACATTGGGAATGGAAGTTGTTGGGAATTATATTTGCACAAGCGTCTCGAGTAAGAGTGGAGTGTACCATCTATGTTGTGGTCAGTTTGAAACCCTTCGAGCAAGTGCAGTAAAAGATGAGGGTGTACAGGTTGAAGCCGGTGCGGGGTTTATGCACTTTGGAGCAACTATGCAGGAAGGGATGCTTCTGGGGGTGGTGATACGTCTGCCCGCGCTGCAACTGAACTACCAACACGCACCACAACACAACAGCTCCAGTTTGTCCCCCCACAACAGTTTAAGCAAGGAGACGCGGTAGCCCCTCAACCAATGGTTCAGCCGCAAGTTGTGACGGATGAATAGAAGGCTCCGGCACGGCAGGCCGCCGAGGAGACAGAAAAACAAGTTGGATTGGAGATGCTACTTAAAATTGAGCAAGTCTTCGAGTCTGCCACTCATGAGTGAGACTCTTACTAGTATGCCAATTCCATTTTTCGGTCTGTTTTTTTTTTGATAAAGGGATAATTTTATTACTTAATGTAATATTACACCCAGCCCCTGCATATCGAGATGCACACAGCCGAAAACGATCCAAAGTCTAGAAATGAGGCAAATTACAAAGAAAGTAAAAAAGCCTAAGGTGCTGGGGGACATATCCGCAAATTATGCTGCCACACATGCTGGGATAAAAAAGCCCTCGCTGTATCCTCCAGCCTGGTACACACCTCTAAGAAAAGATCCCGATGCTCCATACGCTACAACGGAATCCAAGTATGGAGTATAGTTGTAGTCCTGAAGATAATCTGCAGCAGAGAACAATTTTTATCATCGAAAATCTTGTCATTTCTACAAAGCCACAGCGACCAAATCACGGCAAGCGCTGCCATCCTAATAAGTGTCTTAAACCTTTTATCTACACCATTTAGCCAACTCCCAAAAATATTGGCAATGCTGGATGGTGGATATAAGCTAGAACCTATCTGAATGATTGACCATATAGAACTAGCAACTGTACAGTCGAAAAACAAGTGTTTTATTGTTTCGTCTTTATGACAGAAAACACACTGTGTATTACCATGCCAATTGCGTTTTGCAAGGTTATCCTTAGTTAGAATTACCCCGCGACGAAGATACCATACAAAAACCTTATTTTTTAATGGTATCTTCATCTTCCAAATTTTCTTATTATTAACCATTGGCCTATCTGGTTGTAAAAGCGCTTCATACATCGAGCTCACCGTAAATTTACCATTTGAGTGTAAATTACATTTGAACTCATCCACACCCTCTGTCAGCTCCACTGCCAACAATCGATGAACTAATTCATTCCATGCTAACAGACGAGTCCCGACCAGGTCTCTCCTGAACGTCACGTTTGACGGGAAATTTTCCAACACCGTAGCAATAGTATCGCTTTTGTGTCGTCCGAGAACTATATTGTATAAAGCTGGATATTGTTCTCGGAGTGTGTTATTACCTAACCACTTATCCTCCCAGAACCTTATCTCAGAACCATCTTTAACGGAGAAGGATCCTAATGGAAAGAAAAATTTCTTTGTTGCCATTAGACCAACCCAAAAGTGTGAATCTCCAGATTTCCATGAAATCTGTGAAAGCGCTTTTGAGCCTATATACTTCCTCCTTAGAATAGTTTGCCAGATCCCATCTTCAGTAAGGAGGTTAAACAGCCACTTACGAAGAAGAGCCCTATTCTTGACCTGAAGATCATGAATCCCGAAACCACCATGGTCTTTAGGGCGACACACTACATTCCATTTGGCCAATCGGTATTTTTTCTTCTCACCATCTCCTTGCCAAAAAAATCTTGATCGAAAATAATCTAATCGATGCAAGACCCCTTTTGGTAGTTGGAAGAAGGAAATCAGATACAGCACCATATTACTTAGTACTGAATTAATGAGAACCAACCGACCACCCAAGGATAGAAGTTTTCCTTTCCAACTACACAACCTCGCCTGAAGTCTTTCCTCAACATGTTTCCATAGAGCAATCGTTAGCCTCCTGAAATGAATCGGAATGCCTAGATAACTAATAGGAAATAGACCCTGACCACATCCGAAAAGCTCGGCGTAAAGGTCAGCGTCATCTTGAGCGTCACCGAAACAAAACAACTCACTTTTATGATAATTGATCTTTAGACCAGATAGCTGTTCAAACGCTGAAAGAATCAGTTTCAGGTTTTTTGCTTTTTTCATGTCATGATTCATAAAGAGAATTGTATCATCTGCATATTGAAGGATAGACAACCCCCCATCCACAAGATGAGGTATTACCCCTTTAATTTGACCCTCAAGTTTTGCACGCTCAATGATTATGGCTAACATATCAGCCACAATATTAAATAATATGGGTGATTATGGATCGCCTTGCCGTAGCCCTTTTTTCGTTTGGAAGTATGAACCAATGTCATCATTGATTTTGATAGCCACACTACCCCCCGAAACAAAGTTACGTATCAAAGAGCGCCACTCCTCGGAGAAACCTTTCATCCTAAGAGTTTGTTGAAGAAAAGACACATTGACTTTATCATAAGCCTTTTCGAAGTCAATTTTAAGAATCACTCCATTCAGCTTCTTACGGTGCAACTCATGGACTGCTTCATGTAAGACCACAACCCCATCGAGGATGTTACGTCCTTGCATAAATGTTGTCTGAGTCGGGCGGACAACCTGATCTGCAACCGTATTAAGCCTTATCGTCGCGGATTTGGTGAATATCTTGAAGCAAACGTTAAGAAGGCAGATAGGTCTATACTGTTGAATCCTCTCTGCTTCATTAACCTTTGGCAACAAAATAATCACGATTTCATGATTTCAGTCTGTATGGGTATGCTCATCACGATTTCATATTTTTTGAGATATGCCGAACTCTGGTGGTTTACATCTCAATTAGGAGATTTCACGTACTTGCAGTGTGGGTTTTGCGGAGGTACTTTTCCAGCGTAATAAGTGCCGAAGAAACATGAGTGTCTTATCCATACGGAAAGGTTCAAAGTTGATGTGGATTATGTTGGAATGGGTAAAGATAAACAAAAACTTTTCTACGCGTAACTCCCAAGATCTAGCTGAGGTAGAAGGCCACGAGGATTACCACTAGACGCGCAGGTGCGGATTAGCGATGAAGCACGTCGATGCAGTGTAGTCTCACGATCTGATACAGCCGATCCAATCCCGCGATTGTCGAAGTGCTGAATGTACAACACCTCTGCATGTATCCACACGTACGAGGAGGAGCTCCGACGGCGGACAATTAGGTCCAGTGCGGTGGCTAGACTAAGTGGGGATAGGGTTCCCAACGCATGGGAGTGGAAAAACATGTCTCCGTTGGGCAACATGCGCCCCTCCTTAATTATATAGCGAGTTGGAGTGGGCTGCATAACGCTTGTGGCCCATTCACTCTGTGAGTCCAACTCACTAATTCAGTCTATTTCCGGTTCGGGTCCAACCCGACGAATATATTTGTTCCTGCTCTTAAGTGGGCGCCCATATAGGCTCATAACGACTTGGACACGATTAGAGTCTGACTCCTAATCGATGAACCGGTAGCGGCTCCTAACAGAACGTGCTGAGTCCCAAGTTCAATAGAGTCATGACGATATACCTTCCCATCTGACTTTCATCTGAGTCCCTTTTGCCTTACAATATAACTTGTCGAACTATAGGCGAATTATGGTCATCTCTTAAATATCTCAACTCTCTTCTCGGTTCATGATATATGATTCATCTGACTAACTATTAGTCAATAGACCCAGCGAACACTTAACCGAGTCACGCATAGCCATGCTTCCGGAATCATATCACTTGAGAGGGCCCAGAGAATATCTCTCCAGTCGGAGGGGCAAAATCCCATCTTGATTATCCACATGACGCAGCTTGCTTCTCATTCGACCCGAACTCTGCCTTTATAACTGTCTTGTCACGGAACAATGTTTGACAGAACCTAAATCAGTTATCCACAACTCAATTTTTGCGACAACTTCGGGTCTAAGTATTACATTGATTGAGAAATGGAAATGACGACTTACTCATTGTATCTCAATATGGGTCAGTCTGACTTCCTAAACTCTTTAGCCAAGTCTGTAAAAGTTGGAATGGCATCGACATGCCCATGACAAGTGGAACCGAGTCATTAGCCAACACTCTCATTAGTCTAGATTACGTGTCCAGCACAACCTAAATGACCAAGGACAATTTATCATGAACAACATGAATACATATTTCCACAATAGAATCACATATTCAATGATATAAATAAGATGTTCAAAACTACAACAACTTGATAACTTTATGAATATATTGGGAATTACATCATACATGATTGCCTCTATGGCATATTGCCAACAGATTGTTGTGGTCTCTTTACAACACGATTTTCATAACTACCGCTCCACTTTCATGAGGTTTCATCTTCTCTCGAGGCCAAGTTCAAAGTTTTAAATAGCCGGCTATAGCCCGGCTATAGCCAGGCTATAGCCTTCTGACAGGCTCGGGGCTACGGTTAGAGCCTTCAGAGGCTATATGGAGAATAGCCGCTAATAGACAGGCTGTATGGATATAGCCCGGATATAGCCTCTTAGCCCGGCTATATCCCGTCTAGGGGACCAACAATTTTGGACCAAAATTTATCACCTCCGTCAATTTCGAAGCCCAAATCAATCATCGGCGGTTGTTTAATTGCTGTTGTGAGGTGCGAGTGCGACCCATAGCGACCTGGTTTCAGAATTGCTGAACTGTGTCATGAATAGTTGTTATTTAAACTCATGATTGTTTGTTCATCTTATATGATTATGTTGTTATGTTATGCGTTTGCGAATAATACTATATAAACGATTATATGTTGTCTAAATTTTACTATTTTTTCAATATTCTAGCAAAACGGCTATGTGGTTATAGCCCGGCTATAGCCTTTCATAGTTTCTGAAATCGCCGGGGCTATATGCAATAGCCCGCTATTTTAAACTTTGGCCAAGTTGCATTTGAAGGTATTCTGTTTACAATTGGTGGCGTATCACCGGTCCAAAGAAGTACCTTATATGGCACTATGTGGCCCTGAACACTCCTCGGAAAAAAAACGACGCACCAAGTTCTTGAGTTGGTCTCATGGTGTAAAGAACTGCACCTGTGGTTCAGAAGGCGTCAGCTATATGAAGCTTTGCTCTATTGGCATCATACACCCGGAGCCTTAGTTGTGCACCTTCCGTCCTGGTATTTTTTTGATTAATTCTCGTCATACTATTGGCTCGGGGCTATATTATGTTTGACATTGCTTATCCTGTGTGGTCGGTGTGGGGGCATTCTCTTAGCACTAGCAAATCTGAAATAGATCTCTTTCGCTGTTAATATCCCTGGGAAAATAATGAAGGAAAGCTAACGACTGAGAAGTTAGAAAAAATGTGGACATATGTGGAGTGGGAAAACATATTTTCCAAGGTCACGACATGCGCGATGGACCATGGTGTTTCAGATCATACACAACTACTTATTTATTTAGAAAACACACAACACATCGAGGTAACATGTCCAATCTCTCGTCTAAACTATGATGAAACAATATGGAAGGATTATGCAAAATAATTGCTACCGAGTGAGAGAAGGTTCATGCCATTAGCGAATGTGGCTATATTAGGACATCATTGTCGCAAAAAAATAGTCTAATTATCCTTAAGATGCTGTGGATGAAAACAAATTCTCAACATAAAAGTTCTTTGTCTTGATTTGACAAAACAAATTGTAAGAATCGTATCAATCCAAGTTCATTTCCGACTTTGAAACTTCCCACCGGAAATGCGTACAAATTGATATTTTGAACGTGAAACAAAACCCGTTTCTTGCACAGGAAGTTCACTTGCCTCATATATACACAAGAGATGAAAACTGATTGAATAACACAAATCGAATTGTGGATGGTTTCTCTTATGTCGCTTGTGTTCATGGGAAGTCAAGTACCGATTATCATATTTCTAGCGGGTCTCACTCTACGAAATTTTACTAGCATATTGCCCTCGGTGTTGGGTCACACAATGATTTGCTCATGATCGAATCGAATATACCTGAGTATGATCGATAATCTCTACGAAAAACTGATATATCTATTAATATATCATTACTATTTTATAGAAGTAGGAGTCTTGGTTATAGGTTGGAACTAAGGTTTAGACTGCCAACACCTCAACAACATTAATGCCTATTCATAAACCAAGCTTGAATTTGGTTGATTGGCTGGTGAATTATTAATACTTACATGTAGACCAGATATTAACTCGCCGGTCTTGGCTACAGGTTGAACTACATTTTAAGCTGCCAACATCTCAATAGCAATTTATTGGTATGCCGGTGAATTATTAATAGAGAGTTAAATTACCATAGCGAGCAGAGGGGAGAAGGGATTGTGGGGGAAGGGTTGACGTGGTTAGGATATATAAGAATCATGTATTTCAGTTTTGAGGTCTCGAGAGGTCTCTCAGAGTTAGGCATTGGAAATGGAAGTCGACAGGAACTACATTCATACATACTTGTGATTTTCACATCGATTTTCTTAATCTGGCAGTTGTGGTTTCTGTATAACTGTTCGATGTCTAGTTAAGTATAAAGGGCCGTACTCCGACTTTGGAAGTTTTAAATATGTACAACAATTTTCTGCATGATTTGTGATAAAATGGCACACTCCAAAGTATGTGCCGTCATTTTTCATGTCTATTTTTAAGATTTTTTCCATAAGTATCGTATTATTTGTATATAAATATGTGTCAGACACTACTACACTAATTTCTCTTTCTAAATAATAATAACCCAAATTTGTATCTTCGAGTAATTTAACATCCGTAGCTGGGCCGTACAACTACTGTTATCCACATCATACATTTAACCTATTTGTTATCAGCAAAACCGGTGAGATTGACAACCTCACTGCTTAGTTGGGGAAAGGTGAATTGATTGTGTTGTGTATGTTCTACTTTGCTGCTGAACCGGTAGGGCGCCCTACCACACCGACTTTATCGACCTTCAGAAGTTACTTTTTTCTCCTACTGGTCGATTCAACGAACGTGTGTTCACACGCATCAAACACTTTTCTGCCGCCGTTGTCGGGGACGAATATAATTTATGCAAGCGGAGTCTCTCACTTACAATCTCTTTACTTTTTTATTGTTTTTTTAGTTTATTTTATTTTAACTCATTTTCTTAATTTTATCAAAACACAAAAAATTAGTTCTTATTCTAGTTGTTATTTTTATCCTGTTTTTGATCTTGCTAAAATGAGTACTCTTGTTCCTTTTACCATGTCACATGAGGAAATGATCTTCCTTTTACCATGTCTAGAGTTTTTTATTCCTATTGCAAAATTGAATCTAAAATGACTCTAAGCCTGTTTCTTTGTAGTTTTTATTTTGGTCTTGTTCTTTGCTATAAATATGCTATGGATACTATGGTCGGAGGAGATTTCCTTCACTATGATGGAGATCAAGCTTTTAATGTCATAAAAAATTAACTGCAACCTATAGTTCACCTAGTAGCAGTGATCTCGGGTCACTTGGCTGAAAGGAGGTGACAGAAATACCGCCTATTTCCACAAGAAAGCAACTTGGAGACAGAAAAAATAGAATCAAGAAGTTGAAAGACGAGAACGGCAGCTGGACCGATAAGCCGGAAGAAATCGTTAAGATGACCACAAACTTCTTCAAAAATCTGTATACTGATGACAACAATGTTCTCCCAGATGAGCTTATTAGTTTGCTTCAACCATGTGTTACTGAAGACATCAACGAAGTGCTCTGCAGGAGCTTTATTGAAGAAGAAATTGGGGACGCTTTATTTCAGATAGGGCCCATGAAATCTCCTGGCCCCGACGGCCTTCATGCCCGTTTCTTCCAAAGAAATTAGGCCCTACTGAAGCATGAGGTGGTTCAAGCGGTCACCAATTTCTTCTCTGAGGGTTTCATGCCTGAAGGCATCAATGATTCTGTCATCGTCCTTATTCCTAAAGGTGTTGCGCCGGAGTGCCTAAAGGATTACCGTCCTATTAGTCTATGCAACGTTGTCTACAAAGTCATATCCAAGTGTCTGGTAAATTGCCTTTGACCTTTTCTCGATGATATGATATCTGAAACTCAAAGTGCCTTTGTACAGGGCAGACTGATCACGGACAATGCAACCATTGCCTTCGAAGGTTTCCATAAGATCCAACATAGCAAAAATCCTCACAATACACACTGTGCTTTCAAGCTGGATCTTTCCAAAGCATACGACCGGGTGGACTGGAACTTCTTGGAGGATGCTCTAAGGAAAATGGATTTCAACCAAAGATGGATCAGCTGGGTTATGACTTGCGTTCGGTCGGTTCGATATGCCGTCAAGATCAATGGATCTTCTCTCGAAACCTTTGTTCCCAAAGGGGTCTCATACAAGGGGACCCCCTCAGTCCTTACCTATTCCTGTTTGTGGCAGAAGGGCTGACGTGCATCTTAAAAAAGGAAACAGAAATACGAAATATTACACCCCTCAAGATTGCGAGAAACTCCTCGGGAATTTATAACCTCCTTTTTCCCGATGACTGCCTCTTGCTCTTCAAAGCCATAAACGAGCAAGCTTGTGCCATCAAAGAAGGGCTTGCTCTATTTCAAAAGTGCACACGCCAGCTCCTTAGCCAAAGGAAGTGCTCCCTTCTTTTCAGTCTGGTCTGCCCTGAAACCACCCAATTGGCGATAAAGACAACCCTGGGTGTGACCAGTTCGACGTTTGAAGAGATATACTTGGGACTCCCTACCCCAGATGGTCGCATGAAGAAAGATTCATTCCAACCCATCATGAACAGATTGGGCTGAGAAATACTCCTCCCATGTCGCCAAGGAAACTCTCATCAAATTAGTCGCACAAGCCATGCCCTGTTATGTTATGGTTTGTTTTTAAATGTCCATGGGCTTCTGTGAGCAGTATGAAAAGCTGATCCGTGACTTCTGGTGGGGTGACGAAGAGCGGCATCGCAAGGTGCAAAGGACCTCTTGGGAAAATCTAACCAAACCTAAAGGTAAGGGAAGTATAGGTTTCCGGGATATTCATCTATTCAATCAGGACCTGCTTGCTCGTCAAGCTTGGCGGCTAATCCAGAGACCAAACAGTCTCTGTTCTAGAGTCCTCAAGTCAAAGTACTACCCCCACGGTGACTTGTTGGACACTGTTTTCACCTCGGACGCATCACCTGTTTGGAGAGGTATTGAGTTTGGCCTTGATATATTAAAGAAAGGTGTGATCCATCACATTGGAAATGGTAAAAACATCCGATTCCGATGTTGTCAATGGATTCCAAGAGACCATGGGCTTATGATAGCCGGTGTAAAGAAGAATTTTAGGCTGCGATGGGTAAACCAATTGATCAACACAGACTCCAATACCTAGAACTTACCGCTCCTGAAAGACTTATTCCATGATTTCGATGTGGAAGCCATTTCTAAAATCAATATTCCTAGGTTCGATGCGGAGGATTGTGTGGCTTGGCACTATGAGAAAAGTGGAATTTTCTCGGTCAGAAGCGCCTATAAACTTGCCTTGCAATTCAAACAGCTTAATTGGCAGACTGTGAGCTCTAACCAGGCCAGCAATGGTGATCATCGCATCTGGAACACGATATGGAAAGCCAAGGTTCCACAAAAATTCATGTTTTTGGTTGGAGAGTGGCCACTAATGCCTTGGCCACAAAGAAAAATAAGTGGAGAAGAACGCTGGAGATAAACGACATGTGCAATATCTGCGGCAGGGAGACCGAAGATGCTTTGCATGCCACTGTATCCTGCACAAAGGCCTCTGCTTTGAGGCATGAGATGAGGAAGGTATGGCACTTACCTCCAGAACACCTATTCTATTGTTCCGGTCAGGATTGGCTTCATCTCCTCCTTTCCTCGGTGGAAGAGAATATGAAAGCAAGAATTCTGCTTCTCTTGTGGAGAGCCTGGTACTTGAGGAATGATGCCATCCACCATAAAGGCGACGCTTCGATTATTAGCTCGGTCATCTTCCTCCAATTGTACCTCCAGGAATCAAACATAAAACATGACGATCTCGGCGACAAAAAAGGTAAAGCACATATGCTTCCTTACCCTGTTGTCCAGTGCAAAATTGCTTGCGATGCTTTACACAGGTGGAAGTCTCCGAAGGTGGGCTGGACAAAGATCAATGTTGATGGTTCTTATAGCCAGCGGGATCAGAAGAGCAGTGTCGGGTTGATTGATCGCAAATCTGACGGGGTTGTCCTGTTTGCGGCTGGTTATGCCTTACCGAACTGCACGGATGCGGAGGAAGTCGAAGCCACTGCTGGGCTCATGGGCATCAACCTGATTTCCACTCACGGGCCTGGCAAAACAATCCTGGAGACTGACTGTGCTGCTGTAGCCAACGCCCTTCGGTCTACCGATCGAAACAGGTCCAAATGGTGTGCTATTTATGAACAAACAAAGACTCGAATGCTGGAACTTGAGGACTGCCGTATCTCTTTGATCAAAAGAGAAGCCAATGGTGCTGCTGATTCTTTGGCTAAAGCCGTGAGAATTTCTAGAGACGTGTGTGTTGGTGATTGTATACCTATGTGTACTACTGAGTTTGTAACCAACGATTGTAAGAACCTTGTCTATGATCTATAAAGCTATTTTAACCCTCAAAAAAAAGTAGCTATGATAAAGCCTTTGCAAGCATTTATGCTAGATTGAATACCCTTGAGTCACACATGTCTTGTTTAAAAGAAGGTTATAACCGGATGCGTGAGCATTTTGAATATGTACCAATAAACTCTGAATCCTCAAATATGATTCCTATAGTATAGGTTGAAATAGATGGTGAATCTTTTAATGGTCGTTTCGATATTATGTCTGAATTTTGTCTTATGCCTAAAGAAATTGATGAATCTATCTTTAATGGTCGTTTCGATATTATAGTATAGGAAGATCTCTACAAAGGCACTTGGGCGCAACTCTTGATGTGAGGAAAGGTACCATGACTTTCACTTCCAAACCATGCTCCAACCATCAGTTCCCCAAAAGTAAGAATAAGAGTAAGAAAGCTAAACATAAGCCTCGTAACAATTTGGATGCTTCTTCACTTGAAAACACTTGATGTTCTCTTCTTATGCCTAGCTAAAAGGCGTTAAAGAAAAACAGTTCTTTGGAGATAACCCATGATTTTATTTTTTCTTTGTTTTTCTCTGTTTTCTCTAGGTAAAGGTGTTGTATACTTGTTTAGAAACTACTGTGTATCTTTATTTTTATGTATTAGTAGTGCCAAGTAAAGTTTCTACCGAAAAGTGGAGTTGGTTTTGGATTTCTACGCAGAAAACAGATTTCTGCTGTTCACCGTAAAAAAATCGTATAATTCGCAGAAAGATCAAAATGACCTGAAACTATTTGTGCTTATTCCTCGGCTAATTCCGAAACTTTTTCGTTCTTTACGTTTTTTGACTTGATCAACTTAAGTTCCCTGAAAAAATTGTTATTACATACTGTTCTAGTTTTGGAAAATTCTGCCATATTTCTTGCATTTGCTCTTTTACTATGTCAAGTGGATTTCTTTGCTTCGCAAAATATCAGCGGTTGTAGCTAATGTTTAAAAGTATCAATAGCACTTGAGCCCATGCAGAAAATATGAATTTTTTATTATTGCACTAACCCTCTAATGCGAACTATTTTGAGTGTGGTGTGAAGGAAGTTTTCAAGGGTCAAGAGAAGAGGGTGATATAATGTGATCAATAAGAATGTAAGGACAAAGCTTGGGGATGCCCGCAAGGGTCATCCCAACAAATTCCAAGAAGACGCAGGCGTCTAAGCTTGGGGATGCCCAAGGCATCCCCTTCTTGATCAACAAATTATCAGCTCACTTCTAGTGAAACTATATTTTTATTCGGTCACATCATATGAATTTAAGATCAACAAGTAGTTGCACCAAGGCCATGAAACATGATGGATTTAAGATCTGTTTTTTTTTCACAAGTCAAAGAAGAGGTCTACACGCTGCATTGTGAGCACACAACGATACATTCACTAAACACAAATGTTTAGTTTCAAATGTTTCATGCCTCAGGCAGAACCACGACTTGTTGAACTACGGAAGCAAATAATTTGTTCCCAGAAAAAAAGAGCATAACCCCAAATCTGTACCAATATGGTGGACTTCCTCTCTCAAAAAAAAATTGCCTTCATCTAGCTTTAATCGATGGTTAGAAAAAAATCATGTTATAATCAACTGTCCAAAAAAACATCCTCGACCGAACCGGACGGTACTTGTGGTTCCGTACGTCCCATTCACCGTAAAAGAGCTCAACAATACAATTATTGCATGCTCTAACGTATGCTTGTGACGTTGTATAAGCAGAATACTATGATGCATGAGGTCTGAAAATTGGAGATGCTGAGAAACAAAAATGTACCATGATAATGAATGTACTCCTGTAAGTTGAACGTCTTACCAGAGTAGAAGGGGTCATGAACGCACAAGGATATTATTGATACTGACATGCAAAGTGAACGTACGTATCTCTACTATCAATTATTAGTACTTATTTGAGTAGGCTGTAGCTGGCGCACGTACATGTAGATAGTAGCTTAAGTTGGCCTACATCTGAGCAGACATTAACACGCCGATATGGAAATAACTCGATTGCCTGTCCATTTCATAAAACGTTAATATCTATTGGATGGCTGGTGAATTATCACTAGTGGAAGCAACCCCTATCGTTCAGGGGGCAAAATTCCATTCATCCCGGTTGCACAAAAATCCGGGACAAATGCTATGCATTGGTCCCGCTTTGTGTGCCCGAGGCAGCAGAAATCACCTGAGGGCATCTGTCCCGGTTCGTGGGGAGGCATTGGTCCCGGTTTGTGGCATGAACCGGGACCGATGCCTCGCCACAGGCCACGCCTTCCCCTAAAAATCGGGACCAATGCCCCCCTTCCCCTACATATACTGCCTCACAGCCCCCTTCCCTTTTTTTTTGCTTGGAGGAGTGAGAGAGGTGGGTGTTCGACGAAATACTCGAGCCACACATAAGCTCACTGAAAATGGTCTCTTCGACCGAGGTTAACAAACTTATCTTTTTCATCTGTAATTGATACATAAAAAAGTAATATTTGTCGATGTATTGTGGTCATTTCTCTATTGAATATGTTATTGTAATGTTTTTTGATAAACTTAATTATACGATGCAGATGGATGCACGGCAGCGATGGATGTACGGTGACCGACACACTTCCGAGTATATGGCAGGCCTGAATGCATTTCTCGCTGTAGCTCAGGCGAACAAATATAATGGCTTTATGTGTTTCCCATGTCTTGATTGTCGGAACGTCAGGGAGCACTCTTCCTTGAGATTCCTTCACGGCCACCTACTTCGGAGAAATTTCATGCCTAGCTATAATGGCTGGACCAAGCATAGAGAAAGAGGGGTTGTGATGGAAGACAATGAAGAAGAAGAAGATCCTTTGTCCCCTGAATACGGTGATACTGCAATGGAAGACAATGCAGAAGAAGGAGGTGATCAAGAACAGGCATCAGAAGAGCCCGATGATGATCTTGGCCGAGTTATTGCTGATGCAAGGGAAGAGTGTGAAAGTGAATTGGAGAAGTTGAAGCTGGACAACATGTTACAGGATCACAAAAAGTTGTTGTACCCAAACCGCGAAGATGGTAGCACAAAGCTCGGTACCACACTGGAGTTGCTGAAATGGAAGGCACAAAACGGTGTGACTGACAAGGCATTTGAGAGTTTACTTCAACTAATGAAGCCGAAGCTTCCAAAGGATAACGAATTTCCTGAGAGTACGTACGAAACAAAGAAAGCTCTCTGCCCAATAGGATTAGATGTGCAGAAGATACATGCATGCATTAATGATTGCATCCTCTACCGCGGTGAGAAGTACGAGAATTTGGATGAATGTCCGGTATGCACTGCACTGCGGTATAAGATCAGAGCAGATGAACCCGTAAGAGGGTTCCTGCCAAGGTGATTTGGTATGCTCCTATAATACCATGGTTGAAACGTCTGTTTAGAAACAAAGAGCATGCTAGGTTGTTGCGATGGTACAAAGAAGATCGTAGGAAAAACGGAAAGTTGAGACACCCCGCCGATGGATCGCTGTGGAGAAAGATCGAGAGAGACTTCCCGGACTTTATAGGAGAGGAGAGAAACTTATGGTTTGGTCTAAGTACAGATGGCTTTAATCCTTTTGGGGAGCAGAGCTCCAGTCATAGCACCTGGCCGTAACTCTATGTATGTACAACCTTCCTCCTTGGTTGTGCAAGAAGCGCAAGTTCATTATGATGCCAGTTCTCATCCAAGGCCCGAGGCAACCTGGCAACGACATTGATGTGTATCTAAGGCCATTAATGGAAGAACTCTTACAATTGTGGGGCAAACCAGGTGTACGTTTGTGGGATGAGAACGAACAAAAGCCATTTGACCTACGGGCGTTGCTTTTCGTAACCATCAATGATTGGACTGCTCTTAGTAACATTTCCGGACATACAAACAAGGGATACAATGCATGCACACACTATTTAGATAAGACTGACGGTGTTTATTTGGATAAATGTAAAAAGGTTGTATACCTGAGGCATCGTAGATTTCTTCCGATCAAGCATCCCGTAAGAAAGAAAGGAGGGAAGCATTTCAGAGGTGAGGCAGATAACCGGAAGAAGCCTGACCTCCGTAGTGGTAATGATTTATTCGATATGGTCAAGGACCTAAAAGTAATCTTTGGGAAGGGTGATTGAAGCCAACCTGTTCCGAACGACCCTGATAAGCGTGCACCCATGTGGAAGAACAAATCTATATTTTGGGAGCTACCCTATTGGAAAGTTTTAGAGGTCCGGTCTTCAATCGACGTGATGCACGTGACAAAGAATCTCTGCGTCAACCTGCTATGCTTCCTGGGCGTGTATGGGCAGTCAAAAGATACGCCAGAAGCAAGGGAGGACCAGCAACATATGAAAGATCCAAGAAACAAGCACACGGATACAGGTCACCATTACTTAAGCAGCTACACTCTTACTAAAGCAGAGAAGGAAATATTTTTTGAAGTCCTTTACAGTATCAAGGTTCCGTCTGGCTTCTCGTCGAATATAAAGGGGATAATAAACATGGCAGAGAACAAATTCCAAAACCTGAAGTCTCATGACTTCCACGTGATTATGACGAAGTTGCTTCTGATTTCATTGAGGGGGCTTCTACCGGAAAATATTCGAGTACCCATTGTGAAGCTATGTGCATTCCTCAACGCAATATCTCAGAAGGTAATCGATCCAAAAATTCTGGGAAGATTACAGAGGGATGTGGTCCAGTGTCTTAATAGTTTTGAGTTGGTGTTCCCACCAGCCTTCTTCAACATTATGACTCATCTCCTGGTTCACCTATGTGAAGAGATTCATATTCTAGGTCCGGTATTTCTACACAATATGTTCCCCTTTGAGAGGTTCATGGGAGTCTTGAAGAAATATGTTCATAACCTTTCTAGGCCAGAAGGAAGCATCTCGAAGGGCTATGGAACAGAGGAGGTCATTGGGTTCTGTGTTGACTTTATTCCTGACCTTAAGACGATTGTTGTTCCTGAATCGCGACATGAGGGGAGACTGAGGGGAAAAGGAACGCTGGGAAAGAAAACAATGATACCCAGGGACGGGCATTCTTTCACCAAGCACACTACACAGTTCTACAAAATTCTATCTTCGTGGCTCCGTATCTCGAGGAACACAAGAATATTGTATGCTCCACAAACCCGGGAAGGATGACTCATGGATTAAACGCAAACACATGGAGACTTTCGGAAGTTGGTTGCAAACACATCTTATAAATGACACCACTATTGAAGATCAGCTCTACATGTTGGCCGGGTCACCATCTTCGACTATTGGGAGTTTTCAAGGGTACGAGATAAATGGGAATATATTTTACACGATCTCCCAAGATAAGAAGAGCACCAACCAAAACAGTGGTGTCTGCTTTGATACAACAAACGAGAATGGAAAAAATTACACATACTATGGTTACATAGAGGAGATATGGGAACTTGACTATGGACCTTCTTTTAAGGTCCCTATGTTCAAGCGCAAATGGGTCAACCTGAATGGAGAAGGGGTAAAGGTAGACCCGCTTTACGGAATGACAACAGTGGATCTCAACAATATTGGTTACAATGACGAACCATTCGTCCTAGCAATTGATGTGGCTCAGTTCTTCTATGTGAAGGACTTGTCCTCTAGACCGAAAAAAAGAAAAAATAAGCAAACAAATACATCATACAATGAGCCGAAGCGTCACATAGTTCTTTCAGGGAAAAGAAACATCGTGGGAATCGAGGACACGACAGACATGTCAGAAGATTATAATAAGTTTGTTGAAATTCCACCCTTCACAGTGAACGCTGACCAAACATCCCGTTAAATAATGAAGATGCTCCATGGTTACGGCCGAAGCGATCATAATCAAGGGACAAGGGTTCATGGACCATCTCTACACGAAGAAAATTCATAAGACTAGATAGTGATGTTGTTGGTGATGTGTAATAATAAACGTGGAATACATGATCATAGTTCTGTTGAAAAAGTGTTCACAAAAATTCTTGCACCGGCTCCAGGACTGGGCGTGAGGGTAGCGCAAGCGGGGGTTATCGCCAGCCCTGATGTAGTTCATGACGCTCTGAAGAGTCCGTCCGCCGCCCCACCACAGCCGACGACCGGCCTCGTCGAAGTTCGAAGGAGGCGGGCCGTTCTCCTCGTACCTGGCGAGCGCATTCTCACGCCGATTAAGGAAGAAGGCATCCCAAGTAGGGCGGTAGTCAGGATTCCAACTGGGATTCCTCCACTGCTCCGGCGTGAGCTCGTGGTAGTAGTGGTTCGTGATGGCCGCCCGACGCGCCACACCTTGAGGAAGAGGAGGGACTGGCACTCCTCCGGCGCTCAGCATCCAACCGGCGGGAACGCTGTAGCTGGGCAGGCAGGGGTAGTTCGAGGCGGAAAGTGCCTCCGCCTGGATGACGGTTAGAGTGGGTACGGTAGAATCCATGAGAGAGTGGTGATTTTATATGTGTTTATGCCAATGGTGTGGCAATGCATACATATATATAGTGAGAAGAAAACATATCCCTTTAGACCCGGCCTGTTTTACCAACCGGGACGAAATGGTTGGGGTTTCGTTTGGACCAATCAGAAAGAATCACACGGATCGTGTGTTTCTTTCAAGCGCTTGTGAGTCGTTGGATCAGGGGATGTGTTTCCTTCGAGCGTTTGTGAGCCGTTGGATCAGGGGTGTTTCTTAACCGTTGGATCAAAACCCTAGCACAACACTTTGTGAGCTAGAGGACCCTATATATAGCCCACCTTCATACACCAGTCAGTTCCTCGACCAAATACAAAACATCCGGATTCGCCAGCATACGTCATGCCGTGCATTTGGTATGCATATATGCACTCAGTAGCCACGGCAGGGCTGTATGCTGGCGATACCGATTGTTTTGTTCTACATCCCCCCTTTAAGGTTTGATACATCATTCAGTTCATCGACCTAATACAAATCATCCGGATTCGCCATCATACGACATTCCGTGCATTTGGTATGCATACATGCACTCAGTAGCCACGGTAGGGCTGTATGATGGCGATACCGATTGTTTTGTTCTACATCACCCCTTTAAGGTTTGATACATCATTCAGTTCATCGACCAAATACAAATCATCCGGATTTGCCATCGTATGTCCTGCCGTGCATTTGGTATGCATATATGCACTCAGTAGCCACGGCAGGGCTGTATGATGGCGATACCGATTGTTTTGTTCTACATCCCTCCTTGAAGGTTTTACAAAAGGTTTGATACATCATTCAGTTCATCGACCAAATACAAATCACCCGGATTCTCCATCATACGTCTGACCATTATTTTGATATGCATATATGCACTCAATAGCCATGGTCGGGCTGTATGATGGCGATACCGATTGTTTTGTTCTACATCCCCCCTTGAAGGTTTGACAAAAGGTTTGATACTACGTATATATTTGTATGCATGTATGCGAAGAAACTATGTATATGCATGGATCAACTGGTCTGATGTGCACTTATTATAAATTTAACGTACCTTGTTTTGTATTTGAAACGTGTGGAGTTATTATTTGAAACATAAAGGATATAATGGAAAACAAAATAAAACAGTAGAAAACATAAAGGAAATAATGGAAAACATACATGAAACAATAGAAAACAAAAAAGGTAACAACAGAAAAACAAAATAAAACAATAGAAAACATAAAGGAAAATAATAGAAAACATACAGGAAAACAGTAGAAAACATAAAGGAAACAGTAGAAAACAAAATAAAACAAGAGAAAACAAAAAGGAAACAAGAGAAAACAAAATAAAACAATAGAAAACATAATGGAAAACAATAGAAAACATAAAGGAAACAATAGAAAACAAAATAATACAAGAGAAAACAAAAATAATACAAGAGAAAACTAAATAAAACAATAGAAAACATAAAGGAAAACAATAGAAAACATTAAGGAAACAATAGAAAACAAAATAAAACAAAAAGGAAACAAGAAAAACAAAATAAAACAATAGAAAACATAAAGGAAAACAACAAAAAACATAAAGGAAACAATAAAAAACAAAAGAAAACAAAAAAAATTATAAATAGGTTCATTCGTCCCGGTTTTTGCAAACAACCGGGACGGATGCCCCGACCAACCAGCGCGCTCCACCTGCCCCATCCGCCCGCTGCGGGAAAAAAAAAGTGTGAGGCATCCGTCCCGGTTCATAGCAACAACCGGGCGGAAGACCCATTCATCCCGGTTGTTGCTACGAACCAGGACGGATGCCCCTCCCTATATATACGCGTCGTCTCGCTCCCCCAAAATCATAACTCCCCGCGCGGGTTTTGATCGCGACGCCGCCAGGCTGCCCGTACGTCTCCCGCGCCCTCGCCGTCGTCGTCCGTGGAGGAGCCCGCCGTCCGTCGCCGTTCGTCGTCGTCTCCGGTTGCCTGCACCCGCGCCCGTACGTGCCCGTGGAGGAGCAAATCGCGCGCCCGCGGCTTCGCCCCGTACGAACACGAGCTTTCGCGCGTCGTCGCCCCGTGGATCGTCACCGCGCCGCCAACGCCGGCCCGCGCTCGCGCCGTCGCCCCGTGGACCCTTGCCCCTCGCCGTCTCCCCGTCGGCCCGAGCTCTGTAGGTAAGGAAAAAAACAGAGAACGATTTTTAGTTAGTGCTTTAATTTTTTTTACAATTTTGTTTAGTGCTAGAAATTTAGTTAGAAATTTAGTGTTAGAATTTTAGTGTTAGAAGTTTTGTAGTGTTAGGATTTAGTGTTAGAATTTAGTGTTAGAAGTTAGGAATTTTTAGAAAAAATTAGTGTTAGGAATTCCTACTTAGGAATTTTTAGTGTTTAGGAATTTTTAGTGTTAGGAATTTCTACTTAGGAATTTTTACTTAAGAATTTTACTTGGGAATTTCAACTTAGGAATTTCACTTAAGAATTTTTAGAAAATTTCACTAAGTTAGTGTTAGAAAATTTCACTAAGTTAGAAAATTTTCACTAAGTTAGAATAATTTCACTAAGTTAGAAAATTTCACTAATAAGTTAGGAAAATTTCACTAAGTTAGAAAATTTCACTAAGTTAGTGTTGGAAAATTTCACTAAGTTAGAAATTTTCACTAAGTTAGAAAATTTCACTAAGTTAGAATTTTTTACTTTTGTGTTAAAAATTTCGAGATGTTATTGCATTTTGCTTGTGATATTCGTTCGATCTTTTGAATAAATGCCGATGATTGAAAGAGTTGGTTCACACTCAGATGGCCTTGGTGGTTCGGTGTGCCTTGTGATTTTCACAAAGTTAGGATCTTGTGAATCCCACTTGGCGTGCCGGGTCCACCAAGGCTGCTTGTATGTGTCCACCCTAAATATGAGGCACACAGACTTATGACCATCTTGTTCCTGTTAAGAGGTACTACATGCGGTGGTGATCCGGGGAAAGGAACGAATGCGAGGGTTTCTGGATTTCTTTCGAACTAAATAAAGTCACATATGTAATATGGTTCATGAGATCCGGATGAAGCTGAACCCTTTAGTGCACATGCGTAATGGTGACATTCCTCAGAAATCCCTTCCGGGGTTATGAAGAATGTCGCCGTTATGTATGTGCACAAAAGGGTCCAACCTTGTCCGGATCTCACTATTACATATATGATTTTGTTTAGTTTCAAAGATTTCCAGAAACCCTTGCTTCCCCCGCATTGCTATCATGTGTACTTACCTCGTAACAAGCACAAAATGTGAAGGTCCAACTGCGATGACCATCTTGTTCATGTTAAGAAGTACTATAGGCGGTGGTGATCCGGGGAAAAGCGAAAGATAGGGGTTTCTGGATTTCTTTGGAACTAAATAACGTCACATATGTAATATCGTGAGATCCGAACGAAGTTAAACCCTTTTGTCGACATACGTAATGGTTACATTCCTCAGAAATCCCTTCCGGGGTTATGAAGAATGTCCCCATTATGTACGTGGACAAAAGGGTCTAACCTTGTTCGGATCTCATGATATTACAATATGATTTTGTTTAGTTTCAAAGATTTCCAAAAATCCTTGTCTTCATCCTTCTCCGGCTCGCCATCACGTGTACTTACCTCGTAACAAGCATAAAATGTGAAGGCCTAATGACCATCTAGGCCCGATGACCATCTTGTTCCTGTTAAGAGGTACTACATGCGGTGGTGAGCCGGGGAAAGGAGGAAGATGGGGGTTTCTGGATTTCTTTGGAACTAAATAACGCCACATATGTAATATCGTGAGATCCGAACAAAGTTAAACCCTTTTGTTGACATACGTAATGGTGACATTACTCAGAAATCCCTTCCGGGGTTATGAAGAATGTCGCCGTTATGTATGAGCACAAAAGGGTCTAAACTTGTTCGAATCTCACGATATTACAATATGGTTTTGTTTAGTTTCAAAGATTTCCAAAAATCCTCGTCTTCATCCTTTTTCGGATCGCCATCACGTGTACTTACCTCGTAACAAGCACAAACTGTGAAGGCCTAGGCATGAGTATGACTAGCAGAGCAGATCCACTCTTTCCTAATAAACTTGCAACTCGAACGAGTCATAACATCATTCCTGATTATCCAGTCGTGTGTGAAAACGTTGTAGATCACTTTCTCTTCTTCTTCAAGAAGAATAGGAAGTCATCCGCAATGTTTCCACACATGATATGGATAATCTGGGATGCTACATCTGTTATGTCCCGTTCGAGTCGCAACTTTATTCGGCAAGACTCGATCTGATCTGCTAGTCTAACTTTGTTCGGATCTCACAAACACTTGCGTCTTTGATTTTCTTTAGTTTCTCAGAAACCCTTTTCTTCATGCTTTGTGTTTAACTTTCATCTTATTTCTGTCATATTTCTCCATTTACTATTTTTTACTAAGTGAGGGTTCCTTATCTATGGATGCGTAGCACCCGCGACTCAGCACCCCGCGGTTTAGGACCCGGTCGGAGTTAATTAGTTTGAGAGATATCATGAGACTATGTATAAGTGATATTATTCGATCGTGATGTATTAGGGTTAAATAAAATGAACCCGAGCTATGTAACTCTTGGTGTGTATTAGCATACGTTTAAATATTTCATGAATATGTTGCTCTTTTTGTGTATTATTTATAAGCAATTTTGATGAAATTAATGGATCATTAGTTATTATCTATAAGCAATTTTGATGAAATGGATCTGGAACATATAGTTACTCTTTTTATGTATTTTCAGAATATATAGTATGGAGCAAAGAGACGAAGATGCGGAAAAACTTGATCAAGGGTTTAATCTGCGGGGCCGACGGAGATACCGATGTGAGCCAGTGGATGAACAACTCCGGTGAGGGAGATCAGGAGCTCACCCGGGGAGACGTCTCTGCTGAGGGAGAAGCTGACGGCTCCGGTGAGGGGGAAGCCGACGACTCCAGTGAGGGTGAAGCCGACGGCTCCAATAAGGGAGCAGCCGACGGCTTCGGTGGAGCCGTAGAAATTACAAACACCGGCTCCGAGGTGTATATATATAGATATGTTATAATGAAGCATCCGTTGTCTATATACATGTACTAACAGTCTTTATATTTTTAGCCATCCGGTTCAAGCATATCAACCGGAAAAAAATACTAAACGAGGGATGCTAGTTAGGGATCACATCCCGATCACTGTTCATGAGTGGAATCAGCCAAAAGATCCGCGGAGACAAGGAATTTCATATGTCAGGAAAAAAGCCAAAGAACACCTTTTCTCGAAGATCTTGTGTAATTTCAACTTACCCTTGCCGGAGGTGGACGAGAATGAGGAGGATGTGAATGAGGCCGATGCTACTAAAATGAAAATTGAGATACGGGAAAAGGTCAAGGCGTGTACCCTGAAAAAGATGGCCGAGCAATTCAAAAACTGGAAGAAAAGATTGAATCTTGATTATGTTAAGAAGGGAAAGACTCCAGATTTCACTCAAGTGTATGAGAAAATAAAAACCTTATGGACAGAGTTTGTGAAGTACAAGCTATCATAGAATGAACAGGAAAGGACAAAAATAAATGAGAAAAACGCCGCTAAGAAGGTATATCACCATGTTATGGGCAAGCTGGCTACAAGGGTTCCAGTCCCAAGTGGGAGATATGAGAGAACGACCTGCTTCAGCTGGGGATCACTCCCGAGCCGTTCTTGTGGGTCGAGCGGACAAGGTCATGGTTCTATGGGCATGGGGACACGTTGGACGCCGAAGGAAAAGAAATCTATAAACTAAGGCATAAAGAGAATCCTCAACCCATAGAAAGTCTGAGAACCGCAATAAAGGACGTTAAAGATGGGAAGTTCGTGCCAGATAGAGAGAACGAGGAGCTCACACGCGCCCTCGGGAATAAGGAACACGTAGGGAGTACACGAGGCACAAAAGGAAATCCTCGGTGGAGTATTGGGTTCGACGACACCAAAAAGAAATATCCCGATAGAAGCTATGTCTTACCAATTGGCAACGAACCAACTCACCATAGTCTTCCGGTTCCACGGGGCTACGCCGGTCGATGAAGTTGTCAACGGATTCGAGCGGGAGAAGCTTGATTTCCCTGAAGGTGAAGACGAAGAGTTGACTGAACTCGGAGAAGCCAAAAACTTGACCGTTCTATGGCTAAAGGAATGCATTGTGCTTCCAAATCAGACGGCAAGGCCATCGAATCCTCGCCATTCTCCAGCGCAACAGTCTCCAGCACGGTCGTCTTCGCCATGCATGCCGTCTCCAGCGCGGTCGCCTACGATGTGCACGTCTCCACCGTGGTCGCCTACGCTGCCGCGTCAGCCTTCTCCACCGCGGTCGCCTACGCCGCGGCGTCAGCCTTCTCCGCCCACTAAGTTTCTGTCGAAACGTAAAAGATCACCCAAACGTCAACGGTCACCCCTCCCGAACGTACCAAAGGAGGTACCCAAGTTACCTTACGACTATACTCCTGAGCAAACCCAGAAAATCGCAAGGGACGAATACGAGGCGTGGAAATCGAAGCGGAAGGAGCAGAAAAAGGAAGATTTCCCCGAGACCGAAGAAGATGTAGAACGAGCTTGGAAAATGGTGAAGACTCTTCATCAACCCGAGCCGAGTCTTTCATCTGACTATGACCGCTCTATTCTGAAGTCACACCAGGAAATGGTGCGGTCGACGAACAGTAGTAGCGCAAGCAGAAAAAGGGGGAAATCAGTTGCCCAACTCGGAGAGCAGAAAAAACAATCCATCTCCCCGCTCAAAGTGATTTCCAATACCCAGGTGGGTCCGAGCACTAATGCTGACGAGCAAATTGATCCGCAGTTTATAACACTGTATGGAGAAAGGGCAGCTGCTGTGGGTTTGTCCATTGTTGAGTATATGCAAACAATAGACTACTTCCCCGAAGCTGAATGTGCGTACAAATACCAGTACGGGAAGCCTCTCGTCAAACCCGAGGAGATAAAGGATCTACCAACGAAAATGCGAAGAGTGCATAGTTGGTATATGGAAGCCGCTGCGAAATCTCAGGATTGGATATGTCTCCGCGTTAAGGACGAGCACTACGGGTATGGAGATAGAATGGGTCTGATTCAATTTGATGAATTGTTTCAGTTATTCCATTAGCAGGCCCTCGACAAATCTATCGTTAGTGCCTATTGTCTGTAAGTACTTATTTCTCTAGCTCACCTCGTTCATTGCATATTCATATATATATATATATATATATATATATATATATATATATATATAGTGCACTCATTATATTATAATGGCAGAATGAAGATTCTCAAATGCAAAAGAGGTGGAATCTATGATATTGGGTTCATTGACCCACATTTTGTTAATCATAAGACTCTTGAGCTATCTCCGAAGGATACAGAACATAATATTCTGAGGGCAATAATGTTTCACCAACACCGACGGGAAATACTATTTTTTTACAAATTCGGGTTAGTGTTACTGTGTTGTACACATTCTGTTTTCCTTACTCGATGTTCAGTGTATAATTGATGAGTTCTGCGTTCGCAGCTTCCACTATATTCTGCTAATCTTCCAAGTTGAGAAAGGAAAAGTAATGGTAATGGAGCCAAAACGTAAACCCCTAGCGATGTGGGCGGACATGCAGGAAATGATCCAGTGGTAATTTCAATCTTTATTAATTTCAGTCTTTATATATGGCACTATATCGACTACTTTGTTTCATTTACGGATATCAAGTAATTACTAACTCTTTTTATTCTTTTTCTTTATCGGGTAGCGTTTGGAAGAGGCTCACAAAAAAGTATCCCGGTGAATGGAAATCAGAGGTTACATTTGATATTGTGCAAGTAAGTACTACTATCTAGTTCCGCGCATCTCCTTGATTCTAGTGTCGATATCATTATCATGGCTGGTTGATTATTATTTTGATTGAAACCATGTTCTCGTAAAGTGCTTGCAACAAGGAGACGGGAATCACTTGTGTGGATACTACGTCTGCGAGTTCGTTCGTCAGACGACATGTCCCAAGGGCAGAGATTTAAAGCACCTTCATATATGTTAGTCGTCAATTCTTCTTATTACCATCTATTTTAGTTACTTAGTTTCATTAATATATATTGACCACTCTTCTTTATATTAGATCGAACGGCTCCGGGGCGGTCTTCTACCAAGGGACCGCACACGAGCAATTCAGGAGGAAATTGCGGGCTTCTTAGATGCATAGGTCCTAAATGTAAATGGAGAGTACTATAGCGCCGGTTGGGACTGAATTTGATTTTGTAATTCATTCCATCGGTCATGTAATATGCTCGATATAATTTGCTTCTGTAATATAAGTGTTCCTTCTTTTGCTATATATATGTATTACTTATTCACTAGTGGGATCCAGGAGCTCCGGGGAGGGGCCACCGAGACCCCTCCTCTCTTATCGTGAGATCCGGGGAAGGGCCACCGGGCTACTCTCTTCTTCTGGGATCCGGGGAGAGGCCACCGGGGCTCCTCTCTTCTCATGGGATCCGGGGAGGGGCCACCGGGAGGTATGGGGATCGGAAAACATAAAAAGGAAAATAATAAACACAAAACATAAAAACTCTGCCGCGACAGAGAAAAGGGCAAAAACCCTGCCGCGGCAGAAGGGGCATGCATCCCGGTTCGTGGTAAGAATCGGGACTAATAGCCCTGACCAGGTTCCAGCCCAACTGCCACGTGGTCAGTCTCATTTGTCCCGGGTCCAATGGGGGAGGGGCATTTGCCCGGATGCCCCGTCCCGGTTGCACAACCGGGATGAATGTGCCTTACAAACCGGGACAAAAGCCCCTGTTTGTACTAGTGTATTAGCACAAAATTATTTTACGACGGGGTGAGTAAAGCGACTCCCAGTTCAGGCACAACTAGCTTTATATAATGTGCTTCCCTTAGCAAAAATGCAAATGGGTAGTCGACAGGGATGGCAACGTCTCGACGAGAGAACGGTAACAGACAACGTGAGTGATTACGGAATGGAAGTTATTAGGAACCACAGTTGTACGTGCGTTGAGTGTTAGCTTAGAGCATCGGATCAGCGAAGTTGCGATTGATATGGACGGCGCTAGCACTCGTGCAGAATCGTAACACCCAGCCTTCAGTGGCTCATGTCGCTTGGAATTGTGATCACACGAGTCCTTCAGTGGCTGCTACTACCTAGCGGTGCCGCATCCTGTACGTACCGTGCGGCGGCGCCTGGTGACTCGTTTCGACCGCTCAGAGAGCATCGTTGAAAAAAAAGCCAAAGGCTTCACACAAGGCGGGGCTAGCATCACATAGCAGGAGCTCACACGGGTGCTGGAATAACCAGTACTGCAAAACTTGCACCGGCAACAAAAATGATGACGACGAAACAGGCTTGCGCCCCGCTTTATAAATAAAGCAACCGATCTTACAACACACACGGAGAAGAAAAACTGCTGGGGCGACAGCAAAACATGCCCAACAAGAAAGTAAGATACAACTCGCCCACAAGCTAGCTAAGGAGACATCAAAGCGACGAAGCGACGAGGTAGCCTTCACGCCTGGCAATCCACAAGGAGGATGGCTTCGTCCCAACATCACAGCCCCGCACCGAGAGACCACTGGGCGCACAGGCAGCACCTTCAGGAAGGATGGCGACGTCGACACGCCACGTCGCTACTGCCTGGATCAGTGACCTGATCCTAGGGATTCCCCCGGCGCACCGTAGGACGCGGTAGATGGGTTCCCGAACGCCCTCCAGGGAGAAGTGACGACGCCCCCGGGCGCCATCGCGTCGGAGCCGGCAAGCCGGCAAGGATTTCTCCCAACCCCACCGCAACCCCAAAATCACTCGAGGGGGGATTTGCGTCGGGAAGCAAAGCCATCACTACCGGATGGAAGCCTCGTATCAGCATTGACATGGAGTAGACCCGCGGGGCTAGACCCAGGCCCGCCTGGCCCGTGTCCCGCCCGGGCATGCGGACTTGCAGGGAAGAGGAAGTCGGCCAGGGGCCACCGATGAAGGCGACCTGGGCAGCAGCCACTACGCCCGCGCCCACGCCAGGCCTGCAGCCCCTAGGGCCCAGATCTAGGCCCGTCTGGCCCAGATCGGGCCCATGAGCGTGCGGCCGCCGCCGCCGTCACCTGGTCGATGTCGGTCACCGACGTGAGCAGCCACCACCACGCCCGCGCCAGGCCTGTAGCCCCTAGGGCCCAGATCCAGGCCCGTCTGGCCCAGATCGGGCACACGAGCGTGCGGCCGCCGCCGCCGTCGTTCCGGACGCCGGACTCCCGTCCCTGTCGCCTCACGCCTCCATACCCCACCATGGGCAGCCGGATCTGGGGAGGGCTGAGCCCTGGTCTGCCACCGAGATCCACGCCGCCACGGGGCACCACGACGGCGCTACCTGTCTATGTCGCCGGCCACCGTCGACCACGTCACTTCAACAGCACCCACAACCGCGCCGCCGGGGAAGCCGAACTCGCGCAGGCCGCAGCGCTCCTTACCACGTTGCAGGGCGGGGAAACGACACGAGACGCCCCGCCTCCATCGTCGGCAGCACAGGCGCCGCCCGGCTGCGTCCTCCGACGGAGGCGAGGGGGAAGGGGGGAGAGGGGGGGCGGCCGGCGGCGATTTTCTAGGGTTTCCCCCGTGTCGCCTCTAGGAGGGACGCGGGGGACGGGAGGAAGATAAAGTACATTTTACGGCATTTTGCATCTGTATGTGTCGACATTGCACTGTCCAGAGTAAAATGCATGTATGATCCTTGATGTTACGGTCAGCGTGGAAATTAGTTCTTGATGTCAGAAAATTCTCCAATACGGTCCTCGATGTTGTCTAAGGTGTCAATGGACGGTCCTAGATACGTATGGCCCCTTATTGCGCTGACATGGCAAGTGGTAGGGTCCTCGTCTGTCGACGGGCGCGGAGCGAGGTGTGCGTCTCCTCGCATCCCAAGTGAATATCACACATAGGCTGAGGAGAGGCCGAGGTAAACGGCGACGGCGGTAAATCATGATCGTCGCGCGTTGAAGGGGATTGACGGGGCGGAGTGCGGTCAGTGACGGCTGCGTCGTAGGTGGTCGTGGCGTCGCAGCAGATTGGCCCGGCGGATTTTTTTGTTTGATAAAGGGAAGTATATTAATATCGCGGAGATAAAAATTACACCCGGCCTCTGCAACAACGCAATGGATGCACACAGCGGAAAGAAAATAAAAAGAAGAAATAAAAAGAAAAGTCCCGCTATAGAGTTACAGTTTCTTGCGGTATCCGCACAACCATCACCTAAACAACAGCTGATGTCCATCTCTTCGAAAACAACGTCTCCAAGAAGAACGGTGCCAGGCACAACCAATTAAGGCCAGACCTTGGTTTTTCACCTTGAAGATAATCCTCGCTCTCAAAACAACGGCTCCAAGAAGACCAGTGCCAGGCACAACCAATTAAGGCCAGACCTTGTCCTTTCACCCTGAAAGGCAGGACTTTGGACTTCACGCATGTTGTCGCCCCCTCTTGCATACGGCTGCCACGAATCTTGTAACTTCAAGCCAGTTCCACATCGATGCAAAGATTCCGAACACCGTTGCTAGTCCTCCAATCTCACCTTCGATGACTGAGCATTGTGACAGAATTCCACCGATCCAGCAATCTCCAGGCGTCGCCCATGGGAGTTCGCCGGCGGAGCCTTTCGGGTCGACACCCCGGCTTGATCAAAGAGAAGCTACATCAGGATCTTCATCTTCGCACGATGGGAAACCCAAGGATCACCTCCTTTATTCTGATGTCTCGCAGCCCCGACACCGCGAAACGACTCCCAGCAGGGAATTTGCGGGAGGGTTCCGCATCCGCCGCCACCGGGAGCCCTGCCGCCGACGGTCCCTAGCACCACCGCCTCCCGCCGGCAAAGACAGAGGAGGCCGCGCCACCTGGGAGCCAAGCCAATGGCGCCGCCGCCGCCACACGGCCGCCGCACCATGGCCGAGCCACCCCAGATCCCATCGGCGGCGCCACCATCCGGCCAGCGCCGGCTGCCGACGCAGACCCATCCACTAGTCGCCGCCAGAAGAACCAGGGCCCCCGCCCCGGCGTCCGTGCTCTGCCGTCCGCGCACACCGTCCAGGGCTGACCAACGCATCTGGCCGGAGGCCTCCCGCAGCGTTTGTGCTGAGGAGGCGAGGACCCGCCGGCCGCCGTCCACCACGCGGAGGGTTGTACCCCCGGTGGCTTCCTCCTGCGGCGGCGGGTGGATGGGGAGGAGGGGTTGATGGGGTGGCGGAGGCTAGGGTTTCACCCGTGCTGCACCCCGGGAGCGACGCGAGCCTCTAGTTGCGTTCTCTTCCCTCGGCAGAAGAAACTTTGAGCTTGCATATTCGGATGATGAAGATAATAGGTTCGATTTCAAGTCTTTTGTGCGTGAAGATATGAATGATCCCAAGTTCAATGTGGGACAAATATTCCAGTCAATTGAACAACTGAAGAAGGCCATAAGAGAGCACAGTTGCAAGCACGGGAAGATCATCACATTTCGCAAGAATGACAATATCAGAGTGCTAGCTATATGTGGAAAAGGATGCCCATGTGAACTTTATGCATCATATGACAGCAGAACAAAGGAAATTATGGTTAAAAGACTACAGGATTTACATACCTGTGGGAACAAGTGGCAAGTTAGTGCATCTACAGCAAAATACATTGGGTAATATTATGTTTATCAGATAAGAGCTAATGAAAAAATATCAATAAAGGGCCTTGGTCAGTTAGTGTAGAGAGACTGGAAGAAGAGGATCCCCCGAAATTCCAGCAGCACGACGGCGTGGTGGTGGTGAAGAATCCCACGGTCAGGGCTTCTCCAAGCCGGAGACCATGGAATGGAGCAGCGGGTGGAGGGAGAAGGAAGTGGGCAAGTGTGTGTAGAAGAGGGAGCTCTCACCCTCCTTTTATAGGGGAGGGGGAGGCAGCCCAAAGGGGGGGTGCGGCCAGCCATGGGTGCCCCCACCCCTTCCTCTCTTCATGTGAGTGGAAGCCCCACTCACACCCACGCATATTTCCTTAACTTTCCACTTAGAAAATCAAAAGGTTTTTCTTTAATAAATAAATAAAACATTTTTATTTATTTATTTATATTTGTTAATTCCATTAACAAACATTGGATGCTCTCTTTTTCTTAAATCAATATTTCTCATGTGAGCTTCTTCTCAAATTATCATTCATAGCTAAAAGGCTTTCAAGAAAAGCACTTCTTGGGAGACAACCCATGTTTTTATTTTTCCATTGTTTTCTCTGTTTTCTTTGAGTCAAGGGGTTATATAGTTCTGTAGCAACTCCTTTGTATAGTAAAGTTTCTGACGAAAGTTGGAGTTTGTTTTCGGATTTCTGCGCAGAAAACAAATTTCTGCTGTCCACCGTAAACATCGTACAAAATCCTAGAAGATCAGAATGACCTGAATTGTTTTCGCTTATTCCTCAGCTAATTCCGCAACTTTTTTTAGTTGACCACTATTTTATTTGAGTAACGGAAGATTTTCGAAAAAATCATCTTTACCTGCTGTCCTGTTTTGACACATTTCTGCCAATAATTGCATTTGCCTCTTAATCTCTTTCTTTTGGCGTTCTTTTCAGAAAACAGTTTCAAAAGAAGTTGTGACAGTATACAATGTGTTTATGAGTGCCTCAAGAGGACTACAACACGCCGGCGCATCCTCGAGCACATATCAGGAGGAAGGTTCCTCCCGAGCATACTACAGGGGTACCACCTCATGGTCCCCTTGGTGATTAATCTCAACTTAGGCCAAAAGCCTAAGCTTGGGGGGAGCTATAACTACATCACACTCATTTATATATCATGTTCGGTCGGTTCTTTGTATATCCATGTTTTTCATTTCTTTCGTTTGTTTTCGTTTTCTTTCTTTTCTCTTCGTTTTATTGCTCTCTTCTTGTTTTCCAAAACACAAAAAGACCAAAATTATTCCAGTTGGTTCTCTTTGTTTTCTTCTTTAGTTTCTTTATTTGGTTTACTTTCTTCTCTTGTTTTGGTTTAGTATTCAAAAATCCAAAAATATTTTACTTTGTTTGCTTGCTTCTGTGTGTTCTTGTTTTAATTGAAAACCCCAAAAATATTTGTTGTTCTTTTTTGTTTTGTAAAGTTGCTGCAGAGTTTAACAGTCGTCCATGAATCCATTGGAGCTTGGTTTCATTATATATTATTCGAGCCACAAGTGAAGAGCAATAATGACAATCTATGACAATTCAAGCTGGGGTGAGAGGCTGGTATGAACTCTATTTGTTTTCATTTTTGTACATATACCCATCCATGTGAGCATGGTTAGTTTGTTCATATAATATATATGTGATTTAATGGCTTCTTAATAGTTCATGCTCTCTCATGTTTTGTTCCAATTTATTAATACTAAATGACATGTATTTGTTCGCATTGTTCAATTCGTAGAAGGGTATGACATTGTGGTAGCCTCCTCTGACTGTTTCATTTGAATCGACTTGGCACAAGCTCACGCATGATAAGACTGAAAACAAAAATTCAATAAGCCTCGATGATTTATTTTGCCTGAGAGTTCTAGTATAAATTTTATGCCTCAATTAATTTTGTTTTGTCGCAAGCATGATTATGATAGTTTTTGCTCTTTTGATTTCGCTCCCTGTCTATTGCTAGCCTTCACCTGTACTGAGTATGATCTCTACTCGTGCATCCAATTCCCAAAAACCAAAGTTTTCTAAATGTGTCCACCATACCTACCTATATGTGGTACTTAACCTCCACTCCAAGTATATTGCTCATGTGCTACCTTTAAAACCTTCGAAAAATTATTCCTGTTTTGTGCCCCTGTTTTAGCTCATGAGGACATAAATAGAGAATCTTTATCTTACTTGTTGATTGGATTTCACACCCTGGACAAGTGGCTTCATCCGCTTATCCAATTGATAGAAGAGCTGGCAGCGGGGTGCCCAGCCCCAAATTAATACACACTAAATCTCTTCACTATTTTTTTCCCTGATTTATCAGTCAAATCATAATTGTGTAAACAAAAGAGTAAGAGGGATGACCTTCTACACCAGTTGCATCCTTCAGATGGGAGCCGCTCATGTGAAATCTAGTTGGCTTATGACGAACTGTATTTGTTGTTTACCATTCCTTGACATAAGCATACACCTCTCTTAAAAATGTCTTCAATACCTCTATTTATTAAAATAAAAGCTCTAGCACATGAGTGATCCACGCTTCCGTCCTTTCTTTTACTTTTATGTCAATTATTCACATTCTCACTTTATGCACCTTCTTGAGAGCAATGGTTGTTATTCTTAGTGTAATGTGCTTGTTCCAGAACACGGTTAATTGTGGTATAACTTTGATACTTGTATCTTTGATATCTTTACTTCTAGTCTTCCCTTGAACTTCAGAGGTGCCCTGGCATTTATGTTTTGCCCCACACTTAAGGGCAAGTAAGATATTACTTTATGAGATCCTATTATGAATATTACAATCTTGCAAATAGTTATGCTTCATGTTGTTTATTATTGATATGTTGTTATGTCTTCATGGTTTGCATAGCTATTAAGTGACAGTATCTTGCATGTATATTATCATGAGCATAATTAAGTATTTGATCATATAGTGAGTATATATACATCATATGAAACAATGTGTTCGTAAAAATATTTTATCGCACTCAGTTGTCACAGAATTGCTTGAGGACAAGCAATAAGCTAACCTTGGGGGGGGAGTTGATACGTCGAAAACTTATCTGCTTTTCCGAACACTTCTCTTATTGTTTTCCTCTAAACTTGTGTGTTTTGAATGAAACTAACACGGACTAACACTCTTTTCAGCAGAATTGCCTTGCTGTCTTGTTTTTGTGCAGAAAAATCAAATTTCGGGAAATTGCCCAGAAAAGACCCCATTGGTCTTAAAACACCACAAGACCCCGGGAGCCGGAAGGGGGCCAGGAGAGGGGCCTGAGGGGGCCACACCACCCCCTGGCGCCCCCTAGGCCGTGCCACCCGGTGGTGTGGTCCACCCAGAGACCCCCTCGGGCTCCCCTTTAGACTACATATTTCCTTCAACCCTAAAACCCGAGGAGATTCGTCATATTCCACAGAAACACAAAAGAGCGCCGCCGCCACCCGGAACCTCGATCCGGGGATCAGAAGTTCCTGCTCTGGCGCCCTGCCGCGACGGGGAATTGGAGGAGATCATCGCCATCGTCATCACCAACGCCTCTCCATCGACCATCCATGGTCCCCCGTCCATGGAGTAATTCCTCCGTTGTAGGCTGAAGGGGATGGTAGGGATTGGATGAGATTGTTCATGTAATAATGACCTGATTGTTAGGACATGGTGCCTAGTATCCTCTATTAGTGCTATTGACATTGTTGCCACTTGTTATGCTTAATGCTTGTCACTTTGGGCCCGAGTGCCATGATCTCAGATCTGAACATGTTATTGAATCATGATGATAATTATTCTTTCTTGATCATACCTGCAAGTTGTTTACACATATCGTTGTCCGAAACCCAATGCCCCGAAGTGACAGAAATTGGGACAACAGGAGGGGATGGCTATGATGTGAGGATCACATGTATTCACGGAGTGTTAGTGCTTTGGTCCGGTGCTCTATTAAAAGGAACACCTTAGTTACCAGTAGTTCCCTTGAGGCCCCACTGAAAATGGGCTGGTAGGACAAAAGATGTTGTGCAAGTTATCATTGCGAGCACGTACGTCTATTTACAAAATACATGCCTATGGTCAGTTAGTTATTGGATGCTTTATCTTATTTATACGCAATGCCCATGTCTTAATTATTATATGAACTATCTTATCCATGCAACGCATGTTCATCTATCCCTATGCCTACACTATTTAATCCCGATGTTTCCTTCAAACACTACTTCTGCTGTTTTCATTTCACTGCTGCTATTATTTCACTACTACTGCTACTATAAAACTGTTACTACTGATAAACCACTGCGAACAAGTTCACTTTCAGGTGCAGATGAATTGACAACTCACTCTTTAAGGCTCACAAATATCATTTGGCTCCCCTTGTGTCGAATCAATAAATTTTGGTTTTACTTCCCTCGGAGACTGTTGCGATCCCCTATACTTGTGGGTCATCAAAAATCAACTTATTTAATCACAAAAAGTGTTGTAAATACTCCCTCCGATCCTAAAAAAGTGTCAGTAGTTATGCTATGACGTTGTACATGTATACTTATTTTTCCACAACACTTTCTTAGGATCAGAGGGAGTAGTTATTTTCCGGCAGCACGTAGTGTTAACGTCAATAGCGATAATAAAATAACGAATCTGAAACCGGACAATATGTTAATCAAAATTTAAATGTCGATCATCAAATCCATGAACAGTCCTTCGACGATAGTAATTATATGCATAAATATATATTTCCGTTAGGGGCCCAGGACTAAACTTCTCCCTAGGGCCGACAAATTATTGAGCCCTGCGTGAATGCCTTGCATGAAAAAATCTAGAATATCACACACTGATATAGATGGGGAACCTAGATGATTTGTATTTGACACCTCAAACATAGATGAAACAAATCACACGGTTTCGCTAAGTACAGCCCGATGGTGGCTTGTGAATGCCTTGCAGGTACATATGTAGGATATCACATGCAGCGACGGGATCCGTTATGGAGTTATGCTCATGTATATATTGAGGGCGCGCCACTCGTTTACAATGTGTTTGCCGAGTGAACCATTTTTTTGCACTCGGCAAAGAGCCATGATGTGGGAAGCATCTCGTTTTCCAGTAGTGAAATCGAATATTAGTTAGTTGGTGGGTCGACTATTAATATTGAACTACTTACCCCATATAATGTGTTTCTCCTTCTTGTGCAAAAAAAGGAAAATGTGTGTGGAGGGATATCAGTGAAAGTGTCGAGAAGAAGACGGTACCAGAGATCATGTATAGCAATTACGGCAGCCATTCGGAATGGAAGTTTTTGGGAACTAAATCTATACGTGTATCGGGTGTTAGTTTAGTTGATCCTACCTGACTGGTTGCGTTTGATTTAGCTGTCGCTAGCAGTCTTGTTGGATCGTGCAATATGACCCTAGCAAATTATAGAACCGTCTCGGTCCTCTCGTTGTTTGCCGATGTTGCTCGACGAACCCCTCTAGAGCCGGCCGGTACTTATTCCATCGAGGGCGAGGATCCTTGTATTCATGTTCTCATGTTGACATTTGGTGGCACATAGGCACCTACTTAGAAACTTCGATCAGGCTTGATTGTTTAGCGCTCTATGTTTGCTAGTCGCTCGTAGGGGCAACTAATTCTACCTCGTAGCCTTTTCTTATTGGTTTTCAAACCAAGCGAAAGAGTTAGTCAGCACGAAATGGAACAGGAGAAATCCAGCTTGTGCTTCTCTTTTGATGGAGACAAAGATAGGGGCACCCATACACGTGTTTGATGTACTCCGTCTAACCCATTTTGTTTTCAATCAGTTTCTGGAGATTCTTTTCTACCCCCAAACTATATTAAAAGACCTAACTTGTTTGTATTTACTTGATTACTTCTAATTTAGAGGAAATTTCATTTTTTACCCCATAGTTTGGCAATTTTGACACTAATTACCCTATTTAGCCATTTTTCATCGGTATTACCCCATTAAGCAAATGTTTTGCCAGGTTTTACCACGTTTTACAAGCAATACTACAAGCCAATAGTAACACATGCTTTTCTATACATGGAGAAATAATATAACCAGAGGCTAAGAAACATAATAAAAGAGACATATCTATAGTAAACATGTAATGACATCACTCAATACATGAAAATAATCATGGAGCCAAACAAGGACTGAAACTAGCAATGGAAAATAATTATTTAGACATGCATAACCATAATAGAACATCAAAAAAGAATTATTCTAACATGCTAGATCTATAATATAATATCCAAATAACAGATAAAGAAACACTTAGGCAAGCTAGTAATATAAAAATAACAATCTAAACAATTTATAAATTATAAACAATCAAGTATCAATCATGGCAGAAAACAACTAAAACTAGCAATGCATGACAACATGATCTAGTGGCCAATCAATCATGCAAGTAAGGATAGTATCAGAGGCGTAGCCAGGCCCCAGGCTGCCCTGGCCTTGGTCTGGGGCGTAACCTCCGAACATAACCTTTGCTTGCAGCTATAGTGCACCAAAGGCGGCCTGGAGCTTGCCGAAATCCTGGCTACGCTACTGGATAATATGCTACAATATTAGTAGCTATGCTACAGAAAACTATACTAAAGAAATCGCTCAAGTGATCCTAAATAAAAAGCAAATAACAGACATAAATCGCTAAATACTACGAAACAACTATATGAGAAGAAAATTCATCCTTTGCGATGTATACATAATATAGGATTAAAGGGAAAAAATACGTCGGCAGAGGGTTTGCCGAGTGTCGCAATGGTAAAAAACCTTCGACAACATTTCGCCTAATAATACACAGTTTGCGGAGCGTAGAAACACAGACATTTTCAGAGTATTTTATTACGGTACTCGGCAAGTGAAAGTCATTCACGGCTGTCTATGCACAAAAACGACCATCAAGCCGAGTATCCGAGTAAAACCCTCAGCAAATAGTGGTCAACACGACGGAGCCACGCGTCCAATGAAACTAAAGTGCCTCAATATAGTAGTTGTTCGCTGATTGCCGTTGAAGGCGCTTTGCACAAATCTTTGCCAACTCGAGACTTTACCGAGTGGCAGCCATTGAGGTCACCGAGGCACTGTTCTGCTTTGTTGAGTGTGCGGCTTTGCCGAGTGCCCACTGTACAAGTTGCCCAGTGCGGGGCTTTACCGATGGTCAGCTACATTCAAATGGTGAATTTGTGTATAGAACGTAGTGGCCGGGAGGGTCTTTATATAACCATTCCACAAGTATTCCTGCCAAAATTTCCCGTTAGTTTTTCCATCCAAAAACCTTCCTGCCCTATTTTTCCCGCACAAATTTTCTTGCTTAAAGAAATAACGAAACATGCAGCTTAGACGAGTTTGTACTGGAGTTATAACTAAATGCACGATTGGCTACAGCCTGATGGTGGCTCGTGATGATTTGTATTTGACACCTCATACCTAGATGAAACAGATCACACGGTTTCCCTAAGTACAGCCCGATGGTGGCTTGTGAATGCCTTGCATGCACATATGTAGGATATCACATGGAGCGACGGGAGCGGTTATGGAGTTATGCTCATGTATATTGAGTGCGCGCCAGTCATATACAATGTGTTTGCTGAGTGAACCATGTTTTTGCACTGACAAAGAGCCATGATGTGGGAAGCATCTCTTTTTCCGGTAGTGAAATCGAATATTGGTTAGTTGGTGGGTGGACTAGTAATAATGAACTACTTACCATTGCGTGAGTAAAGAGGCAACCCTCGTTCACGCACAATTTCCCCATATATAACAGGCTTCTCCTTCGTTCGCAAAAAAGGAAAATGTGTGTGGATGGATAGCAGTGAAAGTGTCAAGAAGAAGACGGTACCAGAGAGCATGTACGGCAGCCATTCGGAATGGAAGTTATTGGGAACTACATCTATATATGTATCGGGTGTTAGTTTAGATGATCCTAGCCGACTGGTTGCATTTGATTTAGTTGTCGCTAGCAGTCTTGTTGGATCGTGCATTCTGACCCTAGCAAATTACAGATCAGCCTCGGTCCTCTTGTTGTTTGCCGATGTTACTCGACGAATCCCTCTGTTTTTTTTAAACGGAAAAACCCAGCCTCTGCATCCAGTGGATCCACACGGCTTATTTATTAATAAATCATCCAGTATCAAAGGTTTAAACAAAAGGAATACATCTCAGTTGAACTCCAAAGTGGCTACAAAGATTAGCCATCTAAACAAACTGAGACTACACATATTGTAACCTCCTAGTGTGCTGCCACCCACCCTGGCTGAAGATAGCCCGCACGACCGCCATTAATCGTGCATATCCTGAATCCAACCTTCCACGCTGCTCTTCCGGGGAGAGGAGCGACCATTGGTGAATCCAGTTGGTGGCTCTGTGTATAACCTGCAAAAAATGCCCAGCTTCCATCCTGTTAAAAATAACATCGTTTCTGCAATTCCAAATTACCCAAAGAAAAGCACATATACCAATGCGTACTTGTTCCCGGCCAGTACTTATTTCGTCGAGGGCGACGATCCTGCTGTACATGTTCTCATGTTTACATTTGGTGGCACATGCGCACCTACTTAGAGAGGCTTCAGGATTGATTGTTTAGCGCTCTGTGTTTGCTTGTCGCTCGTAAGGGCAACTAATTGCACCTCGTAACTTTTTTTTATTGGTTTTCAAACCAAGTGAAAGAGTTAGTCAGCACGACATGGAACAAGAGCAATCCAGCTTGTGCTTCGATTGAGATGGAGAAAAAAATAGGGGCACCCATAACCGTGTTGGATGTACTCCGTCCAACCCATTTCGTTTTCAATCAATTTCTAGTGATTCCTTTCTACCCCCAAACAATATTAAAAGACCTAATTAACTACTTTTCATTTACTTATAATTTAAGAAAATGATCTTTTACAGGATAATCGATTTTAATTTGTAAAATGGCTTTCTCTTCTTGGACTATATATAATAATCACAACCTCGGTCCACTTATTACATGCATGCTAGAAACTGGTCTTAGAGAACAAAAGATTCCAGTGGGTCAATCCATCCGTTTCAACATATCCCAATACTCTTCGTAAACTCCACCTCAACCAAACAAACAAACAAAAAAACAAAAAAAAACTCCGTAGAGATGACTGACCTCATCAACCTTTATCTCAGATCGGATGTCCTTTGTTGTGTTGCATGAAGTCGGTGTGTTGTCGCGTCATTGTCGGAATTGCATATAAGATGGAAGAGCCACACATTATCCCCCCCCCCCCCCACACACACACACACAACCACATACCCCTCACGTCCTCGTTCGTGTAATTTTTGAAGAATTTCAACCAAATTTAAACTCGTTTGAATCAAGAACGAAGTTCTACGGTCAAATATAATTCAATACCCACTGAAACTTTATAAAATTCATTGAAACATTTATCCAGATTAATTTAGTATCTTTGTTCTGACCGTGCAATTCGGACCTGATTAAGATGATGGACTTGGCTGACCTATTGACCCGCCGAGTGGCCTACGCTTTCTGCACTTTTGTGGTTCAAAACGGCCAAATATTATGAGCTTTTCTTCCACAATAAAATACAAAGAGTCAAGGTAATTAATGTCGCTTCTGTGGCCGGAGGCAGTAACCCAAGTGCCAGGAGGAAGAACCAACCGATCAATTTATCAACCCCATGCTCATCCATTTGACAAACATTTTCAAATTCAGTAGTCCTAATAATTGAGCTCATCATCACAGAGTTGCCGCCATGGAGTCGAAAAGAACCCACTTGGCCACTTCTCTCGCTCAATCTGTCTCCACACATCTTCTAGGAAGCTCATCGCTCTTGTCCTGTGGGTTGAAACAAGGGTTTAACTTTTCCAACATCCCAAGAACCATAGATATTGGTACTGGTAAATAATAATCCGAATGTGTTTCCCTCAGGATACAGACACTCAGCACACCAACTTGAAGATATGTTGTCTAGCTGGTGAATTCTTAATGCCAGAGGATATCCCTTTGATTTGTATCTATTTAATATATAACACACAAATAATGGAGCGGTGTTGCTTAGAAAAGTAATTATATATAATCTATCGAAGTAATGAGTCTTCCTTTGCTGTGATAAATTGCCTACTTAATGTAGTGGTTAGAGTATTTCTTTCATACAACGGGATTCATTGTTTTAAATCCTACAACAGGTAAGTAGGTAGAATAATTACTAGATATCATTGGACTTAAGAGTGAAGAGGCTCCCTATTTACTCACATCTTGCCTATATAATGTGCTTCCGTTTACTATGCAAAAAATACAAATGGGTGGGCTAGGATGACGGGACAGGACGACCATGCAGTATCAAAGCACCAAAAGTGATTACGAAATCCGTTTAGAATGAAAGTTATTGGGAATTAAAGTTGTACGTGCATCCGATTTTAGTTTCCACAATCTCAGCTATGCCCTCATGTTTTTATTCATTTGTCGCTACCAATCGTGCACGATTGTTAATTCCAACCCTTGTGAAATAACGAGGCTTTCCGCTGCAGCTACTTTCTTTTGAGGAGTAATGCCGTTTCTCCTATATCAATATAGACAACAAACCTTTTCCCGTGTTCTAAAAGGAAAAATATTAGTGTTTGCAAGTTACTTGTTTCTATTTGCTGGCACACGTGCTGAGGTTTCAGGATGTAGGTATCAATGCAAAATAACCAATAATAGGTTGAGATAAATGATAATCACGGACTCTCAACATGGTGGAATAGTAAAATCAAGCATATGTATTTTATAGAAATGCTGCTACGGAGCCACCACTCTGCACGTGGTGGAGTACTACAAGATACTAGCACTAGCAGAAAATAGGCCTCTAGTCCCAGGCCGTAAGGGGATATAGCTCCGGATGGCAATTCAAGACTACTTATCCGGGACTATAGGCCCCCCTTTTGTCCCGCCAGCCCACGAACTGGATGTAGAGGGCAGCCCACGGGGAGCTCCCGGAGCGCTCTCGGGGCAGGAATTTTAGTCCCGGGTGGTATTGCCATCTGGGACTCCACTTTTTTCTATTTTTTTCTATTTTTTCCGATTTTCCTTTTCATTTAGTGTCTTTTTTTTCTTTCTCTAATCATTCTCCCTTAATCTCAATTATTTTTAACTCTAATCACTCTAATTTCACTCTGAATTGACACTTCCTAGGAGGTCATCCATCCTCAAACTACTCCACTCTCAGCCCGCTTAGGGTGTGTTTGGTTCAGTGGTTATCCCTCGGTTGGTTAGGCATAGCCACTATTTTAGTGGTTGCCCTCTGTTTGGTTTGAGGGATAAGAATGGCTAGGGATAGCCAAATGCCCGGAATATTCCTCTAAAAAACGGTTGAGCTAGTCCGGCAAAAAGTGGCGGATGAAGCCAACCACTTTTTGCAACTCACCTTCTCACCTGTCAAGCATTATTCTCTCCATCTCGTTCGCACTGCTCGGAGCGGCACTGACAGACCGAGCGATGGCGATAGGGGCTCCTACGGATACGACGGCGGCGCAGAAGCGGCGGCGGCTAGATGGGCCCGTTTCTCCCCTATCTCCTCTCGGATCTCTCCCCTCGTCTCTCTCGCGCAGGCTTCCTGCCGCCGTGGATGGAGCAAATCGCGGCAACTACTGGTGAGGAATGCGCGTGAGCAGGGGCTGAGACGTACGAGGCCAGCAGACTGCACCGCGCAGCAATTGGGCCTGAGGGCAGGGGTCGGTCGTGGGATGCAAGCTCCTTTCCTCTATTCTTTGCTCTCCTATCTGATTCACTTTTTTTTATTTGCTACCAGATGTGTTTGAGGAAAGGTTACCGACCAAAATCTTCAGCGGATAGAGAAAAGCTTAATGATTTTATCCTAAGAAGCAACACTCGGTGACATATAGTTTTTGTGCATGTTTCAGATGTGTTAGTATGTATGTTAATATAAAGTTGTAGATGTGACTGATGATTCGACAAGTAAAATTTCTTAGGTGATTCAAATCAGAAAAATATAGCTGAAGACAAAATAAACTATAGTCTTTTCCCATAGGGTAGTCTCACCACTTCAATAAAAGAGGTCACCATAATTATATATCCACATCTCATCCCTTCAACCAAACAAAAAATGGCTAGCCCTAGCCAACCTTCAACCCACCTAACCAAACACGATAAGTGGCTATCCCTAACCGGTTGAGGGTGCCCTCAACCAGTTTATGCTATCCCTCAAACCAAACACACCCTTAACTTCTGTGTTCCCTCACTCTCACCTTCCAAGAAACAAATCATGTTTTAGTGACAATAGTATGGTGTCAATCATGTTAACCTTTGAGATATGATGTCGCATATCTTTATTTTCTGAATCCAAAAAATTATTTACTCAAACATAAATAAATAACTAATAGTAGTCTTGAATTAAACAAATAATTAATTAACTAAAATAATAATAATTAATTAATTTAAATAATAATTATTTTTCTGAAATTTCAAACATTTCTCGGGTGTCAAATGAAATTTCCCAAATTTCATCACATATATACATCAATTGCTTAATTAAGCTTGCTCAGATTGATCATGCATATATATATAATCAGAAAAGGACATTTAAAATAGATATATATATAATTAAACAAGGACACGTACATAAGTCTTCTCTAAGGATATAATACATAAACATCACAGTACACCAAGAAATACATAATATGGAACCATACTATAAACACCATATCTAGAGAGAGGGCTCCCATGCATCTACACCTCGTCCTCCGAATCAGAAACAGGAGGAGACGGGGGGCAAGGTGACGATGCCCATAGGAAAATATACTGATGATACGATATAGCTCGTAGGAAAGGTACCCATCGACAGCCGCGTAATCAACGTTGATCTGGTCAAGTGGGCTCTTCTCCCAAAAGTTATGCCTCCAACTGTGGAAATCTTTCTTCAAGGTGTGGTACTTCTCGTCGATCAGTGTGACTGCCATATCATTCATGTAAGTCCTCTCATATTGAAGCTAGAACATGTCCTGGATATCATGGCACTGAGATGGTATCTCAATACGCCAGGTGGTCCAAATTTTCGACTTTTCTTTCCTTATATCATCGCTAGCATAACATATGCGGCTGTTGACAAGGGAATCCATCAGTTCTGGACAATGTTTGTCACTACTGCAAAAAAAAAAATTGAACAAATCTTAAACAAATAATGTTATGCAACAACAAAATTGTACTAAATGTTATACAACAAGTATAAGTTTCAATGCAACAAGTATATTGTTTCAATACAACAAATTTATTCTTTCCAATGCACGCACATATATATAGCTAGGATTGAAATGGAAACATTTATGAATACACATGGATACAATGCAATTTCGGCCAATATATATGAATACAAATACGTACATGTTGCTATCCTATAAAATTTTCGATCCAATGCAATTTCGGCCAATATAGAATTTTGCTATATGAAGGAAAATGGATTCCAACACACATTGCTATATATGAATACAAATGGATACACACGTACATGTTACTATCCTATACAATTTCCGATCCAATGCAATTTCGGCCAATATAATATTTTGCTATATGAATACAAATGGATTCCAATACACATTGCTATATATGAATACAAATGGATACACACGTACATGTTGCTATCCTATACAATTTACGATCCAATGCAATTTCGGCCAATATATTATTTTGCTATATGAATACAAATGGATTTCAATACACATTGCTATATATGAATAAAAATGGATACACATATACATGTTGCTATCCTATACAATTTCCGATCCAATCAAAATATAAGATCAAGGAGAGAAACATGAGAAAAGAGAAAGAGGGGAGAAGATCGACCGGAGTGTACCTTGCCCATTGGAAGAGAAAGACACGCCTCTTGTGAGCGAGTTGGATGAGAGTTACTTCCTTTTGATCGGCCGTGTACTCAAGATCAAGGCCTAGAAAACCTGCGCCATCCTCGCGAAGCCATGTCTTCAAGAGATCAAGATAGGTCGGAACCTTCCTACCAGATCAAGATGGTCCGGCCATGCGAGTTCACGTCCATAATCTCTAGTCCCATGGTGGAGAATGTGGAAGAATGAAGATAGGAGAGCAAGATGGAGAAGAGAGGGCCGCTCGGCACTGTAGCAAATGGAGGCGTTTCTCTGTTTTTTCTGCCTCCCCGGTGATGGAACAACTTCCGAAGCGTGGGAGGCAAACGGTTTAGGCATTTAGTCCCGGTCCGTACCACGACCCGGGACTAATTGCTCTCCAGCTAGTCGAACGGTTGCCACAACGACATTTAGTCCCGGGCCGTGTTACGACTCGGGACTAAAAGTCTGCGAGGCGAAGCGAATGGTTTCCAGAGGACTTTTAGTCCCGTGTCGTGTTAAGACGCGGGACTAAAAGCTTTCGAGGCGAGGTGGGCCGTTGCTTTGCCCCCTCTAGTCCCGGTGGGTAGGCTCATGGGAATTAGAGCTAAAAATCGTTGGAGGTTTTTCTACTAGTGTAGTAGAAGCGCTTGGGTGCTCCATCTTAGTTTCCAGGGGCACATCCCACCGACAAGCTGCCGGTTTACGACCTCGCCGACCAATGAAAGGCTCCAAGGACACATCAGAGGCCAGGGGAGATCAGAGAGGACGGAATTCCATATCCGTCCTCCACTTGAATCATTTCTATATCTCTCCAAGACCTAAACCATTATGTAGACTTGCTTAAATGAGATTAACTCTCTCCCAATGAAGGTAAGACCTGGTACTGAGGCTTACTTGCACTGCATTAGTAAATCATGTGACCTTGCAAGTACTTGGAGACCAAAAATGAAGCAGCAACATCCTGCTCCATGTAAACCAAACTGATAAGAATCACATATTCAGTGCATAAATAAACATAAGCATTCCAAAAGGCTTACAAATAAAAGAAATGACAAGTAGGAACCTCATACTAGAAGAATTCCCAGCAGTAACACTACTGACATTCTCCTTACAACTTGGCGGAGAATCCTGAGTTTCGCTGGTTCACAGCATGACACTCATAATAGACGATAGTAGTATCACATACAAATACAAATGATATATTTTCATTTTAATTAATCACGAATACTGTAAAAAACGTCGCCAAGAGGTAGTACATACTGCCGATTACCATTTTTCACTTAGTTCATATCATAGTTTCACTACAGAATGCATGAAAGATGGCACACAACACTTTCTTTAACCATCTTAGTTTCTTACAATGAATTAAGAGTTGCTGCTATTTAAACAACATCGGGTATGAACTAAGACGTGTAGTTTATTTTACTAAATTTTCTACCTTAAAGGATTTACACGTCATAGTCAACAAGTGCTCGCAGTTTCCCTCTGTCAGAGAGCATTAGGAAAATGGAACCAATACTAGCTTTGGAAGAGAAAGAAAAATCACTAAACCAATCTCCCATGCAAAAGAGAGACTGTCACAAACAACAATACCATGCTCATCACGGCCGCAGAAGCTCTGGGAGGTTGTCAGGGAGACATCTCAACAAATTCGTGTGGACGCCGGGAAAGCGACCACCAGCAGGAGTGGAAGGCGTTAGTCCTGGGCTGCAGGGTCCATGGGCACCCTAAAAAGACAAAGTCATCCGACAACGGCCGCCAGAACTGGATCATGACCGAACATAATCAAGCCAAGCAAAGGAACATAACTATTGCATCACGGAATAATACGATTCGAGATAATCAGGCGAAAACATAATCACCTAGGCTCCCAGTAACTAAAATGAAACAGCCTCCACGAGGTAGGAAATGGAATCATAGTGCACGCTTAGGGGACAAGTTTACAACCAGGGACCATCTACCAGCAAAAACTACAAAAATAACTCCGAGCAAACAGAGCCAGCACGTGGACCAACACGGCATCTCCTCGTCGAAACGTATTTGTGACGTATTTTGCCGTCGAGATTTTCTCCAATAAGGTCCCGCCTCATGGACCTACCATATAGTACCACGTGTCCACGTATCATTAACGAGTCGTATCCGTCGACAGGAACTCTGGTGATGTCATCATGCATCGACTTTTTTCCGTCGGGATTCGAAAGGCCGTTTTAAATTCTAGCACTGATAGTTTTCACAAAAAAAGCACACACAAAACATGCACCAAATAAGACTGGTTATAGCCTCACAAGGGTCACCCGCAGAGGCATCAAAGGCCATCGGCAATAGTTCACAAGCTCAGAAGGGCTACCAGCAAAGGCATCGAATGACATTGCTATAGTTCACAGCCTCACAAGGGGCACAAAAAAGCTCACCAAGGGCACCTACAAAAAAGTCACCAAAATACATCACGAAGAGAAACAGTTTCATATCAGCTACCTAGTTCCCTAGCCGCAGGGTTGTGTTGGGGCGTACGCAGTTGCGCAGCCGCATGGTTCCGTTGGATCGTACTTAATAGCTGTTGAATAAGGGCACTGGATTTATGTTGAGACTGGGTATACTCTACAGAAAAACCTCAAGCAGCGGAAGTCTGCAAGCTATGCTTAACTAACTTGTTGATCTACAGTTGAAAACTAATTTCAGAATATAATCTTGTTTTTACAGATCACCAAATAGTTGCACCAAGGCCATGAAACATGATGAATTTAAGATCTGTTTTTTTTTCACAAGTTAAAAAAGAGGTCTACACGCTGCATTGTGAGCACACAACGATACATTGACTAAACACAAATGTTCAGTTTCAGATGTTTCATGCCTCAGTCAGAACCACAACTTGTTGAACTACAAGAGCAAATCATTTGTTCCCCAAAAAAAGAGAGCATAACCCCAGATCGGTACCAATAGGGTGGACTTCCTCTCTCAAAAATAATTGCCTTCATCTAGTTTTAATCAACGGTTAGAAAAAAAAATTATAATCAACGGTCCGAAAAAACATCCTCAACCGAATCGGACGGTACCCGTGGTTCGGTACGTCCCAATCACCGTAAAAGAGCTCAACAATACAAATATTGCATGCTCTAACATATGCTTGTGACGTTGTATAAGCAGAATACTATGATGCATGAGGTCTGAAAATGGGGGATTCTGACAAACAAAAATGTACCATGATAATGAATGTACTCCTGTAAGTTGAATCGTCTTACCAGAGTAGAAGGGGTCATGAACGCACAAGGATACTATTGATACTGACATGCAAAGTGAATGTACGTATCTCTACTATCAATTATTAGGTCTTATTTGAGTAAGCTGTAGCTGGCGCACGTACATGTAGACAGTAGCTTCAGTTGGCCAACATCCGACCAGACATTAACACGCGGATACGGAAATAACTCGATTGTGTGTCCATTTCATACAACTTTAATATCTATTGGATGGCTGGTGAATTATTAGCACAAAATTATTTTACGACGGGGTGAGTAAAGAGACTAACAGTTCAGGAGCAACTAACTTTTATATAATGTGCTTCCCGTAGCAAAAATGCAAATGGGTAGTAGACAGGGATGGCAACGTCTCGACGAGAGAACGGTAACAGACAACTTGAGTGATTACGGAATGGAAGTTATTAGGAACCACAGTTGTACGTGTCTCGAGTGTTAGCCTAGAGCATCCGTTCATCGAAGTTGCGATTGATATGGACGGCGCTAGCACTCGTGCAGAATCGTAACACCCAGCCCCTGTAAAATGTAGACCCACCTCGCTCATGTCGCTTGCAATTATCATCAGACGAGTCCTTCAGTGGCTGCTACTGCATCAGACTACCTAGCGGTGCCACATCCTGTACTTACCGTGCGGCGGCGCCTGCTGACTCGTTTCGCTTTCCGCCGCCAAGCCGATCGAGCGCTCAGAGAGCATCGTTGAGCAAAAAGTCAAAGGCTTCACACAAGGCAAAAAAAAATTAACGGGAGCTCACACGGGTGCTGGAATAACCAGTACTGCATAACGTGCACCGGCAACAAAAATGATACAGTACATTTTACGGCATTTTGCATCTATATGTGTCGACATTGCACTGTCCAGAGTAAAATGCATGTATGATCCTTGATGTTACGGTGAGCGTGGAAATTAGTCCTTAATGCCAGAAAATGCTCCAATACGGTCCTCGATGTTGCCTAGGGTGTCCACGGACGGTCTTGGATACGTATGGCCCCGTATTGCGCTGACATGTCAAGTGGTAGGGTCCACGACAGTCGACGGGCGCGGAGCGAGGTGTGCGTCTCCTCGCATCCAAGTGAATATCGCACATAGGCCCCTGGGAGTGGTAATAGGAGTACAATCGAGTCCACATTCCCTATGTTTCATTTGTTTTCCGCTGCGGAGACGCAGAGGTGAACAGCGACGGTGACAGCGGTGAATCATGATCGTCGCGGGTTGAAGGGGATTGATGGGGCGGAGTGTGGTCAGTGACTGCTGCATCGTAGGTTGTCGTGGCGTCGCAGCAGATTGGTACGACGGATATGGTGGAGAAGGCGCCGGTTCGCCGGCGGGAAGGAGACCCGAACCTAATCTTTGCTATTTTGTTCGTTATTTGGTAGTAGATTCTCCCATTTCGTGTAAAAGATAGATTTTAGTTGGATTTCGGACAAAATCGATTGAGGTTTAGGGTTTATGGGCCGGCAAAAGTCTGAGTTCTTGGAGAAATTTCTTTCAGTTTGCAGATGAATGCAGTGATCCGTTTACTCTGGAAGTTATTCACAGTTTTTTTTTCTTTCGTTCTGGATGCAATAGAGCATATGTAGATGGAACAAAGATTTGCTTCGATTACTCTCACAGTGATACTTGGTCTGGACTGCGGATTGAGCATGTGATAGAAGAAATTGGCTATGAGGCAGGAGGGAGGATGCATGTGTCTTGGTTGTTGCATGGAATGCAGATCAACGAAGATGGACTCAGGCTTATATCTGGAGACAAATATGCAGTGAGCATGAGTGCAAAGATGAAGCAGGGGCATAGATTTCTCATGGTGTATCTTGATCATGATCCAGCTAGTAAATCCAGTACTTATGATGATGTGGTTGTTAATCCTGTTGTTGATTTACCTCCTGTGATTAGTCCAAACAAACAATGTGCTGCTGCCAGCACACTACTATGGAAAAGGCTACCGCAGGCGCACCAAATTTGGCTACCGCGGGCGAATTTTGGTTCGCCTGGGACCACAACGCCAGCGGTAATGAATTACCGCAGGCGAACATCAGAACGCGCCTGGGGTAACTTGCATACCCCAGGCGAACGGGCCTTGTGCGCCTGGGGTAAGCCTTTTACCTGAGGCGCACAGGCACTGTGCGCCTGGGGTACAAATTCGCCTGGGGTATCATTTCCTGTTCGTCTGGGGTATGGTTTTGCTGTGGCAAAAAATAAAAGAAACGAAAATAAATGAATCACGGCAAATTGACAGAAATACAACTAATAAATCCATAGTCATCAAATTGATAGAAATTGACAGAAATACTACTAATGAATCAGAGCAAATTGACTCAACAAATATTACATAGTCTCGAAAACAACCATACTACTAATAAATCCAGGAGTTAGTCAGATGGAAATGATTTTTTGTTTATAATTTGAACAAACTCGTCATCTATCTAGCGGGCTGATGTAGTTGATGACCATCATCTTGTCCAAGTTGGGGATGTCACTATTCCTCATGGTGATCAGAATAGCTCAGCCAGCCTCCATACCAACTCTTGCGGAATGGAACTGCCTCCATGCTTGAGAGTTGAGGATGACGCGACCATCAGCATTATCCCCGGTGATCGGAACTGCGGTGACATTTTCTGATTCTCCACGGCGTACTCCAATGGTACCTTGCTCGATGCCAGCACTGTCCGCTACCGCCATAGGTATTTTCTAGAACACACAATTCCAGGAAAGAATAAAAGCACAATGTCACATACCGGCCACATTATAACATAAGCAACTATAGGAATAATAAAGTGTTAAGAAACATACCATGACATGTCAATTGGAGATATTAGTGTTAGCTATCTATCTGGGATAGTTTCTGAAGGACATGGTCCTTCTCAAGCTCGCTAAGATTGGATCTTTGAGCAACCACCACATGTTTCCATGGGTCCTCCTCGTCCATATCTTCCTCAGTGTCCATATCATCCTCATTGTTCCCAATTTCCTCCTCACTACCGCCATCCTCGCTCGCAATCCCGCCCATATACAGAATTTTGATACGAGGTTGCGGTCCTGCCATAGAGAAGTGAATGTAATCACCTCCGGTTAAATTATAGGTGGCGATGATAGACCGCAATTGTTCCCCGTAGAAGTAGGTCTTCTTTCTTTCTTCACTCGAAGAATTTAAATGGTCCCGTGAACATCGAAATCCACGTTATTGTCTACTAACTCGTTGAACTCTTCCCGAATATTGCATGGTAGAATCTAAAAAAGAAATATAAAAGAATCTTTTGTTAAGAAACATACCAATCTAAGCTGGATAGCAAAACGAAAGAAAACAAGTTGCAACTTAACATAAAAAGAATCGTTTGTTAATTACCAAAGAATCAAGGTTACCGTCGTGGAGCTGAAGCATAAAAGAAGACCCGGTGAATCGTCCTTGGGCACATCGGGACCGACATACTTTGCAAGCCATGTTCTATTAAATTAAGAAAGTAGACATAGATGTTAGAGGAGCATAGCTATCACAAAACAAAGACAAATGGCAGCACCGACCTATCACAAAACAAATGCAGAAAGGCTATCTACTTTATTGGAATATCCAAAAACAAAGCAACACTTGTAGGTGAATTCCTGAAATGCAGAATCATGTGACGAAACCAATGCTTTGCTAGCATTGTGAAGCCACATGGGAAACAGTTGGTATGCATTGAAACAAGTTAAAATTCTGTCATACAACCAAAATAGTAAATCTACTGTAATCAGGTAATTTCTTATAGCACATTCTTCTCGCAACTTGCAAACATATATGGGCATTCTACTCTTAATCACCGAAAACTGAATGCTTATCTTGGATATTTGAAGTATTATTGAACATAAAAACTATACCGAGAAACTATACCAAAGCATTCCTAAATCCATTTCAGATTTGTCTAATCTAGGAGCACCGCGGCCACGAGGAGCAGGCGTATATGCATCCTCTGGATCCACAACGACGACGGGAGGGAGTGGGCTGGGATGGAGGGGGGATGGGAGGGAGGGGGCTGACCTGGATCCACAACGACGACGACGACGGAGTGGGCGACGACGGAGTGGGTGATATGCTGCTCGATGACCTGCTCTGCTCCTCCTCGACACTGGTGTGGGGATGGGAGACGACGGCGGCGTGTGGGTGCGTGTGGGTGCGGGTGCGGGTGATCTCGTGACAACTTAGAATACAAAAAGCATTGAGCTAAGCACATTGGAACCGGTTTGGGATACAAACCGGTCCTAAAGGGTCTTCCCCTGGCCCCCCCTCCCTGCAGCAAATGGACGCAAGGCCTTTAGGACCGGTTTATGATACAAACCGGTTCTAAAGGATCTGTCTCCTGGGCCCCACTCCCTGCAGCAAATGGCCGCAAGGCCTTTAGGACCGGTTTATGATACAAACCGGTTCTAAAGGATCTGTCCCCTGGGCCCCCCTCCCTGCAGCAAATGGCCGCAAGGCCTTTAGGACCGGTTTATATCATAAACCGGTCCTAAAGGTTTTCTCATTTTTTGCAGCAACAGCGAGGGCTTACCCCAGGCGCAGAGGTACGTTTTTCGCCTGGGTATGTGTTATACCGGAGGCGAACAGGTACGCTATTCGCCTGGGGTAAAGGAAGAGTGCCAGGGGTGGTGATGGGTGGCCCTGCCACACTTTACCCCAGTCGCTTCCGTAATTGGTTCGCCTGGGGTAACAGACTTACCCCAGACGCATAGTTCTCCTGTTCGCCTGCGCTAAGTAGCCGAGGCGCATCGACTTGCGTGTTCGCCTGTGGTAGGATATGCTGCTATAAGCAAATCTCTAGTAGTGGCAATGCTATTGTGCAGGTACATGATGTTAATGACGTAGAAAGCAGTGGAGGAGCTAGGAAGACGAGATCTTGCAGAGTACTTGCTGTTGTAGAAGATGGTGATAGTGATAACTCTCGAAATAGAAGTGATTCCGGTTCAGATTACACTCCAGAAATCCATGATAGTGACAATGATGTCCAAGATGGTGATGATGACTTGTTCCAACAATTTCCACACCAGGAACCAAAGGAAAAGAAGGAGCTTATTCCAGAAACAGAAATGTCCGAAGAAGAATTATTTGAGTCTACAGATTCAGATGGTGAAGATAATAGGTTCAATTTCAAGTCTTTTGTGCGTGAAGATATGAATGATCCCAAGTTCAATGTGGGACAGATATTCCAGTCAATTGAACAGTTGAAGAAGGCCATAAGAGAGCACATTTGCAAGCACAGGAAGAACATCACATTTCGCAATAATGACAAGATCAGGGTGCTAGATGTATGTGAAAAAGGATGCCCATGGGAACTTTATGCATCATATGACAGCAGAACAATGGCAATTATGGTTAAAAGACTACAGGATTTACATACATGTGGGAACAAGTAGCAAGTTAGTGCATTTACAGCAAAATACATTGGGGAATATTATGTTGATCAGATAAGAGCTAATGAAAACATATCAATAAAGGGCCTTGGTCATTTAGTGTGGAGAGACTAGAAGATGAGACCTAAAAGGGGCAAGCTAGGAAGAGCTAGACAGCATGCATTTGATATCATATATGGAGATGAGACTGCTGAGTACAATCGGTTGTTGGATTTTGGACATGAGCTAAGAAGCTCCAATCTAGGGAGTACATTTTCTGTATTGTTAGATGATGCAAGGAACTTTCAGAGGTGCTATTTCTCCTTTGATGCATGTAAGAGAGGTTTTCTAGATGATTGTAGACCCATAATATTCCTTGATGGAGGCCATTTGAAGGCCAAAATTGGTGGAATTTTATTGACTACAATTGGAATGCATCCAAATGATGGCATATTTCCTGTGGCTTTTGTTGTTGTTGAAGTTGAGAACACAAGCTCATGGAAGTGGTTTCTAACAGCTCTGAAGCAAGATCTTGGTATAACCAATACTGTATCATGGATTATCATGTCTGACAAGCATAAAGTAAGCTACTTGTACTTTATTTATGCATTTTGTACTACTAGTTGTCACTGTCATGGTGAGGTGCCGAATAGTCGAGGAATCAAGTACAACCATTGTAAATGAGTTTTCGACTAGTCGAGGACTCGAGTACAACCATTCTACTTGACTAGTTAAATTTATGGTGCTGACATAAATGTCATGATTATTGCGGAGAGTAATAAAGGAAGTTACTGAGTTGTTTCCTAATTCAAGTCATAGATTTTGTGTGAGACACCTTTGGCAGAATTTGAACAAAAAATTCAAAGGGGAAGTCCTCAAGAATCAGCTTTGGAAATATGCTAGAAGCAGCACACCTGGTAAGTGGCAGGAGAATATGGATGCAATGTTGGTTTTAAGCAAGACATCCCATGATTGGTTAGAGGACCTCCCACCTACTATATGGGTAAGAGCATTCCAAAGTGAGTTTCCTAAGTGTGATGTTTTGTTGAACAATAATTATGAGGTTTTCAATAAATACATCCTAGATGCTAGAGAAATGCCTATTCTTGCAATGATTCAACAAATCAAGAGCCAAATAACAACCAGGATATATATCAAGCAGCTTGAAGCACAATCCATGACTGGTACTATCTGCCCAAAAATCAGAAAGAAACTTCAGAAGCATGTTGAGTAGTCAAATAATTGTGAAGCTAAGCCATGTAGTCTTGGAATATTTGAAATTGAGGAAAGAGGTGTGCCATACACTGTTGATCTTCTGAAAAGGACTTGCAGCTGTAGAAGGTGGGATCTATCTGGCATTCCATGCTGGCATGTTGTGTCAGCTCTGAGACATGATAACATTTCATCAGAGAGTTATGTAATTAGCTGCTATTCAATTGAGAAATATTTGAAAGCATATGAGCACATAATTTTTCCATGTAAGGATGCTAGGGATTGGGAGAAAGGTTGATGCAATGACAATTAAAGCTCCAAAAGTTAAGAAGAAAGTTGGCAGGCCATAGAGAAATAGAAGGAAACAACCAGAAGAGAAAGAAGGAAAGAAAGGACAGAAGAAAATGAGAAAGCATGGAACAATCTAGAACTGCAGCTACTGTGGGGACACAGGCCGCAACAAGGTTGGTTGTACCGATTGTAAACTAGGATTAGTTCCTTAGAAAAATACTCAGATTAAACAGACATCACTATATGTTGAAGACGTTCAAGTAGAAACTGTGCCACTTGTAACAAAGGTAACTTCAAAGAAATTGCAGTACAAACTATGAATTTTTACTATGCTAATATTGTACCTATTCTTGCTTACAGGGCCATCACTTGCAGACAATGGCATATGTTGCACAAGGCACACAAAAATATGAACCTGGAGTACTTAATGAATTAATGCAAGAGGTTATTTCCTTTGGTACTTTTTTTTATTTCCAACTACTCCTCTTGCAGTGCTAAATGAAAATTTCACTTCACATGTTGCAGACAACAAATAGGAAATGTTGTAGACAACAAATAGGAAACCACAGCCAGCTAAGCACACTTCTCTACGTGGTTGCACATTTATCCAAGAAAATGTGCCAACCCAGATGCCAGTGCAGCCAACTACTATTAGTAAAGAAGAGAGCCTCCTCAGAAAAAGGCAAGTTATGGCAGCAAGACTGAGAGAAGAAGCTGAGAGAAGAGATATAGCAGATAGAGCTAAGTTTGATGCAGCTATGGCCAAGCTGGAACAGGAGGAGAAATAAAAATCTCAGTCACTTCAGAAAAAGAAAGCAGAAGCTCAAGCTAGCAAAATAGCTAATGAAGAGAAGAAAATGCTTGAGAGGGAAGCAAAGCAGCTTGGTGCAGAAAGAAATAAGTTGGAAGCTGTAGAGAAGAAGAAGAAGAAACTGCAGGAGGAGAAGCAAGCACTAGCAGAGAAGAAAAGATTGTTCCAGGAGGCTAAGAGAAAAGAAGCAGAGCAATCTAGGCATGAAAAGGAAGAGAAGAAGAGAATAGAACAAGAATATATGACAAGACAGCTACATGATCCTCAGCTCAGACTAGAAGAAGAAGCAAGCAAATGTCCTGGAAGGTACATACCACAAGAACTAAAAGCAGGAAAGCAGCTCTAGCTACATGGCACCTTACAAAAAAACCAAGGAAAGCCTCAATGTTTGATTATCTTAAAGGTCCACCACTTGGTGCTAATGCACTCCTCCAGAATTTGCAGAGCAAGCAACAAGGCCCACCACCTGGTGCTTAGTGCACATCCCGTTATATGAGGAATTATGTGGAAGTTACAATTTTGCTAGCATCTTCTACTCTAGGACAAAGTGTAATTTTGCTATATTATGTACTTAGTGCACTTTCAAACTATGTATTGTGAAATATCCCTAAAACTTATGTTTGAACTCCTGGCAGTTACTGTCAACTAGGCCTCCAAATTATTTTTGAATTCATGCAATTCCATGGAACTTACGTGTGTAATTAAATCTACCACTGTGAATTATATATTCTTCTCTGCTACTATAAAGAAATTATCTATGAATTATTCTTCTCTGCTACTGTCAAATATTCCTGCAAATATGTGAAGAATCTATTCAAAATTTTCCACACAGAAACAAAACACTGAATTTCACAAGATTTCATAATGAAAACAACAGAGACACCACATATTTGATCTTATTTCAATAACTTCATTACATCACACGGTACCGCAAATCTAACAGAGCCATTAAGCTACTGCACAAATCATCAGTGCTTGATCACATAAACCAAAATCACAAAAACTGACAACCTTAACCAAAACATCACACATTTCAACAACCAAATGATCGCCTCCAACTTCCTATCAATACCACTTCTTCCACCTGTCAAACCATAATTCCTCCTCTTTATCATTCCTTCCTTCTTTTCTTTCACATCATATGTTACACTCTAATCTTGCACATCATGATCACCATTCTGCAAAAACTTCTCATATTCGTCCTCCCATTTCCACATGCCACAAGCACCCATCCAACTCTGAACCAAAACATAGGAGAGAAAACAAAATTCATAACCAAATCAAATGGAGAAAACAGAGAAAGTAGAACTTGCAGAGTACTTACCCCATGATTTGTGCACTTGTAGAAATGTGTCATATAGTTCTCTGGTGTCCTTGATACATAGTGTAGGACCCTGCGGATTTTGCAGTAAGCTTGGTTGGACCCCAGCATTCTTTTATTGGAGAGTGACACGCTCCTCTTTTTCATGAGAATACCTTGTCTTCTTAATCTTTGTCTGGCTGCTACATTTATTTAGCTCATGTTTTGCATGCATCTCTTATAAGAGTTGTTAGTTTTAGTAGTGTTATGTGAGTACTCTCATGTTTTCTTGATGTACCATAAAGAGTATTTTTGTTAAAACAAATCTTGTATGGTGCTTGTTGGGAAAAGAAACTACTGCTTGAAGTACAATTTATAACAATGCAAGTAGAAGCTTGTATAGACTGTGGCTAGAACTTTTTCATGCCATGCTAAATGTTATTTTAGTTTTAAAACCTTGTGGTTATTGAGTGGCAAGAATAGCCTCAAATAGCTGAGAGTGTTTAATATTCCATTGAAAGATTCATGAGTTATTCTTGTCATAGTAAAGCATAAATTTATGGTATTCTCTTTCGAATGTTTTATTTGGTTGACTTGGCGCATTCTCACACCATGTTTATGACTATGAACCAGTCAAGAATAGCCTCCATAACCACTTAGTTTTTGAACTTGTGATACCTCTTATGCTTTAATTAATGATGTTTATGTCGCTATGCATGATTATGGCTCTTATGCTCTCTTGATTTGTCACTCCCAGTCGTTTGCTAGCCTACACTTGTACTGAGTATGAGCTCTACTCGTGCATCCAACTCCCTAAAACCAAAGTTTTCCCATTGTGTCCACCATACCTACCTACATGTGGAATTTTACTGCCATTCCAAGTAAATTGCTCATGTGCTAACTTTAAAACTTTCAAAATTACTCCAGTTTTGTGTTCTTGTTTTTTCTCATTAGGACGTCAATGGAGAATATTTATCTCACTTGTTGATTGGATTTCACAGCCTGGACTAGTGGATTCATCCACTTATCCAAATGATAGAAGAGCTAGCAGCAGGGTGCCCAGCCCCAAATTAATGCAAACAAATTCTCTTCACTATTTTTGCCCCCCTGATTTATCGCATTGGCAGGGAATTATGAGGTAGGAAACTGAATTATAGATCTCGAGGACGCATCACCGAGCCCAGTTCAGGAGGATCTTTGTCGTTAAATCTGAGAAACCGCAACAGAGACAATCTCACAAGAGAGAAGCCAGCACTGCCAGTGGAGTTCAGAAAATTAACCAAGGAAGATCTCATATTAGCAGGAACCGAACCCAGCTCCCTCCCTTTAGCCACAGAAACAACCCATCTGCAGATCCTAGCGCCATCCCCTCGATGACCAATCCAAGACGGCGACGAGCGCTCTGCTGCCAAAGCCAGGGAACCAACAAGGGAATCCAGATACAGAGCCCTTGCCTCGAGCTTATTCAGAGGAGGAGGAGTGGAGTCCTCACCCGACACCTTCAGCTCCGACCTCCAGAGCACCACGGAGAGAGAAGGCTTCACCGCCGGCGAGCCAGCACCGCCTGGGGGTGCCGGCCACCAAGGCCTCCACAGCATAGTGCCAACCAACATGAAGATAACAGAACAACTAGCAGATCTAAACTGAAAACTGGAAACTAAGCCTACTATGCACAGTGGCGCTCCAAGCTCCTCCCCCATCCGGCGGCGCCGGCGGCGGAGGTCCGGGATCGGGCCGGGCCCGAGAACGAATGCCTCCCTTTCGCCTTCTTATCCGCTAAACTCTACAGTAGCAGCAAGAGCGCCCCCCCCCCCCCCCCCCCCCCGACCCACCTACCGCTCCACTTTCATGCTGTTTTGTCTTCTCTCGAGACCAAGTTGCATTTGAAGGCATTCTTTTTACTATTTGTGGCGTGTCACCGGTCCAAAGAAGTAAGTTATTTGGTACCATGTGGCCCTGAACACTCCTCGGTAAAAAGACGACGCACCAAGTTCTCCCTTGTGGTTCAGATGGCGTCAGCTAAATGAAGCTTTGCTCTATTGGCATCGTACACCGGGAGCCTTAGTTGTGCACCTTCCGTCCTGGTATTTTTTAATTATTTTTCATCATACTATTGGCTATTATATCTGACATTGCTCAGCCTGTGGGGGCATTCTCTTTGCACTAGCACATGTGAAATAGCTCTCTTTCGCTGTCAATACTCCTGGGAAAATAATGTAGCAAAGCTAACGTTTGAGAAGTTAGAAAAAATGTGGACATATATGTGGAGTGGGAAAACATATTTTCCAAGGTCACGGCATGCGCGATAGACCAAGGTGTTTCAGATCATACACAACTACTTATTTATTTAGAAAACACACAACATATCAAGGTAATATGGCCAATCTCACGTCTGAACTATGATGAAACAATCAGGAAGGATTATGCAAAATAATTGCTACCGAGTGAGAGAAGGTTCAGGCCTTTAGCGAATGTGGGTATATTAGGACATCGTTGTCGCAAAAAAATGGTCTAATTATCCTTAAGATGCTGTGGATGAAAACAAATTCTCAACATAAAAGTTCTTTGTCTTGATTTGACAAAAAAATTGTAAGAATCGTATCAATCAAAGTTCATTTCTGACTTTGCATCTTTCCACCGGAAATGCATACAAATTGATATTTTGAACGTGGAACAAAACCCGTTTCTTGCACAGGAAGTACACTTGCCTCATATGTACCTGAGAGATGAAAACTGATTGAATAACACAAATCGAATTGTGGACGGTTTCTCTTATATCGCTTGTGTTCTAGGGAAGTCAAGTATCGATTATCATATTTCTACCGGGTCTCACTCGACGAAGTTTTAGTGGCATATTGCACTCGGCGTTGGGTCACACTATGATCTGTTCATGAGCGAATCGAATATATCTGAGTATGATCAATACTCTCTAAGAAAAAGTGATATACCTATTAATACATCATTACTATTTTATATAAGTAGGAGTCTTGGTTACAGGTTGGCTGGCAACACCTCAACAACATTAATGCCTATTCATAAACCAAGCTTGAATTTGGTTGATTGGTTGGTGAATTATTAATACTTATATGTAGACCAGAAATTAACTTGCCGACCTTGGCTACAGGTTGAACTATATATGTTTTAAGCTGCCAACATCTGAACAACAATTTATTGGTATGCTGGTGAATTATTAATATAAAGTTAAATCACCATAGCGAGCAGAGGGGGGAAGGGATTGTGGGGGAAGGGTCGACGAGGTTAGGATATCATAGAATCGTGTATTTATGTTTTGAGGTCTGGAGAGGCCTCTCAGAGTTAAGCATTGGAAATGAAGTCGATAGGAACTACATTCGTACATACTTGTGATTTTCACGTCGATTTTCTTAAACTGACAGTTGTGGTTTCTGTATGAACTGTTCGATGTCTAATTAAGTATAAATGGCCATACTCCGAATTTGGAAGTTTAAAATATGTACAACAATTTTCTGCCTAATTTGTGATAAAATGGCACACTCCAAAGTATGTGTCATCATTTTTCATGTCTAGTTTTAAGATGTTTCCATAAGTATCGTGTAATTTGTATAAAAATATGCGTCGGGCCACACCACTACACTAATTTCTCTTTGTAAATAATAATTACTCCAATTTGTATCTTGGAGTAATTTAACCTTCGTGGCTGGGCGTACAAATACTTTGGGCACCAACCTAGCTAGATTCGCTTTCTTTAATGTTTCCGAAGACAGTTTTTGAATATAAGCGCAACGGTTTTTATTTTGGTACAGCCTTGTGGTTACACGAACAATGCATATATAATGCCCCCAAGACTATGATGGGAGGGTAGGGATGGCACCCGCAGGGTATGGATAAGGGTGGAGCCACCCCATACCCTTACCCGTCTCCCTAGATCTTACCCGCCACCCGTAGCCATATTCTTGACGGGTATAAATTTTCCCATACCCGTCAGCCGACAGGGTATAAGGGTACCCGCAAGTAAATAATACCCGTGTTTGTAGCATAACACGTTGAGTTCAAAATTGTCATAAATTGCAATGTTTTTAGCCGTTAGCACATTTAAAATACCAGCACGTTGTACAACAGAACTTGCGCATAAACAACATACAGTCACAAAACAAGCAAACATGAGATCACAACTTATATCTATATGTACGCTTGGTGGACAATTGTTTTCATGGTCAGGTGGGTTGTTCGGTTAGGTAGGTGCATTAAGGCCAAAATATTCGTATGTATCATTATGTATCATTGTAATTAATTTTTGTTTTTTGGAGGAAGTATCGTTTTATTATATGTGAGATGTTAATTGTCATAAATTAAGATGGGTACATGGGTCATACGAACCCATACCCTTACCCGCTCTACCCGATGTGTAAGAGATTTTCGCACTTACATCCCATGGGTATTATTTTTTTCCATACCCTTCCTCTAATAGGGTTTTTACCCGCAAGGTATGCGGGTCATGGGTACCCATTCACCAAATTTTTACAACAAAATATCAATATTTATAATACCAAATCGATATAATATGAAAGTATATTACATGGTGAATCTAATGATATAAATACCATATTCCGAATGTTGATATCTTTTGCTATAAACATGGTCAAACCTTAGCAATTTTAACTTTGGACAAACCTAATACGCAGAGTAAAAAGAAACGGATGAAGTACAAATGTCAAACCTTGCGTTTGTACTCAGCTGGACTGGCGGTATAACCACCGTCCCAACCGTCCAACCACAGGTTGGTTTGAATATATGTTGGTTGGTCGGTGAATACAATTAAAGCACTATGCCATCAGTAAGATGCTCCCTGCCCCACGCACAACCTGCCTATATATATGTGTGCTTTCCTTTTCCTTACAAAAATGTAGACCGGGTGTGGTCATGGATATATGGTGGCAATAATCTGGGAAGGGACGAACAGTTTATTTACTTTTTTAGAGGGTTGGGGGAGGTGTGTCATGGTGATTACGGCAGACATCGGAATGGAAGATGATGGGAACTGTATATGCACATTCATCTCGTGAAAGAGATGATCTTCCAGCCTACCTCGTACTAAAAGGTGCCAGGGATGGGGGACGTAGAGGTTAATGAGGTTAATTTGAATCCCCTCAGGCTAGTGGAGTAAGATCTAGGGTTGTCAAATTCCAAGCAGGTGCGGAGTTTGTGTAGTTTTGACCCGTTCAGGAAGTTGGGGTTCCGACGCCGACTACATCCGCTGCTCTCTCTGCAACTGAAATATTAGATCAATCATACGCATAGGTGGTATGTGCTTTCTTATGAGCAATTTGGAATTGTCAAAAATATGTGGTTTTTAAAAATGAAAGAGCCGGAACTTTTTTTACAGGTGATACATCGCGCAACGTATTGGATCCACTTGTGGCTCTTCCTGCTGCCGGAGGACCAGCGAGGTCGTTTGGAATCGGACTGTGTTCGGTTGATCGCGATCGTACAGGCTATCTTCAGGCAGGGTGGCTGTTTCCTCACTAGAAGATTGGAATATACGTAATCGTTATTCGCTTCTAGTTTTCCAATGGCTGATTCTCTTTTTGATCTATAATTTGTAATAATTTCTACTCTTCACACTCTTGATACTTATATTTAATAATAATGAGGTCTTCTGTGGTACCCCTAAACGAACCACAGCCATTAATTTTCGTTGATCTAAAGGCTAAAAAAGTTTCATACTAGTGCCAAAACCGTTACCGGTAGTTTTCGTACTACTGCAAATCCCACACGTTCCGCAGATGGGCTCATGCTCAAGGATGCTGGCCCACGACCAAATATTTTAATTCTCAGACCAACACTACGGATTGGTGCGGGCCATGACCAAATTACTGAAACCGCATCCTATCTTTGGTTCATCGACAAGATATCGCCATGAAACGCCTAACTGGACTCGCCTCCGACGACACGACTCGTTGCCGTCGCCTCCGTGTCCGCGCGCCAAGGACGGCCTAACGTTGAGGCGCTCGAGGCCTACAACCGCTTCTGCGCCACCAGGCGTGACCACGCCGTCGAAATCCCACCCGCGCACAGTCCTGCCACCGGCGCCGTGCGGGAGCAAGACTGCAAGAGCATATGAATGACTCCTTAAACAAGATGATACGGCTGGCCCATGCTGAGATCACAGTCCTCGTCGCCCGGGCCGGCGCTCACCGACTTCTTGCTCGGCCACTCCCGGCTCAGGCCCCGAGAGAACGCCAATCTGGAATGCATGCTCTACTCCTCCTGTCCTCCTGGAGCACGTCGACAACATCCAATCTCCAACTCGAAGCCGCCAACACGATAGACGAACTCATGCTGGAATTTCCGGGTACACGAGGGAGGTAGTTTCGGCTTCGCAGGAAAAGTGCGACGTGCACCTGAGGTATCCGTGGCACCGTCGTTGGATGTGGCCCAGAGGAGACGGCAACCTGCTCGCTCGTCGTCCACTGCCATGTAGGCCGACAGAGGCAGCGTGTAGGCCGAGTTGGAGAGGGAACAGGGGGCCGTGGCGGCGCAGAGTTCGGAGGTTCTGGCGGTTGGAGCAGACCGGCGTCGTCAGCGGGCGGCCGACGGATGGGTTAACTTCAGTCTCGGTGGTTATATTTTTTACCAATTTTTGACTACATGGGCTTCCTGGGCCAAATCTATTTCGACCGTACGATCAAACCATACTGGTCATATTTCGTGACTAGTAAAAGGTACTATAGAACTTGTCATAATATTTAGCTGTGTGCATCAAATTGATGCAGAGCCTATGGTTGCCCATTTCACAAAAAGAACATGAGTCCAACTCCTAATCAAACACTCCAACTCACGTACTAGCATGACACGTACCTAGTTCAGCTAGGACTAGAACTCCGGTATGGAACTTTCATAATTTCACTGAAACACTCTATTGGATTATTTCCAATAGTGTCAGGCCAGCACACCCGACAATCACCGTGGACGGAATGAATACGACCAATGCGAGTGGCAACGTGACGCACAGTCCCGTAATGCCGATCGGTGCACTCGTCTCCCTCGACGACGGCCGTGTATGCCTAGTGGAAACAACCCCTCTCGTCCAGGGGGCAGCTGTCCCGGTTGCCACCGAATCCGGGACAAATGCCATGCTTTGGTCCCGGTTCGTGCGCCTGGGGCAACAGGAATCGCCTGGGGGCATTGGTCCCGGTTCGTTGGGGACATATCGGTCCCGGCTCGTGCCACGGACCGGGACCAATGCCTAGCCACAGGCCACGTGGCACGCGCATGAACATTTGTCCCGGTTGAGTCCACGAACCAGGATCAATGCCCCCCTTCCCCTATATATACTGCCCCAGCCCCCCTCCTCCCTCTCTTCCATCTTTTTTTTGCTTGGAGGTGTGAGAGAGTGTGGTGTTAGTGTGTTTTATTTTACTATGCACACGAGGTGTTCGACGAAATTCCCGAGCCGCACATAAGCTCACTGAAAATGGTATCTTCGACCGAGGTTAACAAATTATCCTTTTCATCTGTAACTGATACATAAAAAAGTAGTATTTGTCGATGTAGAGTGGTCATCTCTGTATTAATATGTTATTGTAATGTATTTTGATAAACTTAATTATACGATGCAGATGGATGCACGGCAGCGATGGATGTACGGTGACCGACGCACTTTCGAGTATATGGCAGGCCTGAATGCATTTCTTGATGTAGCTCAGGCGAACAAAGATAATGGCTTCATGTGTTGCCCATGTGTTGATTGTCGGAACGTCAGAGAGCACTCTTCCGAAAGAATCATTCACGGCTATCTACTTCGGAGAGGTTTCATGCCCAGCTATAATTGCTGGACCAAGCATGGAGAAAGAGGGGTTGTGATGGAAGACGATGAAGAAGAAGAAGAAGATCCTTTGTTCCCTGAATACGACGATACTGCAATGGAAGAGAATGCAGAAGAAGGAGGTGATCAATAACAGGCATCGGAAGAGCCCGATGATGATCATGGCCGAGTTATTGTTGATGCAAGGGAAGACTGTGAAAATAAATTGGAGAGGTTGAAGCTGGACAACATGTTACAGGATCACAACAAATTGTTGTACCCAAATTGCGAAGATGGTAGCATAAAGCTCGGTACCACACTGGAGTTGCTGAAATGGAAGGCACAGAACGGTGTGACTGACAAGCCATTTGTGAGTTTACTTCAACTAATGAAGCCAAAACTTTCAAAGGATAACGAATTGCCTGAGAGTACGTACGAAGCAAAGAAATCTCTCTGCCCTCTAGGATTAGATGTGCAGAAGATACATGCATGCATTAATGACTGCATCCTCTTCCGCGGTGTGAAGTACGAGAATTTGGATGAATGTCCGATATGCACTGCACTGCGGTATAAGATCAGAGCAGATGATCCTGGTGATGTTGACGGCGAGCCCCCCCCCCCCCCCCCATAAGAGGGTTCCTGCTAAGGTGATGTGGTATGCTCCTATAATACCACGGCTGAAACGTCTGTTTAGAAACAAAGAGCATACTAGGTTGTTGCGATGGCACAAAGAAGACCGTAAGAAAGACGGAAAGTTGAGGCACCCCGCCAATGGATCGCAGTGGAGAAAGATCGAGAGAGACTTTCCAGACTTTGCAGGAGAGGCGAGAAACTTATGGTTTGGTCTAAGTACAGATGGCTTTAATCCTTTTGGGGAGCAGAGCTCCAGTCATAGCACTTGGCCTGTAACTCTATGTATGTACAACCTTCCTCCTTGGTTGTGCATGAAGCGCAAGTTCATTATGATGCCAGTTCTCATCCAAGGCCCGAGGCAATCTGGCAACGACATTGATGTGTATCTAAGGCCATTAGTGGAAGAACTTTTACAATTGTGGGGCAAACCAGGTGTATGTGTGTGGGATGAGAACGAACAGTGGATCTCAACAATATTGGTTACAATGACGAACCATTCGTCCTAGCCAATGATGTGGCTCAGGTCTTCTATGTAAAGGACATGTCTTCCAGACCGAGGAAAAGAAAAAATAAGGAAACAAATTCATCATACGATGAGCCGAAGCGTCACATAGTAATCTCAGGGAAAAGAAACATCGTGGGAATCGAGGACACGACAGATATGTCAGAAGATTATAATAAGTTTGTTGAAATTCCACCCTTCACAGTGAAAGCTGACCCCACCATCCCGTTAAATAATGAAGATGCTCCATGGTTACGGCCGAAGCGATCATAAGCAAGGGACACGAAGAAAAGTCAGAAGACTAGATAGGGATGTTGTTGGTGATGTGTAATAATAAACGTGGAATACATGATCATAATTATTATAACGTAGTATGAACGAGATTTTGTTAGCCAAAATGATATTTGTACATATTCTGTGATTATGAATGAAGTAGGTGCAAGTTTGACCAATAATTTGTATTGATCGGTCAAAAGCTGGCAAGCATTGAGTGCTTGACAACTATGACCAGCCTGACTTCATTATTATTCCAACCAGCGGCACACCCACCCACTTTTCTGTTTCTCTCTCCTCGTCTGTTGGTGATGTGTAATAATAAGCGTGGAATACATGATCATATAGTTCTGTTTGATCAGTATTTTGTATTGACCGGTAAAAAGCTGACAACTATGACCAGCCTGACTTCATTATTATTCCAACCAGCGGCACACCCATCCACTTTTTTGTTTCTCTCTCCTTCGTCTGTTGGTGATGTGTAATAATAAGCGTGGAATACATGATCATATAGTTCTGTTTGATCAGTATTTTGTATTGACCGGTAAATGACGCAAAGGGTTGCACCTCTGCGGTTACTTTGGCAAGCTGCTAATGCATACACTTCTGCACTGTTTGAGATTTTCATATTAGAATTTGAACTGATCTTGGATTGCGTGGTCTATAACTGTGGCGAAATTGGACCCATATCCGAGTATGAGATAACTGTCAAAAACAGGCGTCGGGGTCATTTTGTTAGATTCGACTCATCAGAATACATTTGTAGCTGCAAGAAGTTTGAAAATGTAGGTCTTCCGTGTTGCCAGGTACTGAAAGTTCTTGAGATCAGAAATATCAAAGAAATTCCACCACACTATGTTTTGAAAAGAAGGCGAAAGAATGCTCAGAGTAAACCTTCGAAGGAAAACTATTGTTTTTCCGTTGTAGACGAAGATCTCAAATTCACCGTGTCAATAAGGTACAACTCGCTTTGTCGAACTTTATATAAATCACCCGGGATGCTTTGTATGCTCTGGACTAACTCGGAAGATCACGAGAGAAAACAAAAATTGTAAGATATTTATATTCATATTATATACAAATGGTAAAATAATTAATAGTTTCAATGGTTAGAATAATTATTTAGTCAAACGAAAAATGGATTTGAATTAGTTATGCAAATTCTAGCATTTTTCATGTTGAATTTTTTGTCAATTTTTTTTTGACTTTTACTACTGTAGGGCAAAGAGCCCCACAGCCTTTTATTAATAGCTTAAAAAGGGTTCAAAAAATTACAGCAGACAAGCCCCTAGGGGAGGCTATCTATCCAACTCTTTACAGACAAGGACTTGTCCTTATGGAACCTATGCACATGAATATACATGTCATTAACAAATCTATTCCTCCAAACAGAAAATTTAGGTCTATCCAATCTAAAATTGCATCATTTCTAATCTTCCAAATGTTCCAGCAAGCAATGAAAGCCACTTCTAAGAAGAAATGTTTATCAAAACTTTTTCTGGCAAACCTTGCCTTTGAAATCAGATCATCTCCCTGTGACCAGTCAATGCCCAGATAATTCCACACTCTGCTGCTAAAATTGCATTGAAAGAAAAGATGATCTCTATCTTCATAGCAGTCTCCAATACATAGAGCACAACTATCATTTTCAGTTACAGTCCATTGTCTCCTCTTCAGTAGATCTTTGGTATTCAGTCTGTCATTAATCAGTAACCATGAAAACATTTTAATTCTCATCATGCATTTGCTTTTCCAGGGCCACTGTATAACAGAACACACCACAATGTCCTTATGAACATGAGCATAATACTTAGCAGCTGTGTATCTTCCACCTTTCCAGGTACAGAGCCATTCATCATTTTTTTGAAACATCCAACAGAACAGAGTCCATCCAATCCGAGAGGATAATCAAATCATCAAAAGCTTGTGGTGACAATGGCAGGTGGAACCCCTCCTCTCTATTCACCAAGTTCATGATAGTCCAAACGGATGCCTTCTCATCCTTGGCAAACGAAAAAAGTCTGGGTAGCCTAAGCTGTAGAGGCAAAGTAGAACCTCCAATCTCCCAGGAGTCCATCCAGAAACAGACAGTTTGCCCACTATTGACAACTGGTTTTGTGATCTCCAAGAATTTACCCACTAATTTCAGGTTCTCCTTCCACCAAAAGGAGCCACATGGGTCCTCTTTATGTGGGATGGTCCCTCTATAGTAGTTGTCCCAGATTAATTTAACCCAAGGCATGTCCATCTTGTTGTAAAATTTATTGACAAATTTGAGCATCAATGCATCATTATTGACAGAGAAGTTAGTAATACCTAAACCTCCCTTCATTTTTGGTTTACAAATCATGTCCCAAGAAGCAAGTGACTTTTTAGGAGTATCATCATTTCCTCTCCATAAACACTGTCGAATAATTCTATTTAACTGTTCCACAATACCCTGAGGAAGATGCAGTGTGGCAAGGAAATGCACAGGTAGAGAAGTGAATACTGAGTTAACCAATTGCAGCCTAGCTCCTTGTGATAAGAAACAAGATGATGCACACAATCTCCTCTCTAATCTTGTCACAATTGGAGTTAAATCACTGATCTTAGGTCTAGTAGTTCCCACAGGCAAACCAAGATAAGTAAAAGGCAGAGAACCAACTTGGCAACCATAGCTCTCAGCTAGCAGAAGTAAAACATCAGGCTCCACATTGATTGGTAACATGCAAGATTTATGGAAATTTATTTTAAGCCCTGTGGTGATTGAGAACTTGTGCAACAGGGTTTTGAGGGCCATGATTTGTTCCTGATCAGCAGGAACAATAAGAAGAGTATCATCTGCATACTGGATGATGGGAAAATCAGGATCCCATGTGTCAATAGGCAGAGTAATCTGTCCTGAATCCAAAATATCATTGATTGCTTCCTGAAGCAGATTAGCACCAATTGTGAACACCAGAGGGGATAATGGGTCACCCTGCCTGACCCCTCTTTTACACATAAATTGCTTACCAGGCATTCCATTGAGTAGTACTTGGGAAGTACCAGAGGCTAATAAATCTTTTACCCATCTTATGAAAATGCTGTCAAAACCTTTGCATTGGAGAATTTTAATTATGGCCTCATGTTCAATTGTATCAAAGGCTTTCTCAAAGTCCAGTTTTAAAATAATTACAGGCTTTTTGGAAGCATGGCACATATGTATATATTCCAGAGTCCAGGCAATACAGTCCTGTATAGTTATGTTCCTGAGAAAACCATATTGGTTCTTGTTAAGACAGTCCAGGATTCTGTTCTGGAGCCTATTTGCAATCAACTTGGTAAGGAACTTGAGGCACACATTAGTCAAGGAAATAGGTCTATAGTCACTCTCAGACTCTGGAGATGAGTTTTTGTCAAATTCGAAAGTATATAGAAGTTGTTAATGTGCAAACTTAACAATTTTCAAATTTTGGCGCTAAAAATTTTTGGGCGCGCAGGGTGCCACCAAAATTCGAAATATGTTTTTCGTCCCGGCCCGTGGTACCAACCGGGACCAAATGGGCTCTAGTCCCGGTTGGTGGCACGGGCCGGGACTAGAGGCCCAGATGTATAAATATCTCGGCCCTCTCTCCAGGCCAAGCGACCACCCAGGACAGCGGACATGGGTTGGCGAAGCCCTGCCGGCGGCGGAACGAGTAGGAAGATCCCGCCGGCGCTGGTTCTGCCGGCGGGGTTGGACTAGGGACACGTTGGACTAGGGACACAAATATATATTAAAAAAAAGGCCCGGGGGCGTTGCTTACATAGGGGAGCGGCGCGGCCACAGGCGGCCGGCCGTACTTACATATAGGGGGCGGCGGCGCGGCCACATGCGGCCGGCCGTTTCTTGGGGGGGTGGGTAGCTTAGCCTAGGGCGGGGCGCACCGGCGCCGGCCTACTCCTCCTCGTCGGAGGAGTTGCAGTGGTAGGGGGTGTCTGCCACAGGTGGGCAGGCGGCTGGGGCGGGCCCGCCGGTGGCTGCGGAGGCATCGGGGACGCGTGCGGCGGCGGCGGGGGCAGCTCCGGTGGTGGCGGCAGCTCCTCCGGCGACCATACGCCGCCTGTCCAGGCCCAGCTCATCCCGTACTCCAGGCCGGGGGCAGCGGCTGTGGCGGCGGCTGGTCCTCGGAGGCCTCCATATCGGCGTACATGGTCTGCCACCAAGGGGCAGGCGCCGAAGGGGGCGGGGGCGGCATGGCGTTGGCGTCGGCGGCGGCGGCCAGGACCTGCTCCCACCGCTTGACCTCGTCCTCGACGAGGGAGCGGCGGGAGGCCTCGTAGGCCTCCTCCAAGCTGTCCGGGAGCTCGGGGTCCTCGTCCTCGGGGATGGCGTCGCTGATGTCCTCAAGGAGCCACAGCTCCGGCTCCCTGCCCGGCGGCGGCGCGGGGTAGTCGGCGGTGCTTACCTCCTGGGGCGTGGGGATGTAGGAGCGACGGCGCTGGTCGCGCTCCTGCTGGAACCAGGTGGCCCAGTAGGGGGAGCTGCGCGCGTACGCGCGCTCCCTGAGAAGGTGGGCCGGCAGGAGACGGCGCCGGCGGTCGATCTCCTGGAGCGCGGCCTCGTTAGTCGGGGCCGGCGGCATGGGGATCCGCTGGGGGTTCAGGTGCCAGCCGTCCGGGAGGTGGACGTCTGGCCAGAACACCGGCGTCGAGTGGCTCCAGTGCCACTCGGCCTCCTCCTTCCGCACGTACCGGTGGAAGCGCTTGCCCTTGGGCGCGGCGCGGGGCGGCGTGCGTGATGCCGGCGGCGGGGCGGGGACGCGCGGCTGTCCGCCAATGCGGACACCTCCCGGACCGAAGCCGAAGGCCTCCGCCGGCGGCGGGGGAACGCCGGAGCCTCTCTGGCCGCTCGAGGACCCGGCCTCGTGGTCGTTCCTGGGGCGCTTGAACCAGCGGGACATGGTGGCTAGGGTTCCTTTGGCTGGGACGCGGCCGGGGTGGATGGATTGTACGGGCGGCGGGGGCCCTTTAAAAAGGACCCGGGGGGGCTGGCATGCCAACCGGCGGCCGGAACGTGGCAGCGGTTGCAGGCGGCTATGAATGCGGGGGGGAGCCGAGGCGTGCCGTTCGTGGCCACGCGCGCGTGGGGAAGTGGAGGGGCGGAAAGACGAGGCGGCAGTGGGCCCTTTGACCGTCCCTGTGGTCTGGCCCCTTTTGACCCCGCGACCCTTTGACCGAAATGTGCCCAGTCGGCTTACTAAAAGACGTGGGTCAGTGGACGCGGTTGGGGAAGGGGAGGCCGGTTGGGGATTGCGAGACAGGAAAAAAAAACGAAACGAAAAAAACCTGCCGCGGCAGGGAAAAGTGGGCGGAATATCATTTTTTTAAGAAGGTATCCATCCCGGTTCCTAAAACGAACCGGGACGAACTCCCTGGCCGTCCCTGGACCAGGTTCGCCACGTGGGCCATTCCTACCATCCCGGGTTCTGGCCCAACCGGGACCAATGGGGGAGCGTCATTTGTCCCGGCTAGCCTATCCCGATTGCACAAACGGGACAAATGGGTCTTAATAACCGGGACTAATGCCCTTGTTTCCACTAGTGATGGGACCGGTGCGTTTACAAACAAAGCAAGCTGGTCGACAAGTAGGCAAAGTATACTACGCATCCGGCCGCCGGCCAGTTAACCTAAATAAAATGCTAATGATCTGCTAATTTGTGCAATGACATCAACGGTGTTTGCTGGGTGGCCGGGGCCCTAGCTCCGCCACTGTGTATATGATACTAGTATATGTTACTAGCTCCACAATACATAATAATATATATGTGGTATCATATACTAATATATTTATTATACTATAAACACATCTTGTCTTGAAATGTGTTATGCTACGGTATTTACCTAGTATGATGCAAATGCTACCTCTCTCTCCTCGTTAAATGGGTGTCACGTCATCTTTTTTTATCTATGTAGCACTTATATTACCACTTATATACGTTACTCCCACCATGAGCAATCTGAGGCGTTTGGAGCGGCGTGGACAGCTTTTTTTATCTATGTAGCACTTATATTACCACTTATATACGTTACTCCCACCATGAGCAATCTGAGGCGTTTGGAGCGGCGCGGACAGCGGACGAGCGGAAGTCTCCCTCCGCCTGAGCAGAAGTTCCCCTCCACCTTTATCCTGCCACATGCACTTGCCGTCGGGTCGCCGGCCCACACTTAATACTTTCTGCTTATCGTCTATGGCTGTTCTAGCCCTTCACCTCTTCCGTCAACCTTCACTTGTGTCAGAGAGAGACAACAAAACTGCCGGACCGACGGCTAGGCCGTTTATCCTTGTATGCTTAGAGTGTATAAATATTGGACTTATATACACGGCTGAAGTTGTGTAACATAGCAAGTAGAATAATATCTGTGTATATGAACAAGAACAATACATGTGGAAACACTTATGATAAAAGTGATCTGAAGCGTACCCTTGGACTCGGACGCTTTTATGTTAATATAGGAGCTTAACCTAGCTCAAAGGATTTACACGTATGGTTAATTACAGGAGATAGAACTTGACAGGGAAGAAAGAGCTACGATGGTTAGCATCCTACCCATTCTGTACATCCTCTACAAGTCACGAACTAACTCACACGTTTATAATACACGTGACAGTACAATACGTACAGGACGTGACAGAACATATTTTCCAATATCCCCTCTCAATCACAACTTACCTAAGTTGAGATTGTATCTAAAAAGCTCCAATTGCTTGACACCAAGAGGTTTTGTAAATCCACCCGGAACTTGATCTCCTGTTGGAATAAATCTAATATTTAGAAGCTTGTTCGCAACTTTTTCCCGAACAAAATGATAATCCACTTCAATATGTTTGGTCGTAGCATGAAAAACAGGATTAGCTGATAAATAGGTAGCTCCTAAATTATCACACCATAGTGACGCAGCCTCAGGATGTTTAACACCAATTTCTTTCAATAGTGTTTGCACCCAAATTACTTCTGCTGTTGCATTGGCCAAAGATTTATACTCAGCCTCTGTGCTGGATCTTGACACAGTTGCTTGTTTACGTGCACTCCATGACACAAGATTACATCCGAAAAATACTGCAAACCCACCAGTTGATCTCCTATCATCAAGACATCCAGCCGAGTCTGCATCTGAAAATGCACTCACAACAGAAGAATCTGACTTGACTAGTTTCAATCCATATGAAGCTGTAAACTGTAGATATCTCAAGATCCTCTTCACTGCTGACCAATGTAAAGAGGTGGGTGCATGCAAAAACTGACATACTTTGTTCACAGAAAATGAAATATATGGCCTAGTGAGAGTCAAATACTGTAATGCACCAACAATACTCCTATATTTAGTGGAATCTTCACCACTAAGAGGATTATCTACAGTCAAGGATAATTTTTCTGATGTTGACAGAGGAGTAGCAACCGGTTTGCAACCTTTCATACCAACCCTCTTCAGTATATCTCCAATATATTTCTCTTGAGATAATATAATACCATTATGCATCTTCTTTACCTCAATGCCTAGAAAGTAATGAAGATTACCAAGATCATTCAATGCAAAGTCAGCTCTCAAATCATAAAGTAGTGCATCAACTGCCTTAGAAGAAGAGCTCGTAACAATTATATCATCAACATATATGAGCATAAACATAATGATTCCACCTTGTCATAAAAGAACAAAGATGTGTCTGCCTTAGAAGGTATGAAACCAAGAGACTGCAATTTAGTGGATAGCCGAGAGTACCATGCACGTGGCGCCTGTTTGAGTCCATACAAGGCTTTGTCCAATCTGCAAACAAAATCAGGTTTTTCTGAATCCTCATACCCTAGTGGTTGTCTCATATAGACCTCCTCTTCCAGAACACCATGAAGAAACGCGTTCTGTACATCTAACTGTCGCATACTCCAATTTCTTGAGACAGCAATAGATAAAATTAATCTAATAGTGGCTGCCTTAACTACATGACTAAATGTATCCTCGTAGTCTATTCCATACCTTTGCTTGAAGCCTTTAGCTACAAGTCTTGCTTTGTACCTATCAACAGTACCATCAGATTTCCCTTTTAACTTTGTAAACCCATTTGCAATCAATAATATTGCTTCCCCTCCTAACTGGAACCAAGTGCCATGTCTTGTTCCTCACAAGTGCGGAGTATTCTTCATCCATAGCTCCACGCCATATGCCATCATCCATTGCTTCTTGCAAATTTTCTGGTTCACCTGTGCTACACAAACCTCCCCATCGTACACAACCATCATTATACGAAAAAGGTTTTAACTATACCACTTTTAGAACGTGTATGAGCTCGTTGAGGTGGCAGAATTCTTCTTTCTGCAGAAATTTCAGCCGCAGAAGATCCCGTGTGAGCAGGGCCAGAATCTGCATCGAATCCCGTGTGCGCAGAGACAGCGCCTGACGCAGAAGAATGTTCGCCATCCGAGGACGATGTCCTCTCCTCTCGCGAACTGACGCGTGGCGAAGACGAATCCCCGCCTGACTCCGCAGCGGCTCGTGCTCCGCGCCCATCTCCCGCTGCCGGCCCACCAGCATGCACGGGTGAACGCGAGCCGACCGCGCTTGGGCCCGCCTCTAGCCCATCAGCGCCACGCGTTGGGCTTCCGTTGCTTGGTGATGACCGT